>CM066200.1:25346852-26010392 GCA_033675215.1 Rhodiola kirilowii
CACACTCCTTGCGGCCGCTTCTGTTCGGCAGTGGTCCATCTCTCAGCTCGATGTTAAGAATGCTTTTCTTAACGGCGAGCCGTGGGAGGTAGTTTACATGCAGCCACCCCCAGGATATTCAGTTCGAGAGGGCATGGTCGGCCATCTTCGGCGCTCGCTTTACGGTCTTAAGCAGGCGACTCGTGCTTGGTTTGAGTGTTTCTCTTCTGTCATCACTGCAGCCGGTTCTCTCCTAGTGCTCACGACCCTGCGCTTGTTGTCCATACGTCATCTCGTGGTCGGACCATTCTCCTTCTCTATGTTGATGATATACTCATTACTAGTGATGATCCTCACTACATCGCATTTGTGGAGGAGAAGCTTAGTACTCAGTTTCTTATGAATTGTCTAGCTCATCTTTATTACTTTCTTGGGATTGAAGTTTCTTCCACTTCCGAGGGTTTCTTTATAGCTCAAGAGAAGCATATCCGAGATCTGCTTGATCGTGCCTCTCTTACTGATCAGCGTACTGTCGATTCTCCGATGGAACTTAATGTCCACCTTCGCCCTACTGATGGTGAGCCTCTTGAGGATCCTACTCGCTATCGTCACCTAGTTGGTAGCCTCGTGTATTTAAGCGTCACCCGTCCTGACATCTCATATCCAGTTCATATCCTGAGTCTGTTTGTCTTTGCTCCCACTCAGCTTCACTATAGTCACCTTCTTAGTGTTTAGCGTTATCTTCGTGGAACTGACTCTCGTCTCTCTTCATCTTCAAGCTTATTCGAACGCTACTTGGGCTAGTGATCCCTCTGATCGGAGGTCTCTATCTTCCTACTGTGTGTTTTTGGTGGTTCTCTCATTGCTTGGAAGACTAAGAAACAGATGGCGGTATCTCGTTCTAGCGTTGAGGTCGAACTGTGTGATATGGCTTTATTGACACCCGAGGTTACTTGGCTTTGATTGTTACTTGAGGATTTAGGCATCTCTGTGTCTGCACCAAATCCACTTTTATTTGACAGTACGGTGGCTATAAGTATCGCTCGCGATCCGGTGAAGCATGAGCTCACCAAGCATATTGGTGTGGATGCTTCTTATGTCAGATCTCAGGTTCAGAATCAGGTTATTGCTCTTCAGTATGTTCCTTCCATACTTCAGTTGGCAGACTTCTTCACGAAGGCACATACCAGAGCACAGCATGCGTTGCATCTCTCCAAACTCAGTGTTGTTGACACACTATGAGTTTGAGGTGAGATGTTAGAGATATACTTTGATATATCCAGGCTATTATATTTAGTCTAGATATTATACTTTATATATTTCATTCTTATCTCATGTACAGTATATATAGGTCATTAGTCTCATATCAATAACACACTGAAGTCATATATTCATAACAGTTGCTGTCGCTGACCGAGATACTCTCGAGGAAGCTTTCTCCTATACTCTTGTGCATTTGTAGTTGGTCAATTTGATTGTTGTATTGGACAATTAAGTTTAGGTCACTATATGTGCAGGGTTCTTGATGTATATTTGTACTAAACGTGTATTGCTAGTGGATTGATCATTGCCTCCTCCCTTGGAGGCACCAAGGATTTAGAGGCAGTCCCTCGAATCTTGTATATCGTGTGTCTTGGCGATTTTCATTAAGTTCCCAAAGCATCATTTAACTTAATTGATTTGGACTTAAAGGAAACTTGACTTGATAGGACAAGATAATGTAGATTGGACTCAGCTGGACCACCGGAGCAATCGGAGATGAAGATCGGAGCGATCGGAGACGCCTGACACGTCGGCGATCAATCAAGTGCGTCGAGAGATCGAGTCGCACCTTTAGGACGAAAGAAATATTTTGTGAGGAAAATTTTCATTACTGATATCAGATTGAAAATCTTTTATAGTTACAAAGAAAATGAAAAGCAATCCTCCTAGTTAAAACTTTTGTACTTGAGAGACCTATTCTATAATACATAGGGATGCACATCCAGTCCGAACCAACGGATCTGATTTTTTTGAAAAAGTGGACCGAGGATCGGACCGGATCGTAGTTTTACACTATAATACGGTCCGGATCAGAATTTTATGATTTGATCAGACCGATGGACTGGAATTTTTTGAAAATATGGAATGTGGATCGAACCTGGATTTTTATGGTTCGGTCCAATTTTGTGCATCCCTAATAATACATTTACAAGTGAGCCCAACTTAATTAGACAAACACAAGCTCATCAGTTCAAATGCTGACGATCTTGTCCAATACCCCCCCTCAAACGAGACATATGGAGGAAGTTCGAAACGCCAAGTTTGCCACAGTGCTTGAGAAGAACATCATAGCTAACTTTCTTTGTAAAGATATCTACTAGTTGTTCAACTATATTGATAGAATGAGGCTCCAAAAACTTACTGGTAACATATTACCTGACCAAATGGCAACCGACTTCCACATGCTTAGTTCTCTCATGGTATACCGGGTTACGAGCTATATGCAATGCTGCATTGTTGTCACAGTATATGTAAACAGGAGTGGGCACATCAACATGAAGATCTTTCAATAACCCAGACAGCCATAAAAGCTCATAGGTGGTTTGTGCCATGGATCTCAATTCACTTTCAGCTGATGATCTTGAGACAATAGTTCGTTTCTTTATTTTCCAGCTGATTAGGGAAGAGCTAAGGAGTACACAGAAGCCAGTGAGAGAACTTCTAGTGAGAGGGCAAGCTACCCAATCAGCATCACAGTAAGCTTGGAGAATCAGCTTTGAATCAGCATAAAAAGAATACCTTGAGCAGGAGCTGCTTTAATGTAACTCAATACTCTATGGGCAGCAGTTAGATGGTCTGATGTAGGTTTGCACATGTACTGGCTCAAAATGTGGACTGAGTAAGAAAGGTCAAGCCTGGTCACAGTGAGATATATGAGTTTTCCAACAAGTATTCTATAGACAGTAGGATCAGGTAGTAATGCAGCTTCAGATAAACTCAACTTATGCTTTGTGTCCATTGGTATGACAGAAGGCTTGCAATCCATCATCCCATCATCTGTCAAGAGATCCAAGGCATATTTTCTCTAATTTATAAAAATACCAGAATCACTTCTAGCAACTTCAATACCAAGGAAATACTTGAGGAAGCCAAGATCTTTGATTTTGAAGGCCTTGTGAATCAAGTCCTTAACTTGTTGTACCAAGCTGGTTGAGGTACTAGTTATCACAACATCATCCACATTCACAAGGAGAATGAGAAATATGCCATCCTTGTCATATGTGAATAATGAATAATCATGGAGACTGTGTAAAATCAAATGAGACAATGGATTCTGTGAACTTGCTGAACCATTGTCTGCTAGCTTGTTTGAGGTCATACAAGCTTTTCTTTAATTTGCAGACCTTCTTTTGCCCTTTGTAGAGAGAAAAATGACCTGGTGGTAAACTCATGTATACTTCCTCATCCAATGTACCATGTAAGAATGCATTATTGACATCCATTTGGAAGAGAGGCCATTGCTTAGAAGCAGCGATTTTCAGGACAGTTCTGATGGTAGTCATCTTAATACATGGAACAAAAGTCTCATGGTAATCAATACCTTCTTCTTGAGTGTAGCTTTTGCTACCAATCTGGCCTTGTATCTTTCAATAGTCTCATCTGAGTGTCTTATGATTTTGTACACTCATTTCTAACCTATAGTGTGCTTTCCTTGAGGTAAATCAACAATATCCCTAGTGTCATTTTCTTGTAATGCATTTATCTCATTCTGCATGGCTTGTTTCCCCTCTTCAAGCTTGCAAGACTGAGTATATGATGTTGGCTCTGTGATGCTGGTAGTCTGTAGAGAAAATGACTTGTGAGATTGAGAGCAAGACTCATAAGAGAGAAAATTGGCCATAGGGTAAGGGCTTGTAAGGACACTGTTGCATACAAAGTCTTTTAACAAAACAGATGGCTTTGAAGCCCTAGATGATATTTTGAGGACTGGATGAACTGAATCTGGTGGAGCATGTGTGATCTCAATATCAATAGTGTAAGGATCTCCTGGTGGGAATGATCTTCAGAAGGAGGCAGAAAATCATCATCATTAGAGGGAACATGATCTGATATACTGGATAAAGGAACAGTAACTTCAGAAAAAGGTAAATGAACAGTGTTGCCAATTTCTCCAATGTTATTTTCATCAACAAAAGGAAAATTGGTCTCATGAAATATCACATCTCTGCTCAAAAAAGAGTAATGTCCACTGATAGATAATACCTTGTAACCCTTTTGTCCATAAGGATATCCCAAGAAAATACATTTTATAGCTCTGGGTCAAATTTCCCTTTGTGACGACTGGTGTTTGTAGCATAACACAGACATCCAAAGGTTTTGACTCTCTCAAATGAAGGCATCTTATTGAACAGAATCTCAAAAGGAGTCTTCCCTTTTAGGACAACAGTTGGTAGCCTGTTACAGATGTAAGTTGATGTTAGTACACTATCACCCCAAAAATGCAAAGGAAGTCTGGACTTGAACATGAAGGCTCTAGCAATTTCAAATATGTGTCTATGTTTTCTTTCAACAATCTCATTCTGTTGAGGGGTATACACACATGAAATCTAATGTAAGGTACCCTGGGACTGCAAGAAGAGACTGAGTTTTTGATTGAGAAATTCTGAGCCATTGTCAGACCTTACTACTTTAATTTTCTGCTCAAATTGAGTTTGTACCGTTGAGAATAAGTTCATCACTAGGTTTGGTACCTCAGACTTGGCTTTCATAAGGAAAGTCCATGTTGTTTTGAAAAAATCCTCAACAACTGTTAGGAAATACTTGGCACCAGTGATAGTAGGAGTCTGGAAAGGACCCTAAACATCCATATGAACAAGCTCAAACAACTTGGAAGATTTAGACAAACTGGGACTAAACTGAAATCTTGTCTGCTTTGCCAAGGGGCAACTGTCACATATTGAAACATTATTACACTTCATATCAACAATGTACATTTTCAAATTAGAAAACAATGTGTGATATGACACATGACCAAGTCTGTTAGGCCACAAAACAGCATCAACATTTGACAAGCTTGACTGCAAGTATCTTGAGTTTCCTATTGTCTTGAGTTCATACAAGCCAACATTTAATTCACCAGTCCCTAGCATTGTCTGATTAGGTAGGCCCTGAATACATCATTTGTCATGAACAAATGTCATATTACATCTAGTGTCCTTAATCAACTTCCCAACAGATAACGTATTGAGCTGAAAGTCAGGAACAAATAACACATTTTCCAGCTTCAAATGATCATTAATGATGCAAGTGCCTATGTGAGTCACCGTTGTTTTCTGTCCATTAGGTAACCTAACATCATGTTGAACATCAAGGGGGCTAACTTCACTCAGTAATTGCAGGTGAGAGGTAATGTGGTCAGTAGCACAACTATCAATTACCCAAACATCACTACTAGTTTTATAACTTGAATGAAAAGTAATACCTGCCATGTGCTGGTTATCAGTTGACTCCATAGTTAGTTGATTTAAGAGACTGAACAGTTTGGTAAGTTGCTCATTGGTGAACTGAAGGGAATTCACTTGAGTCACCTGTTGTGATGTGTTGGAGCTACCATTACCTTCATCACTATTACTGCAGTTGATAGCAGAATTAGCAACTGGTCTGGTGTGGAACTTTTGGGACTGAGTTTGGCCTTTTTCAACTCTTAAATTCACAGGGTAACCATGTATCTTATAGCCAGTGTCCTTGGTATGCCCTGAAGTTTGACAATGATTACAAAAAGGTCTTCTCCCTTTATTCACAAAACTAGCATTATGACCAATCTTGTTATTCTGAGACTTAGGAGCTGCATTTGAGGACTAACCTTGAGAAGCAAACAAAGCAGAAATTTCACGAGTTACCATGGATCTTTTGGCCTTTCTTTGAGGCTCATCTCTAACCACCATATTGTAACTTGGACAAGGGTAGGAGAGGGTTGCATTTGAAGTGCTTGAGACCTCACTGTCAGGTAGTCTTCATTGAGTCCCATCAAGAATTTCATGATTCTATTTTTCATCTTTCTTATTGTAGAACATTTAGCAAATTTACACTGTTGGCCAAGATCACATGTTTCATCATCAATCAGATCATCCTCATTGCCCCAAAGTTGAATCAGTTTCCCATAATAACCAGCAACACTTAAATCTCCTTGCATCAACTCATTAATTTCTTGTTGAACTGCAAACAAACTAGAATCAATGGAGCCTGTAAATCTTTCACGCAGGTCCTCCCAAGCAACACGAAAATCAGTACAATGAACTATGGAAGGCGGAAGCTGCTATCTCCTTTAAAATGGAATTAGAAATTCAAGTCAATATAACATTATTGCATTTATCCCAACGAGCAAGTTGGTATGCATCAGTAGGCTTAGGAAAATGTCCTGTCATAAAACCAATCTTCATCTTCACTCTTAAGGCTCTCTCCATGGATTTGCGCCATGGAACATAAATCTCCAAACCAGTGAGTAATTGAGTCATAAGGGGCACTCATACATTCTCATTCTGTCTGATGAATAGCGGATCATCTGAAGGATGCGAATAACCTTCAGACTTGGAAGATGACACCGCAGCCATCGCAGTTGCAGCAACAGATGCTGCAGTCGACATCACAAACACAGACGAAGTAAAAACAAAGAAAGGATATCAAGATCGGGAAAATACTAGTGAAAAACTCCAAGAATGCCTGTCCGGCTCTGATACCATGTAGATCGGACTCAGCTGCACCACCAGAGCAATCGGAGTGATCGGAGACCCCTGACACGGCGGCGATCGATCGGGTGCGTCGAGAGATCGAGTCGTACCTTTAGCGACGAAAGAAATATTTTGTGAGGAAATTTTCAATACTGATAACAGATTGAAAATCTGTTTTATAGTTACAAAGTAAATGAAAAGCGACCCTCCTAGTTTACACTTTTACACCAGACAACCTATTCTATAATACATTTACAACTGAACCCAGCTTAATTAGACAAACACATGCTCATCAGTTCAATGCTGATGATCTTGTCCAATAGATTACATTTACGGTTTGGTGAGTTTGTGTGGCGGCTCTGAGGAACCTTAGGGAGGTAGATTTGAAGCGGATATAAACATGGTTGTTGCGTTGCATGGATATGATGGTGTCTCAGAGTGTAATGAAAGGAAAAGTGTGATCAAATTTATCAATGGAGACAGCAGTTCAGTGATGGTCAGTGCATGGAAGGCGAAAAGCATCGAACGCGGACATGGATTGTGAATTCTAGAGTGGGAGTGCATGCTTTAGATTTTGATATGTCTGGTTCGATGATTGATGAAGTGTTTGTGAGAAGTTAGTGCTGCTAGCGGAGCCAGTCAACAAGGCGTCTATTCCGATGACAAAGATCATAATGGCGCGTCCTCGAGATGGCAAGCAAAGCGTGATAGTCGTGATGGCATGAAGGTGCTCCCACTTTGAGTTTGTAGTGTTGGAGAGATGAGTCCAGGAATGATGTCAAGGTGTCCGGCGCATGTTGGAGGAAGTAAGCAGGATTTTTTTGGTATGGGATTAGCTGCTTAATTAATGATGACCTGCTAGTGTTTGAAGACTATGAAGATGATGAGCACTTTTTTTGACTCAGAGGCTTTAAAGAAGAACAAGGTTTTCCATGCAGGCAATGACTTGATTGGTAGTTGTTCATGGTTGTGATGAATGGAAGCACTGACAGATGTGCCAGGTCTTAATCCGTTGGTGAAGTTGAATATTAAAAAAACCAAGGTGCAAAGTATCAGCTCATGTTGTGAGAATGGTGCTGTCAAGCTCAATAACATAGGTCTGTGACCAAGTTTGGACATTGGCCTCAATTGGAGAGGATTGAAGCTGACATTGTCAAGCTACTAAGTCGGATGTGAAAGGGTCAAAGATAAAGGCGAAGAATGTGAATATTTAAAGCACAGCTTATAGATAAATAGAGTCTTTTGGAGAAGAACAAGTTCAGTTTGGTGAATTAGAAGATGATGATATGCGTGTCATTAATGAAGAGCATGGAGAATGGTTCTAGTACTGATTTGGAAAGACAGTTCAAAAATGTCAAAGAAAATAGTGTGATTTGCTTGAGGAGTGAACCTAGAGGCTAAGATGAGAGGAAAGGTTCCCATCATTGTGGTAATAAGGAAGGGGAAGCATTGTCACCAGGCGGACAGAAAAGTGAAATATTGATGGCAGATCCATATAAGTGCTGCGGCGGCAGCTTAGGTGATGACTGACGAGTTCAGTTGAGTCACACATGTCACAAGAAGAAAATCATGAGCCCTGTAGCGCAGTTGGTGATTTTCTTACTCTTAATTATGAGTGTGACTGCTGAAAGTGATGATGGAGAAACTTTTGTGGCAGAAGGGCGTTTTGGAGTGTGGTCATGTTCTATGTGAAAACCTACGGGGAACATAGGTTACTTACCTAATACGGTAAGTAAAGTCTACAAGTGAGGTAGACTTTAGTTTCAAGTCATACAACAAATAGTAACGAAGAGCAGTGACTATCGTTTGTTGAGGAGATGACTGATACTACGGTATCAAGGAATGACGCTAGAGGAGCAAATCATGAGAAAGAAACCATGAAAGAGTTGATGGTCAGGAGAACCAGTCAACATGAAACAATTTAGCAGCTCAGCCAAGAAGTATAAGGATCACGCAATGTAAATTGAATATTAGCATATTCAGTTTAAGGGAGAATGTTAAAGATATGGTCAAATTCTTTATGTTATTTGTTTGATATAGTCTACTCATATTATCAGGTGAGTTTGTTAGTGATAGAACATGTGTTAGTGATTTTTTTTAAATGCTCTCTATATATGAGCAAGTTTGATTCAGTAAAAATACAATCCAATTTTAGAGTATTTCGTCCATGGATCCTAACATTGGCAACATGACGCAACACCTAGTGTTGCAAAATTCTTCCGTGGAAGTGTAGACGAACATATTTCGTGGAGAATTTGTTGACTGTCTGTAAATACTCTCGCTGAATTGTTCAGTGCAACCGTATCCGCCAAACTTCGGCCCCAATTTCCCTTAATTTCAATCATAATAGGTTACCTCCAAGCTCATTCTCCTTCATCGTCCTCATTTCAAAGAAAGGTGAAATATTCCCTTGTATGTTGAGATGTAGTTCTAGACGTGTATGGAACAACAACTAGAACAACTTGTGCAGAATATTAAGTAATTAAATGTAAGTGCAATAAAGAAACGACACGCAATATTGTTACCCAGTTCGGCGTTAACGAGTCTACGTCTGGGGGGCTTTATCCTTAACCCGGTGGAAAGCAATTCACTACAATTGCTACTGTCTGGGGAGCTTACAATTACAGAATCCCTCTTAAATAGCTAGTACCTCTAACACTCTAGTAATTGCTATCTAAGCTCCCCCTATATCAGAGTCCCTCCACTGATTCCACCAGATGATCCTACAAGAAGATCAACGCCTTCTCCCGAATGCGCAATTGCCAAGTAATAGTGTGTATGTCTTTAGTTGTTCCATAATAAGTCTGGACAGCACCCAACATAGACTGATTCCGAGCGCCGTGACCTTATCGGAATAATAAGTTCACCGGTCGTTTACCTCCGCCTCCCGATCTGAGTATATGAGTGAATAATATCTTCGTGAGTGCTAAGTAAAGCGGATGCCTCAGCCCTCTTTATATAGTGCGGTGAAAACCTAAAAGACTAAGATTTCCAATCTTCAACCGCCTAGCTCTTTAGGAAATATTTCCTTTGAGTTTTTAGGAAACATTCCTAAAAACATACGCCTCTATATCTCGATAATCTTCAAGTATAGCTTCAATCTTCAATTTAGATCTTCGATTATCTTCTTCCCAAATAATCTTCATGCGCATATTTTTCCTAAGAGCTCTCAACCGACTTTTAGATATGCATCATATATATATGCGTCCACCAACTTCAATATCTGCACCATATCTTTAATGTATAGCAGCACCAACTTTCCTAATATGAATTAGGAAACATCTGATGCGTCGTACTTATTTCACGTCGGTTGTTTTTCTCTGGCCTTGAACTATTCCTTGTACAACAGCTTGAACAACTTCACAGAGTTTTGCCAAACTACATGCCATTAAAACTAACAATCTCCCCTTGGCATTTTGACAAAACTATCTACAAGTACTACTTTTACAATTGAATCTTTGAAGGAGGTTTCAAACTCCCAAGCTGTACTAAGAGCAAATTGCTACCGAATGAATATTTAAGGAGATTTCAAACTCCAAAAATTTCAAGCACATATGAATCTTTTAAGGAGCATTCAAACTCCAAAATATGTTTAGCACATATGAATCTTTTAAGGAGATTTCAAACTCCAAAATATGTCTAGCACACATGAATCTTTTAAGGAGATTTCAAACTCCAAATTTACTCCCCTTTTTCCCATTAAGTGACAAGGGAGTAGTGTTCAACAAGCAGTAGCAGTAATAATGTTCAGCAATTGCATAGTAGCCAAGAGAATTAAATTGTTTTTAGTAGGGATAGAGAGATCAACATGCAACTAGTAGTCCGAGTCATCATCACTCTCTTCATCATAAGCAGCTTCATCACCCTCCTCAGGATACCTCAGTTCCATCAGCAGCTTCATGATCTTCTTTTTCCTGCCCATCAGTGAGAGGATTTGTTCATTCACATCTGCTAGTTCTTCTTCACGATGGGTGATAACTTTCTTGCGTGTTGCAACCGGAACTTGAGAACTCAACTCTCTAAGGGATTTATTAGATAAGTTCTTCTTAGCCTTGGCAGGTACATCCTGTTCCAGATCCATTGTGTGTTTTCCAGAGAAATGCTTGTGATCTGCTAGGAACATCTTCGGAGCACCTGTCAGCTTTTCCTAACTCGTCTTGATATCTGCGTGTTGAGGTAGCATGTGATGCAATCTGATCAAAGATGAGCTGTCCCAGGTCAATCTTCTCTTTGCAACCGAGAGTCTTCAAGAGAGCACCCATGGCACGTCCCAGTGTCGTGCGATGATGATTGGGCAACCAGTTATGCACTGCAATGCTGTGGAGCAATGAATGCTTTGCCGACAGGTCAGTCTTGGGAATGGTTAACTTGTTCCACCTCGTACGAATTCCAACAGTTATAACTTCACCTATTTTGTGCCAATGTGGCTCCATAATAATCATTGATTGCTTCTAGGGTGATGATCACTTCCTTTCCTCTAACTCTCACTTTGCCAAAGTTCTCCTTCTCAAAATCAGCAAAATCCTTTAGTAAATTCACGATTACCTCTCTCACAATGCAAGTCACGAATGGTTTGGCTATAGTCACAGATGTCCACAGTTCTAGCTCCTCGAGCAAGCTCACAATCTCCTTAGCAGCATAATTGTCAGCCTCCAGAACCCGTTCAGCTATAATCTTTCGCCTTTGCACAGCCTCCTAGTTTTCAACATGTTTGTCAGAAACAAATCAGACTCCTTCCACTACAACTCCTGTTTCAAACTGCACTTTCTTTCCTTTTCTAACCCATTTGGCCTCTCCTGCACCAGAACTTGTTTTGAGTTTCTTTGCTACCGGTGTAGCAGCCTTCGTTAGACTAGATGATTCAACCTCAACAGTCTTCTCTGTAGAGCAAATGCATGCGCCTTTCTCTTCCTTGGCATAGTTTTCTGTACAGCTGTTGGAGCTTTCTGATCAGCAACTTGTTTCAGCACGGCTTTCTTTGATTTAGCAGGTGGCTTTGTCTTGTCCACTTGTTCGTTACCAACTAGAACATTCTTTTAAATATCTTCCACCATCTCTGACAGTTTTTCTGTTGCATCTTTTGAGCCACCAACTGGCTCTTCCATCTCTACATCATCATTCATCTGGTCTGGTTGCTTAACCTCTCCTTCTTTTGCAGCAGTATTAGCAAATATCTCTTCTTCCACGTACTCTTCCACGGCATCAAAGAGTTCTTGAAGCGAGTTAGCTTGCTTGCTTAACTCATGTTGTGACTGCTCCTCTTCCTCATATATTAATAGGCACCTCAGTTTCTTCTTTTATTGCTTCTGTTTGCCCAGCAACACACTCCTTAGGAGCCTTAACTTGCTCCTCTACGTTAGCTTCTT
Organism: Rhodiola kirilowii; assembly: GCA_033675215.1. NCBI lineage: Eukaryota > Viridiplantae > Streptophyta > Magnoliopsida > Saxifragales > Crassulaceae > Rhodiola > Rhodiola kirilowii. Next base: position 25,358,908 of record CM066200.1, read on the forward strand.
CCTCTTCATCAGGTTCAACTTCTATCTCATTAGTTGATTCCACTTAATCTTCTTCTGGTTCAGGGTCTGATTCCTCCATTACATTAGAATCCACCTGAACATCATCAGCCTTTTCTGTCTTATCTTCACTAGATACCTTATCATGGAACCATGCACTCTCCTTCTCAGCAACATCATCTTCTGATTCAGAAACAACCACTATACGTTTGACAATTCTAACCTTCTCTTTTTTCTGGGGTTTTCTTTTGAGCAACCATCTTTACCCTAGTTCCCTTCTCCTTAGGAGTACTCTCCCCCTGCACCGATGCCACTACCTTTGCGTTTTCTACCACACTCTTCAAACCCTCCACAGATGCACTAGGCACAATAGGACTGCATACATTAATAGTCTTTGAGATTTTGGAAATTACCTCTTGTGTCATCTTCTTCACAGGTTCCTAGTTTGAAGCAGGTTTTGAAGATGTCGGCTTCTTAGGGTTTTGACCTGGAATAGATTTGGGCATCAGTTTCTCCTTTGCCAAATTGTCAGTCACCGTCTCCTTCACAGGTTTCTCAGCCATCATCTTCTCGGTAGCGATTGCCTTTTTCACCACTGTTCGTTTTGGTTGAGCAGTTGATATCTTATCGTCCGTCGATTTAGGGTTGATAAGTCGATTTCTCAACTATCTTTCTCCTACCTTTACTGGATGTTTTGAGTCGTTCCGAGTCCCTTTCGAAGTCATTTAACCCTCGCACTTGCTATTATAGGTGAAAAACCGATTCTATGGTCCTCGGACTTAAGATTATCAACTCTCGAAGCAAACCGAAGATTCGAGCCAGAAATGGAGGAAATCACATGCAAGTACCAAAAGCCCGCCCTGGCCAAAATCACGCCCGCCCGAGCTCCATTCTCCAGCCCGAGCGCCATTCTTCAAGGCCGAGACCCGACCGGGTGTGGATAGACCCAGCCGGGCAATATCAATAACCTCCTCGACATTGCAAAAGACCCGGCCGAGCGTACCGAAGCCCCGTCCGAGTGCCTGGGGCCAGGACCAGGTCCTGCCATCCATCAAGCCGAAGCCCCGGCCGAGTCTTCCAAAGGCCAAGCCTCAAGCTCGCCCGGGCCAAATCAAAGCCCCCCCCGAGTCTTCTATGCCTTGCGACTTCCAGCGCTCATCCACAAAAACGCCCGGCCAAGCTCCATAAAGACCCGGGTGAGTCTCATCTGAAAGACATGATTTTTATCCTTGGCTATAAATAGAAAGTTTCGTTTTCGAGCACAAGGATCGAGGGTTTTGAAGGGTTTTGGGAGAGCTCAAAGGTTTTGAAGATCATCTCATCAAGTGGAGTCAATCTAAGGATATAGGGAGATTCATCCTCCTACTTCCTTGCTTTCCTTGTGTTTTGTTCTTCATCTTTGTAACAACACTACTTTTGTTTGTCTATGAACATGAGTAGTGAGTAGTCCCATTAGTTTCTAGGGGTCTATGGACCTCCTTGGTGTATCAAACTCATTTATCTATTGATTATATGCATGAATGAAGACTTGTTATGATTTGTGAATTTACTTGGATAAAATGTCAATTCTATGCCCACCAAGTGTTTGATAAAATGCCTAAGTGGACTAGAAACATGAATTTGAAGTTGACTATTATAGCGAACGAGACTAATGATTCTAGAATGAAGTAGATTCACCCTTGTTAAGTGAGGATCCCTAGCGTGACTCATCTTGGCATTGAGATAGGCTTGTTCTTAAACCGCTCATTGGCTATCGATCACTCAACTAGCGTTGACGATTGAGAACCTTGAGTAGGACGTGAGCTAACAACATCTAGCGATTGAAGCTCACGCGCGAGGTGTCTCTTCCTTGAATCGAGTAACAACATCTAGCGATTGAATTTGATTTAATAGGGATACGCCTTAATCTAACATTTACATTAATCATTCTTGCATGAAATTGAACCGTTAAGAGTCGAATGCACCAAGGATGGAAGTAGTACCCTAGGAGTGTCTTTGAAAACCTTGAAAACAACCTTTTAATTGCATTAATCGTTGTTTGACAATTGATAACCACATTTCACACAACCGTTAGGAAATAGACTTATTGATTAAATTTGAATAGTGATCTTAGGTTTACAATTGCTCCTAGGATGACCCGGTACGTACCGGTTATAAATTGTTTTTGATCAATCTATTGCTTTCGAATCTTACAAATTTGAATCGCATAAATTACAACGTTCAAGGGTTTGCTGGAGCAACCTTTGAGACACCAACTGCCTTTGATGATGCTTCAGTAGCAGTCGCCTTAACAACTTTGTTCTTCCTTGTGTCCACCATGGTTGATTTGCTGCAACTGAGATCGTCTAGGGTTTCATCGGGAGAGAGAGAGAGTGAGACAGAAGCCGTTGATTTGAATTTTAAATTCTCAATCTCTTTTGGCAAGCCTTATATTTGCTCGTATCTTCTCAAGTCACCATGTCGCTTTGAGCCGTTTAGTATATTTGAATATATGGGTTAGACCAATCATCACTCCCTGCAATAGTATTTTTGAAATCTTTGACCTTCCTTCCACGTCAGCCCTCAAAACATATCTCGTTCAAGCTTCGGCTAACCAACTCCTGCTGGAATAACTTATTTGTCAATGACACACAGACCTAGTGAGGATCTAAGTGTCTCGAACTGTACATTATCCAAGGATTTTCTGAAGATATCTGCCAGCTGTTTCTCCCTTGATACATGCTTCAGTGTGATCACTTTCTTCTCTACTAGCTCTTGAATGAAGTGATGTCTGATATCGATATGCTTTGTTCTGGAATGCTGATCAGGATTCTTGGACATGTTGATTGTGCTCATGTTGTCACAGTAGAGTGTCATCACATCTTGTTCTATGCCGTACTCCACTAGCATCTGCTTCATCCACAACATCTGAGTGCAACAACTTCTAGCAACGATGTATTCTGTATCTACACTCGACAATGAGATTTTATTCTGCTTCTTGATAAACCATGACACCAAATGGTTGCCTAGAAAGAAGCATCCTCCAGATGTACTTTTACGATCCTCAACATTCTTGGCCCAATCTGCATCGCACTAGCCTACCAGATAAGAGTTAGTGTCTTTAGTGTACCAAAGACCATAGTCAGTTGTTCCACAAACATATTTGATGACTCTTTTCACGTTCATTAAGTGACTCTCCTTGGGATTAGCTTGATATCTGGCACAGACTCCTAAGCGTGAGCAATATCTGGTCTAATGGTCGTCAGGTATAGTAAACTCCCAATCATACTCTTGTACAAGGTTGGTCCACACTTGTACCAGCTTCATCCCTAGTGATCTTCACAAGAATTGTTGCAGGGGTTCTCTTATGTGCTGCTTTCTTTAAATCAAACTTCTTGATCAAATTCCTGGCATATTTGCTATGGGATATGAAGATACCGTCCACCTTCTGCTTTACTTGTAATCCTAGGAAGTAAGACATCTCCCCTACCATGCTCATCTTGAATTTGCTCTGCATTTGTTCTACTAACTTGTCCACCATCCTCTGATTGCTAGAGCTGAATACAATATCATCCACATATATTTGAGCAATAATAAAGTCTGACATTGTGTGTTTGACAAAGAGCGTCTTGTCTACTCCCCCTCACACATAGCCATGGTTAATTAAGAATTATGTAAGTCCCTCGTTCTATGCTCTGGGTGCTTGCTTGAGCCCATTTAGGGCTTTCTTCAGCCGATACACATGGTCAGGATGATGAGGGTCATCAAAGCCCGTTTGTTGCGCCACGTACACCTCTTCGCTTAGCAACCCATTCAGAAAGGCACTCTTGACATCCATCAGGAACAACTTGAACTTCAGATGACAATCAAGTGTTAATAGTAGCCTTATGGCCTCCAATCGAGCAACTGGGGCAAACGTCTCATCAAAGCCCATCCCTTCAATCTGAGTGTAGCCTTGAGCAACAAGCCTCGCCTTATTTCTAGTGATGTTTCCTTGTTCGTGTGACTTGTTTGTGAAGATCCACTTTGATCCAATGACGTATACACCATCAGGTCGTGGAACAAGATCCCACACATCGTTTCACTAAAACTCGCCAAGCTCTTCTTGCATAGCAACCACCCAGTATTCGTCAATCATCGCCTCTTTGATGTTTTTGGGCTCCACAGTTGACAAGAAACATGTAAACCCGGCCAATTCTCGAAAGTTTACATGTTTACCTTGAGTCATCATGCCTTCGGCTGTAATGGGATGATTCTTCTCAATAGTCTTAGAAGGTTGAAGGATCCAAGACGAAGCAGGCGGTGATTCTAAATTAGTTTTGTCGTCAGTCTGTTCATCGTCATTAGTATGTTGTTTTGACTCTTCATCCGGGACAACTTCAGGTACCTCAAGATTTGGTAATGCAACATGTTGTTCCGGGCGAGCTGTAATATCATCATCCTCCTTACTTGTCTCAGGTTCCTCTGTCAGAACATCTTTTATTATCACATTGACAGACTCCAGAATGACTCCAGTGCGCTTGTTGTGAACTCGGTAAGCACGACTATTGGAAGAGTACCCCAGAAAGACTCCTTCATCACTCTTAGGGTCCAACTTTTCTTGATACTCTAAGTCTCTGAGAATGTAACATGAACTTTCAAAGATATGAAAGTACTTAACCGTCGACTTCTTTCCTTTCCACAACTCATAGCATGTCTTTTCTATGCCTGTCCGAATCGTCACTTTATTTATGACATAGCATGCAATATTCATAGCTTCTGCCCAAAACTTCAATGGTACTTTCTTTGCATGAATCATCACTCGGGCCATCTCCTGAATGATTCGATTCTTCCTTTCGATAACTCCATTTTGTTGAGGAGTGATCGAAGACGAGAACTGTTAACAAATCCCCTTTGATATGCAGAAGTCGGCGAGGGCATTGTGATAGCGCTAAAATACACGCATCTTATGCGTTCTTCATGCTTATTGTTTCGATCATTTTATCATGATTTCACTTGCTATTTGATGCTTTGTGGTTCATTTTAGGCAAATTGCAGCGTTTAAGCTGAGATCACAAGCAAGAAGTGAATTTGGGACAAAACCGAGCTTTTGGAGCAAAAAGTACCCAAGGAGCAGATCCAATCGGCCGGCTGAATATTGGCCTTGGATCGAACCGGCCGGTTGAAGTGAAGACTAGAAGCAAGAACTCTCAAGGGCATTGAATCGGCCGGTTGAACTCCTTTCACTAACTGAACCACTCGGTTCAACTGCTCAGAAAGTCCAAGAAGGCTCTCCCCTGCTCGAACCGGCCGGTTGAAAACTCCCCTCTCTCATCGAACCGGCCGGTTGAACACCTCAGAACGTTTTCATCCAACCTCCCCTGCTCGAACCGGCCGGCTGGGATTTCCTCACACCATTTGAACCGGCCGGTTGAGCCATGCTACAGTTCCGGAAACCCTAATGTAGGCTATAAATAGAAAGTTTGAGATCAAAACAAAGGGGGACTTTTTGGAGGATTTTCAAGGGACTTTTGCACTGATTTTGAGGAGCATCTAGCACAGATTTCGAAGTGGTTTAAGTGAAGAAGAAGATCAACAACAAGGATTCTCATACTCTTCAATCTCATATTGGTTTTAGACTCCTAAACTCCATCTCTTTCATTTGCTTTTGTTTGTTAACTCACTATGAGTGAGTAGTGACTTTGATTGGGGATTATGGATCCCCTAGACACATTTGTGATGATGTAAATACCATTGATGCTAATGTTGAATGAGTTTGCACATGAATCTTCTTCATTTGAACTAAATGTTTATAGTTGCCCATAAGGTGTTTGTGAAATGTCCTCAATGGGAACTTAGCTTGATCTCATGTTTGATGTAGCTCACGTTGATCAATATGACTTCAATGAAATGAATGAAGAAGCATTAGAGTCTTTGTGTTACATGGCGACACCTAAATTCTAATGAGAATGGCTTGAACTTAACAAGAATGTGTTTATCTAGTCAATAGAGCGCGAGTGTGAGACTAGACATGCATGTTCTATAGGGCCAATAGAGCGCGAGTGTGAGGTCCTATGCGAGATGTAACCCCTCCATTCTAAGTTGTAGCGCGAGTTGAACTTAGCTTTAATGTTGCATGGTTAAATTCTACTCATGTGCATGTGAACTCATCATTGGCATCCAATATCATTGTCACAATAATTGTCTAGGTGGGGAAGTAATCCCTAGTCATCTTTTAATCGATTGTTTACTTGTTTCATTGTTTAAAATCTTCTTTGGATAGTAAAAACTTGCTATCAACCTCTTACGAGGAACAAATCCCCCCCCCCAAACCACAAACGTTCTAAATTGAATCTTTAGCACTATTAGTTTAATCACCTATCTTTTGGGTACGACCTTGGGTTTCCCGAGTCATTATAAATTGTTTTGATTAATCGTGACTAGGAATAGTATTTGAATCCTATTCGAATATTTACGCTAAATTACAACCGATCAAATGGCGCCGTTGCCGGGGATAGGTTAATCAACTAGGTGCTAATAGATTGTTTAGTTGTCTACTTTTCCTTGCTTGATAACCATTGCTTGCTTTGAGCGCAATTGTGTTTATTTCTCTTGCTTTTCATCGCTAAGAATTTTCTTTTGTTCTTGTAGGCATTTGAATGAACACAAGGTTTAAAGGGAAAAAGCACGTAGTGATTGGTTCAACATCAAGTTCTTCTAACCCTTCTCAACCAACCGTCAAGAAACCAAGGGGTAGACCTCGCAAGAACCATCTACCTCCTATTGCTCCTATTATTCCTATTGTTCCACCGGTTATCCAAGATCAAAGACAAGGACTTATTATGGAAGATGAAAATGAGAACCGCCCGGTTCTTCAAAGGGATAACCGTGATCGTCGAATTGATGGAGATGGAATAGAAGATCCTCCGGCTAGAGATGACAATGATAATGATAGACGTCCCTTTCGGAATCCTCGTGTTCCTCGTAGAGAAAATAGAAACTATAGATATGACGAAGAGGAGGAGGACGAGAGGCCCGTGGGAGATTACGTGACTCCTACCCTCGAGGGAAATGGTTCGGTTATTTTGCCTCCCGATGAAGACGCTTTTGATTTCGATGTGGAATCCTCTCTGGTGCACATGGTCACGAATGATCAATTTCAAGGAGTCGGAAATCCCTCTACTCATCTAGCCAATTTTCAAGAATATTGTCGGACCTATAAGCCAAGGAATACACCCATTGAATACATCTATCTCAAGCTATTTCCTTCTTCGCTATATGAGGACGCTAAAGAATGGCTACAAAATCATGAACCGGGGACTTTTCGCACTTGGGACCATTTAGCCACCTCTTTTCTGAACAAGTTCTACCCTCCTTCTAGAACCAATAAGTTTACGGACTTTATTCTAACATTCTCTCAAAGGGACAACGAGCTCTTCCACCAAGCTTATGATCGGTTTAAACACTATTTGAGGGAGTGCCCTCACCATAATTTTAGAAAGGCCGATCTAATGCGATACTTCTATTTGGGAATGAGTAAGGAGGCTAAGAATCAAATGGACACGGCTAGTGGAGGCGCTATTATGGAATAACCGGCATTCCAAGGTTTCAAAATTGTGGATAAAATTGCTATCAACTCCGATAGATATCAAGGAGTGGATCACAAAAAGATGGCTAAGTCAAGAGATGACACCTCGAATTCTGAAATGAAGAAGGAAATGGCTGATTTGACAAAGAAAGTTGAGAATATGATAAGTATGGTGAACTCCGTTGAGGCAACAAAGGCTAAAGCTGAAAAAGAAAAAGTCTCGGCGCAACAATCATGTTTCTTATGTGCTAGTACGAGACATTCTACCAAGAATTGTCCTGAAGGGAAATATGAGGACGATGATGATGGCTATGAAGAGGCGCACTTTGCCACAAAGGAACTACAATCAAAATGCTAGTCCTATCACTAGAAATTATGAGCCTCCGCAAAAGAGAATGTCCAATGATTCCAATTTCCCTCCAAGGCCTCAAGGGCAAAGTTATCAAGGAAATTATCAAAGGCAAGGGTATGGCTCTAATCAAAATCAAGGGCAAAACTCCTATTCAAACCAAGGGCAGAATTCTTATTCAAATCAAGGCCAAGGCTCAAATCAAAATTCTCAACATTCTCAAGGGAACTATCAAAATCAAAGGCCCTATCAAGCCAAGTCTAATATGAATGAGCAAGGGAATTCTTCCTCTAACTCTCAAGATAATTCTATGATGGCGATGATGTCGCAAATGCTAGAGAGCAACAAAAAATTGGAGGCTAGGATGGATGAAATAGCGGCCGAAAACAAAAGACTTTCTAAAGAGAATGCTCAACAAGCCGTAGCATTGAAGCAAATGGGGAAACTTCCGTCTCAACCGGACGTGAATTCCATAGAACATGTTGAAGCCATCACATTGAAGAGCGGGAAAGTTCTACCTACCCCTCAAGGGAAATCTAGTCCCAATGACAAGGAAATGGAAGGAGGAGTGGCCAAAGGAAGTTTGGGAGATGAACCTCAAGCCCCTACCGAGGAGGAGAAAAAGGAAGAAGAGCCAATTCTAATGAGGAAGTATGTACCGATGGTTCCTTTCCCTCAAAGGCTAAACAAAAGCAAGCTCGATGCTCATTTTCAAAGATTTGTTGAGATGTTAAGGAAGTTGTACGTCACACTTCCCTTCCATGAGGTAATTACTCAAAACCCTACTTATGCTAAATTTTTGAAAGATATTGTGTCAAATCGTAGAGTGATTGAAGAATCTAGCATGGTAGCTTTGAATGCGGAATGTAGTGCAATTGTGCAAAGTCGTATGCCTAGAAAAATGCAAGACCAAGGATCATTCTCTATTCCTATCTCTTTAGGAAAAATTGAAATTGATAGAGCTTTATGTGACCTAGGAGCTAGTATTTCCTTGATTCCTTATTCGTTGTATGAGAAGATTGACATGGGTGAGCTCCATCCCACTACTATCTCTTTGAAACTAGCCGATAGGAGTTCTAGAGTCCCTAATGGAGTCCTAAGGGATGTGCCAATTAAAGTTGGGAAATTTTTCATCCCCGTGGACTTCTATGTGCTAGATATGGATAGCGAGCAAGAAACTCCCATTATCTTAGGAAGACCCTTTCTAAATACTGTTGAAGCGGTTATCAAATGTGGTGAAGGGTCGATTGAATTGAAGATAGGAAATGAAAAACTTAAATTTTTTCTGAAAAATGCCATGAAAGCTCCTACTTCATCCTTTGAATGCAATATGCTTGATATATCTTGTGAAACTTTTGGACTAACCTCTTTTGAGAATGAAGTTATGGAGTTAGACGACTCTAGTACACTTTTTGCTTCATTGATGAATATGGAAGATGAGGATTTGGGCGACATAACCTTGGGTGAAGGTGAGCAAGAGCCGAGTGCTCATGAAAATAAGGAAGACCCGATGCCAAGAGGTAAGGAATTCGAAGGAGAGTTAAAACCTCTACCTTCGAATCTAAGGTATGAATTTCTTGGCTCTAATGCTACTTACCCCATTATAGTTGGTGCAACTTTGAATGAGGATGAAACGTCCAAACCTGTGCATGTTTTGAAGGCTAATAAAAAAGCCCTAGGATATTCCATTGATGATATAACGGGAATTAGCCCTTCGCTATGCATGCATAGGATTAATCTTGAGGAAAATGTAAAACCTTCTAGAGAGTTGCTAAGAAGATTGAACCCTAAACTTAGCGAGGTGGTCTTCAAAGAAATCACCAAGTTGAGAGATGCGGGCATCATTTACTCCGTTCCGGACTCGGAATGGGTAAGCCCCATTGATGGACCAAAGTTATACGAGTCAGAAACACAGTAAAACCCCCTTAATTAGACTGTTTGTTTATCTAACTTCTATGTGTTAGTCCCGATATATTTCCACAGGGCATTTTAGAGACTGAAGTGAAAACACGCTAAGGAGAGGATTTTATGCTGAAAAGATAACAAGAGTCAATCCAAGGTCAAGATCATATGCCGACTGAAGAAATATAGAGGATCATGACGTTGAATTGACCAGAACAAATTAATCAGAAGAATCAGGAGTGGAGTCAAGACAGCCCGGAGAAGAAACACATTGACAGTTTTGTGAAAAGACTGCACAAAACTGTACAAATCTCACATTGGACAAGGATGACCGGTCACTTGAAGAAGTGGTGGCCAAGGGAGGAGCTCCTCCTCCTTGGCCACCGCCTACTGGCGGCTTGGGGTGGTGGTGACCGGCGGCTTTTGCCCCTCCTCCATATGTCACCACCACCTTCCTCCTCCTCCACCACTCCTCTTCCTCCATGTGTGGCCATCTCCTCCATCCATTTTCTCCTCCAATCAAAATGCAACACTTACCACCCATCTCCACCACCCATCTCCTCCCCTTTGGGCTATAAAAGGAGGAGCTCCTCCTCCTCATTTCGCACACCAAAATCACAATTTCACTTCTCTCTCTCTAGAAGTTGTAATATTTGTAACGTTGTAATTTTGCTTTGGAAATAAAGGATAGCTCCCTTGGCGCTTCAACGGTTGTAAGTATTTCTTAGTATTTATTTATTTAACTGTTGTCTTTAATTCCTTAGTATAATGTTTAGCGCGATGAATAGTAGCTAAACTTGTAGTTCGGTCTAAGGGGCGCACTTGTATTATAAAATGTTTTAAGACTATTAACTTAGTGTCTAGTCTAAGTATTCAAAACTTATTCTATGTGCCATATATTAAGTCAGAATGTCCAAGGTAGAGTGGATGCTTGGAATGGCAAAACTCTACAGCGGGGTTTGTAAACTTGTACGGATAAGTGGATGCTTGGAATGGCAAAGCTTATCTGAGAAGTTTGACTCATCTTAAACACCATTTGGTTGATCGGGAATGATTGATCAAATGGATGCACATAGGCTAATATAACCGGGAATGGAGTATTAGTCTAAATAGAATAAGTGTTCTACGTCCTTGGAATAGGCTAGACAGTGTATGCAAATCGAGTGCTTGGAATGGCCTTGATACACCGTTTGAATACTTAGGAGAGTCACTAAAGGTCAATGATAAACAGGATATAATACAAGTCCCCTGAAACCGAACATTTCTCTTAATCATTAAAATAGTAATTTACTTTCCAGTATTAAAATCAACCAACCAACCAATCAATCAATCAAAATAGCTGGTAGCTTTAAAACCAACCAATCGACCTTAAACACCCTCCCACGCTGCGTAATCCCCCCGAAGAACAATTATTCCCCTGGTTCCCTTGGGATCGACCCCTACTTACCAAGTACTACCCAGTAGTATAGTTGCGAGTAGCGGACTATAAATTTATTTGCATAATCGCTTTGACGACGAGCGGTTTTGTCTAATTGGCGCCGTTGCCGGGGAGTTGTGCATAGGAATAGTTGTTCTTTTTTCTTTTTTCTTTTATCATGCAATTCACCAAGTCATACTACTACGGAATGGAACCTTGGAACAATACGGAGTTTGCCCCACCACCCTTCGAACTTGAAATCCGCGAGAAGATCAACAAAATAACGCAATCCCGGGACGAAACATTGGATGAGTACTTATGGTACTTCGATTCCATTGTGACGAGCTGCCCGCACCATGGATTCGCCAATTTCGATCTTCAAACAAAGTTTCTCTGTGGAATGTTGCCACATGAGTGGGACCAGCTAAATAATGCAGCAGGAGGATCAATGTGGGACTTAACCGAGGATGATCTTTGGGAATTAATGAACGATTTGGCCGCGAGGTCAAGACCATGCCAAGATCAGGCCGAGCCAATCGAGGACGGTATAACGGAGCTGGCATCTAGCATCCAGCAGTTGGACAACACGATGCAACAAATCAGGGCCAAAACTGAACTATGGGCGGCAGAAAAGGAGCTGGCAGCTAGCACCCAGCAATTGGCCATAGACATGCAGCAATTGAGTGCATTGATGCACCAATTCACGGCTGAACCCGGGGAGCCGACTGAGGATGAGGACCCGCAAATGACCGAAGAAGAACTGCCCCAATCAGACCCGGTCCTTATCACCAATCCATCCGAGGAAATCACTGTCCTAACTGCCGAGCCTACAGAAGTCCCGAACCTCACTGCTGAAGCGGCCGAAGAAATCAAGCCAGGCCCAGTACTTGCGCTCGAAGCACCCGAGGAAGTCCCGAACCTCATTGCCGAACTGTCCGAGAAAGACCTAGTCCTCACTGTCGGAGCACCTGAAACAGACCTAGTCCTCATGGTCGAAGTGCCTCAACTTAACCCTTCGCGTTTCATGCCGATCATAACCACCGAAGATCATATAATCAATGATGATGCGGTACAAGGGGAGTTGGAGGCAGAGCATGAGCCAAAAAAGCCGACAAAGGAAATCTCTCTCGTCACAAGCCAAGAAAAACCACCCGGGAACTCAATCATTCCAAGACAACCATTCGTAGCTACCACCAAGAAGAGGCCTCACATGGGAACATGCCTGTGGTCGCCGATGTTTGAAGGCACAAAACCTAACTTCCAAACTCGCGAAAGTGCCAACTATTCAAACATGAAGAGGCGGCAAAGACATGGGCCGAAAGAATGGAAACCCGGAAGAAGTAACAAGCAAGCACGACGCATTGGACCAGCAGCTATGGTCAAGGAAACCTCACCCCCTCGGAGCAAAAGGGCTGCCGAGAAAAAGTTTGACCTCACTCACCCTTGGGATCCGACCTTATGATCCATGATTGAGGTACTGTCGAGCCAACGACGTTAAACAAGTGCACTGGTCGGGAGGTAACCCGACACTATCTTACTTTCTGCACTTTATTTTCTGTCTTTTATTTTCTGTCATTTAGATTTTTCAATAAGTTGCTCTCACCCACTTGGTGCATAGAAGAAATGATTATTCAGGAATCGGACTTGGGTGCACATCAAGCCAGACAGGCCTACGCTCAGAGTTCAAGGCCCCAGCCGAACTCCCTCGATTATCCAGCCTCAAGCCATGTCATTCGACACAATAAAGGGAGTTCTGTCTTCCCTTTTCTTTAATATCATTTCCTTCTCATATAATATCTGCTTGCATGGATTTTGAACTAAGTCTTGCTGAAAGGCATCCCTTCGTTCAGAAGTGTGGGGTGAGAACCACCTGTATATATTAGTTAATAAGTATTATCTTTTTGAAAGTATGAACTTAAGAATGTGAAAAAGATAGACCAAAATTCATGCATTTACCTTGTGAAAATTCAACTGTTTAAAAACTTAGAATGTAACTTTTCAATTGTCCTTTGTGCTGAGATAACTAGGGATGTGGAGTTGACATAAACTGCCCTAGAGAGGCTTGGCAAGCAATCAAAGGATCAGATCAAACTATATGGTTTTCGAAGTCAGTGGAGGCTGCACTTCGGGTTTCAGTGAAAATTGAAGTCATCTCCGCCATGCAATGCAAAAGGCGAGGATGGGAATCAGACCGTCCTATCTCCGGTCAAAGTAGCCGAGAAAATAGATGAGCGACCCTCATCTTGACCCGCGCGAAAACGACAGTCAAAGTAGCCGAGAAAATAGATGAGCGACCCTCACCTTGACCCGCGCGAAAACGGCAAAAACGAGAAGAACGGGGAGGTATTTCCATAGGCTTGCGGGCGATGATTGGACCTCCCAAAAAGGCTTGAGAAAATGGACTAGCAGTCACAAAAAGGCGAAAAACTCAAAGAAGAAAATCAAAAGAGGCCAAAGGCCCAAAATTGTGAAGGTTTTAACCGATCAAAAGTGAAGCACTCAAAAAAAAGTCAAATCAAAGGCCAAAGGCCGATTCACTACAACAAAAAAGCAGTCCCTCGCCAAAGAAGAAAATCAAAAAGGCTCAACTCACTGAAACCCGAATCGAATCATGTGCTAGAGAAAGCTACAAGAAAACCATATAGTACGAGACGATCCCAAGATTGCAGTCCAGGAGCCTAAAAAGGGCTATCTCCCGAGACATCCAATATAATTTGCATCTCAGCACGGAGGTACAAGTATTAAGTTTCTTCTATTTATTTACGCAGTTTAATTTAGTAATAAGTAAGCAATGCATGAATTAGGATAGATCGAGTACCACAATCTAATTTTCATATTCCAAAGCCAAACTTATGACTTACGCCCTTTAATAGCATTGTTCGGGACGAACAACTAAAAGTGGGGGGTAATCTGATGGACCAAAGTTATACGAGTCAGAAACACTGTAAAACCCCCTTAATTAGACTGTTTGTTTATCTAACTTCTATGTGTTAGTCCCGATATATTTCCATAGGGCATTTTAGAGACTGAAGTGAAAACACGCTAAGGAGAGGATTTTATGCTGAAAAGATAACAAGAGTCAATCCAAGGTCAAGATCATATGCCGACTGAAGAAATATCAAGGATCTTGACGTTGAATTGACCAGAACAAATTAATCAGAAGAATCAGGAGTGGAGTCAAGACAGCCCGGAGAAGAAACACATTGACAGTTTTGTGAAAAGACTGCACAAAACTGTACAAATCTCACATTGGACAAGGATGACCGGTCACTTGAAGAAGTGGTGGCCAAGGGAGGAGCTCCCCCTCCTTGGCCACCGCCTACCGGCGGCTTGGGGTGGTGGTGACCGGCGGCTTTTGCCCCTCCTCCACATGTCACCACCACCTTCCTCCTCCTCCACCACTCCTCTTCCTCCATGTGTGGCCATCTCCTCCATCCATTTTCTCCTCCCATCAAAATGCAACACTTACCACCCATCTCCTCCCCTTTGGGCTATAAAAGGAGGAGCTCCTCCTCCTCATTTCACACACCAAAATCTCAATTTCACTTCTCTCTCTAGAAGTTGTAATATTTGTAACGTTGTAATTTTGCTTTGGAAATAAAGGATAGCTCCCTTGGCGCTTCAACGGGTGTAAGTATTTCTTAGTATTTATTTATTTAACTGTTGTCTTTAATTCCTTAGTATAATGTTTAGCGTGATGAATAGTAGCTAAACTTGTAGTTCGGTCTAAGGGGCGCACTTGTATTATAAAATGTTTTAAGACTATTAACTTAGTGTCTAGTCTTAGTATTCAAAACTTATTCTATGTGCCATATATTAAGTCAGAACGTCCAAGGTAGAGTGGATGCTTGGAATGGCAAAACTCTACAGCGGGGTTCGTAAACTTGTACGGCTAAGTGGATGCTTGGAATGGCAAAGCTTATCTGAGAAGTTTGACTCATCTTAAACACCATTTGGTTGATCGGGAATGATTGATCAAATGGATGCACATAGGCTAATATAACCGGGAATGGAGTATTAGTCTAAATAGAATAAGTGTTCTACGTCCTTGGAATAGGCTAGACAGTGTACGCAAATCGAGTGCTTGGAATGGCCTTGATACACCGTTTGAATACTTAGGAGAGTCACTAAAGGTCAATGATAAACAGGATATAATACAAGTCCCCTGAAACCGAACATTTCTCTTAATCATTAAAATAGTAATTTACTTTCCAGTATTAAAATCAACCAACCAACCAATCAATCAATCAAAATAGCTGGTAGCTTTAAAACCAACCAACTGACCTTAAACACGCTCCCACGCTGCGTAATCCCCCCGAAGAACAATTATTCCCCTGGTTCCCTTGGGTTCGACCCCTACTTATCAAGTACTACCCAGTAGTATAGTTGCGAGTAGCGGACTATAAATTTATTTGCATAATCGCTTTGACGACGAGCGGTTCTGTCACCCATCCATGTCGTCTCTAAAAAGGGAGGACTCACGTTAGTTCAAAATGAAAAAGGGGAATTAGTCCCCACAAGAACCGTGAATGGGTGGAGAATGTGCATTGACTATCGGAAATTAAATAAGGCAACAAAAAAGGATCACTTTCATATTCCGTTTATAGATCAAATGCTTGAAAGGCTAGCTGGACATGATTATTTTTGCTTCTTAGATGGATATAGTGGATTTTACCAAATTCCTATATTGCCAAATGATCAAGGAAAAACCACTTTCACATGCCCATATGGAACTTTTGCGTTTAGGCGTATGCCTTTTGGTTTGTGTAATGCACCGGGAACTTTTCAACGTTGTATGATGTCCATTTTTAGTGACTATATTGAAAAGTGCATTGAGGTCTTCATGGATGATTTTTCTATTCATGGATCCTCTTTCGATGATTGTCTAGCTAATATTTCTCATGTTCTTTCTAGGTGCATCGAGACAAATTTGGTGCTTAATTGGGAGAAGTGTCAATTTATGGTACAAGAAGGGATTGTTCTCGGGCATTTGGTCTCTAAGAGAGGAGTAGAAGTTGATAAAGCGAAAATTCAAGTTATTGAGCAACTTCCTCCACCGAAAAATCAAAAGGGAGTGAGGAGCTTTCTGGGCCACGCCGGTTTTTACCGACGGTTTATCAAGGATTTCTCGAAAATCGCGAGGCCATTGACTCATCTCCTTTGCAGCAATGTGGATTTCAATTTTGATGAAGAATGCCTTGAGGCATTTGAGAAGCTAAAGAAAAACCTTGTATCGGCACCTATTGTGCAACCGCCGAAGTGGGATCTTCCCTTTGAGCTAATGTGCGATGCAAGTGACTATGCCATTGGGGCGGTTTTGGGACAACGGGTCGAGAAGAAGCTTCATGTGATTTACTACGTGAGCAAGGTGCTCGATAGTGCCCAAGTGAACTATACAACCACCGAAAAGGAGTTGTTAGCGGTAGTCTACGCCTTTGAAAAGTTTAGGCCTTATCTCGTTGCAACGAAGACTATTGTCTATACGGACCATGCCGCTATCAAGTACTTAATGGCAAAGAAAGATGCCAAGCCAAGGCTTATCCGATGGGTCCTCCTTCTTCAAGAGTTTAACATTGAAATTAGGGACAAGAAAGGAGTGGAAAATGTAGTGGCGGATCACCTCTCAAGGGTCGAGTTATATGATTCAAAATGGTTCTCGGCGCCTATCCAAGACTCCTTTGTTGGTGAATATTTGATGAGTGCCAAAGATGATGCCCCTTGGTATGCAGATTTCGTGAATTATTTGACGTGCAACATTCTTCCTGAAGGCCTTAATTACAATCAGAAGAGCAAGTTCTTGCATGATGTCTCTAGGTATTATTGGGATGACCCGTTCTTATACAAGCTATGCTCGGATGGGATATATAGAACATGTGTGCTCAAGGAAGACTTCAAGGAAATCATAGCTCGTTGTCACTCTTCTTCTTATGGTGGCCATGGTTCGGCTTCAAAGACCACTTCTAAAATTCTTCAATCGGCTTTCTATTGGCCAAGCATGTTTAAAGATACGTATGAATTTGTCAAGGCTTGCAATGAGTGCCAACGAATGGGAACCATAGCTAGAAGGGAGGAAATGCCTCAAAAGGGCATATTAGAAGTGGAGATCTTTGATGTTTGGGGCGTGGACTTCATGGGACCCCTACCTTCATCTCAAGGGAATGCATTTATCTTAGTAGCAGTGGACTACGTGTCCAAATGGGTTGAAGCCATAGCTTCCCCATCCTGTGACGCTAAAGTGGTTATTAAACTGTTCAAGAAGGTCATATTCCCGAGATTCGGAGTCCCTAGAGCAGTAATCAGTGATAATGGCTCGCATTTCAAAGAAAAGAGATTTGAGTCCGTGTTAAAGAAACACGGGATCTACCATAGGTGCTCGACCCCATATCACCCTCAAGCCAATGGTCAAGTTGAGGTGTCAAACAGAGAAATAAAAAACATCTTGACAAAGACAGTTGGAAAGTCGGGAAAGGACTGGGCGTTAAAGCTTGATGATGCGCTATGGGCATATAGGACCGCGTTCAAGACACCAATTGGGATGTCTCCCTACAGACTAGTATATGGTAAATCATGCCATCTTCTGGTGGAACTCGAGTATAAGGCCATGTGGGCGGTCAAGGAGCTAAATTTTGACACGAAAGCTTCGGGGGAAAAGAGGCTCCTTCAGCTAAATGAATTGGTTGAAATCTGATTGGACTCCTACGAGAGTTCAAGAATCTACAAGGAGAGGACCCGGAGATGGCATGACAAACTCATTTTGAAGAGACAGTTCTCAGTGGGCGACAAGGTTCTGCTATTCAACTCAAAATACAAGCTATTTCCCGGGAAATTCAAGTCTAGATGGTTCGGACCATATAAAATTCACAGAGTCTTCAACGACGGCCATCTAGAGCTAATTGACAACAATGAGAACATTTTCAAGGCAAATGGGCAAAGAGTTAAGATCTACCATGCCGCCGATGGAAATCAGGACCTATTGGAAGCACCCTCGTGAATGCTATGCGCAATACCGCTAGAGAAGGGATCCCGCTCGGGACTTCTCTTAGTGTGCTTCTTGTTATGAAAAGATTCGGCTCGGTCTTTGCCAAGACGTTAAACTAGGCCCTCTCGGGATGTAACCCGTTGTAAGTGTTCATTTTTGCACTAACATTTAGAATGCTTGGTTTATGATTCTGCTTTTCTGAGCAAGTGAACCGACCGGCTCAATTTTGCCTTCACCATCGAACCGGCTGGTTTGCTTCAGCTTTCATTCCCTTTTGCTCTCTGAGCCGTTCAACCGGCCGGTTCCCAGTCAGCCCATAAATCGAACCGCCCGGTTCAAAATTTTGTGTTAGCTCAACCAAACCTTCTGAGGTCCCCAACCGCGCGGCTCAATATTCCTTTCTATTCTCAACCGCCTGGTTTGCATCTTGATAATTTGCACCAGACTTCTCTGAGCATTTCAACCGGCCGGTTTATCCTCGCTTTATATTTCAACCGGCCGGTTCAAAGGGCTATTTCGACCCCTGAGAGATTCTGAGGTATCCAACCGGCCGACACAACTTTTGCCTCCCCATTCAACCGGCCGGCTCAATCTTCAAACTGAACCCCTTGCATTTTCTGAGGCATTATACCGCCCGGTTCAATTTTTCCCTACAACCCTCAACCGGGCGGCTCAAATGTCCTCTACTTGGGTCGATTTTTGTCGGTTCAAAAATTTCTTATTTGGCTCAATTCCAATTGGTCTGGTTCAATCATTCCAATTTCGCCCAAAGTTCTAAATTTGCCCTACATCTCAATCCTAAACCCTAATTCAAAATCAAAACCCAAAACCAAAATCAAAACAACACTCCTCTTCTCTCCTCGACGCCGTCTCCTCCCCACTCAGCCGCTCCTCGCCGTCCCCCGCTAAGCTCCTTCCGCCTCAGCCACCATGCACAGCTCGTTCCCTCCTGTGCCGGCGACCACTATCAGCTCCTCCTCTCCAATTTTCTCTCTTCTCCATCACCAAAGTGATAAGTCGAGATTTTGACTTATTAGTACCCGTTTTCACTATAGCTTTTGTTCGATTTCGACGTTATCTTGATGTCATTTGATCCCTTTTCGTACGTTTCAGGTACAAAGCAATATATCCCCAGTGTCAAAGCCAAAATACAAAAGCTCGGCAAAAACTAGAGGTGTGAGCAAAATATGGGTAGATTTGCATCTCAACTGGTCGGGTGAGAATTTCCCCCTGATCCAACCGACCGGTTGAAGAGAGGAGCAGAGAGGTGTTCAGTCGGAGACTTGACCCGGTCGGGTGGATGCCTATAGATTTCCACCCGGTCAGGTGGACCCCCAGTCGATCGATTGAGATTCCAGTCGATCGACTTAATGACTTTCAGGAGGAGCTGCAAATTGAGTTTCCTCAGTCGATCGACTGAGATTCCAGTCGATCGACTTAATGGACTTTTAGGAGGAGCTGCAAATCTAGTTTCCTCAGTCGATCGACTAGACTGAGATTTCATCCGAGACAAATCTCACCCGGTCGGGTGGATTTCTTCTTGATTCTCACCCGGTCGGGTGAACTCTGCTACAGTACCGAGCTATAAATAGAAAGTTGCGATTTTGACCTAGAGAGTTGGACGTAGAGTTGGACTTTTGGGGGAAAAATACTCATCAAAGGAGATCAAATCAAGGTCATCAACCAGCAATCAACAAAGAAGGAGTGAAGATCAAAGGGAGACATCTAGGATTAACCATCCTATTTTCTATCCTCTTCTCTTCTAATTTGTTGTATTCAAACTCTACACACATCATGTTGTCTTACATGATGTGTGAGTAGTTTCCTTGTGTTTAGAGGGTGTTGTTACCCTCCTTGGTACTCTTGATCATGTATACACATGTTTGATGATTAATCTATGGTGTTAAATTCACATTTGCTATGATCTTCATTATTGCATACCACTAGGTGTTTGATAAAATGCCTAAGTGAATTGTTTATCTCAAACTTGACCTAATAATCTAGCGATGTTAGGAATGGTTTAGATGTAGTAAATGTGATCTTATCTAAGGATTCGAAGTGAACTAGGACTCGAGTTCATGACGTTTATTGCTTGGGAGACATTCCAATGTTAATAAATGCCATGGAATGAATCAATAATCTCGACGGAGTGAGGTTCGAGCTTTAAGAGAGTTTGGCTAGGGATAGATTCGATGACCATTGGTCTATCCTAGTTTAAGCTAGGTTCAATACTATCTAACACCTTGAATGCGTTTAATTCTTGTATGCATGATCATGGGAAATGCCAAGGAGGGGCACATCCCCTCGAAACTCTTCTTGATTGATATTTTAACCCTTTTGTGCTATCTCATTACTTGTTTTCATCATTGATAACCACATCACACTTGAATTGTAGGAATAGCCGAGTTAGAAATTGATAGACTTAGCGCATAATCCGTTTGCTCCCTTGGGTTCGACACCGGTCTTACCGGTCGATCTATAAATATCTTTTGACTATACAATTTATTGCAACGTCAAAATGGCGCCGTTGCCGGGGAGCAATAGCTAGATTATCCCTAGGAAAATCAATTAGTACTCCGACTATTTCATGTTCTACTTTATTTACATTGTTACTTGCGATTCTTGAGCATATTCGGTATTCTTACTTGTCTTAATTGTCTTCCCCTTGTAGGTTCACTTCTTTTATGCCACCAAAGACCAAGAAGCTTACACAAATTGTGGATAGAGACTTGAATCAACCTATAAAGGAATTAGCCAGCACATATCTTACAAGAAGTAAGACAACTAAGGATAAGGGATCAACATCAAACGTTCAAGAAGCCGCTATTACCCAAGACATGGGAGAAAGACTTCCTCCTCGTCTACCTCAAGGCCAATTGGGCCAAGATCATCACAATCAAGATAACCTTCCACCATTGCCCCAAGCTAGAAGGGCTCTCAAAGATTATGCCATTCCCACGGCTTATGGATACCGTTCTCCCATCCTTATACCGGCGGTAGAAAACCGAGACTTTGATTTGAAGACCTCTACAATTCAAATGATACAAGCAAACCGATTTTCGGGAGGAGACAACGAGGACCCTAATTCTCATTTGACAACATTTCTTGAAGTGTGTGCCACCTTCAAGATAAATGGGTTCTCGGAAGATGCTAAGCTTCTAAGGCTTTTCCCTTTCTCCCTCACGGGAAGAGCAAAGGATTGGTTGAGGAGTCAAACTCCCGATAGTCTCACCACTTGGGAGGAACTCGCCGTGGCATTTCTAAACAAATACTTCCCTCCTTCCAAGACGGCGCACTATAGGAGTCAAATCACAAATTTCGTGCAAATGGATGGAGAAACACTCTATGAAGCTTGGGAGAGGTATAAGGAGTATCAAAGGCTTTGCCCACACCACAACTTGGACGACCTCCTTCTATTCCACACTTTCTACCAAGGTGTAGATGGTAACTCTCGACTTGCACTTGACACCGCCGCGGGTGGAGCTATTATGGACCTAGAACCACATGAAGGGTATACGGTGATAGAGAAAATCACGAAAAACTACTTCATGTGGGGAAGTGAAAAAGGGAACCCAAGAAGGAGACATGAAAGGCATGAGGTGAAGACGGTTAGTTCAAGTGATTATGATGCTTTGAGGAAGGATTTTGATAATCTCTCGGAGGAAGTATTTAAGTTGAAACACCCGGAGAAAGATCGTTCAATGAATCAAGGTTGTGATATTTGTGAGGTCTACGAGCACGAGACCAATTCTTGCCCCTTGGTTCAAAGAGATGTGCATAGAAGAGGGTATGAAGAAGTGAATTTTGTGGGAGGAAACCAAAGTAGAGACTATGGAGCTAGTGCCACTCAAGGACAAAGTTCTCAAACCAATTACACTACACCAAAGTTCTCTACGGGATGGAGAAATCACCCCAATTTCTCCTACAAAACCACAAATCCTACTCGTCCCGACTTTGGATCTACGCCTCCCGGCTTTGGTCCTAAACCTACTCAATCCAATCAAGCGTTCCAACCTAGGAACCAATATCAAAGTCAAGGACCGACTTTGCTTCAAAGGGACCAAACCCAAGGGCAACAATACCAAAATCAAGCTCAAAGGCCCTACCAACAAGTTGACCCTCCCCCACAACCTTCTAATGAACTCTCCGGGGTTGAAGCAATGTTTGCAAGGCTCCTAGCAAATCAAAATGAGATAAAGCAAGAATTGAATGAGGTCAAGCAATCACATCAAAGGTTGGAAATCCACAACAAGATGCTTGAGACCCAAATAGCTCAACAAGCCGATTCATCTATAAGGGCACTAGGAAAACTACCGGCGCGACCCGAGCATGAAAAGAAAGAGTTTTGCAATGCCGTCTACATCGAGGAATCCTTTGAAGATGAATTGTTTGAGTGTGAATTTCTAGAAAGGGAAGAACAATGTGGGGCGGTGACTCTTAGAAGTGGGAAACATTTGGAGGATATTATACAAAAGAAACCCGTTCAAACAACTCCAAAACCCATTGGCCAAGCTAGAGCCGAAGAAAAAGAACTCAATGAAGAGGTCCCTAATCCTCCAACCGAAAAGGCAAAAGGAAGTAAAGAAAGAAAAGAGGAACTCAAGCCTTATTCTCCACCGGTTCCCTTCCCTCAAAGGCTCCTCAAGGTCTCTAAATTGGACAAGGAATATGAGGTCTTCACCAAGATGTTGAAAAAGCTATATGTGTACATACCATTTCATGAGCTCATCAAGAAGGCACCGCTATACAACAAATTTCTTAAAGAGATCTTGTCCAAAAAGAGGACCATTGAAGAGGATGATCCCCACCTCCTCAACCACGAATGTAGTGCTCTCTTCTCAAAGAAAATGCCCCAAAAGGTGGGAGATCCCGGAAAATTTACTATTCCGTGCCCAATAAGGGATATGAACTTCTCAAGCCCACTAGCCGATCTTGGGGCTAGCGTGAGCGTGATGCCTCTTGCCATCTACCACAAGCTAAAATTGAATGGGGTGAAAACCGCTAAAATGACTCTACAACTCGCGGATGGCACTACAAGGCGTCCTTGGGGCCTAGTGGAAAATGTCCCCATCAAAGTCGACAAATTCTACATTCCATGCGACTTTGTGGTGGTTGATATGGGGGACAACTTCACTTCATCATTAATTCTTGGACGCCCTTTCTTGGCCACCGCCGGTTTTAAGGTTGATGTGGGAAAAGGGAAATTGACCCTAAAGATTGGTGGAGAAAAAGTAAAGATAGAAAAACCAAAAGAAGAACAAGTGGCTAGTATTGAGAAAAAGCTAGAGAAGGAGGAAGCCGAAGTTATTAAGGGCGAGAAAGTTAATATGAAAGAGTGGCACAACATGTTTGAACCCGATGAAGACCCTCCCCGTGATCAATGTGAATCATCATCCGACGATGATATGAGTAAGAATAGAAAAGTGAATACATCAAAGGGTGAGAAGCAATCACTTTGGAAAAGGGCTATTAAACAAGTTGCTTGCAACTCTTCAAAGAATCCGGATTGAATCTTCCAAAATTCTAACAAGTCCGCTTGAGGAGGGATCCTAGCAAGGGACTCCTCAAGTGTGTTTCTTAATCATGAAGAGATTCGGCTCGGTCTTTGCCAAGACGTTAAACTAGGCCCTCACGGGAGGTAACCCGGTTTGTAAGTCGTCCATCTACTTAAAAATTAATTTCATATATATGTTTGGCATGCGTACTTTGAATGATTGAATGTGAACATGAGAGCTATGATGAAAATGCATGATTGGATGTGCTTGGTGTGGAACGGTGCTTGCATGAAATTTTTAAAGGGTGGTGATGTCTTAAGTGTGGAGTGTGTAATCCTAGCTTGTTTACTTTGTTGAAAATCATGTGTATGCTAGTGATTTCATGTTGAGGTATGCCTTGGGTGTGATATGATTTTGAGTTTGAATATTGAGTGATGCTAGTTCATTTTGTGGAGTAAAAATTTATGAGTGTGGAGTTGGGTTTGTGCAAGAATGGACATACTATTATTATCAAAACATTGAAAACAGTCCAGGAACCCAGAATCCAATCGACCGGGTGAGATCACTCCTAAACTCAACCGACCGGTTGAAAATGGCCTGATGAACTCGGTTGACTCAGCAACTCACCCGGTCGGGTGAAAATATAAGGATTTAAACCTACCGGTTGGGATTTCGTTATCTCGCACCCTTCTTCTCCATTTCAAACTCATTTAAACCGACCCCTTCACTCACTCACCCGATCGACCAAACACTCAACCTCCGCCCGACTTCCAATCTCCAACCGCTCCGCCACTTCCGCCTAACCCTCGCCGTCGCCATCCTCTCCCAGCCACCATCCCACCCTCCCCAGCCTCACCGCAGCCCAGCCGAAGCTCTCCGCCTCTCACCAAATCGCCGGAGCCTCCCATAGCCCGATCTCCTCCGTCCGGCCCCCAAACCACCCGTTCGACCACCCAATCTACTCACCATCACCTCGCCTACAATCCCCAAGCATCAATTTTTCCGGCCGAAGCTCCCAGAAAACCCCCTAATTCCCGGCCCTCAAACCGCATTTCACCCGACCGGGTGAGAAATTGAGCTCATCTCAACCGACCGGGTGAGCACAATTCAGTGCAGATTTCAGTTTTTTCCCCCAATCCAGCCATGCCTCGAGGCCCCTCCTCATCTGAATCAGTGTCCAGGGGCAGGGAAATAGCCCATGATGTGCCGGTAGACCGAGTTTCCGATAGTGACGAGGACGACGTTCCTCTCTCCCGCAAGAGGATGAGATTGAGCGGCACACTACGAGATGATGCCTCATCCTCCAGAGTGGAAATGGTCCCTCCACCGCCCAGTGCACCTCCTACTGCCTTATTGCCCATTATACCGAGGGATGGACCTTTGGAGTCTCCTCTGCCTGAGCCCACGCCTTACCCATTCACCGAGCCTCTCACATTTCGAGATGCCAAGCACACAGATAGATGACCGAACCGCTCGTCGTCGAAGCGATTTGTACAAATAAATTTATAGTAGTCCACTACTTGCGACTATACTACTGGGTAGTACTTGGTAAGTAGGGGTCGAACCCAAAGGAATCAGGGGAATAGATGTTCTTGAGGGGGGTTGTTTAACGGGAGAGCGTGTTTAAGGTCGGTTGGTTGGTTTTAAAGCTACCAGCTATTTTGATTGATTGATTGGTTGGTTGGTTGATTTTAATACTGGAAAGTAAATTACAGTTTATAATTAAAAGAAATGTTCGGTTTCAGGGGGCTTGTATTATATCATGTTTATCATTGACCTTTAGTGAATCGTCTAAGTATTCTACGGTGTATCAAGGCCATTCCAAGCACTCGATTTGCGTACACTGTCTAGCCTATTCCAAGGATGTAGAACACTTAATTCTATTTAGTCTAATACTCCATTCCCGGTTATATTAGCCTATGTGCATCCATTCAATCCCTTTGGCCCAGTTTTCAAATGGTTTTTCTGATAGTCGACCTCTTCGAATAGTTTATTCATTTAATCCCCTTGGCCCAGTTTTTAAATGGTTTATTTATCCGAGTGTGATCACGAATATCTAAGGAAGAGTTTACGAATTTGGACCCCTATGGTCACATTCCCAAATGGTTTACTATACCTTAGACATTCTAACTTTTATACATGGCACATAGAATCAGTGTTGATTACTAATTCGAGACACTAAGTTAATAGTCTAAAACATTTTATAATACAAGTGCGCCCCGTCTACCGAACTATTAGTTTAGCTACTATTCATCGCGCTAAACATTATACTAAGGAATTAAAGACAACAGTTGATTAAATAAATACTAAGAGATACTTACAACCGTTGAAGCGCCAAGGGAGCTATCCTTTATTTCCAAAGCAAGATTACAACGTTACAAGTATTACAACTTCTAGAGAGAGAAGTGAAATTGAGAATTGGTGTGTTTTACAAATGAGGTTTGGCTTGGTATTTATAGCCAAAGTGAGGAGGAATGGATGGATGAGATGGAAGCACATGTCTTTTGATCCAAGGGAGGAGAAGGAGGAGCTTGTGGAGGAGACAAGTGGCGCAAGGAGGAGGAGCCGGCGGCTTTTGGTGGAGGAGGGTGGCGCCGCCGGTTGCCGGTCACCCAAGGGGGAGGAGCTCCTCCCTTGCCCACCTCCTTGAATGGTGGCCGGTCATCTTTGCCAAATGTGTGATTTTGTACAGTTTTGTGCAGTCTTTTCACAAAACTGTCAATGTGTTCCTTCCCCGGGATGTCTTGACTTCACTCTTGATTTTTCTGATTAATTTATTCTGGTCAATTTGACGTCAGGATCCTTGACATTTCTTCAGTCGGCATATGATCTTGACCTTGGATTGACTCTTGTTATCTTTTCAGCTTAAAATCCTCTCCTTAGCTTGTTTTCACTTTAGTCTCTAAAAAGCCCTGTGGAAATATATCGGGACTAATACGTAGAAGTTAGACATACAAACAGTCTAATTCAGGGGGTTTTACTATGTTTCTGACTCGTCTAACTTTGGTCCATCAGAATACCCCCCACTTTTAGTTGTTCGTCCCAAACAATGCTATTAAAGGGCGTAAGTTCTAAGTCTGGCTTTGGAATATGAAAATTAGACTGTGATACTCGATCTATCCTAATTCATGCATTGCTTACTTATTACCAAATTGAACTGCGTAAATAAATAGAAGAAACTTAATACTTGTACCTCCGTGCTGAGATGCAAATTATATTGGATGTCTCGGGAGATAGCTCTGTTCAGGTTCCTGGGTTGCAGCCTCGGGATCGTTTCTTACTATATGGTTTTCTTGTAGCTTTCTCTAGCACATGATTCGATTCGGGTTTCAGTGAGTTGAGCCTTTTTGATTTTCTTCTTTTTTGGCGAGGGACTGCTTTTGTAGTGAATTGGCCTTTGGCCTTTGATTTGACTTTTTTGAGTGTTTCACTTTTGCTCGGTTAAAACCTTCACAATTTTGGGCCTTTGGCCTCTTTTGATTTGCTTCATTGAGCTTTTCGTCTTTTTGTGACTGCTAGTCCATTTTCTCAAGCCTTTTTGGGAGGTCCAATCATCGCCCGCAAGCCTATGGAAATACCTCCCCGCTCCTCTCGTCTTTGTCGTTTTGCGCGGGTCAAGATGAGGGTCGCTCATCTGTTTTCTCGGCTATTTTGACTAGAGAGAGGACGGTCTGATTCCCGTCCTCGCCTTTGCATAGATGCTTCTTGGCGGAGTTGACTTCAATTATTCACTGAAAACCCGAAGTGCAGCCTCCACTGACTTCGAAAACCATATAGTTTGATCTGATCCTTTGATTGCTTGCCAAGCCTTTCTAGGGCAGTTTATATCAACTCCACATCCCTAGTTATCTCAGCACAAAGGACAATTGAAAAGTTACATTCTAAGTTTTTAAACAGTTGAATTTTCACAAGGTTAATGCATGAATTATGATTTATCTTTTTCACATTCTTAAGTTCATATTTTCAAAAAGGTACTTATTAAAAAAGAAGAAAAAAAAAACAGCTGCATGTTATTTATGTACATAGGTGGTTCTCACCCCCCCACTTTTGAACGAAGGCGTGCCTTAGTTCAAAAGTCATGCAAGCTTAAAACTAAATACTGAATTTAAATGACAGAAATTAAAGTGCGGAAAAGTAAGATAGTGTCGGGTTACCTCCCGACCAGTGCACTTGTTTTACGTCGTTGGCTCGACGATACCTCGTTTGTGGTTCATTGGTTTGGGTCCCATGGGTGGCTGAGGTCAAACTTTGCCACCATTCCTGTGTTGTTTCTTCCTGACTTCTTGCCGGATGTTGTGTTTTGGTCAGGACTCCTTTGTTTCTGGATTTTTTCCTTCCAATATCTCTGATGAGGTGGGAGACCTTTGACCATAGCTACTGGCCTTGATACTTTTTTCGTCCCTAATGACAGGTCAGAAAACTGTGCACAGTGATCTGAGATAGGTGTTATGTCAGGTGGTTTCTTTATGTCCGGGCGGCTCTGATTAATGTAGAAGTGTGCAATTTTGCCGCCGAACTTAAGTGATAATGAGCCCTTGCCCACATCGATTCTTGCTTTAGTGGCGAAGAGGAATGGTCGTCCCAATATTATTGTTGGTGGGTCGTCTTCGCATGTCTCTTCTGTTGGTATTACATAGAAATCTGCAGCAACGACGAGTTCTCCCACATAGAGTATTACATCTTCCAGTTCTCCAACCGGGCGGATGCATGATTTATCTCCTAACTCGATGTTCGACCGGGGTGGTTTCAATGGACCAAGCCCTAGTAAGTAATACAAGGAGGAAGGCATGGCGTTGACAGCAGCCCCAAGATCGACTAAGCATTTGTGGATCTGGGTTTCACCAATACCGCAGGTGATTGTAAAGGCCCCCGGGTCTTTATTTCTTTCCGGTTGTGGCTCATGATCTGCAGTGAGGGCTCTTTCTTTTGTCGGGCTATAAGCACAAGTATTAGTTGGGGAGTCCCAACCAGATGCTGGTATGTCAAAGTGTGTGATTGGCGGCGGTGTTATGCAAACAGTGAACGCGTATCGTCCATTGTCAGCATGTGTAACCCATGTTTTGCCATCCTTGGGTCGGTCTTCTTCTTGATTCCAATCAGGTCGACGCCTACGGTTGAAGTGATTGTTCGTAAGTCTGTAGGTTGGGGACCGTGCTACTTCTCCTAGCGTAGCCTTCATGTTTGACCTCCTTATCATGCTTATGTTCACCTTTGGATTTTGGACAGTCTGTGAAGGGAGTCTGCCAGGTTCAGTAGTTAGTGTTGACATGGCGGTGGCGAGCTGGGACATTTGTTTGGTCAATTCTGAAATTGCCCCGTCAGTTTTTGCCTGGTACTGGTGTAGCGAAGTTCCTAATTGATTAATGCTTCCCGCGAGCTCCTTCATCGTGTCATTGAGCGACTTGCTTGGTTCCTGCTGATTGCTCGGGCTGGCTTGGTGCTGATTTGGTCCTTTTTGCTGATATTGACCTGCCAACGGAGCGTTCTGGTTATATTGTCGGTGGGGAGGTTGGTAGAATGACTGTGCTAGTTGAGGGACAGCTGGTTGTGTCTCCTTCTGAGGATAGCTGTTGTTGTTACGCCAGCCTGGGTTGGACGTTTGACCGTATTGTCTATTTTGTCCAGTTCTGACGTTGTTGTATCCTTGATATCCTCCCACTGTATTCACATCAGCCGGTTCTTCTTCTATTAATGTTGGGCATGAGTCCGTTTTGTGGTCCGTAGAACCACAGAACTCGCAAGGTTTTACCGTAACTGGCTGTCTACGTATGATCTCAATCATCATCTCCTTTAACTGTTTCATCTCTTCAGTTATGGAGTTTACTGATTCCTCGGTTTGTGCTACCCTTTTTGATCGAGAGAATTCATCTTGGCGAGTGGTCTCTTCTCTAAATCGGGCATTTTCAGCAACGTTGGCGATGAGATTCCTTATGCCACTCAATGATAGATTCATCATAGATCCTCCCGCTGAGGCATCCAAGAGCATTTTGTCTAATGGTCTTAATCCATCAATGAGGTACTCGATGACGAGTTTCTCGGGCAGTCCAAGGGTACAGCAGCTCCTTTCTAGGTGATTGAATTTTTCCAGGTAATCGTACATGGTTTCATTTGGACCTTGTTTGATTTCCTGTAATTGCTTCCTTACTTGCATTGCTCTTCCAGCCGGATAGTATTTGTCTAAGAATTTCTTCTGCATCTGAACCCATGTTCTAATGCTTCCGGAAGGCAATGAAAGGAACCAGTCGCTTGCCGAGTCAGTGAGGGAAAAATAGAACGCTTTTAACTTGAAGTCGTCCATATTTACCCGGTTGGGCTTTAGATTCTGGAAAATGCCATGTAGGCGTTGAAGGTGAGTTGCGGCAGATTCTCCTTGAGATCCTGAGAATTTTGGCAGGCTGTGTGCCACTGATGCGTTGATGGTTATATTTTCTAATTCAGGGCTCTCATAGATGCACCACGGCTGTGTCTCGAAATTAGGGGCGTTTAACTCGCCCATCGTCGGTTCACGGTAGTAGTTATCTCCGTAGTAGTCGTCGAAGGCAGGTTCTCTTCTTGGCATGTATCGAGGTTGAGGTTGTGGTCGTGGGGGCTGGATAGGAGGTTGTACTGGACCAGCTGCATTTTGGTCCTCGGGTAATTCTTGGTTTCTTCTGACTGCTTCCCTGTCACGAGCTCTTCTGTTTCTGATGAGTTGTTCCGGATCGTCGACGAATGGAAAAGGTACCTCATCATTTTGGTCGTACAGGTTTATTTCTTCATCGTCCTGGTAGTCATGGTGACTTTCTTCGCGAGACATGGTTGCGTAACGATTCAAAGAACTCTATCCGATGGCTGATTCCCCGGCAACGGCGCCAATTTGACAGAACCGCTTGTCGTCGAAGCGATTTGTACAAATAAATTTATAGTAGTCCACTACTTGTGACTATACTACTGGGTAGTACTTGGTAAGTAGGGGTCGAACCCAAAGGAATCAGGGGAATAGATGTTCTTGAGGGGGGTTGTTTAACGGGAGAGCGTGTTTAAGGTCGGTTGGTTGGTTTTAAAGCTACCAGCTATTTTGATTGATTGATTGGTTGGTTGATTGATTTTAATACTGGAAAGTAAATTACAGTTTATAATTAAAAGAAATGTTCGGTTTCAGGGGGCTTGTATTATATCATGTTTATCATTGACCTTTAGTGAATCGTCTAAGTATTCTACGGTGTATCAAGGCCATTCCAAGCACTCGATTTGCGTACACTGTCTAGCCTATTCCAAGGACGTAGAACACTTAATTCTATTTAGTCTAATACTCCATTCCCGGTTATATTAGCCTATGTGCATCCATTCAATCCCTTTGGCCCAGTTTTCAAATGGTTTTTCTGATAGTCGACCTCTTCGAATAGTTTATTCATTTAATCCCCTTGGCCCAGTTTTTAAATGGTTTATTTATCCGAGTGTGATCACGAATATCTAAGGAAGAGTTTACGAATTTGGACCCCTATGGTCACATTCCCAAATGGTTTACTATACCTTAGACATTCTAACTTTTATACATGGCACATAGAATCAGTGTTGATTACTAATTCGAGACACTAAGTTAATAGTCTAAAACATTTTATAATACAAGTGCGCCCCGTCTACCGAACTATTAGTTTAGCTACTATTCATCGCGCTAAACATTATACTAAGGAATTAAAGACAACAGTTGATTAAATAAATACTAAGAGATACTTACAACCGTTGAAGCGCCAAGGGAGCTATCCTTTATTTCCAAAGCAAGATTACAACGTTACAAGTATTACAACTTCTAGAGAGAGAAGTGAAATTGAGAATTGGTGTGTTTTACAAATGAGGTTTGGCTTGGTATTTATAGCCAAAGTGAGGAGGAATGGATGGATGAGATGGAAGCACATGTCTTTTGATCCAAGGGAGGAGAAGGAGGAGCTTGTGGAGGAGACAAGTGGCGCAAGGAGGAGGAGCCGGCGGCTTTTGGTGGAGGAGGGTGGCGCCGCCGGTTGCCGGTCACCCAAGGGGGAGGAGCTCCTCCCTTGCCCACCTCCTTGAATGGTGGCCGGTCATCTTTGCCAAATGTGTGATTTTGTACAGTTTTGTGCAGTCTTTTCACAAAACTGTCAATGTGTTCCTTCCCCGGGATGTCTTGACTTCACTCCTGATTTTTCTGATTAATTTATTCTGGTCAATTTGACGTCAGGATCCTTGACATTTCTTCAGTCGGCATATGATCTTGACCTTGGATTGACTCTTGTTATCTTTTCAGCTTAAAATCCTCTCCTTAGCTTGTTTTCACTTTAGTCTCTAAAATGCCCTGTGGAAATATATCGGGACTAATACGTAGAAGTTAGACATACAAACAGTCTAATTCAGGGGGTTTTACTGTGTTTCTGACTCGTCTAACTTTGGTCCATCAATAGACTCGGGATCATCACTGGGAAGGAGGCCGTGCCCACTCTCTACCCAGCCTTGGACTTGCCTGACCACCTACTCGTCGGCGAAGAGGTACGAGATTTATTATATAGATGTGGTTTAGTCTTCCTTTTGTTGGATGATCCGGGAACTTATCAGAGTGTTGTGGAAGAGTTCTTATGCTCTTTGGATGTTGTGAGGGAGGGGAAGAGAGTCACTCACTGGAGGTTTATACTTGGTGGGCGGGAATTTTTGATTGGGGAGACGATGATCAGATAGTGGCTCAGTTTTCCATTATTGGGAGGAGAGGTGATTGTCAGGAATGAGTACCTTCAGAGCAGATTTTGGAGAGACATTTCAGGGAGGCATGAGTGGTTTGTTCCCTCCCTCAACGCCTCAGCCATCAGCCTTCCGGTTTGGAAGATCATTCACCACATCATTGCTATAGGAATTAATGCCCGTGGGGATATGGCTAGAGCAGTGACTGGCCCTGATTTTGAGTTGATGATGGCCATCAATGAGGGTGATGCGCTTGATTGGGTTTCCATCTTATCCTCCCGCTTTGAGGGCTATGTGAAGTCGACATCGAGGAATTCTGTTTTAGGAGGAGGGTCTATGATCACTCTTGTTGCCATGCGGTGTAACTTCACCTTTGGCCATGATGGATGCCCCGAGCCATCCAGGAAGATCCTCGATGTGCCTACCTTGCAGCACATGCGCCTCCTTAAGAAGGATGGCAAGACTTGGGAGGAGGATAGCAAGCCTCACAAGGGGACCTTTAGACTGGCGGCGGAGAAGAGGAATAGGAACTTCAAGAGAAGGAACCATTTATATTGCCTTGCCCACCTTACACCATCCCCCCCTTCCTCTCCTATTGCCCCTTCCCCCGCGGCTTCCGAGCATGAGGCTCCCATTGCTGAGGAGGTGGTTCCTGAGGCCCCTATTTCTGAGGAGCCTGCTGTTGAGAGTGCTCCCCGTGCTAGTGGGAATTTGACTGAGTGGCGAGAGAGGGTCTCCTCCGACATCGCCGAGCTGAAGAGTGGGGTAGCTGATTTGAGGAGTGGCCTGACCCGACTTGAGGAGTTTGCTAGAGACGAGGCTATGAGAGCTCGTCAGGAGTCGGAGTGGGTCCGTTCTATACTTTTATCTTTGATCAGAGGCCCGACTGCTCCAGTTGACCCAGGACCTTCTGTCCCTCCTGCCGCCTCTCCCTTGCCTCCCTCGCCACTTACCGATGATATGGAGGAGGACGATGGTGATTCTTCTAGAGAGACCACTTCGGGAGATAGAGAGACTGGATCTTCGCATTCTGAGACATTTTGATCATGCTTGTATTGATGTTTTGATGTTTTGATGCTTTGTTTGCTTTGATCATGTACTTGGATTCTAAGTCGCCTTTTGGCGCAATTTTGGATGATGTATGCCGTTTTGATGATATTCCCATTACTTGCCTTTGGTTATATGCTATATTCATTATGATATTGACGGTGTTTACCATTCATGCTGCTTACTCTACAGGATATACATTACATATTCTTTTCATGTCCAAAACACCTTCTTTATCTACAATTGCAACCAAGAGGTTAATTCTCACTCTCATGGGTCACATCACCGGCTCTACAAACGAGGGGAGTTCCTATGCGCCTTTGCCTTTATTGTATCATTCTTTGCGCTTAGGGACTAAGCTTGAATTAAGTGTGGAGTGGTTTAATGCGCATAGTTCACATGTTTGCATGCCATGTATATCATTCTAGATGGACACTTGCATCTTTGCACCTTATCCCTACATGAGAGTGTTTTAACCACATAGGCTTGTGACTATCAATTCTAAATCCCTATAAACCGCATCTAGCCTATTTGTCACATTTACCGACCTAGTCCTTTGAGCATGCATTCTTGAAAATCAATATCATTGCTATATCTTGTCTATCCAACTTTCAAAGTATTTTCGTTGCAACACCTTGGATCAAGCTAGCAAACACTTTTAAAAATCTTCATGAAAAACTTAGACCCCTCGAATATTCCTTGGTGACTTGAGTTCTCTAACACGGTGCCTTGCTTATGTTTGTTCCCCGCACATTCCATACACTTTTTGAACATATTGTCAAGTTTTAAGTGTGGAGTCATTTCACAAAAAGAGAAAAAAGAGAAAAAAAAGAAAAAAAAGAAAATTTGTCTGCTCCGCCACCGCGGTACTTACGCGGTTAGGTGGGATGGTGGCACGCATCGTCCAATCTCTAGTCCAAGTAGCCGGGAAAATAGACGAGCAACCCTCGGCTTGACTCGCGTCGAAAGGACAAGGATGAGTGAGAGCAGGAAGGTTCAAAAAGAAAAATAAGAAGCACTTAAAACTTGACTCTATGTTCTTCCATCATTCTTCATTTGTGCGGGATTCAACATTTGCATTGTGTGCTAGTTGGAATAACTCTTGGACGACCCATGTGCTTGCACGGGAGTATTCATTTGGTTTATGACTTGTTTGTTAAAGAACTCTAGTGTCGAACTCCTCTTCCCTTATGGATTACGGCTTAAGCGCCTAAAACTTGGGAATGAGTTCCTTATCGCGAGCCCTTGGACTAGCCCTAGCTAGCATAGGTGAGCGGTTGACACTCTATTGTGCGAGTGACAGAACCGCTCGTCGTCAAAGCGATTTGTACAAATAAATTTATAATAGTCCACTACTTGCGACTATACTACTGGGTAGTACTTGGTAAGTAGGGGTCGAACCCAAGGGAATCAGGGGAATAGATGTCTTTGAGGGGGTTGTTTAGCGAGAGAGCGTGTTTAAGGTCGGTTGGTTGGTTTTAAAGCTACCAGCTATTTTGATTGATCGATTGGTTGGTTGGTTGATTTTAAGACTGGAAAGTAAATTACAGTTTATAATTAAAGAAATGTTCGGTTTCAGGGGACTTGTATTATATCCTGTTTATC
This sequence comes from Rhodiola kirilowii, assembly GCA_033675215.1. NCBI lineage: Eukaryota > Viridiplantae > Streptophyta > Magnoliopsida > Saxifragales > Crassulaceae > Rhodiola > Rhodiola kirilowii. Next base: position 25,393,930 of record CM066200.1, read on the forward strand.
ATTGACCTTTAGTGACTTTCCTAAGTATTCAAACGGTGTATCAAGGCCATTCCAAGCACTCGATTTGCGTACACTGTCTAGCCTATTCCAAGGACGTAGAACACTTATTCTATTTAGACTAATACTCCATTCCCGGTTATATTAGCCTATGTGCATCCATTTGATCAATCATTCCCGATCAACCAAATGGTGTTTAGGATGAGTCAAACTTCTCAGATAAGCTTTGCCATTCCAAGCATCCACTTATCCGTACAAGTTTACGAACCCCCATGGTGAGCTTTGCCATTCCAAGCGTCCCCTCAACCATGGACGTTCTGACTTAATATATGGCACATAGAATAAGTTTTGAATACTTAGACTAGATACTAAGTTTAATAGTCTTAAAACATTTTATAATACAAGTGCGCCCCTTAGACCGAACTACAAGTTTAGCTACTATTCATCGCGCTAAACATTATACTAAGGAATTAAAGACAACCGTTAAATAAATAAATACTAAGAGATACTTACAACCGTTGAAGCGCCAAGGGAGCTATCCTTTATTTCCAAAGCAAGATTACAACTTACAAGTATTACAACTTCTAGAGAGAAGTGAAATTGAGATTTGGTGTGTTTTACAAATGAGGTTTGGCTTGGTATTTATAGCCAAAGGGAGGAGAAATGGATGGATGAGATGGAAGCACATGTCTTTTGATCCAAGGGGGGAGAAGGAGGAGCTTGTGGAGGAGACAAGTGGCGCAAGGAGGAGGAGCCGGCGGCTTTTGGTGGAGGAGGGTGGCGCTGCCGGTTGCCGGTCACCCAAGGGGGAGGAGCTCCTCCCTTGCCCACCTCCTTGAATGGTGGCCGGTCATCTTTGCCCAATGTGTGATTTTGTACAGTTTTGTGCAGTCTTTTCACAAAACTGTCAATGTGTTTCTTCCCTGGGCTGTCTTGACTCCACTCCTGATTCCTCTGATTAATTTGTTCTGGTCAATTCAACGTCAGGATCCTTGATATCTCTTCAGTCGGCATATGATCTTGACCTTGGATTGACTCTTGTTATCTTTTCAGCTTAAAATCCTCTCCTTAGCATGTTTTCACTTCAGTCTCTAAAATGCCCTGTGGAAATATATCGGGACTAACACGTAGAAGTTAGATAGACAAACAGTCTAAATAAGGGGGTTTTACTGTGTTTCTGACTCGTATAACTTTGGTCCATCAGCGAGCTACGAGCCTTGCCTCTATTGTGTTGCCTCGAAAATGAGTAGAATTTTGGATGAGACATTTCATAGCCCTAGTATTGATAGCCTTGAATGCATGTCCTCAAAGGTACTCAAAAGGTTGAAAAAGTTCTTTTAATGATATTGTGATGATAGTTTTAGTTTGGGGTGTGGGATTGGTCTTGAAAAATCATAGCCTTGGTTGAGCACTCTTGCATTCACTCTTATTGGATATGTGCATTTTGGGATTTGTGAGTATTCCCTTTTCTGAAAACTCTCACGAGACTGTAACTCGTCCACTAGGGTAGCCTAGGGGTTTAAAGGCTTAATCCATACGCTAAATGCATTCGTAACGCCTACGAAAAGGAGCTAGTTAGATTGTACATACTTGTCATTTTTCTTTCAATAACATGTTTAGGAATAATGATCGAGACCATGTGAAATCTAGTGAGGCAAATTGACGAAAAACATAGTACCACTAGCATTTCGCCATTTGCATGACCTTGACATATTTGCATACTTTGTTCGGGACGAACAAAGCTTAAGTGTGGAGTGTTGATAAGTCGAGATTTCGACTTATTAGTACCCGTTTTCACTATAGCTTTTGTTCGATTTCGACGTTATCTTGATGTCATTTGATCCCTTTTCGTACGTTTCAGGTACAAAGCAATATATCCCCAGTGTCAAAGCCAAAATACAAAAGCTTGGCAAAAACTAGAGGTGTGAGCAAAATATGGGCAGATTTGCATCTCAACTGGTCGGGTGAGAATTTCCCCCTGATCCAACCGACCGGTTGAAGAGAGGAGCAGAGAGGTGTTCAGTCGGCGACTTTGACCCGGTCGGGTGGATGCCTACAGATTTCCACCCGGTCGGGTGGACCCCCAGTCGATCGATTGAGATTCCAGTCAATCGACTTAATGACTTTCAGGAGGAGCTGCAAATTGAGTTTCCTCAGTCGATCGACTGAGATTCCAGTCGATCGACTTAATGGACTTTCAGGAGGAGCTGCAAATTGAGTTTCCTCAGTCGATCGACTGGACTGAGATTTCATCTGAGACAAATCTCACCCGGTCGGGTGGATTTCTTCTTGATTCTCACCCGGTCGGGTGAACTCTGCTACAGTACCGAGCTATAAATAGAAAGTTGCGATTTTGACCTAGAGAGTTGGACGTAGAGTTGGACTTTTGGGGGAAAAATACTCATCAAAGGAGATCAAATCAAGGTCATCAACCAGCAATCAACAAAGAAGGAGTGAAGATCAAAGGGAGACATCTAGGATTAACCATCCTATTTTCTATCCTCTTCTCTTCTAATTTGTTGTATTCAAACTCTACACACATCATGTTGTCTTACATGATGTGTGAGTAGTTTCCTTGTGTTTTGAGGGTGTTGTTACCCTCCTTGGTACTCTTGATCATGTATACACATGTTTGATGATTAATCTATGGTGTTAAATTCACATTTGCTATGATCTTCATTATTGCATACCACTAGGTGTTTGATAAAATGCCTAAGTGAATTGTTTATCTCAAACTTGACCTAATAATCTAGCGATGTTAGGAATGGTTTAGATGTAGTAAATGTGATCTTATCTAAGGATTCGAAGTGAACTAGGACTCGAGTTCATGACGTTTATTGCTTGGGAGACATTCCAATGTTAATAAATGCCATGGAATGAATCAATAATCTCGACGGAGTGAGGTTCGAGCTTTAAGAGAGTTTGGCTAGGGATAGATTCGATGACCATTGGTCTATCCTAGTTTAAGCTAGGTTCAATACTATCTAACACCTTGAATGCGTTTAATTCTTGTATGCATGATCATGGGAAATGCCAAGGAGGGGCACATCCCCTCGAAACTCTTCTTGATTGATATTTTAACCCTTTTGTGCTATCTCATTACTTGTTTTCATCATTGATAACCACATCACACTTGAATTGTAGGAATAGCCGAGTTAGAAATTGATAGACTTAGCGCATAATCCGTTTGCTCCCTTGGGTTCGACACCGGTCTTACCGGTCAATCTATAATTATCTTTTGACTATACAATTTATTGCAACGTCACAAAGCATGGCTAGAGACGGCGATAGATCCACCTCCAAATCCCAAGCTCCATCCAAACCCAATCCATTTGAAGATTCAAGTGAGGGTGATAGGGATGGTTTGAAGAGAAATCCGCCGCGAAAAGCTCGACGTCTTGTGCTTAGGGAGGATACCCCTTCCCCACCCCGGAAGTCGCCTACTCCACCTCCACCGAAAAAGCACAAAGCTTCAACCGGAGAATCATCTTCAAGGGCCTCCAAGGGCAAGGGTCCAGCTACCGAAACCGTGCCTCAAGTTGAGCCTCCTCCTCCAGCTTAAGCCGATGAGGAATGGGCATTGGCGCTACCTCCAACTCCATATCCATTCTCGGAGCCATTGCATTTCGAGAAAGAAGAGCATCAAGCTAGATTCGAACGTATTGGAGGAGGCAAGAAGACGATCATGGCAACCTCATACCCCGATTGGACTCTACTCGGTGATTTTGAAATAAGGGATGAGGTACGTCAAAATCTAGGCAATTGTGGTTTGCATTTTTATTTTGAGGATGATCCGGGGTCATTTGAAATGGTGATGATAGAGTTTCTTTGCACATTTGAGGCAGAATGGGAAAAAGATTATGTGACTTTGTGGAGGTTTAGGTTGGGTGGAAGGGAATTCGAAGTGAAGCGTAGGGATTTACAGGATTGGCTCCACCTTTTGCATCCTCGTGATGATTTGCGGAGGTATAATGATCACAATAGGACTAAATTTTGGCAGAAAATTTTTGGGAGGAAAGAGTGGTTTGTTTCGTCGTATAACGCCACCGGGATCAAAATTCCAAGTTGGAAGGTAATTCACCATCTCATTGCATTGGGAATTAACACTCGAGGAGGGAAAGCTCGTGCATTGACAAACCCGAACATAGACTTGATGATGGCCATAGACCACGAGCTTAAGCTTGATTGGATTACAATCCTCACTGAGAAGTTTGAGGAGTGTGTGAAGGAAGGGTCACGAAATTCCGCTATCGGAGGAGGATCGTTGATCACGTTGATAGCTATGAATTATGGCTTTGGCTTTGACAATCCGGAGTGCCCCAAGCCATTGAAGAGGATCCTTGACATGGGCGCTATGAGGCGCAGCCTCTTTTCATTCCCAGCACAACGCTTTGGGACCATGATGACAAGCCACACGGTAGTGAGGTCCAAAAGAGAGCCAAAAGGAACAAGGCCGCCTTCATATCTAGGCATCGAAATTACCCCCTCACTCCTTCACCACCATCATCTCCCGGGCCATCCGTTCCTCCTCTATCCTTTCCTCCTCCATCCGAGAGCATACCGCATTCTAGTGCGGACTGGACTTCACAGTTTGAGAGGCTCACCGCGGATATGGCTGATTTGAGGACGGGATTTGGTCGCTTAGAGGAGTTTACTCATCAGGAGTCCCAGTTTCATCACCAGGAGGCTCAGTGGGTGCGTTCTACTCTCACATCTATCGTTCAGAACATGAGTGTTCCATCCAGCAGTGCTAGTGCCCCTCCTCCTCCGCCATTTGACTACACTCATCCTCCTTATGCCCCCACTCGGTCCCGTGCTCGCCCGCCTCAACCAATCGGCTTTGCTCCTTCCTATGCCCCTACTCCATATTATTCTCCTCCACCTCCCTATCCTACCACCAGACCTCCAGCAGCCGAGGATCGATTTGCAAGCCTAGACGACGATGATGATGATGATGGTCCATTTTGAGGCTTGCTCGGTGATATTGTTTACATTTTGTGGTCATTTGAATTTGCACCTCTATTCTTATGAACTTTGTGATGATCTTTGATTTGCTATCTTTTGATACTTTGGATGTTAAAGTCTCCATGGTGCGCATTTTGGTTGTATGACTCTTATTTGTACCCTTGTTGGATGTTTTATGTTATGACATGAGGAAGTTGATTTTCACTTGTATCATTCTAATGCTCTTATGAAAATGTTCATGCTAGTGCACATTGACTCTCATTGTTTTATATTGCCATCAAGGGGAAGCTTTCCATCCAAAACGAGGCGAGTTGATTTGAAATAGACTACATCCTTCAAACGAGGGGAGTTTCCTTTGCGCTTTTGCCTCTACTTTCACTATTTCTCGCGCTTAGGGACTAAGCTTCAATTAAGTGTGGAGTGTGTTGTTTGAATAATTGTTTGAATTATTGTTTGGATTAGGCAAAAGGGTTCTCATGTTTATACCATGCATATCTCTTGAAATGAGCACTTGCATCATGCTTTATCCCAACTTTTCTTGAGTATTACACTTCCAAAGGCTTGTGACTATCAATCCCCATCTTCTATAAGTCACATCTAGCTTGCAATTCCCTTTTACACGATTGAGAGTCCAAAACCAAGCTAGCTCTATTGAATTCTCATTCTTGTGAATCAATTTCATTGCTATCTTGTGCCTATCTAGAAGTCTAAGTATTTTTCATGCATGCTTTGAAAAGTTTTAGCAAGCACGTTTTGAAACCTTCATGAAAAACTTAAACCTCTCGATTGCTTTTAGGTGACTATAGTTCTCTTGCCTCGTGCCTTGTTTGTGGTTGATCCTCGCACATTCCATGTTCACATTGGGCATATTGTCAAGTTTTAAGTGTGGAGTCAAAAAGAGGGCATGCACACAAAAAAAAGCCCCATTCAAGAAAATTTACATGGTCAAAGAGGGCAAAGCCCCGACCAAAAACTTTCTCAAGTGCACGAGAAGTTTTGTGCAAAAACATACAAATGCCGGGGGTTAGGAAGGTAAGTTCCCCCTCGAAAGCATTTGTAGGCCAAAGGCCAAGTAAAAATCACTTAGAACTTGACTTTACGCCCCTCCACCATCTCTTATATGTGCGAGTTCACCACGTGCATTGTGTGCTAGCAAGTTGGGCTCTAGGACGACCCTTGTGATTTCACGTAAGCTATTGATTGGTTTATGCTTGTTTTAAGAACTCTTGTTGTCGAACTCCTCTTTCCTAATGGATTACGACTTTAGCGTCTAAAACTTGGAAATGAGTTTATATCGTGAGCCCATGGACTAGCCCTAGCTAGCATAGGTGATCGAACGACGTTTTTGTGCAAAAAGCTTTGACCATCTTTCAAAAGCCTCGCATCATAAAATAAATAGACTTTTGGGTTAGGCAGTTGATAGCGCTAGTATTGACCTCCTTGAATGAGCACCCTCATGTGAACTTAAACGGTGGAAAACTCTTTTGAAATGTATAGTGATTGTGATGCTAGCGTGGGATGTGAAGCAAGTTTTGAGAAATCCTCGCCTAAATTGTTAGACATTCTTGCTTTACACTCCTATGGGATAAATGCATGTGGGATTTGTGAGTATTCCCTTTTCTGAAAACTCTCACGAGACTATAACTCGTCCACTAGGGTAGCCTAGGGGTTTAAAGGCTTGGTGCATGCGCTAAATGCACTCGTGTTACCTACGAAAGTGGTTAGTTAGAAGTACGACTTGTTTCTTATTATTGTTTCGGTAGTCTTTGTGACCATATGGAGCTTTCCTCGAACCAATCCTAAGTGAGTGAAATGCATTATTGTTGTTGATCCCTATGATTAGTTTGCTCGGGACGATCAAACATTAAGTGTGGAGTGATTTGATAGCGCTAAAATACACGCATCTTAGGCGTTCTTCATGCTTATTGTTTCGATCATTTTATCATGATTTCACTTGCTATTTGATGCTTTGTGGTTCATTTCAGGCAAATTGCAGCTATTAAGCTGAGATCACAAGCAAGAAGTGAATTTGGGACAAAACCGAGCTTTTGGAGCAAAAAGTACCCAAGGAGCAGATCCAACCGGCCGGTTGAATATTGGCCTTGGATCGAACCGGCCGGTTGAAGTGAAGACTAGAAGCAAGAACTCTCTGGGGCATTGAATTGGCCGGTTGAACTCCTTTCACTAACTGAACCGCCCGGTTCAACTGCTCAGAAAGTCCAAGAAGGCTCTCCCCTGCTCGAACCGGCCGGTTGAAAACTCCCCTATCTCATCGAACCGGCCGGTTGAACACCTCAGAACGTTTTCGTCCAACCTCCCCTGCTCGAACCGGCCGGCTGGGATTCCCTCACACCATTTGAACCGGCCGGTTGAGCCGTGCTACAGTTCCGGAAACCCTAATGTAGGCTATAAATAGAAAGTTTGAGATCAAAACAAAGGGGGACTTTTTGGAGGATTTTCAAGGGACTTTTGCACTGATTTTGAGGAGCATATAGCACGGATTTAGAAGTGGTTTAAGTGAAGAAGAAGATCAACAACAAGGATTCTCATACTCTTCAATCTCATATTGGTTTTAGACTCCTAAACTCCATCTCCTTCATTTGCTTTTGTTTGTTAACTCACTATGAGTGAGTAGTGACTTTGATTGGGGATTATGGATCCCCTAGACACATTTGTGATGATGTAAATACCATTGATGCTAATGTTGAATGAGTTTGCACATGAATCTTCTTCATTTGAACTAAATGTTTATAGTTGCCCATAAGGTGTTTGTGAAATGTCCTCAATGGGAACTTAGCTTGATCTCATGTTTGATGTAGCTCACGTTGATCAATATGACTTCAATGAAATGAATGAAGAAGCATTAGAGTCTTTGTGTTACATGGCGACACCTAAATTCTAATGAGAATGGCTTGAACTTAACAAGAATGTGTTTATCTAGTCAATAGAGCGCGAGTGTGAGACTAGACATGCATGTTCTATAGGGCCAATAGAGCGCGAGTGTGAGGTCCTATGCGAGATGTAACCCCTCCATTCTAAGTTGTAGCGCGAGTTGAACTTAGCTTGAATGTTGCATGGCTAAATTCTACTCATGTGCATGTGAACTCATCATTGGCATCCAATATCATTGTCACAATAATTGTCTAGGTGGGGAAGTAATCCCTAGTCATCTTTTAATCGATTGTTTACTTGTTTCATTGTTTAAAATCTTCTTTGGATAGTAAAAACTTGCTATCAACCTCTTACGAGGAACAAATCCCCCCCCCCCCAAACCACAAACGTTCTAAATTGAATCTTTAGCACTATTAGTTTAATCACATATCTTTTGGGTACAACCTTGGGTTTCCCGAGTCATTATAAATTGTTTTGATTAATCGTGAGTAGCAATAGTATTTGAATCCTATTCGAATATTTACGCTAAATTACAACCGATCACATTGTTCTCAAACTCCTTTCCATGGTCGCTCCTTACTGCTACTAAGTGTTCCCCTTTATCTTCTCTTTCGCGCTCCAGACGAGTGCATAGTTGAACAAATGCTTACACAACATCTGACTTTTCTCGTATAAAACTTGTCCAGGTAAATCGAGAGTAGGCATCAACACAAACTAGCACATACCTCTTCCCGGAGTAACTTTCCACTTGCATAGGTCCCATCACATCCATCTGCATAAATTCAAGAGGCCTCTTAGTGTTGATCTGAGTGGTACCTTTATGGGCGACTTTGATTTGCTTCCCCATCTGGCAGTCTCCGTATATAATACTTAGGTCGCCATGAACTTTAGGTATCCCACGAACTAGCCCTTCAGTAGCAACCTTCTTTAGTGTCCTCAGATTAAGATGACCCATCCATTGATGCCAAAGGCTCATCTCTTCAGTTTTGCTCAATAGACAAGTTGTTTCAGTAGTAGGTTGACCAAGTTTCAGCAAATTGTAGTTGTTCGAGGACCTCCTTCCTGTCAGAACTGACTCATCCATCTTGTTCAGCATAATGCATTCATCCTGTGTTAACTGGACATGATGCTCTCCATTGCACAACTACCTTATACTGATTAGATTTGCTTGCAGGCCTTTGACAAGAAGCACTCCCTTCAATCTGGGTAGTCCTTGAACATTCAGAGTTCCCTTTCCAAGTACCTTGCCTTGCACTCCATCACCAAAGGTTACAGAATTCCCTTTTAATTCTTCTAAATTGGTCAGAAAGTCTTTGTTACCAGTCATGTGTCTTGAACAGCCACTATCGAAGTACCATCTCTCCTTCTTCAGGTGACTGGTAGAGCTAAAGGCAACATGACATACCTCGTCTCTCTGTTTAACTCTCCAGACTTGTCTCACCTGCGGTTTAGGTGCTTGGTCCTGCTTTCTGAGGAACTTGTGAAATTCTTGGCATCTCGGTTTAATGTGGCCCACTCTATTGCAGTAGTAGCATGTTTTGTTATCTTGTCTCCTTGTGGGGAACCATCTTGTTCTTCTTTGAGGATGATGGTTGGTTGGTTCTTTGTAGTTCCACGGTTCAGCTTTCACAAACGTTGTCTTCCCGAAACCAAATTTGCCAGTGAAACCAAGACCCTTGTAAACACCATCCATCCTTTGAGATCTCAGAATAGAATCTAGATTCTTGGATCCAAAATTGAGCATCTTGACTGACTTCTTGATGTTGTTCAGCTCTTCCATGATTTCCTCATGACCAAGTTTATCTGTCTGAATTTGGCATCTCAACGCATCAACAGTGTTAAGTAGATGTACCTCTCTTCGACTAAGTGCAGCATTCTTCTTCTTCAGTTCACTGATCATTCCAGGATGTTCATCTTTAGTTTTCTCTATCTGAATCTTTAAAGACAAGACAACTGCCAGTAGCTCAGCTTTTTGTGCAACAAGTTCAGCTCGTTCCTCTCTAGCTTCCTTCATCTGCAGTTTAAGATCTGCAATCATCTGCTGATGTTCCACCTTTTGAGCAACTAGGACAGCAGCTTCTTCCCATAGCTTATCCTTTTCTTCCTTCAGATTCGCCAAGTTTCAGTGGAGCTTCTTGATGTGCTTAACTCCTTCCAGCCACTACTTGAATAACTCCGTGTACTTCTCTACGATACATTCTTCAGTGATTTCTTTATCATCACTAGAGCTGGAGTACTCAGCGATATCCTTAGTAGATGCCTTAAACTGCACTCCTTTATCCAGTTTGGCTGACAGCACTAGCTAGGGCTATGAAATTATTTGACTCACCTTCCTGATTCTCTTCATCAAATTCACTGTCACTCCAATTGACTGCATAGGCTTTCTACTTTTTGCGTGTGTTAACACACTCCGCCTGAATGTGTTCATAGCCTTCGCATTCTCTACATTGGATCCCCTTGCCTTTGTTGTCCTGGAAATAATCTCCAGATTTGTTCCTTCTCTGAAACTTTCCTTCCTTCTGAAATCTTGAGTTGGATGATTCACCTGAATCTGAACCTTTCTTGTTCATTCTTCTCATAAACTTTCCAAAGCTCTTTGCCAGCAGAGCATACTGTTGTTCACACAACTCTCCTTCGTTGTCTATAATAATAGTTATTTCAGACTTCAGCCCAACACTCTTAGCTTTCTAGTGTTGATCATCTTCGTTCATCTCCATCTCATGAGTCTGCAGGGATCCTATCAGTTCATCCAGCCTCATAGTTGACACATCCTGCACTTCCTTAATGGTGATTGCCTTCATTGCGTATTATTGTGGCAGAGATCTCAGCACTTTCCTTACAAGTCTTTCTTCGCTCATGGGCTCACCAAGTGCAAACGATTCATTCAAGATGTCAAGGACCCTTGTGTTGAAGTCAGCTATGGTCTCATCCTCCTTCATCTGCAGATTTTTGAATTTTGATGTAACCATCTCCATTCTGGAAATTTGACTTTAATTGTGCCTTCATGAGCCATTTGCAATATGTCCCAACCCGTCTTAGCAATTTCGCAGGTTGATATCATCTTGAAATTCTTTCCATCAACTCCTAAGAATATGGCATTCATTGCTTTAGAGTTTCCAGCTATAGCGCTTCGTTCCACCTCATTCCACTTGTCTTCTGGAAGAAGTGCAATCTTACCATCTTCTCCAATTGTTGTAGGATGTATCCAACCTTTCTCAACAGCTCTCCAGACCGCATCATCTAGTGACTTTAAGAATGTCTTCATTCGCACCCTCCGTTATCCAGACTTGTTTCCTTCTAACACCAGTGGTTGCGAGATGTTTTGTCCTTCCCTTAAATCCATCTCAACAGCCTTCGGATCTCACTCTGTGTTAAGTGTTTGCTCTGATACCAATTGAAATCTTCACGTGTATGTAGAGATGTTGTTCTGGACGTGTATGGAACAACAACTAGAACACCTCGTGCAGAATATTAAGTAATTAAACTTAAGTGTAGTAAAGAAACGACACGCAATATTGTTACTCAGTTCGGCGTTAATGAGCCTACGTCTGGGGGGCTTTAGCCCGGTGGAAAGCAATTCACAATAATGAGTTTAGAGTACAAATAGCTTACGTTTACAGAATCCCTCTTAAACAGCCAGTACCTCTAACACTCTAGTAATTGCTATCTAGGCTCCCCCAAGATCAGAGTCCCTCCACTGATCCACCAGATGATCATCCACGAAGATCAGTGCCTTCTCCCGAATTCGCAGTTACCAAGCAATAGTGCGTGTGTCTTCAGTTGTTCCACGATCAGTCAGGCCATCACCCATCACAAACTAATTCCGAGCGTCGTGACCTTATCGGAATAATAAGTTCACCGGTCGTTTACCTCCACCTCCCGATCTGAGTATATGAGTGAAAAATATCTCCGTGAGTACTAAGTAATGTGGATGCCTCAGCCCTCTTTATATAGTGCGGTGAAAACTACAAGGACTAAGATTTCCAATCTTCAACTGCCTAGCTCTTTAGGAAATATTTCCTTTGAAGTTTTAGGAAACATTCCTAAAAATATGCGCCTCTATATCTTGATAATCTTCAAGTATATTTTTAATCTTCTATTTAGATCTTCGATTATCTTCTTCCCAAATAATCTTCATGCGCATATGTTTCCTAAGAGCTCTCAACCGACTTTTAGATAAGCATCATATATATGCGTCCACCGACTTCAATATCTGCATCATATCTTCAATGTATAGCAGCACCGACTTGCCTAATATGAATTAGGAAACATCTGCTTCGTCGTACTTGTTCCACGTCGGTTGTTCTTCTCTGGCCTTGAACTCGTCCTTGTACAACAGCTTGAACAACTTCACAAAGTTTTACCAAACTACATGTCATTGAAACTAACAAAGGGAATTCTCATCCTCTCTTCTCATCCTCTCTCCTCATCCTCTCTCCTCTTTCTCCAAACAAGCAACTATATCATTGATGGTACGAATTCGCTCCCTAAACTGCAATCTCGAGATTAAGCTCAACTAGTGATTATGAATTTTTAAATTTCGATTGTATTTATAATTAATATTGTTCATTTGTAGACACTGCACATTTGTGTTTTATTTAAATAATGTATATTATTTTTTAGTTTGGAATATATGGAGCATTGTATCCGTGAGCAGTCTTGAATATGTAACAATCGTGTTCTCGATAAATCTTACAAAAATCTGTCTTTCATGTATTTGAATAAAAAAAGAGTCTTTCATGTATGGAGTTTGTGGTTTTATTGCGTTTGCTTGACGCGTGTAGTTTTACCAAAAATACTTTATAAAATCGGTGATTATCGGGTCGTTCAAAAGAGCAATTGTAAACTTTTGCACTACGAAAAGATTATGCCTCTATTTATCCTAGCCTGAATCGGTTGTTGGTTTTGTTTAAAGGTCTAGAATAATCTAAGTTTGCAAGAAACCGGTTTTATCATATTTCAAGAGCTATTACGGAAAATACTTCGCCTACTCACTCATAAGAATCAAGATACCATAGTTAATGGCACTGTAGCTCTGATACCAAGGGTACTACCGATAAACTTACCTTATCTCAGAGAAGTATTGGCAACCGAATAAGTCCAAGAAGAAGTGGGAGGGGTAGGGGAAAGTAGTATTCAAAGTATATCGCTGAGGTGTATCCGTACATTCGACTCTGGGAGTCACATGAGGAAAATAGATGGCCGATAGGTTCGAAAGATCTATCCAAGATTGGTACCAGAATTCTAGAACAGCCAACCTTGAATTCCTTAATCTCGCAAACCCAAACCTCTCTGATCTAAGCAATAACACCACAGTCCTTTACGACAAACTCTTGTTACACTCAAAAATAAGTATCAAACACTTCTACCAACTGCAAGAAGTGCTCTCAAAACAAACAGACGCACTTGAAGAGCGACTACGCAAGATAGAAGACAACCAAGCCCAAATCCTCAATTCACTTCATTTCCTTGAAGAAGAAACCCTCTCTAAGAAATCATTAGCTAAGAACGATATCTTAGCCATCATTCATGAGACCACCTCACAACAAACAAAGCGTGAACAGGAAATACTGCAGTCATCAGCTAGACTTGAAGCGCGACAAGAACAACTACTACAGATCACGACCGAGCTCAAGATAGCCCTTATTGGCTAATGACCACAAATTCAGCATCCTATATCCAAGCGGTAAGATCAACAGACGAAGTAGACTCACCAGCGGTAGGATTCACCAGGGTAAAAGACTACCCTACAAACCACAATTTAGTGGAAGCCATCGCCAGACAAAACAACACCCTGATCGAACAGCTAATCAGACTCGATCAGAAGGTTACAGAGCTACAACAAAGTGTGCGAACACTACAGCTAGACAAACAAACTGCCCAACCAAACGTATCCGAAGCAATCAACGAACTATCAGCAAAACTTGCTGGTATAACTATCACAGGAGAAAAGGGCAAAGAACCAATCAAAGCTACATCAACTCCATACTACGTCTTCCGAAACCCAAAGGCTATTTTCAACGAAGAAAAGATCAAAGAATGAGCAGAACGGAGACGATGATTCAAGCGACCCAGTCCGAAGGTCCTAGAAGCCAGATCCCAACCACAGAAGATCAAATCCGTAGCTATAGACGGACAAGCAGGGTACGGTTCGAATTGGCTAGAAGAATCCCAAGGCTAAGACAACCACGAAGAACCCTAACTGAACAAATCAACCCTGAGGAACAATTAGCACAATCACAACAGCAAAGGACCAGATTAGTACCGGCTGAAGTACTTTACAATTCCAGATGGAGCGAACCACGGCATAGGGTCTATGAACACTACTCAGATGACCGAATCCTATGCAGAGAAGGAGAACAAGTGGATATACAACTAATTACGGAAGGAAGTTACAACATCCTGCGAAGGGCAGGATTACAGCACATCCACCTTGGACTAATAATGATTAGAATCCATGCTTTACATAGGAGAAGAGCCGGAGTCACTGCTCTGGTAGCACTCCGAGATACTAGATGGCCAGATGAACGACAAATCATCGAAACAATGGAGGTTGACCTATCAGAAGGAACACAACTGGTATACATTATACCAGAAATGTTTATGTCAATAAACGACTTCTATAATCATATGGAGATAGCCATCCAGACACAAGGATACACAACCGAATGGCAAGGGGAAAGTAATCTGCTAATCTCACGATCCCTGATCGCAAGGTTAACAGACACAAGTTTCGCAGGCTTCCGATATAATGTTCGGAATGTAGCCGATCACCTGGCAAGTAACGGAATCCGTGCGATAGCAGGAAGTCAGATAAGAACCCCAATTGGAGATCGATGGGTCCTCAGACCAACACAGAGACAGCAACCACTAGCCCCACAACTAGTGCAAATTAGACCGTTAACAAGCGGGAGGTTATCCCTTTCCTTCAGGGATTACCGAGAGATCCAAGCTCCATTACCCAACAGACAACAAAGGCAAACAGAAAACAATGATCATGAGGAGTTCATAGGCATGCTACGAAGGGTATCACCCTATGAAAGAGCCTGTCAAGACCTACTAAACGAAGAACGAGAAAAACAAAAGGCCGCAGCCGAACGCCAGCAGTTCCTTGAGGAATTCCGACGTAAGAAGGCCGAGGCAGAGAAAAAGGCGCAAGAAGAAGAGCAAACACGACAGGCGGACGCATATAAGAAAACCGTGCATCACTTTCTCAGACGATCCCGAATAGATTGGGATCAAGAAGGCGATCATCAACAAGACAAAGAAACCTGGGTGGCACATACCGATAATGGAAAATATACGTGTATGGTCCGTATGACACCACCACCAAGACACCCAGTTGTCCAACCATCAGGATGGGACGAAGAAGAAAATACACCACCACCCAAATGGGACACCTCCCCTACGGAATCATCAGAATCTGATACTTCTGTAACCAAACCCGCTGAGGATTACATTGAAGCTACCCAGGCAGATTCAGATTTTTCGGAATCTGATACTTCTGTAACCAAACCGGCTGAGGATTACATTGAAGCTGCCCAGGCAGATTCAGACTCTTCAGATGACCTTCAGACAGAGGTAGCCTACACAGCAGCAGAAATTCCCGAAATGGAGTACCCTGTACTAAGGCGGATTGCTAAACAAAATAACGAAACAGCATTCAGCACAAGCCAATCAGGAACCTCTACATACCAGCCACCACGAGAACCCGTAATGGGACCAGTAACTTACCCACCAGCACAAAAGGGAGAGTCGAGCAAAACAGGACCAAGTTGGACAGGGGCAACCTACAAAGGAAGGGCAGCCCCCTTTAACAATGAAATGTACCATCTACCATCAGCTCAGCAAAATACAGGAGCTTTACTGGTCCTCCCAGAAGACATCGGACTCTACGGAGACGTAATCACAAGGTGGGAAACGATCACACTAAACTGGATAAATGGCCAGTCCTGGGCATCAGCCCAAGCTAAAGTCAATGCAATTGAAAACCTACTGGGAGAGATAGAAAAGAAAATATGGATCCAGTGGAGAACCGCATTTTCAGCAGAATACGACCAGCTAGTCGGAATAGCTGACGACCCCCAGAATGTGATCTCACAAATCAGAAGGATCATACTACTCGAAGACCCTTACCAAGGATCCACGGAAGAACAAAACAGAGCATACAGGGATCTGGATAGGCTCAGCTGCGACAAAATGAAGGACATTTTCAGCTACATGAACCAATACAAAATGCTAGCGGTAAAATCAGGAAGATCCTTCATATCACCAGAGCTATCCGAAAAATTCTTTAGGAAAATGCCACCTTTAGTCGGCCCAGAGATAGAAAAGGCGTTCATTGAGAAATATCCTGGCACAACAATTGCAGTCATGCCCAGAATACACTTCGCATACCAATATTTGGCAGAAGCATGCAAAAAGGCAGCGTTACAAAGGGAGATGAAAGACCTATCATTCTGTAGCCAAGTTCCGATCCCAGGATACTTCGAAAGACCAAGCAAATACGGCCTGCGAAAGTCAAAATCATACAAAGGTAAACCACACGACTCTCATGTACGAGTTTTTAAGCGTAAATACGCCAACAAAGTTCGCAAATGCAAATGCTTCATCTGCGGAGATGAAGGGCACTTTGCAAGAGACTGCAAGAAACAGCGGGGTAATATAGCACGAGCAGCGGTCCTAGAAGGACTGGAGCTACCCGATGATCTCGATGTAGTCTCAGTCGATCTCAATGAACCTGATAGCGATGCAATCTGCAGCATATCAGAAGGAGAACAGAACCATAACTACATGGCATCCATGGCGTTATTCCCAGACGAATGGGGAATGATGTTAGGCAGAGATGGTGGATGGCGAGGAAAAATCAAAGTACCAGATCTACAAGCCAACTGTAACCACCAATGGGAGGAAAATCAGGCAGTAACACAACCCTACCATAGGTGCACATTCTGTAAAACATTAACAACGGAGAAAATGCGACTACACTGCAGCAGTTTCCACATCACAACATGCCCAATGTGTGCACCATTCTATTTGGACAAACGGATCAAAGCAGCACCTCAGGAGAAACAAGAATATATAACAAAGGACGAACTCCTACGAGAAGTTTTCAGTTATGTCCAGTTCCTACACTCCGAAGTAGACAGGTTAAACAGCTGTATCAAACTCCAACAGATAGAGGAACATAAAAATAAGGTCCGCGGGGATGAGAGTTTAGGAGAACAGTTAGCAAAAGATCTGGAGGATCTAACTTTACATGATCAGCAAACGGAAGAGGCTAACATGTTAGAGGAGAGCAGTTTTTGGCAAAAGGGAGAGGATACAACCATAGTCAGCAGGAAGGCAGTCAGCAGACTATTTCATGTTCCCGTTATCTTCAACATACCTGGCCAGCCTCAGTTTAAAATCGAAGCTATTTTAGATACTGGAGCCACATGCTGCTGCATTAATAAGGCGGTCGTCCCAAAGGATGCAATCGAGGATTTAAGCTACACTGTGTTCTTCAACGGTATTAACTCCAGACAGCCATCCAAATTAAAGATAAAGGACGGCCAAATGATAATCGATGATCAAACGTTCCGAATACCGTTTACCTACGTATTCGACATGGACATGAAGGACGGCGTCCAGATGTTACTAGGCTGCAACTCTCAGATCTAAGAGCGGTGGGCTAAGGCTAGAAGGAAATATTCTCACAATGTACAAACAAATCACAACAATCGCCACAAGCCCACAACCCAAAGAGAAGGCCAATTTCCTGATAGACCTAGAACCTATTGAAGAAAGGGAAATAGTAGAATCCATCTACTATAATTGGGGACAGACAAGCCCAAAATTCCAGGTAAGATTTGGCCCAATACTTAACAAACTCTATGATGCAGGCTTCATTGGCGATGACCCACTAAGGCACTGGGCCAAAAATCAAGTTAAGTGCAAACTGGATATCATCAACCCAGACATCACCATCCAAGATCGGCCCTTAAAGCAAATCACACCGGCAACAGAAAAGAGCTTCCAAGCCCATATAAAAGCCTTGCTGGAACTGAAGGTGATTAGGCCCAGTAAAAGTAGGCACAGAACTATGGCGATCATAGTCAACTCAGGAACGACCATTGACCCAAAAACAGGAAAGGAAGTCAAAGGAAAAGAAAGGATGGTCTTCAACTACAAAACCCTGAACGACAACACACATAAAGACCAATACTCCCTCCCAGGTATTAATACGCTACTTAAAAGAATTGGAACAGCCAAAATATACAGCAAGTTCGACTTAAAAAGCGGCTTTCATCAAGTAGCAATGGAGGAAGGCAGTATCCCCTGGACAGCATTTATAGTCCCAGGAGGATTATACGAATGGCTAGTTATGCTTTTCGGCCTCAAGAACGCACCGGCAATCTTTCAAAGGAAAATGGATCAATGCTTCCAAGGAATGGAAGACTTCACGGCAATCTATATAGATGACATCCTCATCTACTCTCAGAATGAGGAGGATCATGCGAAGCATCTTAAGAAAGTACTACAAGTGTGCGAAAAGGAAGGCCTCGTACTGTCCCCAACAAAAATGAAAATTGCTACCCCAGAAGTGGAATTCCTTGGTGCGATACTAGGTAACGGCAAAATCAAGCTGCAACCCCATATCATCAAAAGAATAGTTGAATTTGATGAAAGAAAGCTGATGGAGAAGAAAGGACTGAGGTCCTGGCTAGGGATCCTTAATTATGGACGCGCTTACATTCCTAACTTGGGAGTAAAGCTAGGCCCTCTGTACCAAAAGACTAGCCCACACGGAGACAAGAGGCTTAAGGAATCTGACCTGAAAATCATCAGACAACTCAAACAAGACATACAAAGCCTCCCTAACCTTGAAATATCCCCAGATGAGGCATACATGGTCATAGAAACAGACGGATGCATGGAAGGATGGGGTGGAATCTGCAAATGGAAGAAGGCACGAAACGACCCAAAGTCAATGGAAAAGATTTGCGCCTACGCTAGCGGCAAATTTTCCGTCATTAAATCAACGATTGACGCGGAAATTCATGCAGCCATGGAATCCCTCCAAGCATTCAAACTTCACTACCTTGATAAAGAAGAAATAACACTTAGGACTGATTGTCAGGCGATAATCAGTTTCTATAACAAAACCGCCGCCAACAAACCATCCCGGATCCGATGGCTCGGATTCACAGACTTCATAACAGGCACAGGCGTAGAAATACGCTTTGAACACATAACAGGAAGAGAAAACATTCTTGCTGACTCTCTTTCCCGACTTGTTCATTGTGTCATTTCAGGATGTCTTACTGGACCAGAGGTCGCAGAGGTGGACGAGGCCATGGAAGAGCTCCGCAATGGGAAAGAAACACTCCCTGGTGGCTTAATATCGGAACTAGAAACACACGTAGCCACACACATCTGTTCCCTGCTACAACTCACCGAACAGACGCATACCACAATGCCCTGTTTCAGCTCGCTGGACCAAACCCACCTGAAGCAGCAGAAGCAACTGCCCAAAATGAATTACATAACGCCAAGTATGAAGCCCGAACCGCCCTGGAACAACTCTGCACAATGCTCCGCTACACTACCGAGCACAGTAGGCAACAACTCCAACAGGCCCAAGATGAAGAAACCTTATGGGCCACAACACAAGAAATCCGCCAGAACGAAGAACAGCAACGGGCCGTTGAGCGAATATGCAAACAGCTATCCCAACTTCTAGAAGGACAGACATAAAAACCAGCACCTGGTTTTGTTTAGTATAAAACACTGGGATCAGAGGTCACCATCAGTTGTTTTGATGGGGCCCTCATTTTCAATAATCAAGTGTGCCTCGTGGTACACTACTGTGTGTAATGGGAATCTAAAGGACATGCATAATGCGTCGATGGGGCCCAAAGAGCACCCGGCATTATTCGCTCCTTTACTTCTCTTCGAAGTCTTAACCTCCTATATAAGGAGGTAGACTTCTCTCTTGCTGAGCATCCGGGAAATCACCCAAAAAGTTCACTTGAGATTTGTGCAAGGTTTGTAAAAATTTCAAAGTATTCAATATATTTCCAGTTTCTCTTCCTATAAACATTTAAAGTAGTTATCAGTATTCGTCTCAATACTTGTTTTTGGAAAAGCTTTACGGTTGGATTACCGACGTATAGCTAACCAATCACAAAATACGAGGCTTATAGTGATCTCGGCTTTCTGGGTTTAAGGCGAGATACAACTCCACCACAACTCCACCCTTGGTATCAGAGCTACAGTGCCATTAACTATGGCCAACTAGATCCCTCTTCAAGGGAAGCTGCTCTACTAAAACTGGTATCATCCCATCCTTATACTCATTTTCCAGCAATACACCAAGGGTACTACCGATAAACTTACCTTATCTCAGAGAAGTATTGACAACCGAATAAGTCCAAGAAGAAGTGGGAGGGGTAGGGGAAAGTAGTATTCAAAGTATATCGCTGAGGTGTATCCGTACATTCGACTCTGGGAGTCACATGAGGAAAATAGATGGCCGATAGGTTCGAAAGATCTATCCAAGATTGGTACCAGAATTCTAGAACAGCCAACCTTGAATTCCTTAATCTCGCAAACCCAAACCTCTCTGATCTAAGCAATAACACCACAGTCCTTTACGACAAACTCTTGTTACACTCAAAAATAAGTATCAAACACTTCTACCAACTGCAAGAAGTGCTCTCAAAACAAACAGACGCACTTGAAGAGCGACTACGCAAGATAGAAGACAACCAAGCCCAAATCCTCAATTCACTTCATTTCCTTGAAGAAGAAACCCTCTCTAAGAAATCATTAGCTAAGAACGATATCTTAGCCATCATTCATGAGACCACCTCACAACAAACAAAGCGTGAACAGGAAATACTGCAGTCATCAGCTAGACTTGAAGCGCGACAAGAACAACTACTAAGATCACGACCGAGCTCAAGACAGCCCTTATTGGCTAATGACCACAAATTCAGCATCCTATATCCAAGCGGTAAGATCAACAGACGAAGTAGACTCACCAGCGGTAGGATTCACCAGGGTAAAAGACTACCCTACAAACCACAATTTAGTGGAAGCCATCGCCAGACAAAACAACACCCTGATCGAACAGCTAATCAGACTCGATCAGAAGGTTACAGAGCTACAACAAAGTGTGCGAACACTACAGCTAGACAAACAAACTGCCCAACCAAACGTATCCGAAGCAATCAATGAACTATCAGCAAAACTTGCTGGTATAACTATCACAGGAGAAAAGGGCAAAGAACCAATCAAAGCTACATCAACTCCATACTACGTCTTCCGAAACCCAAAGGCTATTTTCAACGAAGAAAAGATCAAAGAATGAGCAGAACGGAGACGATGATTCAAGCGACCCAGTCCGAAGGTCCTAGAAGCCAGATCCCAACCACAGAAGATCAAATCCATACGGACAAGTAGGGTACGGTTCGAATTGGCTAGAAGAATCCTAAGGCTAAGACAACCACGAAGAACCCTAACTGAACAAATCAACCCTGAGGAACAATTAGCACAATCACAACAGCAAAGGACCCGATTAGTACCGGCTGAAGTACTTTACAATTCCAGATGGAGCGAACCACGGCATAGGGTCTATGAACACTACTCAGATGACCGAATCCTATGCAGAGAAGGAGAACAAGTGGATATGCAACTAATTACGGAAGGAAGTTACAACATCCTGCGAAGGGCAGGATTACAGCACATCCACCTTGGACTAATAATGATTAGAATCCATGCTTTACATAGGAGAAGAGCCGGAGTCACTACTCTGGTAGCACTCCGAGATACTAGATGGCCAGATGAACGACAAATCATCGAAACAATGGAGGTTGACCTATCAGAAGGAACACAACTGGTATACATTATACCAGAAATGTTTATGTCAATAAACGACTTCTATAATCATATGGAGATAGCCATCCAGACACAAGGATACACAACCGAATGGCAAGGGGAAAGTAATCTGCTAATCTCACGATCCCTGATCGCAAGGTTAACAGACACAAGTTTCGCAGGCTTCCGATATAATGTTCGGAATGTAGCCGATCACCTGGCAAGTAACGGAATCCGTGCGATAGCAGGAAGTCAGATAAGAACCCCAATTGGAGATCGATGGGTCCTCAGACCAACACAGAGACAGCAACCACTAGCCCCACAACTAGTGCAAATTAGACCGTTAACAAGCGGGAGGTTATCCCTTTCCTTCAGGGATTACCGAGAGATCCAAGCTCCATTACCCAACAGACAACAAAGGCAAACAGAAAACAATGATCATGAGGAGTTCATAGGCATGCTACGAAGGGTATCACCCTATGAAAGAGCCTGTCAAGACCTACTAAACGAAGAACGAGAAAAACAAAAGGCCGCAGCCGAACGCCAGCAGTTCCTTGAGGAATTCCGACGTAAGAAGGCCGAGGCAGAGAAAAAGGCGCAAGAAGAAGAGCAAACACGACAGGCGGACGCATATAAGAAAACCGTGCGTCACTTTCTCAGACGATCCCGAATAGATTGGGATCAAGAAGGCGATCATCAACAAGACAAAGAAACCTGGGTGGCACATACCGATAATGGAAAATATACGTGTATGGTCCGTATGACACCACCACCAAGACACCCAGTTGTCCAACCATCAGGATGGGACGAAGAAGAAAATACACCACCACCCAAATGGGACACCTCCCCTACGGAATCATCAGAATCTGATACTTCTGTAACCAAACCGGCTGAGGATTACATTGAAGCTGCCCAGGCAGATTCAGATTTTTCGGAATCTGATACTTCTGTAACCAAACCGGCTGAGGATTACATTGAAGCTGCCCAGGCAGATTCAGACTCTTCAGATGACCTTCAGACAGAGGTAGCCTACACAGCAGCAGAAATTCCCGAAATGGAGTACCCTGTACTAAGGCGGATTGCTAAACAAAATAACGAAACAGCATTCAGCACAAGCCAATCAGGAACCTCTACATACCAGCCACCACGAGAACCCGTAATGGGACCAGTAACTTACCCACCAGCACAAAAGGGAGAGTCGAGCAAAACAGGACCAAGTTGGACAGGGGCAACCTACAAAGGAAGGGCAGCCCCCTTTAACAATGAAATGTACCAGCTACCATCAGCTCAGCAAAATACAGGAGCTTTACTGGTCCTCCCAGAAGACATCGGACTCTACGGAGACGTAATCACAAGGTGGGAAACGATCACACTAAACTGGATAAATGGCCAGTCCTGGGCATCAGCCCAAGCTAAAGTCAATGCAATTGAAAACTACGGGGAGAGATAGAAAAGAAAATATGGATCCAGTGGAGAACCGCATTTTCAGCAGAATACGACCAGCTAGTCGGAATAGCTGACGACCCCCAGAATGTGATCTCACAAATCAGAAGGATCATACTACTCGAAGACCCTTACCAAGGATCCACGGAAGAACAAAACAGAGCATACAGGGATCTGGATAGGCTCAGCTGCGACAAAATGAAGGACATTTTCAGCTACATGAACCAATACAAAATGCTAGCGGTAAAATCAGGAAGATCCTTCATATCACCAGAGCTATCCGAAAAATTCTTTAGGAAAATGCCACCTTTAGTCGGCCCAGAGATAGAAAAGGCGTTCATTGAGAAATATCCTGGCACAACAATTGCAGTCATGCCCAGAATACACTTCGCATACCAATATTTGGCAGAAGCATGCAAAAAGGCAGCGTTACAAAGGGAGATGAAAGACCTATCATTCTGTAGCCAAGTTCCGATCCCAGGATACTTCGAAAGACCAAGCAAATACGGCCTGCGAAAGTCAAAATCATACAAAGGTAAACCACACGACTCTCATGTACGAGTTTTTAAGCGTAAATACGCCGACAAAGTTCGCAAATGCAAATGCTTCATCTGCGGAGATGAAGGGCACTTTGCAAGAGACTGCAAGAAACAGCGGGGTAATATAGCACGAGCAGCGGTCCTAGAAGGACTGGAGCTACCCGATGATCTCGATGTAGTCTCAGTCGATCTCAATGAACCTGATAGCGATGCAATCTGCAGCATATCAGAAGCAGAACAGAACCATAACTACATGGCATCCATGGCATTATTCCCAGACGAATGGGGAATGATGTTAGGCAGAGATGGTGGATGGCGAGGAAAAATCAAAGTACCAGATCTACAAGCCAACTGTAACCACCAATGGGAGGAAAATCAGGCAGTAACACAACCCTACCATAGGTGCACATTCTGTAAAACATTAACAACGGAGAAAATGCGACTACACTGCAGCAGTTGCCACATCACAACATGCCCAATGTGTGCACCATTCTATTTGGACAAAAGGATCAAAGCAGCACCTCAGGAGAAACAAGAATATATAACAAAGGACGAACTCCTACGAGAAGTTTTCAGTTATGTCCAGTTCCTACACTCCGAAGTAGACAGGTTAAACAGCTGTATCAAACTCCAACAGATAGAGGAACATAAAAATAAGGTCCGCGGGGATGAGAGTTTAGGAGAACAGTTAGCAAAAGATCTGGAGGATCCAACGTTACATGATCAGCAAACGGAAGAGGCTAACATGTTAGAGGAGAGCAGTTTTTGGCAAAAGGGAGAGGATACAACCATAGTCAGCAGGAAGGCAGTCAGCAGACTATTTCATGTTCCCGTTATCTTCAACATACCTGGCCAGCCTCAGTTTAAAATCGAAGCTATTTTAGATACTGGAGCCACATGCTGCTGCATTAATAAGGCGGTCGTCCCAAAGGATGCAATCGAGGATTTAAGCTACACTGTGTTCTTCAACGGTATTAACTCCAGACAGCCAGCCAAATTAAAGATAAAGGACGGCCAAATGATAATCGATGATCAAACGTTCCGAATACCGTTTACCTACGTATTCGACATGGACATGAAGGACGGCGTCCAGATGTTACTAGGCTGCAACTTCATCAGATCTAAGAGCGGTGGGCTAAGGCTAGAAGGAAATATTCTCACAATGTACAAACAACTCACAACAATCGCCACAAGCCCACAACCCAAAGAGAAGGCCAATTTCCTGATAGACCTAGAACCTATTGAAGAAAGGGAAATAGTAGAATCCATCTACTATAATTGGGGACAGACAAGCCCAAAATTCCAGGTAAGATTTGGCCCAATACTTAACAAACTCTATGATGCAGGCTTCATTGGCGATGACCCACTAAGGCACTGGGCCAAAAATCAAGTTAAGTGCAAACTGGATATCATCAACCCAGACATCACCATCCAAGATCGGCCCTTAAAGCAAATCACACCGGCAACAGAAAAGAGCTTCCAAGCCCATATAAAAGCCTTGCTGGAACTGAAGGTGATTAGGCCCAGTAAAAGTAGGCACAGAACTATGGCGATCATAGTCAACTCAGGAACGACCATTGACCCAAAAACAGGAAAGGAAGTCAAAGGAAAAGAAAGGATGGTCTTCAACTACAAAACCCTGAACGACAACACACATAAAGACCAATACTCCCTCCCAGGTATTAATAAGCTACTTAAAAGAATTGGAACAGCCAAAATATACAGCAAGTTCGACTTAAAAAGCGGCTTTCATCAAGTAGCAATGGAGGAAGGCAGTATCCCCTGGACAGCATTTATAGTCCCAGGAGGATTATACGAATGGCTAGTTATGCCTTTCGGCCTCAAGAACGCACCGGCAATCTTTCAAAGGAAAATGGATCAATGCTTCCAAGGAATGGAAGACTTCACGGCAATCTATATAGATGACATCCTCATCTACTCTCAGAATGAGGAGGATCATGCGAAGCATCTTAAGAAAGTACTACAAGTGTGCGAAAAGGAAGGCCTCGTACTGTCCCCAACAAAAATGAAAATTGCTACCCCAGAAGTGGAATTCCTTGGTGCGATACTAGGTAACGGCAAAATCAAGCTGCAACCCCATATCATCAAAAGAATAGTTGAATTTGATGAAAGAAAGCTGATGGAGAAGAAAGGACTGAGGTCCTGGCTAGGGATCCTTAATTATGGACGCGCTTACATTCCTAACTTGGGAGTAAAGCTAGGCCCTCTGTACCAAAAGACTAGCCCACACGGAGACAAGAGGCTTAAGGAATCTGACCTGAAAATCATCAGACAACTCAAACAAGACATACAAAGCCTCCCTAACCTTGAAATATCCCCAGATGAGGCATACATGGTCATAGAAACAGACGGATGCATGGAAGGATGGGGTGGAATCTGCAAATGGAAGAAGGCACGAAACGACCCAAAGTCAATGGAAAAGATTTGCGCCTACGCTAGCGGCAAATTTTCCGTCATTAAATCAACGATTGACGCGGAAATTCATGCAGCCATGGAATCCCTCCAAGCATTCAAACTTCACTACCTTGATAAAGAAGAAATAACACTTAGGACTGATTGTCAGGCGATAATCAGTTTCTATAACAAAACCGCCGCCAACAAACCATCCCGGATCCGATGGCTCGGATTCACAGACTTCATAACAGGCACAGGCGTAGAAATACGCTTTGAACACATAACAGGCAGAGAAAACATTCTTGCTGACTCTCTTTCCCGACTTGTTCATTGTGTCATTTCAGGATGTCTAACTGGACCAGAGGTCGCAGAGGTGGACGAGGCCATGGAAGAGCTCCGCAATGGGAAAGAAACACTCCCTGGTGGCTTAATATCGGAACTAGAAACACACGTAGCCACACATATCTGTTCCCTGCTACAACTCACCGAACAGACGCATACCACAATGCCCTGTTTCAGCTCGCTGGACCAACCCCACCTGAAGCAGCAGAAGCAACTGCCCACTCCCTTGGTATCAGAGGGTGGAGTTGTGGTGGAGTTGTATCTCGCCTTAAACCCAGAAAGCCGAGATCACTATAAGCCTCGTATTTTGTGATTGGTTAGCTACACGTCGGTAATCCAACCGTAAAGCTTTTCCAAAAACAAGTATTGAGACGAATACTGATAACTACTTTAAATGTTTATAGGAAGAGAAACTGGAAATATATTGAATACTTTGAAATTTTTACAAACCTTGCACAAATCTCAAGTGAACTTCTTGGGTGATTTCCCGGATGCTCAGCAAGAGAGAAGTCTACCTCCTTATATAGGAGGTTAAGACTTCGAAGAGAAGTAAAGGAGCGAATAATGCCGGGTGCTCTTTGGGCCCCATCGACGCATTATGCATGTCCTTTAGATTCCCATTACACACAGTAGTGTACCACGAGGCACACTTGATTATTGAAAATGAGGGCCCCATCAAAACAACTGATGGTGACCTCTGATCCCAGTGTTTTATACTAAACAAAACCAGGTGCTGGTTTTTATGTCTGTCCTTCTAGAAGTTGGGATAGCTGTTTGCATATTCGCTCAACGGCCCGTTGCTGTTCTTCGTTCTGGCGGATTTCTTGTGTTGTGGCCCATAAGGTTTCTTCATCTTGGGCCTGTTGGAGTTGTTGCCTACTGTGCTCGGTAGTGTAGCGGAGCATTGTGCAGAGTTGTTCCAGGGCGGTTCGGGCTTCATACTTGGCGTTATGTAATTCATTTTGGGCAGTTGCTTCTGCTGCTTCAGGTGGGTTTGGTCCAGCGAGCTGAAACAGGGCATTGTGGTATGCGTCTGTTCGGTGAGTTGTAGCAGGGAACAGATGTGTGTGGCTACGTGTGTTTCTAGTTCCGATATTAAGCCACCAGGGAGTGTTTCTTTCCCATTGCGGAGCTCTTCCATGGCCTCGTCCACCTCTGCGACCTCTGGTCCAGTTAGACATCCTGAAATGACACAATGAACAAGTCGGGAAAGAGAGTCAGCAAGAATGTCTTCTCTACCTGTTATGTGTTCAAAGCGTATTTCTACGCCTGTGCCTGTTATGAAGTCTGTGAATCCGAGCCATCGGATCCGGGATGGTTTGTTGGCGGCGGTTTTGTTATAGAAACTGATTATCGCCTGACAATCAGTCCTAAGTGTTATTTCTTCTTTATCAAGGTAGTGAAGTTTGAATGCTTGGAGGGATTCCATGGCTGCATGAATTTCCGCGTCAATCGTTGATTTAATGACGGAAAATTTGCCGCTAGCGTAGGCGCAAATCTTTTCCATTGACTTTGGGTCGTTTCGTGCCTTCTTCCATTTGCAGATTCCACCCCATCCTTCCATGCATCCGTCTGTTTCTATGACCATGTATGCCTCATCTGGGGATATTTCAAGGTTAGGGAGGCTTTGTATGTCTTGTTTGAGTTGTCTGATGATTTTCAGGTCAGATTCCTTAAGCCTCTTGTCTCCGTGTGGGCTAGTCTTTTGGTACAGAGGGCCTAGCTTTACTCCCAAGTTAGGAATGTAAGCGCGTCCATAATTAAGGATCCCTAGCCAGGACCTCAGTCCTTTCTTCTCCATCAGCTTTCTTTCATCAAATTCAACTATTCTTTTGATGATATGGGGTTGCAGCTTGATTTTGCCGTTACCTAGTATCGCACCAAGGAATTCCACTTCTGGGGTAGCAATTTTCATTTTTGTTGGGGACAGTACGAGGCCTTCCTTTTCGCACACTTGTAGTACTTTCTTAAGATGCTTCGCATGATCCTCCTCATTCTGAGAGTAGATGAGGATGTCATCTATATAGATTGCCGTGAAGTCTTCCATTCCTTGGAAGCATTGATCCATTTTCCTTTGAAAGATTGCCGGTGCGTTCTTGAGGCCGAAAGGCATAACTAGCCATTCGTATAATCCTCCTGGGACTATAAATGCTGTCCAGGGGATACTGCCTTCCTCCATTGCTACTTGATGAAAGCCGCTTTTTAAGTCGAACTTGCTGTATATTTTGGCTGTTCCAATTCTTTTAAGTAGCGTATTAATACCTGGGAGGGAGTATTGGTCTTTATGTGTGTTGTCGTTCAGGGTTTTGTAGTTGAAGACCATCCTTTCTTTTCCTTTGACTTCCTTTCCTATTTTTGGGTCAATGGTCGTTCCTGAGTTGACTATGATCGCCATAGTTCTGTGCCTACTTTTACTGGGCCTAATCACCTTCAGTTCCAGCAAGGCTTTTATATGGGCTTGGAAGCTCTTTTCTGTTGCCGGTGTGATTTGCTTTAAGGGCCGATCTTGGATGGTGATGTCTGGGTTGATGATATCCAGTTTGCACTTAACTTGATTTTTGGCCCAGTGCCTTAGTGGGTCATCGCCAATGAAGCCTGCATCATAGAGTTTGTTAAGTATTGGGCCAAATCTTACCTGGAATTTTGGGCTTGTCTGTCCCCAATTATAGTAGATGGATTCTACTATTTCCCTTTCTTCAATAGGTTCTAGGTCTATCAGGAAATTGGCCTTCTCTTTGGGTTGTGGGCTTGTGGCGATTGTTGTGATTTGTTTGTACATTGTGAGAATATTTCCTTCTAGCCTTAGCCCACCCCTCTTAGATCTGATGAAGTTGCAGCCTAGTAACATCTGGACGCCGTCCTTCATGTCCATGTCGAATACGTAGGTAAACGGTATTCGGAACGTTTGATCATCGATTATCATTTGGCCGTCCTTTATCTTTAATTTGGCTGGCTGTCTGGAGTTAATACCGTTGAAGAACACAGTGTAGCTTAAATCCTCGATTGCATCCTTTGGGACGACCGCCTTATTAATGCAGCAGCATGTGGCTCCAGTATCTAAAATAGCTTCGATTTTAAACTGAGGCTGGCCAGGTATGTTGAAGATAACGGGAACATGAAATAGTCTGCTGACTGCCTTCCTGCTGACTATGGTTGTATCCTCTCCCTTTTGCCAAAAACTGCTCTCCTCTAACATGTTAGCCTCTTCCGTTTGCTGATCATGTAAAGTTAGATCCTCCAGATCTTTTGCTAACTATTCTCCTAAACTCTCATCCCCGCGGACCTTATTTTTATGTTCCTCTATCTGTTGGAGTTTGATACAGCTGTTTAACCTGTCTACTTCGGAGTGTAGGAACTGGACATAACTGAAAACTTCTCGTAGGAGTTCGTCCTTTGTTATATATTCTTGTTTCTCCTGAGGTGCTGCTTTGATCCTTTTGTCCAAATAGAATGGTGCACACATTGGGCATGTTGTGATGTGGCAACTGCTGCAGTGTAGTCGCATTTTCTCCGTTGTTAATGTTTTACAGAATGTGCACCTATGGTAGGGTTGTGTTACTGCCTGATTTTCCTCCCATTGGTGGTTACAGTTGGCTTGTAGATCTGGTACTTTGATTTTTCCTCGCCATCCACCATCTCTGCCTAACATCATTCCCCATTCGTCTGGGAATAATGCCATGGATGCCATGTAGTTATGGTTCTGTTCTCCTTCTGATATGCTGCAGATTGCATCGCTATCAGGTTCATTGAGATCGACTGAGACTACATCGAGATCATCGGGTAGCTCCAGTCCTTCTAGGACCGCTGCTCGTGCTATATTACCCCGCTGTTTCTTGCAGTCTCTTGCAAAGTGCCCTTCATCTCCGCAGATGAAGCATTTGCATTTGCGAACTTTGTCGGCGTATTTACGCTTAAAAACTCGTACATGAGAGTCGTGTGGTTTACCTTTGTATGATTTTGACTTTCGCAGGCCGTATTTGCTTGGTCTTTCGAAGTATCCTGGGATCGGAACTTGGCTACAGAATGATAGGTCTTTCATCTCCCTTTGTAACGCTGCCTTTTTGCATGCTTCTGCCAAATATTGGTATGCGAAGTGTATTCTGGGCATGACTGCAATTGTTGTGCCAGGATATTTCTCAATGAACGCCTTTTCTATCTCTGGGCCGACTAAAGGTGGCATTTTCCTAAAGAATTTTTCGGATAGCTCTGGTGATATGAAGGATCTTCCTGATTTTACCGCTAGCATTTTGTATTGGTTCATGTAGCTAAAAATGTCCTTCATTTTGTCGCAGCTGAGCCTATCCAGATCCCTGTATGCTCTGTTTTGTTCTTCCGTGGATCCTTGGTAAGGGTCTTCGAGTAGTATGATCCTTCTGATTTGTGAGATCACATTCTGGGGGTCGTCAGCTATTCCGACTAGCTGGTCGTATTCTGCTGAAAATGCGGTTCTCCACTGGATCCATATTTTCTTTTCTATCTCTCCCAGTAGGTTTTCAATTGCATTGACTTTAGCTTGGGCTGATGCCCAGGACTGGCCATTTATCCAGTTTAGTGTGATCGTTTCCCACCTTGTGATTACGTCTCCGTAGAGTCCGATGTCTTCTGGGAGGACCAGTAAAGCTCCTGTATTTTGCTGAGCTGATGGTAGCTGGTACATTTCATTGTTAAAGGGGGCTGCCCTTCCTTTGTAGGTTGCCACTGTCCAACTTGGTCCTGTTTTGCTCGACTCTCCCTTTTGTGCTGGTGGGTAAGTTACTGGTCCCATTACGGGTTCTCGTGGTGGCTGGTATGTAGAGGTTCCTGATTGGCTTGTGCTGAATGCTGTTTCGTTATTTTGTTTAGCAATCCTCCTTAGTACAGGGTACTCCATTTCAGGAATTTCTGCTGCTGTGTAGGCTACCTCTGTCTGAAGGTCATCTGAAGAGTCTGAATCTGCCTGGGCAGCTTCAATGTAATCCTCAGCCGGTTTGGTTACAGAAGTATCAGATTCCGAAAAATCTGAATCTGCCTGGGCAGCTTCAATGTAATCCTCAGCCGGTTTGGTTACAGAAGTATCAGATTCTGATGATTCCGTAGGGGAGGTGTCCCATTTGGGTGGTGGTGTATTTTCTTCTTCGTCCCATCCTGATGGTTGGACAACTGGGTGTCTTGGTGGTGGTGTCATACGGACCATACACGTATATTTTCCATTATCGGTATGTGCCACCCAGGTTTCTTTGTCTTGTTGATGATCGCCTTCTTGATCCCAATCTATTCGGGATCGTCTGAGAAAGTGACGCACGGTTTTCTTATATGCGTCCGCCTGTCGTGTTTGCTCTTCTTCTTGCGCCTTTTTCTCTGCCTCGGCCTTCTTACGTCGGAATTCCTCAAGGAACTGCTGGCGTTCGGCTGCGGCCTTTTGTTTTTCTCGTTCTTCGTTTAGTAGGTCTTGACAGGCTCTTTCATAGGGTGATACCCTTCGTAGCATGCCTATGAACTCCTCATGATCATTGTTTTCTGTTTGCCTTTGTTGTCTGTTGGGTAATGGAGCTTGGATCTCTCGGTAATCCCTGAAGGAAAAGGATAACCTCCCGCTTGTTAACGGTCTAATTTGCACTAGTTGTGGGGCTAGTGGTTGCTGTCTCTGTGTTGGTCTAAGGACCCATCGATCTCCAATTGGGGTTCTTATCTGACTTCCTGCTATCGCACGGATTCCGTTACTTGCCAGGTGATCGGCTACATTCCGAACATTATATCGGAAGCCTGCGAAACTTGTGTCTGTTAACCTTGCAATCAGGGATCGTGAGATTAGCAGATTACTTTCCCCTTGCCATTCGGTTGTGTATCCTTGTGTCTGGATGGCTATCTCCATATGATTATAGAAGTCGTTTATTGACATAAACATTTCTGGTATAATGTATACCAGTTGTGTTCCTTCTGATAGGTCAACCTCCATTGTTTCGATGATTTGTCGTTCATCTGGCCATCTAGTATCTCGGAGTGCTACCAGAGCAGTGACTCCGGCTCTTCTCCTATGTAAAGCATGGATTCTAATCATTATTAGTCCAAGGTGGATGTGCTGTAATCCTGCCCTTCGCAGGATGTTGTAACTTCCTTCCGTAATTAGTTGCATATCCACTTGTTCTCCTTCTCTGCATAGGATTCGGTCATCTGAGTAGTGTTCATAGACCCTATGCCGTGGTTCGCTCCATCTGGAATTGTAAAGTACTTCAGCCGGTACTAATCGGGTCCTTTGCTGTTGTGATTGTGCTAATTGTTCCTCAGGGTTGATTTGTTCAGTTAGGGTTCTTCGTGGTTGTCTTAGCCTTGGGATTCTTCTAGCCAATTCGAACCGTACCCTGCTTGTCCGTCTATAGCTACGGATTTGATCTTCTGTGGTTGGGATCTGGCTTCTAGGACCTTCGGACTGGGTCGCTTGAATCATCGTCTCCGTTCTGCTCATTCTTTGATCTTTTCTTCGTTGAAAATAGCCTTTGGGTTTCGGAAGACGTAGTATGGAGTTGATGTAGCTTTGATTGGTTCTTTGCCCTTTTCTCCTGTGATAGTTATACCAGCAAGTTTTGCTGATAGTTCGTTGATTGCTTCGGATACGTTTGGTTGGGCAGTTTGTTTGTCTAGCTGTAGTGTTCGCACACTTTGTTGTAGCTCTGTAACCTTCTGATCGAGTCTGATTAGCTGTTCGATCAGGGTGTTGTTTTGTCTGGCGATGGCTTCCACTAAATTGTGGTTTGTAGGGTAGTCTTTTACCCTGGTGAATCCTACCGCTGGTGAGTCTACTTCGTCTGTTGATCTTACCGCTTGGATATAGGATGCTGAATTTGTGGTCATTAGCCAATAAGGGCTGTCTTGAGCTCGGTCGTGATCTGTAGTAGTTGTTCTTGTCGCGCTTCAAGTCTAGCTGATGACTGCAGTATTTCCTGTTCACGCTTTGTTTGTTGTGAGGTGGTCTCATGAATGATGGCTAAGATATCGTTCTTAGCTAATGATTTCTTAGAGAGGGTTTCTTCTTCAAGGAAATGAAGTGTATTGAGGATTTGGGCTTGGTTGTCTTCTATCTTGCGTAGTCGCTCTTCAAGTGCGTCTGTTTGTTTTGAGAGCACTTCTTGCAGTTGGTAGAAGTGTTTGATACTTATTTTTGAGTGTAACAAGAGTTTGTCGTAAAGGACTGTGGTGTTATTGCTTAGATCAGAGAGGTTTGGGTTTGCGAGATTAAGGAATTCAAGGTTGGCTGTTCTAGAATTCTGGTACCATTCTTGGATAGATCTTTCGAACCTATCGGCCATCTATTTTCCTCATGTGACTCCCAGAGTCGAATGTACGGATACACCTCAGCGATATACTTTGAATACTACTTTCCCCTACCCCTCCCACTTCTTCTTGGACTTATTCGGTTGCCAATACTTCTCTGAGATAAGGTAAGTTTATCGGTAGTACCCCTGGTGTATTGCTGGAAAATGAGTATAAGGATGGGATGATACCAGTTTTAGTAGAACAGCTTCCCTTGAAGAGGGATCTAGTTGGCCATAGTTAATGGCATGCAAGATTAGTTAAGTTTGATTGGAAAATAGCTCTGCACTCTAAGAAAAGACGCCAACTCTCGTTGCGTGTTACCAAATAGGAAGTGTATCTTAAACTATGAATCTCATCATCTCGGTTTGTCGAGTCGAATCAAGTGGTTCGGAAGTGTTTACAGGCTCTCGCCGCGTAAACACGGGGAATGCTTGTCGTATTCCTAGTCTTTTTTGTTACAATCTCAGGCCACTTTCGTAGTCACCGAGTATGTTACGTATTGGGTTTTACTTATAGACTGACTTTCGACCCCATCCTCTCGATCTATTGGCCTAATGTCTCAATGTTACACTATTAGACAGTCATTGAAACACCTTACATGCATATACTTGATGAAGGTACTAAACAAAGCATAAATCATACAAGACAATCTAGATTTTGCAAAGTTATTTCATTGAAAGATTCATAATGAATTAGATCCGTAGGAACTCAAAAAATGGGTCGCTACTCACTATCCATGGGGATGAATTCTATAAAGATGTTCTTGAACGGAACTAGGGTTACAAGATTGATAAATAAGGTCTACAACCTCGGTGTAGACGACGATGATGACGTTATTCGATCTCTAAGCCTCGTTCTGATCAATTCTCTCAAGTCTTCCGTGAGCTCCTTTCTTATGGTTCGTCCTTTTTCCTTATGTGACGCGATAATCTTAATTTCGAAACCCCTAATAATAATCCTATTTTCCTGAGTAGCCTGTGTCAGTCGTGTCAACGTCGACCCGGGCGTGTCAAGTATCGCCTGAACATATTGTTCGTGAGATTGATAGTTGTCAAGCAATATAACTCATATGTCCATTTCTCTCTTCGTATGTTGATCTTCTCCAATTGAATTTCGAGGGAATAGATTTTAGTTTCTGAGACCCAAATTGTACTTTTCCGTTGAATGAATCAATAACTAAAAGCATCGGCAACCAAATGATATGATCCCATCGCATTAATTGTATTCTATATAATAGTTCAGAAAAGCTGTATTAGTCTGAGAGATGCAAATATGAACAAAAGAAGCTCACAATGTTGACTGCCAGTAATTCAAAATACTAAATTTACACGAGAAAGGTAATGAATCATGAATGCAGTATAGGAGACTACAGGGAAGGGATGATACCGTTTTGTTCAAGTCATCTAGAAGTTCAGTCAGCATGGACTAGAAAAGAAATTTGGTAGCACCAAACATTCACATTCACATTTATGCTTGTAAATGTTTTCTCCCTTGCTCTCCAGATATTATTGGGGACGAAATCATTCAAAATGTCAAGAATCAAAACTTCAAAGGTGAGAGACGACTTTTATTATCTATTGTTATATAATGCATAGACTTAGGCCCTGTCCATTTGAACTTATATTTTTGACGATCAAGTGAAGTTACTTTCAGTTAATGTAAGTTCAGTTCAGTTAATTTCAGTTAATATAATTTCAGTTAAGTTTCAGTCAAGTTCGATTTAAATCAATTTTTTCATGATGATGACTGATCAGTCGAGTTTTCGACTGATTAATGGCCATATTTCACTATAACTTTGAGGCATTTGCGACGATATTTTGATGTAATTTGACTTCTATCTCTACGTTTCAGGTAGAAAACAAACCTCCCTTAAGGTCAAAGCCTAAATACGAAAACTCAGAGAAAACCCGAAGATTTAGAGCAAATAAGGGCAGATTGACCTTTTCGGCTTATTTTGCATGCCCAACTAGAATCGCATACGGTGTCCAAATTGGTTGATTTTTAGCTTGTTGGAAAGGTAACTCAAAGTGCTACAACTTTCTAGTTTACGCCAAGACCAAATTCGGACGTTAAGACCACGAAAAAGCCCTGGAACATGTCAGTCTGTCAACTGAAATCAGCTAGCATACCGACTGGAATAAGACATCAGGAGGCTTGCCCAAGCAAACATCCAGTCGGTCGACTGGAAAGGAACTCAGCAGGCTCGCAATCTCAGCAGCATCGAGTCGGTTGACTGGCTATCCAGTCGGTCGACTGGAACTGCTACAGTATCGGAATTTCAGCCGAGTCTATAAATAGAAAGAGGGCTTTTTGACCTAAGTGTGGAGGTTTTTGGGGAGTAAAGGGGGTTCAAGGATTGACAATCCTTCCTTCCTCTACATCGTTTCCCATTCTACTTGTTGTATGCTATAAACCCTACTCACACCATGTTGTCTTACATGATGTGTGAGTAGTGATCTTGTGTTTTGAGGGTCTTATGACTCTCCTTGGTACTCTTTGATCACAAATATACATTGATATTCATATGGATGATTGTTGATTTCATTTTCTCTTGTGTTATGAATGTTATGCACTCTAGGTGTTTGATGAAATGCCTAAGTGACAACTTGGACTAAAACTTAGACCTAGGACTTGGAAACCCTAGGGAATAGTTCTAGGATAGAGAAAATGATCTATATCTTAAATCATGCAAGTGAACCTTAGGATATGGATCTTTGACTAGAATTGAATGTTTAATTCATTGAAGTTAGTCATTAAGTGAATCATCAATTAATCCCATTAAATGGTGTCAAATTTATGTTCACTATGCACTTTATACATGTCATGTTACTAAGTGTTTGATAAAATGTCTAAGTAACATGTTGAATCTTAAAAGACACTTGTCTCATTCTAATAGGTTGATGGATAACCACCCCTTATTTGAACCTTTGATCTGATCCTCTTTTGTAACCGCCTGATAACTGACTCTCTGAGGAATTTTCCGCTGTACGTGCCTCCACGGTAACCTACAGGTAACCACCATACCTCTGACTCCGCAAAGAGTCATCTGCTGCATACATTATATATCTCCTAAGACTAAAGATATGACCTTTGGAGCCTATAAGAGCACCCTCCAGTCTCTCTCGACCTAAGAATCTAACGACCTTAGGGATAGTTTGGATAATAGAGAATGTGATCCTATCTAGTGTATTACGGAAAGTAAACACATGCAATTGTTGCTAACACCTCCTATCTATCTTTTATTTCTAATTACTCGCCACATAGGATTTAGATATATACTCCCTCATACATTTTGGGTTTAGAAGGTTGAACGGAAACACGATCTTACATAGTGCATGTGCTTGGCTTGCTCCTTCGGGTTCAACCCGGTCTTACGGTAATTATAAATTGTTTTTGACCAAATAGAGATTCTAATCGCAATTCATCTGCGTGTGAAAATCTACAGCGTTCAAAATGGCGACGTTGCCGAGTAGCAACTAGTTAGCACATCCCTAGATTAGATTGTGTGGAAGTTCCAACTATTCTTGTAAATATTTTTCTTTTTTTCTTATACTTGTATATTCTTTTCACTCTCGTATCCCTTGCTAACTTCGTTTATCTTGTCTTGCGAGGATGGATAACTACAACCAACAAGTCATGCACAATGGAGATTATTATGAAGAGGATCAACTAAATGCCCATTATGAAGACTATTGGATGTACAACCACAACCAACAAGTCTTGTCTAATGGAGAATACTACCAAGAGGAGGAGCAACCATATTCTTATTTTCGAGAACTTGGCTATCAAACAAGTTATTACACTCCAAATTGGCATGATAGCCAAGGCTTTTAAGTCGAACACTCCTACTCTCCATACCCTCAACCTCTTCAACCCTCAAGTGAGCCCTCAAATATAGAATACATGCTTGCTAGACTTCTAGCAAACCAAGAGAAGCAAGAGAGGGATCATTTGGAATGGAAAGCTCAAATGCAAGCATTTGAAATTGGGAACTTGGATAAGGAAGATGAGGTTTCCGAAGACTCCTAACCTCAACCCTCGAATGAGTCCTCCAATCTAGATTCCATGCTTGCGACACTCCTTGCTAACCAAGAGAATCAAAATAGAGACTTTGAAGCTCGAATGAGGGGTTTCAAGGAAGCGACTCAAAATATGCATACTCAATTTGATAGATTGGAGGCTCAAAACCAAGTGTTGGAAAGAAAATTGGCATAACAAGCAATTGAAAATGAGAACTTGAGTGAGGAATAGGAGGTCTCCGAAGAAGAAGTCCTTGAATCTATGCCTCAAGGGAAGAACGAGATCAAGAATCAGAGGATGAATTTTAGAGAGCTGCCACCGAAGCTTGGCTATAGGATGGTGAATCTTGTAACAAGGATGAGATGGAATGCAAAAGTGAAGCATCCTTCACCACTAGCACATCTCAACCTCGTTTGGATGAGAACACACAAGAGTCCACCATTCCATCAACGCCTCAGCTCTCTGATGAGGAATTCTTCAATGATGATGCCTCTTACATAGAGGAAACGACTTTTATTGATGAAGAAGACTTCCTCCATCCCGGTGTAAAAGAGCCTAAATGTGAATCCCAACATCTTGTTGAGGATAAGATTAAGGAAGCGCATATTGAGCAACAAGGATTCCAAGGGTATCAAGACTTTGTTGAGGTCTACATGGAAGAAAGTAAAGGACAATCTCGCATAGAAGAAAACACAAGCTTAGAGAGGGATATTGAGGATTGGGCACTCATGGACGTCATTGATAAACTTAAAGAAGGGATGCCCATCAAGCTCGAGACTAGTTATGAAGACCCTTTCTTTACTACGACGTCTCGAGACAAGTTTTGCAGCTTCTTGCCCTACTTCGAAAGATTAATTGGAAAAAGCTCTCATGACCCCTTATTTCTTAAGGGATGTTCATATTCAAAGGGGCAACTTCCCAATGGAAAGGCCATTGTAGACTTGATGGGAAGAAATTTAAATGGGATTTGAAGGTGGATTGACACGACCAAGTCCAAGGCCCCGTGAGAAGGGATCCTAGCAAAGGACTTCTCAACGAGTGATTCTATGGGGCGCTTTGCTACGTCTTTGCCAAGACGGGAAAAAATAAGCCCTCGCGGGAGGTAACCCGGTTTGTAAGTTGTTCATTCTCGCTTTTCTTTATCTTTAAATGTTTGGCATGATTGTGAGTGGCTTAGGCTCTAAATATGGAATGTGAAATGTGTGATTAGTGGGTAAAATTTTAAGTGTGGAGTGAGGTCTACTCACTCCAATTCCACTTCGCATTGACAAGCCCCTCCACTTTTCCCTTAATTTCTCAATGTATGATGATGTCGCCCCTTAGTGTTCATCTGCCTTCTTTGAGTTTACTAGACGAGGACTATCTTGTTATACCATGCTATGAGTCTAGTTTCACATTTGGGGCACTTAGGAACCCTTGTGCGTATTTTGGAGGGTGTGGGTCAACTTCCTTGTTTGAACTCTATCAAACTTACGCCATGATGTTATTATGTGACTTGTGATGCTCTCTTGCTCATACTTGCGTTTTGCATGACCTTGTATGTCACTCGTTGTTTTTAACCTCTCTTGTGTTCTTGCCATCGAGAAAGTTATTCGCATCATATACTATCAAGCTTATCACAATGACGTCTTTTCTATTGGTGGGGCACATCTATAAACGAGGGGTTCATATGCACCTTTTTCTCATTCTCTTTATTGTTTGCGCTTAGGGACTAAGCTATATTTTAAGTGTTGGTGGGGTAGTCACATAGTTCACTCATATTATGCCATGCCTATCATTTTAGAATGAACGCTTGCATTCATGTATTCTATCCCTAACATGAGAGTGTTTTTAACCACAAAAGCTTGTGACTATCGATTCTAAATTCGTATAAATCACATCTAGCCTAGTTGTCACATTTATTGGATCTTGAACTCAGAACCGACCTAGTCCCTTGAATGTGCATTCTTGTAAATCAATATCATTGATATCCCTTGTTTATCGAATTTTCTAAGTATTTTCGTTGAAATACCTTGGATTAAGTTTTAGCAAGCACTTTTAAAAAAATTCATGAAAAACTTAGACCTCTTGTATGCTCCTTGGTGACTTGAGCTTTTCTAATAGAGTGCCTTGCTTATGATTGTTTCCCGCGCATTCCATACATTCCTTAAACGTATTGTCAAGTTTTAAGTGTGGAGTCAAAAACAAAAGAGGGCAAAAAATAGGCCCCAACAAAAAATGCTTCATTTTCATGGTCAAAAGAGGGCAAAGCCCCGACTAAAAACTTTCTCGATGTACACGAGAAGTTTGGCTCCAAAATATACAAATGTCGGGGGTTAGGAAGAAAAGTTCCCCCTCAAAAGCATTTGTAGGCCAAAGGTCATTTGAAAAAGAAAATAAGAAGCACTTAAAACTTGACTGTATGTTCTTCCAACATTCCACATTTGCGCGGGTGCATCATTTGTATTGTGTGCTAGTTAGATTAACTCTTGGACGGCCCTTGTGCTCGCACGGGAGCTCTCAATTGGTCTATGCTTGTTTTATAAGAACCATAGTGTCAAACTCCACTTCCTATGGCTTAAGCACCTAAAACTTGGGAATGAGTTCCATATCGTGAACCAATGGACTTGCCCTAGCTAGCATAGGCAACCGGTTGACACTCTTTTGTGCAAACTAAACTATAACTCTATTGTATTACCTTGAAAATGAGTAGACTTTTGAATGAGACAATTGATAGCTCTAGTATTGATGATCTTGAATGCACAACCTCATGGGTACTCAAATGGTTCAAAATTTCTTTTGATGATAATGTGATGGTAGTCCTAGTTTGGGGTGAGGTATTTGTTTTGAGAAATCTTTGCCTCGGTTAAGCACTCTTTGAACTGAAAACTCTCACGATACTATAACTCGTCCACTAGGGTAGCCTAGGGGTTTAAAGGCTTAATGCATACGCTAAATGCATTCGTAACGCCTACAAAACAGAGCTAGTTAGATTGTACATACTTTCCATTTTCCTTTGGATAACATGTTTAGGAATAATGATCGAGACCTTGTGAAAGCTAGTGAGGCAAATAGACAAAAAACATAGCACCACTAGCATTTTGCCATTTGCATGACCTTGACATATTTTCATACTATGTACGGGACGAACAAAGCTTAAGTGTGGAGTATTCATCAGTCGAGTTTTCGACTGATTAATGGCCATATTTCACTATAGCTTTGAGGCGTTTCCGACGATATTTTGATGTCATTTGACCTCTATCTCTACGAGGTAGAAAACAAGTCTCCCTCAAGGTCAAAGCTTAAATACGAAAACTCAGAGAAAAACCAAAGATTTAGAGCAAACAAGGGCAGATTGACCTTTCTAGCTTATTTTGCATGTCCAGCTAGATCGCATAAGGTGTCCAAATTGGTTGATTTTTAGCTTGTTGGAAAGGTAACTTATAGGGCTACAATTTTATAGTTTACGCCAAGACCAAATTCGGACGTTAAGACCACGAACAAGTCCTAAGAAGTGTTAGTCGGTCGACTGAAATTAGCCAGCCTACCGACTGGAATAAGACATCAGGAGGCTTGCCCAAGCAAACATCCAGTCGGTCGACTGGAAAGGAACTCAGCAGGCTCGCAATCTCAGTAGCATCGAGTCGGTCGACTGGCCTGTCTAGTCGGTCGACATGAACTGCTACAGTACCGGAATGTCAGCCGAGTCTATAAATAAAAAGAGGGCTTTTTGACCTAAGTGTGGAGGTTTTTGGGGAGAAGAAGAACAGAAAAGAGGCTCATCCAAGGTCATCAATCATCAAAAGATCCAACTAAGGGGAAGAAGAGAAGACTAAAGGAAGTTCAAGGATTGACAATCCTCCCTCGACATCTTTTCACATTCTACTTGTTGTGTGCTATAAACCCTACTCACACCATGTTGTCTTACATGATGTGTGAGTAGTGATCTTGTGTTTTGAGGGTCTTATGACTCTCCTTTGTACTCTTTGATCACAAATATATATTGATATTCATATGGATGATTGTTGATTTCATTTTCTCTTGTGTTATGAATGTTATGTACTCTAGGTGTTTGATGAAATGCCTAAGTGACAACTTGGACTTAGGACTTGGAAACCCTAGGGAATAGTTCTAGGATGGAGAAAATGATCTATATTTTAAATCATGCAAGTGAACCTTAGGATATGGATGTTTGACTAGGATTGAATGTTTAATTCATTGGAGTTAGTCATTAAGCGAATCATCAATTAATCCCATTAAATGGTGTCAAATTCATATTCACTATGCACTTTATACATGTTATGTTACTAAGTGTTCGATAAAATGTCTAAGTAATATATTGAATCTTAAAATTAGACCTAAGAATCTAACGACCTTAGGAATAGTTTGTATAATAGAGAATGTGATCCTATCTACTGAAAAGACAACCTTAGATTGACAAGGAATTATAGAAGCTCCAGTACTTTCATCTTATTGGTCGTTTAAAATGAAGGAATCAATATTGGTGTCTAAAACTTGTAGACCTCCAAAATTGACCATACTACCAAAGCCTAAACCCATCCGGATCCAGAACCAGATTCTATTTCGATAAACAAATATATTATTAATTTTGGCAAAACAGTTAAGTAAAATTAAACCTCAATAATTTAACACGCTGGGTACCTAATTAGCTCGAGCAGCCAATCCATAACAACAACCGGCAAATTGGAACCGGTTGGGGTTCCTTATCATAACATATACATATAGTAACAACAGTTCATTCTACATATTCTCGATATAGAAAAAGATCTTGTGCAAGCGTCATATTTTTGTGAAAAATACAAACTAATGACAGTCCTTGACCCTTGATGTAGTTATTTGGACGAATAAAATTAAATCTCGTCGTATGAATGATTTTTTGACAAACGATTTATATCTCACTTTTTGATGAATTTTTAAGTGTGCACCAAAAATATAATTTGCATCTGATCTTTTTTTTTTTCTTTAAATATATCTATATATGAAAAACCAATCATGCAGATACGCACCAATAAAACTATTTCTTCTAGAAGTAAACAGAATCAAGTTGATTGGGTCATGGCGAAAATAAACAATGAATTGGGAAATAAAAGAAAGGAAAAAGTGGGGGAGAGAAAAGTAAGAAGCTGGTCAAAAGTGATGGGCATATCTATCTAGTTAAGGAGAGAAGGAATTTCAATTCTTTAGGGCTCGAGCCGAGCCACCTTCACTGCTCTTTCTTCCTAATGACAAAACTGAATTATTAGAAAAATCAACATTTTGAAAAGAAAAAAACGTTGCGAGCCGCCTCTCTCTCTCTCGATCCATGAGGGAGGGAAGACACACATATCAGATGACACTGACCTCATTCCTTTAAATACCTCCATTTTCTCCTCCTCATTTTATTCATTTCTTTCTTTCATTCATTCAAACCGCTTCAGTCTCTTCATTCATCAGAGTTGTTGCCTCGGTTGGAGCAGATACATCTGAGAGTGAACAACACAACAAGCTGTGTGAATTTCGGTGGGTGGGGGACAAGAGGCATGGATAACGCTGATCTTTACAAGTTTACTAACAGTTTACGAGCTCCGAGTTCGACGATATGGAGAAACAATGGGATGGAAGTGTTCTCTCGATCTACAAGAGAACAAGATGATGAAGAAGCACTCAGATGGGCTGCTCTTGAGAAACTCCCTACCTACAACCGACTCAAGAAAGGTTTGTGGACTGATCCTCAAGGTGGTCAGCCTAGTGAAATTGACATCAATAATCTCGGCTTTGAGGAGAGGAAGAATCTCGTTGAGAGACTCGTCAAGGTTGCTGAAGAGGACAATGAGAAATTCCTCCGTAAGCTCAAAAATCGTATTGATAGGTATATACAACCACCATTCTCTCTCTCATTACATCCATCACTAAATTCATTGTTTAATGGATTTTGCATTTTTACAGAGTTGGGATTGAGAATCCAACTATAGAGGTGAGGTTCGAACATTTAACGATCGAAGCAGAGGCATATGTAGGAAGCAGAGCTCTTCCTTCATTTATCAACTTCATTGCTGATATTGTTGAGGTCAGCCACTTTCATTTAATCAGTCTCATCAGATGATATAATTCACTCTCTCAACTCTTTCTTTTCTCTTTTACTTGTTACAGGGTTTCTTGAACACTCTTCATCTTCTTCCTAATCGAAAGAAGCACATGAACATCCTCAGGGACGTTAGTGGCGCGATCAAGCCTAATAGGTGACGACCAATATATTACCATTTTTACTCACCAGACCAAGCCTTAAAGCTCACCATCATCATCATCATCATCAAACTTACTAATATGTGAATTTTGGCAGAATGACACTGCTTTTGGGCCCTCCGAGTTCTGGAAAGACCACTCTTTTGCTAGCCTTATCAGGAAAGCTTGATAAAGATCTAAACGTCACTGGCAAGGTAACATACAACGGCCATTCCATGGATGAGTTTGTTCCGCAAAGAACTGCTGCCTATATAAGTCAATATGATGTTCATATTGGAGAAATGACTGTGCGCGAAACATTAGCCTTCTCTGCTCGCTGTCAGGGCGTTGGATCTCGATATGGTCAGTTACAACTTACCTGCATCCGTTGAAATCTAGTACTACTCTTGAAAAATCTCTTACTTTAACTCAATCAGTATTGCGCTATATACAGAGATGCTGGCAGAGCTCGCTAGGAGAGAAAAGCAAGCAAATATTAAGCCCGATCCTGATATTGATATTTACATGAAGGTAAGGACGCGATAACCCTAATTTAATAAGACCCCTTGATTGATCTACAGGGTTTTTTTTTAAAGCTACTAAACTCATTTATTTTATGGATTGTATCTTCAGGCGGCAGCTACTGTAGGGCAAGAGGCAAGTGTCGTAACAGATTATACTCTAAAGGTAAATGGATCACACTGCTTTTGTTCAACAAATGAAAAAAGCGACTTCGAATACTAAGACCATCCTACTTATGATCAGATATTGGGACTGGATATCTGTGCTGATACAATGGTGGGTGATGAAATGTTGAGGGGCATTTCTGGAGGGCAAAGAAAGCGTGTCACGACAGGTATTGTCTACAGACCTAATTAGGCTGAGTTTCTATCAAAATGTATGACGCTGACTGAAAATCAATCACAGGTGAGATGCTTGTTGGACCAGCAAAGGCTCTGTTCATGGATGAAATATCAACTGGTCTGGATAGC
Source organism: Rhodiola kirilowii (assembly GCA_033675215.1). NCBI lineage: Eukaryota > Viridiplantae > Streptophyta > Magnoliopsida > Saxifragales > Crassulaceae > Rhodiola > Rhodiola kirilowii. The sequence goes on from CM066200.1 coordinate 25,438,889, forward strand.
TCCACAACTTATCAAATTGTGAACTCCATGAGGCAATACGTACATATACTTAACGGAACAGCCGTCATCTCCCTCCTGCAGCCAGCACCTGAGACGTATGACCTCTTTGATGACATTATACTCCTCTCAGATGGTGAAATTGTTTACCAGGGTCCGCGTGAACTAGTGTTGGAATTCTTCGAGATCATGGGTTTCAAATGTCCTGATAGGAAAGGTGTTGCGGACTTTTTACAGGAAGTATGTCTCCTTAATCCAACATGCTTTACTGATCTGCTGCTACTAAATTTACTTTTTGAATCAATCCTAAAAATAAACATTTGCTGCAGGTTACTTCAAAAAAGGATCAGAAACAATACTGGTCGCGTAGAAATGAACCATACAGATTTGTTACTGTCAAGGAATTCGTTGACGGGTACCAAGCATTCCATGTTGGAAGGAGAATACAGAATGAGCTAGCCATACCATTTGACAAGACAAAAAGCCACCCAGCCGCTTTGTCTAAAAGCCAATATGGTGTAAACAAGAAGGAGCTACTTAAAGCATGTACCTCAAGGGAATATCTGCTCATGAAGAGAAACTCTTTCGTTTACGTCTTCAAAATTGTTCAAGTAAGAGTTTATCCAGACTTTGACATGTTGTTCAATTATGTATCTTAACTGCAACTGACATTGAACTTTCATATGATCGCAGCTCATTGTGATGGCCTTTATCACCATGACTCTCTTCTTGCGTACTGAAATGGGAAAGAGCACGATCACTGATGGGTCGATTTATACAGGGGCTTTGTTCTTCACTGTCATCATCACCATGTTTAATGGAATGTCAGAACTGTCCATGACCATAGCGAAACTTCCTGTTTTCTACAAACAGAGGGACCTCCTCTTCTACCCTTCTTGGGCATACGCTATTCCTTCATGGGTTCTAAAAATTCCAATCACATTTGTTGAAGTAGCCGTTTGGGTATTCCTCACTTACTACGTTGTCGGATTTGATGCAAATGTTGGGAGGTAAGTACTAAGAAGTTGAACTATTATTTCTTACTACTGCTTTATCATCCTTACTAGCCCATCACTGACAATTTGATTATCTTCTTAACAGGTTGTTCAAGCAAATACTTCTGCTAATATTTGTTAATCAGATGGCTTCTGCCTTGTTCCGACTTATGGCTGCACTAGGTAGAAACATGATCGTCGCCAACACTTTTGGGGCATTTGCTTTACTGTTGCTTTTTGCACTTGGTGGCTTTGTTCTTTCCAGAGGTAAGAGTGGACTTTATTTGCCATGAAACTAACCGTTTTATTCAATTATCTACCTCTTTCCACTACTAAGACTTCCCGCCTCATTCCTGTCACAGATGATGTCAAGGTTTGGTGGATATGGGGATACTGGTGTTCTCCATTGATGTATGCCCAGAATGCTATAGCAGTAAACGAATTCCTTGGTCACAGTTGGAACAAAGTAAGTTCTTTTCTCATTGAGAAAATTTTAATCTGTAAACTTAAGAATGCATCTAAACGAGTCCTTCACCTCACAGATCATCAATGGGAGTACGGAACCTTTGGGAGTTCAGGTCATGAAGTCCCGTGGATTCTTTCCTGAGGCTTACTGGTACTGGATAGGACTTGGAGCATTAGTCGGATTTGTGGTGCTGTTCAATGCAGCTTTCGCAGCTGCTCTCCATTTTCTCAACCGTGAGTATTATTAGCTTGTCTGTCATATCAAAATCTCTGGAGAGAACAAATTTAAAAACTGATTTCTACGTTTCTTGTTTTTCAGCATATGGAAAGTCACAAAGCATAAGCGAGGAGAGTAGCACCGAATCAACTCAGCAGGGAGGTAGTTCCGCTGGAGGTGATATCCAAATGAGAAGTGCCTCATCAGGAACATCAGGAAGACCAGATGGCATTGTTGAGGCAAATCCAAACAAGAAAAAGGGGATGGTTCTTCCGTTCGAGCAACACTCGCTCACTTTTGACAACGTTGTATACTCTGTTGACATGCCACAGGTAAATTAAGAACAAGAAAATGATGATACTAGAATATGTTCCCTTTCTAATTTCATATGGGAAATAACCTGGTTTAAAAATGTGCAGGAAATGAAAAGCCAAGGTGTGGTAGAAGATAAACTAGTCCTTTTGAAGGGTGTGAGTGGATCTTTCAGGCCTGGTGTGCTTACTGCTCTCATGGGTGTCAGCGGTGCTGGTAAAACAACACTAATGGACGTGTTGGCTGGAAGGAAAACCGGTGGGTATATTGAGGGGAACGTTACAGTTTCAGGATACCCAAAGAAACAAGAGACGTTTGCCCGAATTTCAGGGTACTGTGAACAAAATGACATTCACTCTCCTCAAGTCACTGTCTACGAGTCGTTGCTCTACTCAGCTTGGCTCCGTTTGCCAGCTGATGTTGATACCAACACCAGAAAAATGTTCATTGAGGAAGTCATGGAACTAGTTGAGCTGGATTCCTTGAGAAATGCACTTGTTGGATTGCCCGGTGTTAATGGCCTTTCAACAGAGCAGCGTAAGAGACTGACAATCGCAGTCGAGCTTGTGGCAAATCCTTCCATAATTTTCATGGATGAGCCAACTTCAGGACTTGATGCACGTGCTGCAGCCATAGTCATGAGAACCGTTAGGAACACAGTTGATACTGGAAGAACGGTTGTTTGCACCATCCACCAGCCTAGCATTGACATATTTGAAGCTTTTGATGAGGTAGGATGCAAAACTATTACTGAATATCCTCCCGACTTCAACGTCCATACTGCATCTACTGAGCACTGAAACTGCATTTTCATGAATTTTGCAGCTGTTTCTAATGAAGCGTGGAGGTCAAGAGATATACGTTGGTCCACTAGGTCGCCACTCTTGCCATCTAATCAAATACTTCGAGGTAACTTATAAAAATACAAAGAAACCCTGAAAAGCGACTTGTTGATTTCAATTTCCTTATCTCTCATACCTCATACCTAACAGGCAATTGATGGAGTAAGTAAGATCAAAGATGGATATAACCCTGCAACATGGATGTTGGAAGTCAGCTCATCAGCTCAAGAGATGATGTTGGGAATTGATTTTACTGAAGTTTACAAAAATTCTGATCTCTACAGGTGCGTTATAAGTGTATCAAACTTTCCTTTCAGATTTAGAAATCCTTAAGTCCTTCGATTTTTATTTTAGTATTTATTGATGCCAAAAAATTTATTATACAGGAGAAACAAAGCTCAAATTCAAGAGCTGAGCACACCTCCTCCAAATTCAAAGGAGCTCTATTTCGCTACTCAGTATTCACAGTCGTTTTTTGTACAATGCTTAGCATGCTTCTACAAGCAACGCTGGTCGTACTGGCGAAACCCACCATATACAGCAGTTCGATTTCTTTTCACCACTTTTATAGCCCTGATGTTTGGCACCATATTCTGGGACCTCGGTGCCAAGCTGTGAGTATCAACTGTAACTCAAACTTTCTTTTTTATTTTCCTCTTGCTCCCCTCACAACTGTTCTGACAATGCTCCTTGAAATTGCAGTGACAAGCAGCAAGACCTGTTTAACGCAATGGGATCCATGTACACAGCAGTTATCTTCCTCGGTGTGCAGAATGCTTCATCAGTGCAACCAGTTGTTGCAGTTGAGCGTACGGTGTTCTACAGAGAAAAGGCAGCAGGAATGTATTCAGCTTTACCATATGCCTTCGCACAGGTATTTTACTTACCCTTTGATATTTAATCCTTTGATCGATACTGGATTCCAGAATATCTTAATATTTTTCATATTAACAGGTGTTGATTGAGGTACCATATATCTTCTGCCAAGCAGTCGTATACGGTCTCATTGTCTATGCCATGATTGGTTTTGAATGGACTGTTGCCAAATTCTTTTGGTACCTGTTCTTCATGTTCTTCACCTTGTTGTATTTCACTTACTACGGCATGATGACTGTCGCTGTTACTCCAAACCAACAAGTAGCTGCCATTATCGCTTCTGCCTTTTACGGATTGTGGAATATATTTTCAGGATTTATTATCCCACGACCAGTAAGTTCATAAACTTGGTTCCTTTTTCTTTTTTTTTCCTTGTTGTTTGTGCTTTACACTTTACGCCTGATAAAATTCCGTGGCCTGATGAAACTCAATATTTTGCCAATACAGAGAATCCCAGCATGGTGGACATGGTACTACTGGATTTGCCCAACAGCATGGACCTTATACGGAATGGTAGGATCACAATACGGTGACATAACGAGCTTGATGACCGATAACAACCAAACAGTCAAGGATTTTGTGGACAGTTATTTTGGTTTCCAACACGACTTCCTTGGGGTTGTGGCAGTAGTTATCGTTGCATTCACTGTGCTTTTCGCTTTCATCTTTGCCTTCTCTATCAAGGCATTCAACTTCCAGAAGCGCTAAGGAGCTTCTCTGAATACGTACCGCCTCTGCTAATATACCACTGTTTTATGTACCAATGTAAAGCTCTTCTGTGAGCCTTCTTTATTCTATTTTTGTATTTAGCCAAGTTCAATCTGACAGTGTGTATCAAGGAACCTCTTGTAATTTTTGTTATTTCGGTAATAAAGTTCAGGAATTTTTTTTTATCACAACATCTTATTGGTTAAACAAATAACAAATTATGTTTCATCATAAGTAAATTAAAATCACTACTTGATCATATATAACAGTCCAGTATTCGGCCAGCAAATCTTATATTGTTATAATATACACAAAAACAAAGTTATATCAGCAATCCTAATGTACCTTTGGATTACTTATGTATATAATAACTATTAATGAAGGACATGAAGTACTTAACGTCTTAATCTGACGTCTAAGAACATAAAAATATTTATATTTGACTTTTTTGAGAAGCATCGGTTTCTACTATCTGAACATTGGTTAAAAATACATGTTCCAATCTGAATCTGACATATATTCCAGAGTAAAAATTGATTTTTTTGACTTTTTACAATTTTGAAAATGTAAGTAAGGACTCAACATTAGAACGACTTGATGATGCATTCTTTAAAATGTGCAGATTGAATTCTCAGGTTCTCCAAGTATAGAGGAGTTCTCATGCTTCTCTATATATATATAGAGGAGCGTTCAAATGAGAATGTGAACAGTAAAATGAGGCACGTGAGGCACGATCTCAACCACACATCTAACCCCCGTGCATTTCTGGTGCGACACGTGTCCAAATAGTAAAACCCACTAAACTTTTGAAAAGTCAACAATTGCGGCTGTGCCACGTGGCTTCGCCACGTGCGTCCGATCAACTCCACAGACGGCCGAGATCGTGCCTCACTGCCTCATTCTTATACCCCTGCCTCAACCGAGCGCCCCCTATATATATATATATGCTTAGTTATAAGGATGAGAAATACACAAGTGCAAACACAAACTGAATAAGAAAAAGGCAGAGCTTAGATATTACCTGAAGAGACTGATGGATACCGAAACACTTCCTTTCAGGCTTCCAGTGATCAAATTTCCCAGGAGTGAGAGCTTGAAACCAGCTGCATACACGACACAGTCACTGTTAAAAGATGTTCAGAATGCACTTGAAGAATACGGGTGTTTTGAAGTGGTGTATGAAACCATATCACCGGAATTCTGTAACTCGGTTTACAGAAACTTAAAAGAATTATTTGATCTTCCAACACAAGTTAAAATGCAAAATCAGTACCCTATTCCACTATGGGGTTATGATGGACAACATGCCCACATGCCTATATATGAAGCTCTGGGTATTAACAATGTCACAGATGTTGAAGAGGCTCAGAAATTCACTAGTCTCATGTGGCCAAGTGGAAATTCTGAATTTTGGTAATTTCATCTCTTCAATTTTTGTCTATCCATTAAAATTTAAACCCTCAGCATGCTGACATTTTTCCTTTTTTTTCTGATTACCTAGTGACAATATATCTACATATGCGAAAGAAGTGGACCAACTGGATAACATGCTGACAAGAATACTATTTGAGAGTTATGGTGTGGGAAAATACCATGAATCCTACATCACATCAAAGTTTTATCTTCTCCGTCTTATAAGATACAGATCACCACTGGAAGCTGAAAACAAGTTAGGGTTGAATCCTCATACCGACAAGTCCTTCACCTCCATTCTTAAGCAAAACCAGACAAATGGGCTGGAGATTGAAACAAAAGATGGCAATTGGATTCAGTATAAACCTACCAGCCCTTCCTCGTTCCTCGTGTTTGCTGGTGAAGCACTACGGGTATGTATGATAAATAACAACCATATTTTACTTGAATGAATTCAGCGAACGTTTTCATGATTATCATTTCAGGCATGGAGCAACAACAGAGTGCACAGTCCCAACCATCGGGTGATGATGAATTCTAACATCACAGAAGATACAAGATACACATTAGGAATGTTTTCATTTTGCAATGGTATTATAAGACCACCTGAAGAACTAATAGATGACCAGCACCCCCAGAGGTTTAAGCCATTTGATCATATGGGGTTTTGTCGGTTCCTTAACTCAGGCCAGATTGGGAAGGAGCGTCGTAAAAGCTCGTCTCTTGAATACTTTTGTGGTGTCTAAGTTTGCCTGTATTATCTGCTTCATGGAATTCCAGGACAGTACGACCTACCTCATCCTTTGAACTTTTAAGTTGAATTGTTATCAATTGCTTGTTATAATAAAAGTGACGAAAAGTGGAATTTCTTTACGTTTCAAATTCATTTAGAGGCTGTAGTTGGTGGGTCGCCTTATCTTCACTTTACAGCAACAAGTATTGGGCAGGGTCTTCAGCAAGAATATCGTCAAAATTAAGGGTCAATATTCAGCCTAGGGCTCAAAAGCCCTGCACAAAGCCCTATGACCTACGAGCCTTAAGGCCGGCCCGGCCCTAGGTTGAAGCCCTCGAGCCCTAAGCCTAAAGGCTCGAAGTCGAACAAAAGCCGTGATTTCAAAGCCCTGTTCGGCCTTCGAGCCCGACCTAACTATGACCTAATTCAGCCCGGCCCTGTCCGCCCTAAAAAACCTGACCTAATTATGACCTAATAATATTTTGTTCGGTTCGACCTAAAAAGCCCTTCCATATTTTAACTTCTATAAATTAATTTATAATATACTTAGTCAATATTTTTTTAAATATACACAAATAACACAATACACTTAGTCAATTTAATTAATTTGCTTAGAATCTAAAATGAACAGCGCTTCATACCCCAATTACTGAAAGCCTTCAAATGAAAAGTGATGGAAGCAAAGAGTTAATTCCCAATTACTGAAAGCCTTCAAATGAAAAGTGATGGAAGCAAAGAGTTAATTCTTATTACCGAAGGTATTGATACTAGGAGCTCAAGTCTTTTTTTCTTTTGAGTCAATTCAAGTCTTGAATTTAAGGATTAACAAGTGACAAGTTCATATTTCAGCCCAAAAAAGAATAAGATAAAATTATTGCTACGGATATTTTGCGTCTTTGTAATTATTTTATTGATGTGCTTTTTTTATTGATATTCTTGATAAATAATTTTTTGAAGCCCGACCCTAAGTTCAGCCCTAAAATTAAGGGTCGTTCGGTTCGGCCCTAAAAGCCCTTTCAATGTTCGTCCCTAAGGCCGAACATTGAAATTAAGGGTCCTAAAATTAATTTTTTTTATTGATATTCTTGATAAATAATTTTTTGAAGCCTGACCCTAAGTTCAGCCCTAAAATTAAGGGTTGTTCGGTTCGGCCCTAAAAGCCCTTTCAATGTTCGGCCCTAAGGCCAGCCCTAGGGTCAAGATTTTGAGTGAAGCCCGGTTCGGCCCTAATTTTTTTTAAAGCCCTCCAAAATTGTCATTTGTTCGGCCCTAAGCCCTTTCAGTAAGGGTAGGGCCGGCCCTGCCCTGCCCATTGTCGACCCCTAGTCAAAATGTAGCTTTTTCACTTGTAATGAGACGATCCCTTGGATATCAAATTGGATCGCTTAATTTCACTGTCCGAAACCAATATTTCCACCCTAACACTTATGCCTTGGGTTACAGGAAACTTGAAGTGAGATAATCCAAAATGAAAGACACTGTATTTCCAGGCAAAGAAAATACAGCTGGCTTACAGTTTGAAGTAATTTGGAAATCAAATATGGGATTGTTGTATATAGCAATTGCACTGCAATTTTTCGTGTCTCATACATGAGAAATCGATCGCAATTTATAGCCCAGCAATCGGACACGAGCAGAAGCCGCGACTGCCGACTGAGCATTCGCGTTCTGCATGTCCTGTGCCTGCATTAGGTCGCCGCATCCTGCATTGACATTACGTTAATGTCTGAAGCAAACGCGGCACGACATAATGTCAAAGCCAGGCGCGGTCCTCTCTATTTCCCAAACTGAAATTGCTCGATTTTGTCTTGTTTCGACTTGTTTCATTTGAAACTCATTGTCCCAATGGTTTTAAGCGTATAGCTAAGCTCAAAAACTCTTAAATTACCAACAATCCTCCCCCATTTAAGAGTTTCCCTTTGATCCACAAAGTATCTTTGTTTTTAAGCAAAACACGCATAAACGGAAATGTCGTAAACAATTGAATTTCCGCATAGTGTAGCCACGCATACAATATACCCGAAAATCATGGTGCTCATAAACGTTTGAACCAATCAATCCATTTGAGTACTTGACGGTGACACACGCATGTGTTACTTCACAAACCGTTAAGCAAACTTGACTCTTAATGGCCCTTGAGTCCCTATCCATTCATAAACGCATTGAGATTAAATCCGACACTCATGAAGCGACAAGAAACTTCACGTTTATATAGGTAGATTCTCTAGTGGGTCACACCGCCCGATTGTGCTCCTATAATTAGCACTTTTTCAAAGAATCTATTAAGAAGAATCCATCTTCAACCTCACACTCATAGGTTTTGAACACATACTTGGGGATGCATATTTGTGTTCATCATTCTTCTAGGAATGGGCTTTCCACATTGAATTCAGCTCCAGCGCTAGCTGGATGTGAATTGGGTGTCCCGCGATTAGAAAATGTTTATATGGGTTTTAATCTCATCCCTTTCATAGACTTATAGATCAAATCTCTAGCTAATCCCTTCGTCATGTGATTGACTAAATTCTGCTGTGACTTAACAAAATCCACAGATATCACCCCATGCGTAATGAGCTCTCTTACCGCACTATGTCTAACACCCAAGTGTCTAGACTTCCCATTGTATACATGGATATATACTTTAGCCAATGTTGCAGCGCTATCACAATGAATCGATATGGGTGATATCGGTCTCTCCCACAATGGAATTTCATGTATCATGTTCTTTAACCATTCCGCTTCTTTCAAAGCTGCGGCTAGAGCAACAAATTCATATTCCATTGTTGAACTACTGATGCTAGTTTGTTTCTTAGAGGCCCATGTGATGGCACCTCCCCCAAGTATAAACACCCATCCACTTGTAGAATAATGATCTTCTTCGTTCAAGATCCAACTTGCATCCGAATATCCTTCAATGACCGAAGGAAATTCTGAATATACAAGACCTAGGTTCATTGTTCCCTTAAGATACCGTAGTATCCTATGAACCACTTGCCAGTGATCCACACTAAGATTACTTGTATATCGACTTAACTTTCCCACCGCAAAAGCTATGTCTGGTCTTGTACTTGTCATCGCATACATCAAACTTCTAATGACCCTTGAATATTCAAGTTGTGACACGGGGTCCCCCTTATTAGGAAGAAGGTGTTTGGAAGATTCAAAAGGAGTATTCACAGGATGACAGTTCAAATACTTGTACTTCTTTAACACTTTCTCAATATAATGAGATTGCGTAAAAGTTGTACCTCCTTCTATTCTTATACCAAGAATGACTTCCGCCACCCCCATGTCCTTCATGGAAAATTTAGATGATAAGAAATCATTTGTCTGATTTATGCACTCTAGGTTAGTGCCAAAAATCAACATATCATCTACATATAGACAAATGATAACTCCATTTCCAGAGTTGTCAAATTTGCTATATACACATTTATCCGATCGATTTAAGACAAATCCATCGGAAAGCACCACCTCATCAAATTTTTGATGTCATTGCATAGGTGCCTGTTTAAGTCCATATAGTGACTTAACAAGCTTGCATACCTTGTGCTCTTGTCCCGTTACAACGAAACCTTCCAGTTGCTTCATGTATATCTCTTCCTCTAAATCACCGTTTAGGAAAGCAGTCTTTACATCCATTTGATGTACTAGAAACTTATGTATAGATGCTAAAGCAATTAACAATCGGATTGTTGAAATCCTTGCAACCGGTGCATAGGTATCAAAGTAGTCCATACCATATTACTATCTAAAGCCTTGAATTACCAATCTGGCTTTAAATTTATCAATGGTACCATCCACTTTCATCTTCTTTCTGAAGATCCATTTATTTCACAATGGTTTATGTCCTGGTGGTAAATCTACCAAAATCCAAGTGTTATTCCCCACTATAGAGTCCATTTTATCATTAATGGCCTCTTTCCAAAATGATACATCTTGGGATTTCATGGCTTCATCAAATGTCTTAGGATCATTTTCAATAATATGGAAATATAAATATTGCAAGCCAATGTCTTCCCTAGTTCCTTCCACTAGGTACATTTGAAAATCATTACCAAATGCTTTTTCTTTACTAGCCCGTTTACTCCTTCTATTTTCTAAAATTTGGGGGTCACTTTATTCTTGAACTGTACTAGGCGCAAGAATCAAATCTTTAGGCATGCTAATTGATGAAAATCTCTTTTCATCGAATATGGAGTCTCTCGATTCAATGATAGTATGAATTCATACGTGCTTATTAGGTTCTATAACATAGAATTTATAAGCCAAGGAGTGTTGGGCATATCCTACGAATATGCATTCAACTCCTTTTTATCCTAAGGTTTTAAGTTTAGGTAAAGGTAGTCTCACGACTGCTCTACAACCCCAAACTCTAACATGTGCCAAATTTGGCTTCTTATTATGCCAAAATTCATAAGGAGTAAGATTGCTTATACTATTAGGAACCCTATTCAGTAAGTAGCAAGCCGTTAACATGGCTTCTCCCCAAAATCCGTCATTTAGACCCGAGTAAGAAAGCAAAGCATTAACCATCTCTTTCAAAACTCTATTTTTCCTCTCCGATACACCATTTTGTTGTGTTGTGTAGGGAGCTGTGGTTTCATGAATAATACCAATACTTTGGAAATAACTTGGATTAAAGTATTCCACACCTCTATCAGTGCGCAACTTCTTAATAGAAGTTCTCTTTTTAAGTTCAACTTCACTCTTATAAATTTTAAATTTATCAAGAGCTTCATCTTTGGAATGTAATAAATAGACATAGCAAAATCTAGAACAATCATCTATGTAGGTAACTACATATTTCTTATTTCCTAGAGATGGTGATGCATGAAAATCACAAAAATCGCTATGTATCAAGTCAAGTTTATTGCTTTCTCTTGTAACCTTATAAAAAGGTTGCCTAGTAATTTTAGTAAGCATACAAGTTCTATATTTATCAATATTCATGTTGAATGAAGGAATTAAATCATGCTTTGACATATTATGCAATCTTTTGTAATGAACATGTCCTAAACGTGCATGCCATAGTGTAGATATATCAACATGTGAATTCATAGATTGAGTAGAAATTTCATGCTCACAATTCATGTAAAGAGAAGAAACAATTTTATTAATACTTAACTTGAACATTCCATTACACAAGTATCCTTTAACAACAAATATACCACCCTTTGACAATACTTAGTTATCGGCTTCATACACTTGCCGATAACCTTATTTATTCAAAACAGTACCCGACACAATATTTTTTCTAATATTTGGTACAAACAGAACATTACTAAGAACAATAGTTTTTCCCGAAGAGAATTATAACTCTACTCGGCCTAGTCCTAGGATTGGGGCAGTTGACTCGTCTCCCATGTGAAGAACTCGTCCTTCACTTGTAGTGGCAAATGATTTGAACAATCTCTTGTCTCTACAAACATGTGCCGTATCACCGGAGTCAACCCACCATGAAGTCTCATCATCCTGCATAGCAAGATTTCAGAAAAGTTAGAAACATAATTTATATTAGAGTATGTATCTATCTTAGTTTCCAAACTTGAAACTAACGATTTCTGACCTTGAGATTTCTGCTCTTGGTTTTTAGTACCAAAAGCATTGCCTTAAGCCTGCTCTTGGTGTAGACAGTACGTACACCACCTTCAAATTTGTTAGTAGAAAGTGCATCTTCCTCCTCCAACGCCGGAAATCAGTTCCTTCAAATTTGTCTAGCTTCTGGAAATGATGCATCATATCTCTCACGCTCGCAATCGATTAGCAGAATATTGATTTCGTTTGTAGTTGCTAGGTCGCCTTATCTTCACTTTACAGCAACAAATATTGGGCAGGGTCTTCAATGGCAGCAAGAATATCGTCAAAATGTAGCTTTCTTCACTTGTAATGAGACGGTCCCTTGGATATCAGATTGGATCGCGTAATTTCGCTGTCTGAAATCAATATTTCCATCCTAACACTTATGCCTTGGGTTACAGAAAACTTGAAGTCAGATAATCCAAAATGAAGGACACTATATTTCCAGGCAGAGAAAATACAGCAGGCTTACGGTTTGAAGTAATTTGGAAATCAAATATGAGATTGTTGTATATAGCAATTGCACTGCAATTTTTTCGTGTCTCATACATGAGAAATCGATCGCAATTTATAGCCCAGCAATCGGACACGAGCAGAAGCCGCGACTGTCGACTGAGCAGTCGCGTTCCGTGCGTCCTGTGCCTGCATTAGGTCGCCGCGTCCTGCATTGACATTACGTTAATGTCTAAAGCAAACGCGGCACGACATAATGTCAAAGCCAGGCGCGGTCCTCTCTGTTTCCCAAACCGAAATCGCTCGATTTCGTTTTGTTTCGACTTGTTTCATTTGAAACTCATTGTCCCAATGGTTTTAAGCGTATAGCTAAGCTCAAAAACCCTTAAATTATCAACAGAGGCCGTGAAATTTATTGGGGGTAAAAGTACAACAGAATGGCTCTCTGTAAGAAACCAGTGAAGCACAACAATCATGGATAATGAAATCGACAAATAAAAATGGACCAAAGCTGTCATATTACCTATCGCTCGTGGCTTTTCAAACTTTTGTCAACTCTCTTCTGTCTGCAACCATCAGGCTCAAAGGCAAGGAAAGCTAAACAAAAAGAAAGAAAGAATACGAGCAGTTTAACCAATTGCAAAAGTTTGTGCAATGTCAAAGTAAAATTCATCAAAGAAACTGTCCATATAATAACATCAATAACCCTTTGGAGGAAGAAACTATCTTGAAGAACAAAACACTGTCCTCATTTCTGAGCTTAAGTGTTTAACAACTACATAAACATATTAAATGTATTTCTAAACTATGATTAAAATCTGGAAAAAAATTTTTACCGTAAAGTTTAATAATATCTCCAAGTAACCATATTTTACATATTATCCAAGCCTGATGCTTTAGTCTCTACATATTATCCAAGCCTGATGCTTTAGTCTCTCCTGAAAGCATCTAAGAACTATTTCACATAAGTTGCTGGAACTTTAAGAAACATGATCAGACATCCTTCCATAATAAAATAACTTATTGTGAACCGTAATTTGTGATCCAAATCTAGTCATAAGGGTTTAGAAATTGATTTTGCAAACAAAGTGGTGATTGAGTTGGTAGAACACTTGACAACACTGTACAACTTATAACATCAGCAAACAAGTCATATTCACTAAATTATAATCACGAACAATAGTATGATAGTATCCCTACAGACCTCTATTGTCAAATGACTGGGCTTGATTCATAAATTATCGGTGAGTAATATATTGTTGTTCATTTTAAACTTGCAAGGTTCTGTCGTTACATATGTCAGTTGTCATTCGACAAGTACAACATTGTTTAAAATCAAGTGATGCTGAAATCTGAATTTGAAATATCTATTTGAATGCTGAATAAGTTTTTATTGAATAATAAGAGACAGTACATGCAATAATCAATGAAATTTAACAGTGTCCATCGTACGGCATCAATAGAGTAAGTGTACAATAGATAATAAACAGCAATACAAAGTCGCAATTTCAGAACATTAGGGTAATAACTAACAAACAAAACTGTGACTCTGGTACAGAGTACCTCTTGCCATTATACAATGTTTTCATACCATTTTTTTAATGCCTACATTTGAAGTTCATGATAACTAAAAAAAGTCCTTACCAATTGATTAAAGACAAAATTGGAAACATGGCATTATAAAGTTGAATCAAAGCCCCTTGAGTTACACAGAGAGACTTGGTATTCTTCAAAAGATGGGTTCTGTTGTAGATCCTGCGCTACCAGTTATTGATTTATCCAACGAAACTTTGAATCTTGGTTCACCAGCTTGGCCTTCAACGTGTCATCAAGTCCGCATTGCACTTGAAGAATATGGCTGCTTCATAGCAATGTATCATCAAGAACCATTAGAGCATTTAACATTTTTCCAAGGCCTAAAAGACTTGTTTGATCGTCCTATCCATACCAAAAGCCAAAATATTTCTATTTTGCCCTACCATGGGTATATAGGGATGCAATCTATATTAGGTTTACATGAAAGTATGGGAATTGAACGTGCAACCACCCTCGATGGTGTACAAAAATTCACCAACTTGATGTTTCCCGCTGGTAATGATTCATTCAGGTATAAGTCCATATCCTGTTCTTTTAAGGCAGTCAGTGATCACTATTAAGTGTACTTCAGTTCATTCTTATTCAGCTCATCTTTTTCCCCATTCATTTTTTTTTTCTAGCCAAGCAATCAATGTGTATTCTAACCAAATGGCTGAGTTGGATCGATTGGTTATAAAGATGGTTTGTGAGAGTTACAGAGTTGAGTCATACTACGCATCGCATGTGGAAATGACTGATTATCTTCTTAGGGTCATGAAATACAATGGCCTCGGCTCTAGCGAGCCAAAGACCGGACTTCTACCACATACAGACAAAAGCTTCACCACAATACTCCATCAAAATCAAGTAAAGGGTCTGGAGGTAAAAACAAAAAAAGGGGATTGGATTTGTTATAATCCACTGCCTTGTTCATTTCTAATCCTGGCTGGAGATGCGGCTATGGTGAGTTCCTGTGTATTCATACTTCCTTTCCTCGCCATATTGTTGGTAGTGGTACAACTGGTTATTATATGAAGTTATGAATTGGTACAATCAATATGGAAAAAGATCAGGTGCAAACCACAAATTGACGAATTATGATATATTTCCTACGAATTATGTCGTCATAGTCCGAGAAAGTGGCCTATAATTCGTTTGGATTAAATCATGACATTGTTCGTAGGAAGTATATCATATAATTCGTCGATTTATATTTTGCACGACTCCACTCAGGATAATTAAAATAAATTTAGGACCTGTTTATGTGTAGCCTATTCTACAGTCTGGTACTTATGAGACATCTATCATTGCTAATAACCAGGCATGGAGCAATGGAAGGATACACTCCCCAGAACATAGAGTTATTATTAGCAGTGACAAAGCAAGATACTCTTTGGGAGTATTTTCACACAACAAAGGCACAATTGATATACCAAAAGAGCTTATTGGTGTAGGACACCCACCCAGGTTTAAGTCTTTTGAGCATCATGGTTTTCTCCATTTCTCCGCTAAGGCTCCTGGCCAGAAAAGAGACAGCAGCATCACAGCTTATTGTGGCTTTCCGTAGCCCCATTTCTATATTTCTATCGAATAAAGTTAAAAGTTTTAAAAGTAATTATATAACCTTTTTAAGTGTGTTGTACTGATCATCTTCTTCGGCATCGAAAATCTTTCAGAATCATGCTCTTCAATCAGCTCTACTTTGTTAGTTTTCGATTGTTTTGTTCAATGTCTTTACATTTACCTTTACATATTGACTTCAAAATTCACAACTTTATTTTTATGGATTTCTGATTAATCTTTCATTGTCAGCTTTTATTTTATATAAACAGTTTGGTTAAAAGACCATGCCATCCAGAAAGGCAGAAACTACCATTTTTATACTTGCAAAGGTATAATTTCTATCAAATAACATTCCTTGCGCCAAGTATACATCAAGAACCCCAAGCCAGAAACTACCATTTCTAAATCTAAATCCTTGCCAAGGATTTAGATTTACTTCAAAACCCCAAGCCAAGTATACATCAAGAAAAAAAAAAGTATACATCAAGAAGGCATGGTAGATGTTATATTTTGGGAAAAGTACGTATTGGTGCATCGAACTATCAGCATTTTCCAATTGAAGGTCTGAACTATTAATGTTTCCAATTAGGGGCAAATTCAAAAAAAATTAACAGTTTTACTATTCGAAACTGAGAGTTAAAACCAGATTTAACTCTGTTTATTGGGCGTTAACCAGCGTTAAATCGCGACTAACATTGTATCCTTCTTCGTCTCTCAAAATCAAAACGAAACCCTAGTCGTTCTACCACCGAAGACCATGGCTCTGTGATGGAGATCCCACAGACTTGCTTTTTTCTCATATTTCAAAATTGTTGTAAGTGTATTTGATTGGGTATGCAATTTGTAAGTGTGTTCAACAGTTTATATCAGCTTCTGCGAGAGGAGTTTGATCGGGTATGAAATTATGATTTTCTACTTTTCTCTATTGTTTTGTTCAGATTCAGAATCTCTGTAAGTGTATATATTTGATGTTTGATGGATCGTTAGGTTAGCCAACTATATGAGGGAGATCCCAGAGTGGTATCCCTCAGACAGATGGCAGCGGAAAATAACTCTCGTACAGGAAATACAAGACAGAATGTAAATGCTCACGATTTAGAGTGGAAACCTTACTGCAACCTTTGCAGCAGGATAAAAACCACTTGCCTTCTGGACAGTTCCAGAAGGGCTTCAAGATCCGTATTATTGACAAAGGAATATGCTTGCAGTTTGTTACACTTGTCTCACACAGTGACAGCTAACAAGACTACTCAATTCGAAGAGTCAACTAATACGATCGCCTTGCTTGCACACAGCAGCACCTTGTCAGCTCCGGATTTGAACACTCTTCAATCTCCGATTGCTATTGCCAAAAAGCCGAACTCCACAATGAAGACTCTTCTTCTTTTTATAGTCTCTTCAAGTCGGCAGGGTATATCTCCATCTCAGATCCGTTCGCTATCTCTCAGATGTGATATGGTTAAGATATTTCCATATCTTAACTGCATCACATATTCGCCTTCCAAATGTGGCTTCGATATTCCCGTCGTATATACTTAAATCTCCTCATGTATATATTTGAATTAATGATCTTAATCAAATACAATACGCATATATTCTTGTATCTTCGATGCATATCTCCGTGTATCTTTTCCCAGATCCGATCTGGTCATAAGTCGGTTTGTCTCTCACATGGAACACATCTCTCTCGCAGCTTTGCTCTCTCTCAGAGATGTCCAGTGAGCATACCTGTCAGACAGTGATTTCTGCATACTCAAGTGGATTATTAGTTAAGTGTTTGTTATCATCAAAACACAAGGGTCCAACAAATTCCCCCTTTTTGATGATGACAAACACTTCTTCACAGATAAGAAATCACACACAGTAGTGATACCGAATTCACATCTACATTCCCTTTGGACAGCTAGCTACTTCAGAATTGTTTCACTAAAATTCCTACTTAAGGTCTAGCTAGCATAGTTCCCCCTCAGATAGACATCCGCTTAAATTTCGGTACTGTTTTTCCCCCTTAGTGTATGCACATAGTTCTTCCCCCTTTTGACATCATCAAAAAGATATGCAAATAAGAACACAGAGTAATGGAAAGAAAAAACATTTCATTCATGCCTGCAAGATAGAAGCGTGTCATGCAGACGCCATACATGCGGCAGAGAATTCAAAGAGCATAGAGAGTTTAAACATGAAATTGAAAAAATAAGTTCAAAAAGAGGGGGGGGGGCTAATGTGGGTGGAGAGTGCAAGGAGGGGTGGTCCATGAGACAGTGCAGACTAAGGCACAATCGTGAACGAGTCCTTCATCTGGTTCACAATCTCGGTGGCAAGATCCTTCATTTGCCCTGAGAAGTCCTGGACAGCGACGGACATTGCCCCCGAGTCAACAGTTATTGCCAGCTCCAGATCAACCACCTTCTGCTTCACAAGCTGCAGTTCCGACTTCACCTCTACCAGCTCAGTCTTTGCCTCCATCACCTCAGATTTTACCTCCTTCAGCTCACCCCTGAGCTCCTTCATCTCTGCACGAATCACTGTCAGCAATGCCAGCACCTCACTTAATCCCTCAGAGGGGTTTGCCTCAGCACCACTGACGGGAGCAGCAACATTGATAGGCGTCACATCCTGGACATCCTCATCCTCATCCACATCCACTGCGACAACAGCAGGAACAGTCCATCCGACTCCGGTAGAGAACTCCAAGCCCAGTTTGGCAATGTGATCTTCACATAGTGCATACGAAAGCACTCTCTCGGTCTCAGGGTGGTAAGCTTCCCAATACCTCAGTATCTCCTTCACAAATCCAGGAAAGGGCAGTCCATTAGACGGATTGTTGCTGTTGTTCTCCATGTGTTTCATGACCTGAAAGGCCAGGTTCACTTGCTTCCTTTGCACGATTTGATCAATCAACAGCAAATCCTGGAAGGTTACTTGACCGTGCTTGTGCTTTCTGGGGGAGATGTTTGAAACAAGGATTCTGTGCAGAATTCTAGGGAGTACGTCCATGTGAGTGTTCTCCCGCTGACCCTTTGCTGTGACATCCAACCCGAGTCTTTGAAGACTTCTGCCTTTGCCACAGTGCCTGGCCAGGCACCTTTTGAGTAGGTGGCATACCCTCCTTTGGGCACCCCCAGGACTGTGGCCAACTCCCTCATGCTCATGGAGTACCACTCACCCCCTACTACAGCCGACAACTCCCAGTTGCCTTTTCCTTCTTCCTTTTCAACCAGCTTGACTTTTGAATAGAACTCCCTCACCAATTTCTCATCAACAACAACAGGTTTCTTGAACAAGCCGCCCCACCCTTGGGCCTCCAATAGTTCACCGATTTCTCCTAACCTGTTCGTTGCCAGCCACTCTTCATCCAGCACTAACTCCAGTGCAAACCCTCTTCCGGCTTCCTCCGACTCTTCAGCACTGTCGTCCGACCCAGCCACCTCTTCAGCATGCGGACCAGAGGACCGGCCGGATCTCAGGCTTTTCCGGGCGGATGCGGGAGCGGGTTTCCTTGCTCGTTTGCCTGCCGACCTGGTAGCCACCGAGGACTCCTTCTTAACCTGCCGCTGAGAGGAAGAGTCCTCTCGCAGAGCTTCGAGTCTCTCCTCAAAATGGACCACTTCTCTGGCCACGGTGGAGCCTGTCGGACCAGAATCACCCGACGTGACCGACTGCAGAATAGACTCCAGATCGAAAGGTTTAACACCGCTTGCGAGCAACTGAGCGGCCATGGCGGCAGCTTCGACAGATGAGAGATTCGCTTTAGGGTTTGAAGACGCCATGGATTTAGGGTTTCGAAACTTCAGAACTTTCGTGAGAGAGAAGACAAAGCCTGAGAGTGGTGTGGGAACAGTACGCTCTCCTTTCTCTTCTTATACCGCAACAAACCCTAGCGTCTAAACAGCACTGTCCTTTGTTCGAAACGTCGCCTCCTCTCAATAAATAAACCACCTTCAATTTTGCAATTTCCACCTTTTCTTTCCTTCCAAAAACGGTTCAGCAATAACTCCTTGCCAAAAACAAATCCGACTGAACAGGCATGCTCCAACAGACAGGGGAACGACACGTGTCATCTGAATATAAACGTGTCTCCTCATAAAGGCAACCGACGCGACAATACCCTGCTGCAGAAAACTGTTCACCTTTCAATTCAACTTTACGACTTCCCAACCCCAAGACATCTTTACCGAAGGATGAATAACTGCCCAGCTTCACACCTGTCACGGAGATTGTTTCCCAGTCGTAGGTGATCTATCCACGGTGATACCTCAGTCTTACTGTCTCATGGGTACACAAGGTTTTGGTATGATGTGCTAATTTACCCAAATGGTACAAATAACATCACACCCAATCAAGAAGAAAACAATATCATCCAAACAAATTATATTGGTTTCATACCTCATGTGGAGTGACTCCAGAAAAGGTAGTGCATCAACGGGCTCATAGGAGCGCTCCACACGAGGATAGGCTAAGGTTGGTCTAGAGTACCTCCTTGGTTTATATTGTGGGATCAAATATGGAGGTCTCTTTTGGGCAGAAAGGAATCATAATTTCATGCTTTTTGGTCCCTAATGCAGTCATCAATCTCATAGCAAGCATGTATGAGTACATTATGAACACAGCTTACTTTTTCACTAGCACAGAACATCCATGTTAGACTCTCCATCAGACGTGACTTATATGCGCGCATCTAGTCTAGCCAATCACTGAGGGAGTAACAATTGGTCATAGCTTTAAGGGAGAGAAACCATACCTAGTTCCAGCCTCAGCTTCTCGTAGGGTTCTCTGTGCAAAGCTTTTGTGAATATGTCTGCAATCTGTTCCTCAGTTCTGCAATATTCCATCTCAATTGTTCCCTTTTCTACACAGTCACGCAGAAAGTGATACCGAATTTCTATATGTTTGGTACGAGAGAACTGTACTGGATTTTTAGAGATGTTAATAGCACTAGTGTTATCACACAATATTTTAGCACGATTTGTAACAACACCATAATCACTTAGCTGTTGCCTGATCCACAGCAGCTGCGCACAGCAAGCGGCGGCGACGATGTATTCCGCCTCAGCGGTGGACAGCGCAATCGAGGACTGCTTCTTTGAAGCCCAGGAGATGAGGCATGGTCCTAGATATTGAGCCATCCCTGATGTGGACTTCCTGTCTATCTTGCACCCAGCATAGTCAGCATCGGTGTATGCCTCCAGGCGAAGATCTCCTCCCCTTGGATAGAGCAAGCACAGGTCATCTGTTCCCTTCAGATATCTTAATATCCTCTTCACTGCTTTCACGTGGGTTTCTCTAGGATCAGCCTGAAACCTAGCACACAGACAGACACTAAATAAGATATCAGGTCTGCTAGCAGTGAGATATAACAGTGAACCGATCATTCCCCTGTACAGAGTTGGATCCACTCGAGGTGAGGACTCATCCTTTGCCAGGGTGTCGTTCGGGGACATTGGTGTGGCACACGTCTTGGCAGATTCCATCCCAAACTTCTTCAGAATCTCCTTGACATACTTCTGCTGATGGATTCTGGTACCTTCCTCTCCTTGAGCGACTTGGAGTCCTAGAAAGTACTTGAGTTCCCCTACCATGCTCATCTCGAACTCACTCGACATCAGATCTGTAAACTTCTTGACAAGTTTAGGGTTAGTCAAACCAAATATGATATCATCTACATATACCTGAACAACCAGAGTGTCTTTCCCTTCCTTCAGAAGGAAAAGGGTTTTGTCCACCTCTCCTCTGACGTAACTGTGGGATAGCAGAAACTGTGAGAGTCTCTCGTACCAGGCGCGAGGTGCCTGCTTCAGCCCATATAGTGCCTTGTCAAGGATGTGGACATGATCAGGGTGAGTGAGATCCTCAAACCCTGGTGTCTGGCTCACATACACTTCTTCCTTCAGAACTCCGTTCAGGAAGGCTGTTTTTACGTCCATCTGCTGCAGAGTAAAACAATGGTAAGTCGAATAAGCAATTAGTAGTCTGATTGCTTCTAACCTTGCGACTGGGTCGAATGTCTCGTCGTAGTCTATTCCCTCTTGTTGGTTGTATCCTTTGACAACAAGGCGGGCTTTGTTTCTTACAACCACTCCCTTGTCGTCCATCTTGTTTCTGAAGACCCACTTTGTTCCTATTACATTCTTGTCTTCAGGCCTGGGAACCAGTCGCCACACTTTGTTTCTTTCGAACTGATGCAGTTCCTCTTGCATGGCATTGACCCATTCTGGATCCTTCAGCGCATCCGCAACCGTCTTTGGTTCTGCATGAGAGACAAAGGAAGCAAGTCCACAGAAATGACATAGTTCGTCTAAACTTACCTGATTCTGCGATGAGTAACATTGGTAGTCCCTTGTCCAGGATGGGGGCTGAGTAACTCTCCCACTCCTTGTGGTTCTGGGTTCTTCTGCAGTCCCTGCCTGAGGAGGGTTATTCGCAATCACTTCCTCATTGGGGGGTTCTGCGTTAACCTCTATCACTTGTGCTTCTGGACCCTGCTCTTCAGCTACTATTTCTGTTGGTGGAACTTCGGCTGGTTCAGCAGGTCCTTGAGCAGCAGTCTGAACGACCTCTGGGGCTGGCTCTGCAGTCTCGTTTTGGGCAGGTACCCAGTCGGGATCAGACCTGTCAGTAAGCTGGAGTTCTCCATCATCCTGAGAGGAGGGATCTTTCACAAGGTGTCCAGTCATAGCACGCTCATCAAAGGTTACGTGAATGCTTTCCTCCACCCGTTCCAATCTCAGGTTGTAGACCTTGTATGCTCTGCTATGGCTTGGGTATCCTACGAACACGCCTTCATCGCTCCTTGGATCGAACTTTCCCAGATTTTCTTTTCCGTTGTTGTGTACGTAACACCTGCAACCAAACACTTTCAAATGAGCAATGTTAGGCTTTCTTCCTCGCAGCAGCTCGTAAGGTGTTTTTCCTATCAGAGAGCGTAGGGATGCTCAGTTCAGTATGTAGCTGGCGGCATGAACTGCCTCGGCCCAGAATCCCTTAGGAACACCACTGGCAATCAGCATTGTCCTTGACATGTCTTCCAGTGTCCTGTTCTTTCTCTCTACCACACCATTCTGCTGAGGAGTCCGTGGTGCTGAGAAATTGTGATCTATCCCAGCTGTCCTGCACAGGGAGATAAATTGGGAGTTTCGGAACTCGGTTCCGTTGTCAGTCCGAATAGATACTAATTTCTTACTCAATTTGTTTTCAATTAACTTCAGCCATGACACAAACTCAGAGAACGTTTCATCTTTAGAGCTCAAAAAGATGGTCCATGTATATCTGGAATAGTCATCCACGATGACAAATATATACCTGTTGCCTCCACGGCTGACGACATTGACTGGACCGCATAGATCCATGTGAATCATGTCCAGAGGAGCTGAAGTACTCACTGATTGTTTTGACTTAAACGAAGTACGTACCTGCTTGCATGTGGCACAGGCGCTGCATATCTGATCAAACGAGCTTTCCACTTTTGGTAGACCAACCACCAATTCATTTTGATGGAGTTTATGAATCAGCCTTGTGCTTGCATGTCCAAATCTCTTGTGCCACAGCAATGTGTCGTCAGTGATGCTTGACAGACACAGCTCCCCGTCTGGGACGAATTCTGGGTCCACTGTATATATCTGATTCTCCCGGACACCTCGAAGAATTATTTTCCCTGTCTCAATGCACTTCACAACACAGTCGTTAGAGTTAAATATCACTTGGTTTCTTCCATGTTGACACAATTGTGATATGCTCAATAAGTTGTATCTCAAATTTTCAACCAGACTTACTTGTCGAATTTTAATGGTTTCTGAAATTCTTACCTCTCCAGTAGCTACTACCTTACCTGAGCTCTTGTTTCCGAAGATAATGTTGTCTCCGGAGTAGGCTTGGAGTGAGATGAACCATCCTGGATCCCCCGTCATGTGTTTGGAGCATCCACTGTCCAGATACCATGGCTTGCTCCTCACTCCATCCTGCAAAAAGAGAGGTCAGTTTTTACGAACCCAGACAAGCTTGGGCTTACTGGGCTTTGGGACAGTTTTAGCAGCAGAAGGGAACTTCGAGGGACGAGAATCATTGTCATCCGTGAGATTGATTTTCATCCTGGGGGTTCTTCTAGGTCGTCCGTGGATGGCTGTGTCATGGTGAGAACGAACCCATTCCGGTCTGTTATCCCCTTTTTGAGGAGAAGCCTTTCTCCTAGGGATAGGGGCGGTGCCGGCCTTTCTCTGACGGCTGTGATTCTTTTCGTTAACTTCTTTCCATTTCTCACAGTCGGCTCTGTAATGACCGGAGTGACCGCAGTGCCAGCAGACACGGTAGTAGAGTGTACCAGTTTTCTTGTGTTTCTTTACGTGTGATGGTATCCTTCTCTGTGCCTGAGGGTCAATGGAGAAGGATTGACGATTGGAGCTCATCCTTTTCCATATTTCAAAAGCCTTCCCAGCTTGGAAAGGACCAGAGTCTCTGTCGTGGAGATAACTGTCCTGAGGAGATGAGGCTGCTCTTCCCGATTGTCTTGTGGGTTCCATCTTTCTCTGCTGATGGGAGCCCTCTCCGACTTCAGTCATTGGTTCCTTTCCTTTGGCAATCCTTCTGTTTGCTCCCTCCTTATCAGTTTCTTCCATATACCCAAGTCCGGGTCTGGCAAACCTTCTGTTGTAATCTTGTTTTACCTCCTCGACCTTTTTGGCTTCTAGTTCTCTAAGCCAGACCTTCTTTCTCTCCGATTCCTTTTGTCTGAGATCTGCAACAGCCTGACGGAGCTCCTCGTTGTCCAACTGGAATCTGTCAGATTCTGCAATTGACCGTACCTTCCTGGTATCGTCAACTCTTAAGCTCCTCAGTCTATCACTTAGATCACTGATCTGTGTGTCCCTTTTGTCACAGGTGGGGCATTTGCAAATGTGCTCCTCCATTTGTCTTTCGAGTTTCATAGCTTTGGTTGACCAGAGACGATTGTTCTCCATGTCATCTTCATGTTCATCTTTCATGACCTCAATCTGTTCCTTGAGGCTAGTGATCTTCTTTAACAATTCGGCGATAGTTTCTGCAAAGTCAGATTCACTGAATACTTGATCTATGAAAGATTCAGATTCATTTACCTCATCGTTTGCGGAATTCGCCATCAGACATGGCTCCTTGACTTGCTTTCTATCGCTTTGTTCCTCATCAGAGTCACTCCATGCTGCAAACATGGCATGGGCTTCCTTTGGGGCAGGTGGTTCCCCCTTCTTCTTGCTGTAGCAGTCTTTAGCGAGATGTCCCTTTTTCTGGCAGTGATAGCAGGTTCTTTCTTCCTTTGCTCCAGCCTTTGTCTTGCCTTCCTCTGAGGAGGATCCCTTGTTCCACCTTTGACTGTTTCGTCCTCCGCCAGAGTTGCCTCTGTTCTGTGTTCTGCCTGTGTTCGCCATCTTGAAAGCCCTTGAGAGAAGAGCTATCTCCTCGTCCTCTCCTTTAGATGGCAGGCTTACTTGAGCTATGTCTAAGGCCTTCTCAACTTTAAGCGCTATAGCCTGAGATTTTCCAGCTTGTCTCCGGGTCATTTTCCTCTCGGCTATTCCAGCTTGGCTTTGCAAATTCGCCACGAGCTCTTCCAGAGTGATATCTTTAATCCCCTTCTGAGCTTGGAGAGCAGTAGTCACTGTGTCCCATCTGGAGCAGAGAGCTTGCATAAACTGATGAGTTACTTTCCACTGAGGGAGTACCTCATCCAGGGAGTTCAGCTGCGCGACGATGACTTGAAATCTGGTGTAGAAGTCATCTAGAGATTCGTCCTTGCGCTGTTCGACAGATTCGTAATCCTTTGTGGCAGCTAGGATTCTGTTCCTTTTGATGTCCTCGTTTCCCTCGTACAGTCGAGCAAGTCCATCCCACTGCTCCTTTGCAGTCTTATACACAGCCATCTTCACTTGATCTCATGGTGAGAGGGCCATATATAGGACCTTTTTGGCCCTGGCATTCTGTTGGAGAGACTTGTAGTCAGCTTCGGTGTACTTGTCTTTCTCCTTCTCTTTCGGATTGGCGGGATCTGTCACATCCAGAATAGGGAAGTTGCCCTTTTCAAACACCCGCCACAGCTTCCCATCCAGGGAACAAACATGTGCTTTGAACTGATCCTTCCACCAGTCATACTCTCCCGGACTGAGCATCGGTGGCTTCCAGAACGAGTCGCTTCCGTTAGACATGATTTCCTACAAAGGCTAACACACAATCTAGAGCTTCCCGCCTCTGATACCAATTGACGGATCGTTAGGTTAGCCAACTAAATGAGGGAGATCCCAGAGTGGTATCCCTCAGACAGATGGCAGCGGAAAATAACTCTCGTACAGGAAATACAGGACAGAATGTAAATGCTCACGATTTAGAGTGGAAACCTTACTGCAACCTTTGCAGCAGGATAAAAACCACTTGCCTTCTGGACAGTTCCAGAAGGGCTTCAAGATCCGTATTATTGACAAAGGAATATGCTTGCAGTTTGTTACACTTGTCTCACACAGTGACAGCTAACAAGACTACTCAATTCGAAGAGTCAACTAATACGATCGCCTTGCTTGCACACAGCAGCACCTTGTCAGCTCCGGATTTGAACACTCTTCAATCTCCGATTGCTATTGCCAAAAAGCCGAACTCCACAATGAAGACTCTTCTTCTTTTTGTAGTCTCTTCAAGTCGGCAGGGTATATCTCCATCTCAGATCCGTTCGCTATCTATCAGATGTGATATGGTTAAGATATTTCCATATCTTAACTGCATCACATATTCGCCTTCCAAATGTGGCTTCGATATTCCCGTCGTATATACTTAAATCTCCTCATGTATATATTTGAATTAATGATCTTAATCAAATATCACACGCATATATTCTTGTATCTTCGATGCATATCTCCGTGTATCTTTTCCCAGATCCGATCTGCTCATAAGTCGGTTTGTCTCTCACATGGAACACATCTCTCTCGCAGCTTTGCTCTCTCTCAGAGATGTCCAGTGAGCTTACCTGTCAGACAGTGATTTCTGCATACTCAAGTGGATTATTAGTTAAGTGTTTGTTATCATCAAAACACAAGGGTCCAACAATGTTTTGTTCCTCGAACTACTTAAATGGTCGTCAATCGATGTCAATTTCATTTTGTATTTTGTGTGTAGAAATTCCGTCGGAAAGCAGCTCGAGGATGGACGTACTCTCGCTGATTACAACATTCAGAAAGGTTTCCACTTTAATTATAATATTATAGTCAGTTTCGGTATTCAGTAGGCTGCTTTCTTTCTGATATTGAGACCAATATCACTCCTAGAATCATCATAGAAGCTACGTCTAATTATCAAACTGGCAACTAGGTTTATGTCCGTCTCTAAAGACATTTTTTTATTTGTTATATTTAGCTTCGCGGAGGCTAATTATTAGTAGGCTTCGTGGAGGTATCATTGAACCCTCTCTGATGGCATTGGCTCGAAAATACAACCAGGATAAAATTATTTGCCGTAAGTAAGCACTATAAACATGCTTGATGATCATATTTTTAAGGTACTTTAGCCAGTAGGTTGTGTTTATGGTAGATTATTTCCACATGGGTTAATCTTTTCTCATGAATTATTCAATGTGATAACAGGTGGATATTTGTAATTCTTTGCATTAAAGTGTACAATAGCACATTGATTTGGGGAACTACTATTTCTCAAACACATGCTGCAAATATAGTGTTGGATGTGTTGTTGTAGGCTACAACTTGTAGCTCCCAATATAAATATCCATTCTTAACTTTATCTGATGCATATCATCAGTTGCAGTTGCAGATGCGTGTTCTTAATTGTAAAACTGCAGATGCGTTTAAAGTGCACCTTGAATTCATTATTAACTGTGATATGTCAGATTCTGAATCTGATCAAAGTTGTTCAGCAGTCTCAGTTTTGAATTGTCTTACTAATTGGGCTCGTGATGTTGTTCTCATGTTACTTTATGTAGGCCTTCATTATGAGCAATCTTCACGAGACTGGCATACAAAGTACGACCACAATGGAAACGATGTGCCTTTTGAAAGGCAGTATCGAACGGTCCTTCGCAAGTTCAAGTACGTTGAGGGCTGGCTATATTCACAAGCATCGTTGAATGGTTAACACCCGGTGGTGCTCAACCTTAGGGAGATAAGCAGTGATAAGCAGGATATTGTGGACTTGTGGAGGGCGATATAACTTGTATTGAATCTTTTGATAACCTTTAAAGTTTAGTTTCTCATTTTGTATGAGCCTAAAAGAAATTAAAACGTATACTCTTTTATGGCTCTTTAGATTTTGTTCTACACTTGAACATGCCATTGAAAATATAATGATTTCATGTTGTATTGACGAATTTTGTATCCCAAGCTTTGGTGGAGTGCTTGTGAATTCGAAGTTCATGTGCCATTAGTATTTAGTAGGTTTTTTTTGATAGATTAAAATGGATCCTTCAAGGATCAATGTGCTTTGGTAAACACAAGCAACACTACAGGCCCACTCACTACACCTCGACCCACTCTAAAACAACTACCAAAACACTGACACTACTTATTTCAAAAAACAACTGAGAAAACAACTAGAAACTACCGACGATTTCCTCTTCCTTCAAAGACACTAGGCTCAGAACCACCCTGACCCTCCACTGCTCTAACTTGAAGAGCGCCCAACTTCTAACCTTAGTAGGTTAACGGCTCTAACTTGAAGAGCGCCCACCCTGACAATTTAGTAGGTTATGTTACAATTGCACATACAAATGTTTTTTAGCGTTCTTCTGCCAATCAACTTGAAGTATAGGGTTTCATGTGAATATTAATACAGCTTTTTTTCTAGATTTGAACATGTCATTGAGAATTTGATGTACAAAATTAGAACAAAGCTGTACAATTGAAAAAACTAAGCTTGAACAATAATATGTAAAACTCTGTTATCTTTTAGCATGTATAATATGAACCTTTTTTTACAACTGAAAAAATAAGGCTGGTACATAAACCAGAGCAAAGGTGGTACAAAACCAAAACAAAGCTTAGACTACATCAAAGAGAAAACAGAAGATGCTTGAATCAAAGAAAAACAGAGAAAATTTGGAGACCGCGGAGAAACAAATGTTGAAACCTCTCTTCGATCAGCTAGTCTAAACTGCTTCGATGATGAACATATCGGCTAATGGTTTCTCCAGAATGCTGAAACCTCTCTGCGATCATCTTGTTTCTCTCATTTTGACAAACAACATTCAAGAAAATTTCCACCACATTTCTTATGCTTCTAACTTAGTTGTTAGCTTCACATTTGGGTAGTTTATTACCCGTAGTCTCTCCATTAGGAAACAAACTGCTCCCCTTCATCGTCAACTCTCAACAAGCTTATTCCATGATCTTGGAGAAATCATTAGCCCACATTTTAATCATCGAAATAGTTTATTATCCACAAAAGCTAGAATTTAACATAAATTGCAGTAACAACAAGGACTTTTGCATTAACTAATAAATCAATAATCTACCAAATCAAATAGTTCTAAACTAAATTGACTTCCATGAGTCTCTTTTAGCGGAATATGATCAGATTCAAAATCCAACATATGAAACAAACCACTAAACAACAAAACATCAAATACACTTACAGAGATTCTGAATTTGAACAAAACAACAGAAAAAAGTAGAAAATTATAATTTCATACCCGAGCAAACTCCTCTCGCAGAAGCTGATATAAACTGTTGAACACACTTACAAATTGCATACCCAATCAAATACACTTACAAAAATTTTGAAATCTGAGAAAAAAACGAATCTGTGGGATCTCCATCATAGAGCCATGGTCTTTGGTGGTAGAACGACTAGGGTTTCGTTTTGATTTGAGAGACGAAGAAGGGAGGATAGAATGTTAGTCGCGATTTAACGCTGGTTAACGCCCAATAAACGGAGTTAAATCTGGGTTTAACTCTGTCAGTTGTAAAACTGTTAAGTTTTTTTGAATTTGCCCCTGATTGAAAACATTAATAGTTCGGACCTTCAATTGAAAAACGCTGATAGTTCGAGACACCAATACGTATTTTTCCCTTATATTTTATATGTTATAAAACTTTGCATTCGTTTCAACGGTTGAAGGAAATAATTAATTAATAAAAATATAATTTATTTAAGTTCAATCCTGAGCACATAAAATGAAATTAGCCTTGAGAAATATTCAGCATTGAATGTTATAATCCAATTCCTTATCAATTAATTTTGAGTGTGTGAATCCACTATAATACCACACATCGGTCATGAGTGCATTATACGCTTTTTATAGATGGGTGCAAGGTTCTTCTTATTGCCAATTAGTTTTGCGTGAATCCAAAGCATTCTTGTAAATGCGAGCATTTATGAAACTTTATATAGACCAATCTTTTTATTTTTATTCATTTTCTAATTTTTATAAAATTGGAATTAGCAAGGTAGTTCATTCCTCTTTCTTCCCATATCATTCCTTAATCGAGTCTTCACCAACATGGTTTTAAACAAATCACAAAGAGGGTCATAAAAGGCATTAATATATGTGTATAGCTTCACCCAAGGAGAGGCTATAACTATACATGGGCCAGCAAGGGCACCTCACTATGAAAACCTCGCGCAGGGATGACTCCACACATTCTACGTGCAAGCGACATGACACGAAAATACGCGTCCACCATGGGCGATGCAAGCATCCTTCGAAAGGATGAGAAAAAAGTAAGGAGAATCGAACTGCAACCGTTGTTACGGACGGGAATAAAAGGAAACATAAAGGGTGCATTTGTATTTTGATATAACTTGTTTAGTATAAAACAAGTGTAATCGGACTTTAGAAAGGAATGAATGAATTAACCAATTTATATTACTCTTCTCTATCGTTCTTCCCATTCGTCTGACCCTAATCCCTACTTCGTCTATCTTCTTTCCCATTTCATCAGTTTTTCGTCACAAATCCTTGGTGTGATACTTTGTCCAGTATCAATTTGGTGTTTTTCATCGAGAGTTGAATATGGATTCAGAACTGACGGAGGCGGAACTGAAGATCCTCAACAAGCTTGTCAACGAGGTTGAAATAATGAACTAACAGTTGTAGAGGTTTGAAGAATCTATGCGACTTCAGGCTGAGTCCAGGGCAAATAGATTGGATCATCGTATAACTGATGTCTTGGAGCAGATGGTTCATCGTAGTCAATCGGAACCGCTATTTGAAGATCAAAGCACTCAACTAGACAATCCATCTCAAGTATCTATTCCAGAAGTTGATGCTTGTGGTTTGGATGATCCTAGCGATGTTGATGTGAAACGGATCGACTGTGAAACAAGCTCTCAACACTTAGGCGTCAAGTATTCTTCAAAATCCAACAATCTGATCAAATCGGAAGTGATTATCGATGCTTCTTGTGACGAGGTCGAAAATCTGAATTGGTAGTAAATGAATATCCAAAAGAGGATCATGCCAGTTTGGATGTGAACACTATTGTAGATAAGTCTGATGTGGTTGATTTGGTTCAAACGCAGGTAACATTCAATCATCTATCAAGTAAGTTTTCATTAGATTTTGTTTGGAATAAATTTGAAGTTGTTGAGTGGAAGGCAACACAAGAGTTTTCGAAATCAGTTTATGCTCCAAGCTGCTATATAAGTAAATGCTCATCAGATGTTTGTCAAAATGCCTCAAAGGACTGGACCTCATATTTGGCTATGCGTGGAAATTCGGTTTGTAACTAGGGCTACCTTCTGCTTCAAAGAAGAAGGTGAGGTTTGGCAAACCACCAGCCAAACCTCCTGATGATGTTGTTTTACGTGATGTGTCGTGCTGTGAACCAAACAATGTGAGGCATCCATTGTCTTCACAATTGATGAGTTGTGGCTGTCACATTTAGTATTGCTCAAAACATTGGAATTTAGGGCTTCCTTTGATCCAAAGGCAGGAGTCACTAGTTTGGACAACAATAAGGATATGTGCAAGTATTTTTATGATGGCAATTGAGGATCCTCCTGATTCTTATCATATATGTTGTCTCTCATGCTCTTCTATTAGCTTGTGGTTAAGCGTTTCAAGGTACAAAAGATGTTTCTCTTGGTTTTATAAATGGATTTCGGTTGATGGTGTGATATCAATGCGCATATTATTCCGTAAGAGCCGTGGAGATGGTAGCAGTTTAGATGCATGGAAAAACAATTATTTCCTAAAGGTATGCTTTCCTATATCTGGAAATGGACCAGGGCATACGCATAACTACCAGAGTTTTCATAATCACAATTTGTCATATGGAATTTCAGTTGGTGTCTATGCTCTAAGATTGAATGAAGATTTTAACAGCATAAGTCACAAAGAGGAGAAGCTAGCTCTTGTTGAGAACATCAAGATGATGATGGTGGCTGAGGCATATCTTAACTTCCCTGTTAAGAAAATGAGGAAGGGTATTCCTACTTCCTTTGACAGTCTACAACGTCATACCACACGCGACGATGCTAAAGTGATGATGAGTTATGGGTGCCTAGTTTGGATTACTCATCAGGACATTCATTCACTAATTGACAATGATCAAGACCTTCAAGTTTCAGAATGTATTGCTCAAGAGTTTAATTGTAGTGTGAGCTTATCTATGTGTCTCACCGAGCTTATAGGCAAGATAATGGACCTAAAGAGGCTCTGCAGTAAAACAAATATTTTAGTATGTCTCCAGGTCAAGATTAGTGAGATGACTGCTATAACAGAACTACTTACCAATGGTAGTTCCAAAGTAAGAATATGGACTGAACTTTCTGAAAAACTGGGCGGACATACATTGAAGGGACAACTTCAAATCAAAGTCACTATGTTTCTTATCTTTGATCCAGGCGGCAGGACCTTTGATGTCCATATCTTGATAATTAAGTGGAGCATCTTAGCAGCTAGTGAAACTCAGCTTGGTAGTGCCTATAAGGAATTAAACCAAATGAAAGAACTTGCAGATTGTTATTTTGGGTATTATGGTGTTTTTCAGAGGAAGTTGGAGATATATTTAGGTGATGTCTTAACCAATGAGTGGAAGAGCACTTTATTTTCTAAGCGGACTGCTGTAGTTCTGTTAGCTACCACTAGATATCACTTTCACCGTGTGATTCTGGTTGTTGCTCATTATAAGTCGAAGAACTCTACAGCTCAGGTTCATTTCAACATCCCAATTATTTTGAGTATAGTTACTGATGGTGACACGACAAAGAGTACTCAGCACTACTTGTCACTTTGGTTTTCATTGCCAAGACCACTATATCGCATCATTTTGGCTTCCGTTGTCATTTTGGTTTTCATCGCCAAGACCGCCAGAAGTAGCTGACCTTGAGGGCAAAGTCGATTTTAAGGAGGGAGTAATGTTACGGACGAGAATAATAGGAAACATAAAGGGTGCATTTGTATTTTGATATAACTTGGTTAGTATAAAACAAGTGTAATCGAACTTTAGAAAGGAATGAATGAATTAACCAATCTTTTCTATCGTTCTTTCCCTTCGTTTAACTCTAATCCCTACTCCGTCTATCTTCTTCCCCATTTCTTCAGTTTCTCGTCACAAATCCTTGGTGTGATACTTTGTCCCGTATCAACCGTCTTGGTTGTTGTAAGCTAATAATTCGGCTTGGTTGTAAGCTAAGAATTTAGCCGATGATACACTTCCTTTTTCGTGAACCGACCAAAAAAGTGAGGGTTATAAATTGATGATTTATTACAAACGAATGTTTATTACATAAACCTCTAAGTATACATATCTCA
This sequence comes from Rhodiola kirilowii, assembly GCA_033675215.1. Lineage (NCBI taxonomy): Eukaryota > Viridiplantae > Streptophyta > Magnoliopsida > Saxifragales > Crassulaceae > Rhodiola > Rhodiola kirilowii. The sequence continues at coordinate 25,472,334 of CM066200.1, forward strand.
ATCAAACTGCAGCATTTCCTTCCCTAAAAAGAAAATTACTTCACGTTAGACAGTACACTACTGTTACTGAGTATTGTAACTGCCGGAGGTAAGATTCTTAGTTCACTAATGGGCATAACATCAAATTTAATGTGACTTACCGTTTACCCATTATTCTTCACTTCTCAAACTCATTAGATTCTCATTCTCTCAAGTTGACTAAATCAAAATTGTATGATACAAAATATAACAAATCAGTGTCTTTGTTGGTAATGAAATCTTTTATTATCATAAAATTATTTCACAAACTAAATTGAAAATATTGCAAAAAGGGTATGGTATAGCGGTCATAATTTTGGTCAAATGACTAGTAAGTCTATTATTCAAACCATGCATGAGTTTGAGGTTTCTTGCCTGATGTGGGGCGAATGGCGCTGGCTTACATACAGAAATTGGAACATCCGAAGAATTTACGCAAAATTTGATATTTTTGCGTCTGTCAGAATTTGATGAAACCCTAGTGTTTTTTTGGGTGGAAACGGCAGTCTGAGCAAACTCATTGCATTGCTATAAGCTCGGCATTTTTAAGGCGAATTCCTTCATCTGGGGGTCAAATTCGCATTTTACTCTTCTTTCAGCTTTTTTTGTTACGTTTTTATATTTTCGGGGACCTTTTTGTTATTTCCTTATTTTGGTAACTAGGATTTGCTACTTACACACTTGTTAGTCATTTTTTTGTCAGACAGTTTTGATATTGAATAAAAGTTGAGGTTTTCCTCCATATCTGTTAGTTTTCGATATCTCTGTGAGATTAACGATTATTGACCTCAAATTCTCGATATTCTGTGGAATCAACGAGGTTTTGGCTTATAGTTCTTTGCATTAACCATGCACGCTGCATCATTGTCTTTAATAAAATAAGAGGAAAAAAAGACATGACGATAAGATTAAGTGTAATTCCATGAAGGGGAGCATTTGTTGAGTAATCGCTTGTAATTCAAGAATCTGAAAACTCAAATCTGACCATTGAATTAAGTTGGATTTTTAAATCTGCATCTGACACGTGTCCCGATAGAAGAGTCAAACATGGTGACTTTGATTATTAAAATTTTACATCTTTGAAAATACAAGTGGAATACGTGTCAGTACCACAACGATGTAATGATATATTTTCAAAGGCGCAAATTAGGTTATTAGGTTCTCTCAAAATATAGAAGCCCTCCTCATTCCATGAATACATTAAAAGTGAAGATTATGTAAAATGTCGATTCTCTAAGCATACATTGAAGAAAGTATTTCACACCCAAATAATATATGTATTTTAACTTTAATTTATGATTGAGTACAAATAAGTGATTTGTGCTGACTGATATATGTACCTTCTTGAATATTTTGGGATTTTTAGTGGTTCCATCTGTTGTACCTTTGACATTAGGCCGCCCCTAAACAACAAACTAACTAATGCTTATCAATTTAAATGGGTAACCGTGGACCACATCCATTTATATAAATAAAAAAGTGTGAGACGAAGTATTATCATTATAAGTATACTGCAGGACTGTGCATAGCAGCAACCATACCAGTCAGCATACTTGAAGAACAGCAGCACTTTATATCATCATGGACTCCCTTCCTAACTCTAAAATTCCGACAGTATACTTCACTAAGGATAGCTGCACGCAGGATACAAAATCATGGATGTGTATGTGTGATACTATTCGTTTAGCATTAGAGGAATATGGTTGTTTCAAAGCAGAATATGGAGTATCTGAAAAACTTCAGACCACAACATTTAACGCTTTGGAAGATTTATTCAACCTCCCAGTAGAAACAAAGAAGCATAACAATTACTCGAAACCATTGCATGGTTATGTTGGTCAATACACTGCCATCCCTTTACATGAAGGGATGGGGATACAGGACGGAACAACATTAGAGGGCATACAACATTTCGCCAGTCTCATGTGGCCTCAGGGAAATCAAGTTTTTTGGTGAGTATTCATCGAGTTTTTCTCCCTTTTGTCTGAGTTTCACGTATCTAAAATAGGGCAAACGAGTTTCACATATCTCGTTTGCCCTGTTTTTAATAATACCGCTAGGCGTGGTAACATAATTCCTTTTTTTTTATACATAATATCGATTCCCCTCATACCTGAATTTTGTTGATAAAAACTCATATTTATTTATTTATCTCTCTCAAAGTTTGCATTTGAGCACATGTACTGAGGAATTTGACAAAGTTTTGTGTTTCCTTGGATTAACACAGTGAGAGTATCCACACTTTTTCAAAGATAGTGGGCGAATTAGATGATATTGTGACAAGAATGATATTTGATAGCTATGGAGTTTCCCGTTACTACGAGCGTCATGTTGAGGACATGGGCTACCTGATTAGAATGATGAAATACAGAGTTCCTGATTTGGATGAGACTGACGTTGGGTTTACCCCTCATACAGACAAGAATTTCACAACTATACTCTATCAGAATCAAATTGATGGGCTAGAAATTGAAACAAAGAGCGGAAAATGGATTAGTGTGGAGCTGTCGCCCTCGTCCTTTATAGTGATAGCAGGAGATGCGATCATGGTGAGTAACCTATGCTATATATTTATTTATAGCTATGTTATGTTGTTTGGTACTTTGTTACAAACACATTATGTGTAAAACAAACAGGCATGGAGCAATGGAAGGATTGAATCTCCTAACCACAAAGTAACAATGAAAAACAAGGTGTGCACGCGATACTCGTTGGGGCTTTTTACCTTTAGCAATGGTGAGATAAGAACACCAGATGAGCTAGTAGACGAGGAACATCCTCTGCAATTCGAACCGTTTGAACATTTGGGATACCTCAGAGCATTTTATGCTTACCAAGGACCCAAAAGTGAATGCCCTCTCAAATCCTACTGTGGTGTCAATTAATATCGCTCTCCAACGTGTACCAAACACCATAGTGTGTATTTCTTGTTATTGAAGCCTTGTTTCCAGTTTGGTTGTCCTTCACTTTTTGTTGTTGTTGTTGTTGGGGTTATATGTATTGGAATGTGTAGCTGCTTCAAAAATAAAAGACAGTTTCACAATTTGGATCCGTCCTCATCAAACTCTTTTTTGTAGGTCGTAGAAATTAAAGTTTATCTTTAATAAAAAAAATGTGACAGTAGCACACCAAGCACTTCTCGTAGTAACAACTTAATCAACGACTAACGCCCCCTCCAAAACATGTCCTGGTGGTATATGTTGGGAGGAAAAATGAAAGCTCAAAACTCCATATTCATCGCCCATATCAGATGAAAGGACTGAAAGCAGCGTTGTTGTTCTTCTGCTTTTCAACGACAACAGAAATGTATATGATTCTACTTATCACTAGAGAACCCCAAAAAGAGAAAAAAGAAAATAGGGACCAACAAGTACATCCACTCCCTGTATCCTGTCATCTGACAAATGTATACCATAGGAATCTCATAGCAAAACTTGCTTGTCGGTCAGCTGCACATTCAGGTGCGCTTTCTAGATTGCAAGTGCCTCTAAAGTTTCCAGGTTTCTGTTTGATGACAGTGCATCTATTTGTGAAGATTTCGCATGTCCAGAAACTCCATTCTCTGAAATTTTGATTGTTGTATTGTGGTTTGGATTGCTTACTGCAGAGCTCAGCTTGCCTTCAAAATATACCGAATAAGGGAAATACTCTGAGCAGCAAGTCTTCCATCCTAGAAACAATTATAATAGGTTAGATTGACAACTCCTGTATTAATAAAAAAACTGCATCTTTCCAGTAATGTATTTGCATATCAACTTACTTAAAGCAGCTTCTTTGTCTAACAATACTGAATCCAGAAGTTGATGGATGGAAATGCACTCTTTGAGCTTCCATTGTGTGACTGCTCCGAGAGCCCCATCACTGAAAAATTAACATGCAAACATTTAAAATTTGTGCATCTATATACTAGCATAAGTGGATGCAAATTCAAATGAGTGTATACAAAAAAATTCTCACTGTGGCAACAAACAATTAGTTGATTCTTCGATAATTTTTATACTCTCAGCTTTTCTGTTCGGCTCTAGGAGATATAACATTTCTGCAGCAGCTGCTCGGTGCATCAAAGAATCTGCAACATAACAAGGGAAAATTTGTAAGATAATATAATTAGAGGCTCCCAAAACTAGAGATAGAGATGAACTGACCTTTGTGCTTCTCAAGGAAACTGGAGTTTGCTTCAATCAAAGATCTCTCATGCAATTGGCTACATATTCACCATAGGTTGACATTAGTGAGTTACAAACCAGAACGAGGGGGAAAAAAGGGTATTGGTTTGTCTAAAAATAAATTAGCGTCTCAGTATCAACCTCACTATGGACCGTTCTGCTTCCAATACACTCCAAACAAGTTTTGATGCTTCAGTCACAGGATCACTCATAGACCCAACTTTATGGAAGAATCTTATCTGCAATGAATTTAATAGTCACCAATATATAATAGATGAAGCCTCTCCACTTCTATATGCATGAATGACTAAAGATAGCATACCAAACATCGATGTGAATCAGGGTGATCAGCATCCAACTTAAGCATCTGCTTTACAGCCTAGAAAACATAAGGGCAAATTCAGAAACTGGCATGAATTGTTTTTACTTAGAAAAAGAATCACATACATTATGAGAATAATAAAGTACAAGGCGACAAACAATTATGTGACATAGTCTTTCACATTTCATGCAAGCACTCTCATGAGGATCTTGCCTAACAACGACTTACTTGAAGTGCAAGCAAAATTTTCTGTTTCCTCATGTTAACTTCAAAGGAAAGCAGGTGTGTCTCCAACACGTCACTGGAGTTTTTCTGAAGCAATTTCAGATATTTGGTAGCTTCTGATAAGGGATCTTCAATCTATATAAAGAATGGTCAGAATATTATAAGATGCCTATCAAAAGGCATAAACAATTAGTTGAAACTACAATAAATTTGTCTACCTGGACTAACTTCTCGCCATGTGGGTCCGGATCCACAGGTTTTACATTTCGTTTTCCTGATTTTGCTACAGTACCAGCACTTGAGTCCTCATTTTTCACCTCTACTTCCTGGCATTAAATACATTGTTGGAATATTTAAAATAGAATTGAGGGATAATTCTTCGGCGTAGCAAGAAAAGAAAGATAACTACTTTCTTAGCCTTGGCTTGCGCCTTCCTTTGTTTCTGTCTTAATTTCTTTTTCTGAGAAGGAGCCAACTTCGACATTTCCTCATCTTCTTCGGTTGAACATTTAGATGGAGAGTCGAATAGCTTGATATAGCACCTGCAAGGCAACATAAATAATGAACATTTCGACTAGTAGGACATTTTGATTTGCTGATACAATAACTTGCGAACAGATAAGCAATGCCAAAAGAAAGACAGAAATGGGAAGAAAGGGAGTTGATTGTTTATGGTAGATTGCCCAATGAACTAGCTTTAATTAATAATATTCTATATGGCAGGTCTGGCAAAAAGATATCAATCATCACAACCCAAAATCTCTACTAACAATGAATACCAAAACATGTTCAAGCATCGATTCTATTGGCAACTGCTAAGGTTCAAGGGGGCATCACTGAGCAGCCCATATAAGATGCCCCAGGGAGACGCATTAAATTTTCATCATTTTGGTGCCATTTTATAAAGGATATAAGATATGTTATGCAAAACGAATTACAAACCAGTAGATGAGTAATTCATATTAAGATGACTGAAAGTTTGCTACAAATAAACATCCAAAGCCTCACCTTATAGCTCCAGCAGCTGCTTTGTGGAAATAAGTGTGAGAGTGCAAGCGATCTTGAAATTTCAGCATCTCCACGTAGGCTCTTAAAGTCATTTTCCTTAAGCAATAAGAATGAAAATCAAACTGGTCTTCTGTAATATCATTGTAGTGCTTTTCAACAGCCAAAAACTTCTTCAAAGCTCGTCCGAGATCACCTTGGCGAAGGAAGCTTTCCCCAGACGCAAGTTCATACCTTGTAAATTGTGTAAAACAAGCATGAGTAATGACTAAAAACACAACATATGCTAATTACTTTAGGGACGAGAACAGACCACATGCACTGCATGTCTTGGAGATTATTGTTCTGTTCTCCATCTTTAGTAAATAAGACAGCCGTTTTTTCTGCTAATGTCACCTTAAACAAAAAACAGGGAAACACAAATTTAGAGACACTCAGAGCAAGTATTATCTACGTAAGGCAAAAAAAATCCCAAAGAATACCTGATCAGCCTGTAGCATGCGCTTAACACATTCGCTATTAATGTACCGATCTGACAGATCCATACACCTAGCTTCATCAGCTAATGCTGCAGCAGCTGCAAGATCACCAGCATGCTTCAATATCTGGCTCTGCAGAACATAACCAAATCAAAAGGCTGAAACTTGTAGGGATCAGCTTTTACCCAAGTTTGTGGTGATGTACCAATTTCAAAAATGGTACATGCAAGTATCTTTGGTAGAATGGAACTAAAATTATTGTTATTTCTGTGTTTCTTCTTGGTTCTTGCTTTGTGAATAAGTTAAGACTCCAATTAGCAAGCTTCACAAAACTTAAATATTTCTCCACATAAAGTAGATATCTAAAATCTAACTAGAATCAACAAGCTTGAAACCACTTCTACTATTAACTCTACCAATCAAACTTTATTCCCGAACATAATAGAATTTGTATTAATACTAACTTGTTATATATTTGAAACTAGATATTTACTCTAAATCTTGCTTACCAATCATAACCAGCCTATGGGCAAGCAACTAAAAAATTGGCGGACATACCTTTACAGAGTACAAGTCAATTACGGTCGGTGTATGTTCTATAGCCTCATCGACTTTCGCAAGAGCAACAGCATACTGGCCACGTCTATCATAATGCTGCAAATGTTAGACCATTAGCTCTTAGTGAAATCCAATAGTCTGTATCAAACATACACCAACAATTTCTTTTCTAACCTGAGCCAAAAAGAACAATGTCCACAAGAGTGTTGAGGGAGGTTCCTTATCATCCCTGCATTAGATAATTTAGCCAAGTGTTATTTGTCCATCTGAACATTGGGAGTTCATATTCAATCAAAAGTCCACAACCAACTATGACTATGAACAATACTCAACGGAAAACAATCTCATTTGAAATGTACATCTTAAAAGCACTAACGTACCAAACATTTAAATCACCATCATAATTTAGGACGACTAACATCGTGCTCATCCGGAAATGATAATTGAATTTTATTAGAGTAACAGTTGAATATCCCAAAACATTAACTCTTTGCTCTATATAAAAATGAATTTAATTAGATTATTATCTGTAAGGGGTGATCCACAGTACTAGGAAAAAATTTAAAACCAAATTAAACTAAATATTTAAAAACCAAAGTCAATTTCAAATGGATGCACATATCATGGCTATTAAAGGAGATAAAACAAGCAAGTATACTATGATTGCATCTTTTAGATCTTCACAAAATATCTTTCATGCATCCATCAGCAAAACGGAAAAAGTAACCTTCATTCCATTCATCAGTGGGAGAAAGAAAAATAACCATTTCGGATATGAAAAAACTGCCTATAATTGATAAATCGAAGTCAACAAACCGTGTGAATAAAATTATAGATAAGGAAATGTACCTTCCAGGGTATCCCCCAGTTGTTCTTATTGAATGCTCCAACTCAAGAATTAAATTTTCAAGAATATTTGCCTGTAAAGAGAATTGGATAGTCATTTTTTTTAGAATTGATAGTCATGAAATCAGATTCCTGGCTGGTATCAAGACCACACGACAACCTGAACTCTCATTCAAGTAAAGTAATGCAGAAAAGGAACACTTACCTTGCCTGGCTGGTCATATAGAGAAGAAAGATCTGAAAATAATGATGGAACTCCCTGCATTAATAATGAGGACAATCAATTTCCCCTTACAGGTAGGAGTAGGACTAATTAAATGATTGACTTGTCAGGATTTCGTGAACACCTTTGTAAGGAGCGGCCTGATATAATTATCTGCGGCTTCCAAGAACCTCTCACCTTGAAGAAAATCAAGTGGTATACGCTACAGAAGCAGTCAAGCAATTTAATTTAGCTTTCACACTCGACTATGATTGAAATGTCTAAATTGAGATCCACATCAAATGGGGGAGGACAGCATCACTTTCAAACTGGAGGAGACATATAAAAAGACATATATGCATAACATCAACATATAACGATACAGATAAGACAAATTTAACCCCCGTCTCTAAAATGGGGGAGATAGCATCACTTAAAAAGTTGCATCATACTGCACTCCCAAAGACTGAGCTTAACCAATGCGTTAAATAAGTCAAATGAACATGATGCAGAGAACAACTTAACCAGACGAAATAAAAAGACACGCAATTGATTCCCCGTCAGATTAATATGTACATTTCAACGAGACTGAGCTTCAAAGTTCAAAAAAACATCAAGGTATAAGTTATGGTACCACCTTAACAGCAGATGACCAATTGTACTGCTGGGCGAGAGACCTGTATAGATGATCTAACTGCTCGATTTCATCGGGGGAATAACACTGATTTTCAGAGAAAAGGCCACGGCTTCTTTGAAGGCCTTCATAATACCTACAAGTAGAAGATACGAGTCAGAAACTAAAGACTTCAATAAAAGGGCAGTGGCGACCAAATGTGAGTCCTTTGCAACATACAATAATACTTAACTACATGTTACAGATTACAGAAACAGTGTACAACTTTTTACCGATAATGCCAAGGCTGGACCTCGTAAAATAACGACACGAAAAAATGATACTCTGTAGGTTTTCAAATGAAACATAGGCTAGCATGTAAATGGATGGTGCTATCAATCACCTGTAGTTGTCAGGATTCATGGAAAGTAAACCCTTGTAAGACTTTTCACCCTCATCTAAACGGCCAAGCTTCATCAACAGAGATGCTTCTTGCTCCATAAACGATAGTTTGTCGACCTAGACAAACATTTACACGTCAATACCACATAAACATAAGCGGGAGACAATAATTTCAATAGTAGTTAAATCTACCATATTGTTAGTAATTTTCAACAGGTTATGCACTTACAATTTTTGACTCTTTCTTATGCAACTCCTCAAGAGCTTTGTCAAAGACGCCACATTCCTCTAATAGAGATACCTGGATGATTACAAATTGGAGATGTCAACTTGAAAGAAATGAAGTTGTGACTGACATACACGTACTTCATATGCATTAGTAGATGACTAAATTATGGTGGAAATAATCTGACACTATTTCTTTGGATATATTTTCACATATTTTGTTCACTAGTTTATGTTTAACTCGCTTATGGTAGTTGTTTTATGCCTCAGAGATTACGAGAGGTAAATGCAAAGTTCACATGATCAATCTTGTCACTAAACTTCCCTGCAAATTTTCATTTACTCATTTACAGGCTATCCTTGAAACTGAAATATTACTAAGAGGACGAAAACACTTCAGGGTGGCTGCAATCTGTGGAAGGTTAGTAGTAATCTAAAAAGTTGGCATAATTTACAAGACATGGATGAGTACAGAAGTTAGTAGTGTTCTCCTTCTGGTTTTTATCTGCAGTTTAAGCAATAAACCAAATGGAAAACATCTATAGGTACGTTACTTACGTAATAAAAAGGTTATTAATATCAACTATATTGAGTTGTGTTTTATGAACCTCAAAGAGAGAGCAGGTAATACCTTATACAGCATCAGTTCACCATGCTCACACCGTTCGCTATATGGTGGATAGTCCTCTTCAAGGGTCCCTTCATATGCTTCAAGTATTTCAACAGCTTTGGTCCCACTATTGAGGTAACAAAAAGGATATATAATTGTATTTAAAACCCAAAATGAAAGATAACTTTTATATATAAGAAGAAAAGGTATTGAAGTTGCTAACATGTAGATGAGGGCTACAATCACCAATAACTTTTATAAGAAAATAAAGGTCTCCAACTAGAATCTATAGAAATAGGCAAGTACTTCAAACATAGTAATACCCATAACGGTCAAATCTTACTTGGAATTTAAATGATGAGCAACAGCGAAGCCAATCCAATTCATACGATGATTGGGTTTCAGAGTTAGCAATTGTTGTCTGGTTTCGACGAAACCAGCTAAGTCCCTCATTTGTGCCTGAAACAGAATAGAAAAAAACCAACAACATGAACACTCATCGACCAGAACATTCAGAAAGATATCATCATCATGACCTTAACTAATTTCAGAAGTAAACTGAAAAACTGTTTGATTTACTGTGTGAACAATCAAAAAAAGAGCCTTCAACTTCAACACCCAGAAGTATTAGTAATTCCCTTTTTTATAATACCGTGATCATGATGTAAGCCGAAAATACAAAGTGTTTTTGCTTGCAGCGCGAGTACATTCTATTCTCATGTCTCTTGACTTGAATTTCATCAGAATTATTATCTATACCCTTAACATATCCATACAAAATTTCCAACTCCTAACTTTCTGAATCTATTAAGTGCAACATAGAAACAGGTAGCAATAGCATATGGATATTTAAAGGAATTGCACAAGGACCTGTAATAGCGATAAATCCCTCAGTATCTCAATATTGTCTGGATCAATTCTCAAAGCATTTCGATAGCACTTAATAGCTTCTCTGTATTCTCTGTCTGATCGGTAGAGAAGGCCATAAACATGCCAACAAACATGACTTTTGAGATCGTTCTGCATATGCATTTCAATTAAGAATATGAAATGTCTGATATCGTCATTGATAAAAAAAAGAGACACTTGAATTGATGAATTGCAAGACATACTTTCAATCCAAGGCGAACAAGTTCATAAGCTTCTGATTTGCGATCCATGCAGTTTAATGTTAAGCCCTTCATCGCTAAGGTTTCTAAAAATGAAGTACGAGAAATAATTAGTTGGTAGTCTAAACATCAATCTTAATCTGATATGACAAGAGCATCAGTAAAAGTTTGTTAAGGCTCAATGTCAGAATAATATATTTGAGCATGATGCAGATACAGCTACCCTTGGCTACAAGTAGAATAACTGAACCCCAAACCCTGTGAAGGAGGGGTCTCTAGAAATATGAATATCATACCTCCATGATCTGGGAACTTCTTCAAAATAGAATCGGCAGCCTTCAAACCCTTCTTATATTGTTTAGTTTCATATGATTTCTGCAACATTGCCAATGCCGATTCAGAGCCGTTTTTGAATTGCAAAAACACGATGTCATCACTCATCACAAACGGTAACAATTATAAAAGAAAATGAATATAGAAGGTGATGCACATTGGAATCTTGACACAAAAAAGAGAAGAACAAATTGTGAGGTATGAAGTTGCAATGTTTGAATGATATGGTTCTGTGTGAATCCAATAGCTTGACATGACTGCTTTCACTCGACAATGGATACAGATTACCTCCCAATGAAACTTGTGGGAACCCCAAGTTTGGAGAAATGCATACATTAGAGTAAAATTAACAGTTATTTTTATGTAGTTCTTATTTTTGTTTTACTAATATCAAACTTAAGAACCACTCTTGTGAGGTGTAAATAGAGAGTATAGTATAGTATCAGTGCAACTGCATCTACATTTCCATAAAAAAAAAAAAGAGATATAATCTCCTAATAACCTGGAGTGACATTAAATAGAAAATTACAAATTGGAAGCAGAATTTAACTAAAAACCTAGTAGAAGGTCAAATCCACAATCTATAGATGTTTTATATAGCAGGCATCAATCATAAACATGTAAAAGGCGGGCAACATAAGAAGGAAAATACAGTGGTGTGGAAGATGAAAATCGAACAAAATATGGAGAAGTCAAAGTCAAATAAGATTGGAGAGGAAGCAAATCGGAAAAAGCACTTACGACTATGAGCTTGAAGAGGTTGGCTTCCTTTGGAGGAAGGGAAGCACCCATGGTTGCGGAGCCGGAAGCGGTGAGGCAATAGAGAGAGATGGACTATTAGAGCTGAGCAGTCGGGCGCGGCGAGCGAGAGTGAGAGAAGAGAAAGGAACGAAATGGGCGTTTGTTTATCTGTTTCTTGCTCCCCGAACTCAAAAACCCCTCCTCCTATTTTATTTCTTTTCAAACCCTTCGATATTATTTTTTATTTTCTAACAATATTGTTGGTTAAGAAAATGATTCAAATACAAGGGTGCGGTTCAGGTACAAACCAAATTATAAATAAAAACTACAAACCGATTATAAAGCCGACACGTGTCCCAGTTTAGTCGAAATTCCGGAGAAAACACGGAGGGGTATAATAGTCATTCCACACTAATGGTTATAAAACCTAATTATGTTATTTTCAATTTAGTCCAAAAATTGTTAGTGTTCAGACTTAAATGGTATTGTTCAGACTTAAAAAAGGTAGTGTTCAGACTTAAATGGTAGTGTTCAGACTTAAATGGTAGTGTTCAGACTTAAAAATACTTAATAATCAGACTTAAATGGTAGTGTTCAGACTTAAATGGTAATGTTCAGACTTAAAAATACTTAATAATCAGACTTAAATGGTAGTGTTCAGACTTAAAAAAGGTTGTGTTCAGACTTAAATGTACTTAATAATCAGACTTAAATGGTAGTGTTCAGACTTAAATGGTAGTGTTCAGACTTAAAAATATTTAATAATCAGACTTAAATGGTAGTGTTCAGACTTAAATGGTAATGTTCAGACTTAAAAATACTTAATAATCAGACTTAAATGGTAGTGTTCAGACTTAAAAAAGGTTGTGTTCAGACTTAAATGTACTTAATAATCAGACTTAAATGGTAATGTTCAGACTTAAAAATACTTAATAATCAGACTTAAATGGTAGTGTTCAACTTAAATGGTAGTGTTCAGACTTAAATGGTAGTGTTCAGACTTAAAAATATTTAATAATCAGACTTAAATGGTAGTGTTCAGACTTAAATGTACTTAATAATCAGACTTAAATGGTAGTGTTCAGACTTAAATGGTAGTGTTCAGACTTAAAAATACTTAATAATCAGACTTAAATGGTAGTGTTCAGACTTAAATGGTAATGTTCAGACTTAAAAATACTTAATAATCAGACTTAAATGGTAGTGTTCAGACTTAAAAAAGGTTGTGTTCAGACTTAAATGTACTTAATAATCAGACTTAAATGGTAGTGTTCAGACTTAAATGGTAGTGTTCAGACTTAAATGGTAGTGTTCAGACTTAAAAATATTTAATAATCAGACTTAAATGATAGTGTTCAGACTTAAATGGTAATGTTCAGACTTAAAAATACTTAATAATCAGACTTAAATGGTAGTGTTCAGACTTCAAAAAGGTTGTGTTCAGACTTAAATGTACTTAATAATCAGACTTAAATGGTAATGTTCAGACTTAAAAATACTTAATAATCAGACTTAAATGGTAGTGTTCAACTTAAATGGTAGTGTTCAGACTTAAATGGTAGTGTTCAGACTTAAAAATATTTAATAATCAGACTTAAATGGTAGTGTTCAGACTTAAATGTACTTAATAATCAGACTTAAATGGTAGTGTTCAGACTTAAATGGTAGTGTTCAGACTTAAAAATACTTAATAATCAGACTTAAATAGTAGTGTTCAGACTTAAATGGTAATGTTCAGACTTAAAAATACTTAATAATCAGACTTAAATGGTAGTGTTCAGACTTAAAAAAGGTTGTGTTCAGACTTAAATGTACTTAATAATCAGACTTAAATGGTAGTGTTCAGACTTAAATGGTAGTGTTCAGACTTAAAAAAAGTAGTGTTCATACTAAAAAATACTTAATAATCAGACTTAAATGGTAGTGTTCAGACTTAAAAAGGTAGTGTTCAGACTTAAAAAGGTAGTGTTCAGACTTAAAAAAAGTAGTGTTCATACTTAAAAATACTTAATAATCAGACTTAATTAAATGGTAGTGTTCAGACTTAAAAAAGGTAGTGTTCAGACTTAAATGGTAGTGTTCAGACTTAAATGGTAGTGTTCAGACTTAAAAAAGGTAGTGTTCAGACTTAAATGGTAGTGTTCAGACTTAAATGGTAGTGTTCAGACTTAAAAATACTTAATAATCAGACTTAAATGGTAGTGTTCAGACTTAAATGGTAGTGTTCAGACTTAAAAATACTTAATAATCAGACTTAAATGGTAGTGTTCAGACTTAAAAAAGGTAGTGTTCAGACTTAAATGGTAGTGTTCAGACTTAAAAATACTTAATAATCAGACTTAAATGGTAGTGTTCAGACTTAAAAAGGTAGTGTTCAGACTTAAAAAAAAGTAGTGTTCAGACTTAAAAATACTTAATAATCAAACTTAATTAAATGGTAGTGTTCAGACTTAAAAGCTTAATGATCAGACTTAAAAAAAAGCAATGATCAGACTAAAAATTCTTAATGATCAGACTTAAAATGGTAATGATCATACTTAAAAAGAATTCTATGATCAGACTTAAAATTAAAGAGTCTTGCCCTAAGAATTCTATGATCAGACTAAATTTTTTTTTATATTTTTATTTTTGATTAAAACATGAATTTGACCCTTCAGATGATCGAATTTGCCCTAAAAACACCGACCTCACCACATAGTTGTGAGTCTTGCTCAGAATGCCGTTTCCACCCAAAAAATACTAGGCTTTCATCAAATTCTGACACAGGCGCATAAACATCAAATTTTGCATAGCATTCTTCAGATGTTCCAATTTCTGCATGTAAGTCTGATCATTACCATATTAAAGTCTGATCATTATCAATTTTAAGTCTGATTATAACCATTTTAAGTCTTGTCATTACTGATTTAAGTCTGAACATTGTAGTGTTCAGACTTAAATGGTAGTGTTCAGACTTAAGATGGTAAGACTTAAAAATACTTAATAATCAGACTTAAATGGTAGTGTTCAGACTTAAATGGTAGTGTTCAGACTTAAAAAGTCTGATCGTTAACAATGTTTTTTAAGTCTGAACAATATTTTTTCAAGTATTGTCATTACTGGTTTAAGTCTGAACATTGTTTTTTAAGTCTGAACATTGTTATTTAAGTCTGATCGTTAATGGTTTAAGTCTCATTATTATTTTTTAAGTCTGAACAATGTTTTTTCAAGTCTGAACAATGTTTTTTCAAGTATTGTCATTACTGGTTTAAGTCTGAACATTGTTTTTTAAGTCTGAACATTGTTATTTAAGTCTGATTGTTAATGGTTTAAGTCTCATTATTATTTTTTTAAGTCTGAACACTGTTTTTTAAAGTCTGAACAATGTTTTTTTGAAGTATTTGTCATTACTGGTTTAAGTCTGAACATTGTTTTTGAAGTCTGAACATTACTGTAGCAAATTTTGGACGTTTATACCCCTCATATCGTTTATATATTTTTAAATAAGTCCACATGTAATTTTTTTATTTACTAAAATAACCCCGACTGGATGAAATCTCGGCTGAATTTTAATTGGTTCATTTTGACACGTGTCGAATTTTTTATGGGTTTGTAGTTTTTATTTATAATATTGGTTTGTATTTGATCCAAACCCCAAATACAAAACTCATGTATATATGTTAATTAAAAAAAGATTTGGATCAAATACAAACCATAATTATAAATACAAAGTACAAACCCACAAAAATAACGTCACGTGTAAAAATCGATCAATCAGAATTCATCCCATTCGGGATTTTTTTGTAAATAAAAAAAAACTCACGCGGATTTATTTAAAAATACATAAAAGATATGAGAGGTATAATCGTCCAAAATTTGCTACAGTAATGATCAGACTTAAAAAAATAATGATCAAACTTAAACCACTAATGACAAGACTTAAAAATACAATGATCAGACTTAAACCAGAGATGAAAAGAGTTAAAAAAATAATGATCAGACTTAAACCATTAATGACCAGACTTAAAAAACAATGATCAGACTTAAACCAGTAATGACAAGACTTAAAAAACAATGATCAGACTTAAAAAAACAATGATCAGACTTACAAAAAATAATGATGAGACTTAAACCAGTAACGATCAGACTTAAAAACAATGATCAGACTTAACCATTAATGACCAGACTTAAAAAAAACAATTATCAGACTTATAAAAAAATGAACAGACTTAAAAAAATAATGATTAGACTTAAACCATTAATGATCAGACATAAACCAACTAAGGTTGTGGCGAAATAGCAGGATTTGAGTTGCCGGTGTCTGATTCCAGTCCATAATACCTTATTCTGAGCAGAACGGCGTGACGGTCAGAAATCACGAGATTTGCTTGTGATGTATGGGCTTTTTTGGCCATCCGGAGTCGTTTCTTATTTTATTTCAAATTTTTAATGTTTTTAGAAATTTTTGGTTTTTATTAATTTTCGTATTAGTGTTTTGTAAGTCTGATTGTTGCTTGTTTTAAGTTTGATCATTGCTGTTTTTAAGTCTGATCATTGCTTTGTAAGTCTGATCGTTGCTTGTTTTAAGTCTGATCATTGCTATTTTTAAGTCTGATCATTGCTGTTTTTAAGTCTAATCGTTGTTTGTTTTAAGTCTGATCATTGCTTTTTTAAGTCTGATCATTGCTGTTTTTAAGTATGATCATTGCTATTTTTAAGTTCGATCATTGCTTTGCAAGTCTGATCGTTGCTTGTTTTAAGTCTGATCATTGCTGTTTTCAAGTGTGATCATTGCTGTTTTTAAGTCTGATCATTGCTGTTTTAAGTCTGATCATTGCTGTTTTTAAGGCTGATCATAGTTGTTTTTTAAGTCTGATCATTGCTGTTTTTTAAGTCTGATCATTGCTGTTTTTAAGTCTGATCATTGCTGTTTTAAGTCTGATCATTGCTGTTTTTAAGTCTAATCATTGCTATTTTTTAAGTCTGATCATTGCTGTTTTTTAAGTCTGATCATTGCTATTTTTAAGTCTGATCATTCCAAGTTTAAGTCTGATCATTATCAACTCATGGACTAAATTGAAAATAACATTATTAGGTTAATACCCCTCCATGTGGAATGACTATATTACCCCTCCGTGTGTTTGTTCGGGATTTTGACTAAATGCATGGGACATGTGTCAGCTTAAAAACCGGTTTATAGTTTTTATATATAAATTGGTTTGTACCTGAACCGCACTCTTAAAAAAACCTTAAGATTTTGACACATGTCACTCAGAATCAATTATAATTCGCGGTATTTTTATAAACAAAAAAATCAAACGACTTATTAAAAGAATACATAACAAATGTGAGAGTATAAACGTCCTAAAAAAACTAACGTCGTTAACAACGTACAACAAGTCTGAATATTTAGTCTTAAGTCTGAACATTAGTTTTAAGTGTGAACATTTAGTTTTAACACTGACCATTAGGTCATTCTGTATATTGAATATCATTTTGCGTTATTTTTTAGCACGTAGTTAATTACTTGAACAAATTTATTTCATTCATGACCAATATAAGATAAAAACTCTTATTTTGCTTCAATATCATTACACAACACACTATATGAGATTTACGACTAATAAGCAATACTTCTTATGGTTGAACATTTAGTCTTAAGTCTGAACATTAAGAGAAAACGTGAGAAATTATTTCATTCACAACCAATATGAGCTACAAACTCTTTATTTCGCTTCAATATCATTACACAACACACTATATAAGTTTTATGATCGCTGGGCAATATTTTTTTAGGGAAAAGTATAGTTTGGGGATCTGAACTATAACCATTTTCCAACTTGTGGGCTGAACTATAAAACTTCCAAACAAGGAGCGAACTATCGAATAATTTTCCAAACAAGGGGCACCGTCTAATGCCGTTAGGGTTTTCACTGGACGGCGTTACTTCCGTTAGTTAATAAATTAATATAAAAATTACAAAAAAATTTAAAATTTGTTAAAAATTAAACGATTTATAAAAAAAGGGTTTGGATCAAATACAAACCTTAATTATAAATAAAAACTACAAACCCACAAAAAATTTGACACGTGTCAAAATGAACCAATCAAAATTCAGCCGAACTTTCTTCACTTCGGGGTTCTTTTTGTAAATAATAAAAACACACGTGGACTTATTTATAAATATATAAAAGATAGGAGGGGTATAATCGTCCTAAAATTTGCTACAGTAAAATTTGAATTTCGCTACAGTACGTTTTTAAGTCTGATCATCATGGTTAAGTCTGATCATTTAGAATAAATTTTGACTGTTACTACAGTAATGATCAAACTTAAAAAAACAATGATCAGACTTAAACCAGTAATGACTAGACTAAAAAACAATGATCAGACTTAAAAAAACAATGATCAGACTTAAAAATAATAATGATGAGACTTAAACCAGTAATGATCAGACTTAAAAACAATGATCAGACTTAAATCATTAACGACCAGACTTAAAAAACAATGATCAGACTTAAAAAACAATGACCAGACTTAAAAAAAATAATGATGAGACTTGAACCAGTAATGATCAGACTTAAACCATTAATGACCAGACTTAAAAAAACAATTAACAGCTTAAAAAAACAATGAACATACTAAAAATAATAATGAACAGATTTAAACCATTAATGATCAGACTTAAAAAAATAATGATCATTGCTGCTTTTTTAAGTCTGATCATTAAATTTTTTAAGGCTGATAATTAAGTCTTTTAAGTCTGATCATTAAGTCTTTTAAGTCTGATCATTAAGTCTTTTAAGTTTGATTATTGTCTATTTTTAAGTCTGATAATTAAGTCTTTTAAGTCTGATCATTGCTTCTTTTTAAGTCTGATCATTACCATTTTTTAAGTCTGATCATTAAGTATTTTTAGTCTGATCATTGGCTATTTTTAAGTATGATCATTAAGTCTTTTAAGTCTGACCATTGCTTCTTTTTAAGTCTGAACATTACCATTTTTAAGTCTGATCATTGAGTATTTTTAGTCTGATCATTGGCTATTTTAAGTCTGATCATTAAGTCTTTTAAGTCTGATCATTGCTTCTTTTTAAGTCTGAACATTACCGATTTTAAGTCTGATCATTAAGTATTTTTAGTCTGATCATTGACTATTTTTAAGTCTGATCATTAAGTCTTTTAAGTCTGATCATTGCTTCTTTTTAAGTCTGAACATTACCATTTTTAAGTCTGATCATTAAGTATTTTTAGTCTGATCATTGGCTATTTTTAAGTCTGATCATTAAGTTTTTAAGTCTGATCATTGCTTCTTTTTAAGTATGATCATTACCATTTTAAGTCTGGTCATTAAGTATTTTTAGTCTGATCATTACCATTTTTAAGTCTGATCATTAATTATTTTTAGTCTGATCATTGCCTATTTTTAAGTCTGATCATTAAGTTTTTAAGTCTGATCATTGCTTCTTTTTAAGTATGATCATTACCATTTTAAGTCTAGTGATGGACCATATTTATATGATTCATTAAGACAGTTAAACCCACCAAATTAGACTCTTTGTCTATTTAACTTTTGCTTGTTAGTTCCACTTTTGTTCTACAGGCTATTTCGAGGTCTAGAGATGATACGAGCTAAAAAGGAGTTTTAAAGCTGAAAATGGATTAAGAGTCAGGACACGACCAGATTCCGACTGTACAACTTTCATGATCTTAACCTGGAATCACTCAAACAAGTCCAACCGAAGGGCAACCAAAGTCAGACCGGAGCTGAAAGGACCCGATGGCTTTTGGGGAAAAGATCACAAAGCTCTCACCCACTCCCCTCCACCTAGCTTGGAGATGACACATGGGGGGGGGGGGCGGCTCTTGGCCTTGCCACCTCCCCTCCGGCGGCTTTCCTTCCCCCTCTCATCTCTTACCAAGTGTTGCCTCCTCCTTGCCTCTCCTAGCCTATAAATAGAGACCTTCACCTCCTTGTATCATCATCCCATTCACAACAATCATCTCATACCACAAGCTCTCACTTCTCTCTAGATTTTGGGCACAATCATGTAAACACTTTACTTTGATATTGAAGTTTGATCTTGAGTACTCTTGTCGGTTCTTGAAGTACTCAAGCTTTTCCTTACTGTTCTTGAGTTTACTCCTGTTGGTTCTTGAGTATTCTCCCTCTTACTTTCCTTGTCTTTACTTTCGAAAACTTTACTTTACTGTCTTTCAAAAACCTTTACTTTTCCAAGTACTTAGCTATGATATCCACCTCTATGGATATTTGTAGCTAATCCCTTCATTCGGTTGAAGGGGTGTACTTGTATCATAAAATGTTTTAGACCCTTCTCTTAGTGCCTCTTTGTGTTCAGAACTTGTTCTATGTGCCATATATTCGGTTAGAACACACATGGTTGAGTGGATGCTTGAAATGGCAAAACTCTTCCATGGGGTTCGTGAACATACACGGTTAAGTGGATGCTTGAAATGGCAAAGCTTAATCATAGAGTTCAACCTTTCTCAAACACCACTTGGTTGATCGGAAATGATTGATCAGGTGGATGCACATAGGCTAGTATACCTTGAAATGAGGTGCTAATCTAAATAGAACAAGTGCTCTATGCCTTGAAATGGGCTAGACAGTGTGGCAAGTCAAGTGCTTGAAATGGCCTTGATACACTTTTGAACACTTAGTATGATCATTAGAGGTCGATGATAAACGAAAATATGATACAAGGCCCCCGAAACCGAATCTTTCCTTTAATCAAGACATCACCTGTTACTTTACTTTCAGTACCATTATCAACTGCTTGCTTTCAGCACTTTAATTTCCGCAAGTCTTGTCCTTCAAGCACTTTAATTTTCGCACTTTAATTTTACTACAGACTTGTTCAACATCAATCCATCACAACTTTGGTGCGCAACACGCTTGAGACACAGCGCGCGACAATCCAAAAGTGTGTTTGTGGTTGATATTGAACTGGACTGTTCCAGCACTTTATTTTCAGTTATTTACCTTTCAGTACTAAAATCACAACCAACCCCCAACTGTCTTCTTTTCCACTTTCAAAAGAACAACTATCAACTAATTCCCTTGGGTTCAACCCCTACTTACCGCTTTACTACCCAATAGTAGAGTACGAGTAGCGGACTTATAAATTTATTTTTGCACAGAGACATTGCACCTTAACGACAGTGCAGTGCGCTTCGTCAAAATTGGTGCCGTTGCCGGGGAGTTAGCTTTCTGACTAGTTGTTCTTTTCTTTTGTTCCCGTTTCTGCATAACCATGTCTCATGAAGGAAGCCACCATGACTATCAGGATGACGACGAGATGAATCTGTTCGATCGAAATAATGAGGCGCTGCCTCCATTTCCAATTCTCCAGGATCCAGAGCAACTCATCCGAAATCGAAGAGCTAGTGATAGGGAGGCCATCTGGAGAAACCAAGGCCTGCCCGAGGACCGAAATGAAACTGGTCCAGTGCAACAACCCCCTAGACATCCACCACCCCCTCAACCTCGACAAATGCCAAGGCGAGAACCCGTCTTTGATGACTACTATGGGGATAACGACTATCACGAACCTACTATGGGAGAACTGTCGGCACCAGATTTCAGAAATCAACCGTGGTGCATTTACGAGGGCCCTGAGCTAGAAAACATTGCCATCAACACATCAGTGGTCCACAACCTGCCCAAGTTCTCAGGAACTCGTGGAGAATCAGCAACAACTCATCTCCAACGCTTACACGACATTTGCCAAAACCTAAAACCCAATGGCGTGAATGTAGATGACTTCAAGTTGAAGGCGTTCTATTTTTCCCTCATTGACTCGGCGAACGACTGGTTCCTTTCATTGCCTTCCGGTAGCATCAAAACATGGGCTCAGATGCAAAAGAAATTCCTGGACAAATACTACCCGGCGGGAAGAGCAATGCAAGTAAGGAGGCAACTGCAGGACATCAAGCAGGGGCCCAATGAAACCATGTACGATTACCTGGAGAAATTCAATCGCCTGGAGAAAAACTGCTGCACCCTTGGACTGCCCGAGAAACTCATCATCGAATACCTCATTGATGGATTGAGACCCTTAGACAAAATGCTCCAGAATGCCTCAACTGGAGGATCCATGATGAATCTATCACTGAGTGGCATAAGGAATCTCATCACCGACGTTGCTGAAAATGCCCGATTCAGAGAAGAGACAACTCGGCAAGAAGAATTCTCCCGAACAAAGAATGTGGCAAAGGCTGAAGAAACACCGATGAACTCTATGCCAGAGGAGATGAAACAAATGAAGGAAATGATGGTTCAGATCCTACGAAGGCAGCCAGCTCAAGTGAAACCTTGCGAATTTTGTGGTTCTACAGACCACAAGACTGACGCATGCCCAACATTAATAGTAGAAGAACCGGGAGAAGTGAACGCAGTGGTAGGATACCGAGGATACAACAACAATAGCAACGACAGAGCCGGAACAAACCGGCAGTATAATCAAGGAACCAATCCAAGCTGGCGAAACGACAACCATCCTCCGAGGGAGACACAACAAGCCGCACCGCAAATAGCTCAGTCATTCTACCAACCTCCCCACCGGCAGTACAACCAGAACGCTCCATCAGCAGGCCAATATCAACAGAAGGGAAAAAATCAGTATCAAGCCAACTCAAGCAATCAGCAAGGACCAAACAAGTCGCTTGAAGACACAATGAAGGAACTCGCAGGAAGCGTAAATCAATTGGGTAATTCGTTTAACCTGTTCCAGGCAAAAACTGACGGGGCAATTTCAGATTTGACCAAACAAATGTCCCAGTTCGCCACTTCAATATCTGCACTTACTAATGAGCCTGGCCGACTACCTTCACAAACCATCCAAAACCCAAAGGCGAATGTCAGCATGATAAGGAAGTCAAACATGAAGGTAGCACTAGAAGAAACAGCACGATCCACAACTTACAAACTTACGAACAAACACTTCACCCGTAGGCACCGTCCTGATTGGAATCAAGAAGAAGACCGACCCAATGATGGCAGAACGTGGGTCACGCATGCTGACAATGGACGTTATACATTCACGGTTAGCATGACACCTCCACCGATTACACACTTTGACATACCGGCATCTGGCTGGGATGACAATGACTCTAATGGTCTCAGATGGGATTCCCCAACTAACATCTATGCATCAGAGCAAAACATTTACCTAGAAGATCAGGAGTTAAAAGGGCCCGATCATACAAATCCAGAGCCAAAGGATGAGCAGAATGGCCCGATAGTGGAAAGATCCCTCACTTTAGATCAGGAGTCACAACCGGAAAGGGATAAGGACCCAGGAGCCTTCACAGTCACCTGTGGTATTGGCGAAGCCCAAATTCACAAGTGCTTAATCAAACTTGGGGCTGCCGTCAATGCCATGCCTTACTCCTTATATTACTTATTGGGGCTTGGTCCATTGAAACCACCAAGGTCAAATATCGAGTATGGAGACAAGTCGTGTATCCGTCCGGTTGGAGTGCTTGAAGATCTAATACTCCATGTAGGAGAGCTCGTCGTTATTGCAGACTTTTATGTAATAGAAACGGGAGAGGCCAACGAAGACAACCCTCCAACGCTTATATTAGGACGGACTTTCTCTTCGCCACCAAGGCATGGATCGACATGGGCAAGGGCTTGTTATCACTTACATTTGGCGGAAAAATATCAGATTTCTACATTGATGATTATAATGGCCGCTCAAATACAAGGAAACCGCCAGACATTGTGCCTATCTCGGATGTGAGTACACAAATTTCTGACCTGCCAAGAGAGACTATAAGAGTAGCAAGACCAGCAGCTATGGTAAAAAATCCCTCGCCTTCTCAGAGAAAATGGAAAGAGAAACCACCAAAACAATGGAGGTCTAACCTCGAATCAACGCAGGAGCCGTGGCAAAATTCGACCTAAGCCATCCATGGGATCCCACCTTATGATCCAGAAATAAGGTACTGTCGAGCTAACGACATTAAACAAATGCACTGGTCGTGAGGTAACCCGACACCTATCTTACTTTTAGTCATTTTATTTTATGTCATTTAGTTTTTGCCTTAAGTCATTCTCACCTTGCCTGTATATATTTGCTTGCAATTAACTTTTGAACTAAGTTGTGCTGCGAGGCACGCCTTCGTTCAAAAGTGTGGGGTGAGAACTGCCTTTGTACATAGTTAATTAACATGCTTTTTCTTTTCCTTTTCCCTTGATATTATCTTTTTGAAAATATGAACTTGAGAATGTGAAAAAGATAGATCTAAATTCATGCAATTACCTTGTGAAAATTCAACTGTTTAAAAACTTAGGATGTAACTTCTCATTTGTCCCTTTGTGATGAGATATACAGGGGATGTGGAGTTGATAGAAGTTGCCCTAGAGAGGCTTGGCAAGCAATCAAAGGACTGAATTTCACTATATGGTTGATGAAGTCAGTGGAGGCTGCACTTCGGGTTTCAGTGAGTCAGAGTCATCTCCGCCATGCAGCGTTTATGCAAGAAGCGGGACGGGAATCAAACCATCATATCTCTAGTCCTAGTAGCCGGGAAAATAGATGAGCGACCCTCATCTTGACCCGCGCGAAACGGCAAGGATGAGAAAGAGCGGGGAGGTATTTCCATATGCTCTCGGGCGACGATTGGACCTCCCAAAGAAAGGTTGAGAAAATGGACTAGCAAGTCACAAAGAAGCAAAAGCTCAAAGAAGCTAATCAAAGGCCAAAAGCCAAAATTGTGAAGGTTTTAACCGAACAAAAGTGAAAAAACTCCAATTCAACATCAAAGGCCAAAGGCCAAAGGTCGATTCACTTCAGATGCTGTCCCTCACCAAAAAGAAATCAAAATGCTCAACTCAGTGAAACCCGAATCAAATCATGTGCTAGAGAAAGCGACAAGTTAACCATATAGTGCGAGTCGGTCCCGAGAATGCAGTCCAGGAGCCTGAAAAGGGATATCTCTCAAAACATCCAAATTAAATTGCATCTCGGCTCGAAGGTATAAGTATCAAGTTTCTTCTAAGTATTTACACGGTTCAGTTTGGTAATAAGTAAGTATTGCATGAATTAGGATAAATCTAGTCCCGTATTCTCACTTTCATATTTAAAAAAGTTTACTTGAATTTTGTGTTCCGCCCTTAAATAGCATTGTTCGGGACAAACAACTAAAAGTGTGGGGTGATCTGATGGACCATATTTATATGATTCATTAAGACAGTTAAACCCACCAAATTAGACTCTTTGTCTATTTAACTTTTGCTTGTTAGTTCCACTTTTGTTCTACAGGCTATTTCGAGGTCTAGAGATGATACGAGCTAAAAAGGAGTTTTAAAGCTGAAAATGGATTACGATTCAGAACACGACCAGATTCTGACTATACAACTTTCATGATCTTAACCTGGAATCACTCAAACAAGTCCAACCGAAGGGCAACCAAAGTCAGACCGAAGCTGAAAGGACCCGATGGCTTTTGGGGAAAAGATCACAAAGCTCTCACCCACTCCCCTCCACCTAGCCCGGCAGCTTTGGCCATGGAGATGACACATGGGGGGGCGGCTCTTGGCCTTGCCACCTCCCCTCCGGCGGCTTTCCTTCCCCCTCTCATCTCTTGCCAAGTGTTGCCTCCTCCTTGCCTCTCCTAGCCTATAAATAGAGACCTTCACCTCCTTGTATCATCATCCCATTCACAACAATCATCTCATACCACAAGCTCTCACTTCTCTCTAGATTTTGGGCACAATCATGTAAACACTTTACTTTGATATTGAAGTTTGATCTTGAGTACTCTTGTCGGTTCTTGAAGTACTCAAGCTTTTCCTTACTGTTCTTGAGTTTACTCCTGTTGGTTCTTGAGTATTCTCCCTCTTACTTTCCTTGTCTTTACTTTCGAAAACTTTACTTTACTATCTTTCAAAAACCTTTACTTTTCCAAGTACTTAGCTATGATATCCACCTCTATGGATATTCGTAGCTAATCCCTTCATTCGGTTGAAGGGGTGTACTTGTATCATAAAATGTTTTAGACCCTTCTCTTAGTGCCTCTTTGTGTTCAGAACTTGTTCTATGTGCCATATATTCGGTTAGAACACACATGGTTGAGTGGATACTTGAAATGGCAAAACTCTTCCATGGGGTTCGTGAACATACACGGTTAAGTGGATGCTTGAAATGACAAAGCTTAATCGTGGAGTTCAACCTTTCTTAAACACCACTTGGTTGATCGGAAATGATTGACCAGGTGGATGCACATAGGCTAGTATACCTTGAAATGAGGTGCTAGTCTAAATAGAACAAGTGCTCTATGCCTTGAAATGGGCTAGACAGTGTGGCAAGTCAAGTGCTTGAAATGGACTTGATACACTTTTGAACACTTAGTATGATCATTAGAGGTCGATGATAAACGAAAATATGATACAAGGCCCCCGAAACCGAATCTTCCCTTTAATCAAGACATCACCTGTTACTTTACTTTCAGTACCATTATCAACTGCTTACTTTCAGCACTTTAATTTCCGCAAGTCTTGTCCTTCAAGCACTTTAATTTTCGCACTTTAATTTTACTACAGACTTGTTCAACATCAATCCATCACAACTTTGGTGCGCAACACGCTTGAGACACAGCGCGCGACAATCCAAAAGTGTGTTTGTGGTTGATATTGAACTGGACTGTTCCAGCACTTTATTTTCAGTTATTTACCTTTCAGTACTAAAATCACAACCAACCCCCAACTGTCTTCTTTTCCACTTTCAAAAGAACAATTATCAACTAATTCCCTTTGGTTCGACCCCTACTTACCGCTTTACTACCCAATAGTAGAGTACGAGTAGCGGACTTATAAATTTATTTTTGCACAGAGACATTGCACCTTAACGACAGTGCAGTGCGCTCCGTCATCTAGTCATTAAGTATTTTTAGTCTGATCATTACCATTTTTAAGTCTGATCATTAAGTATTTTTAGTCTTATCATTGCCTATTTTTAAGTCTGATCATTAAGTTTTTAAGTCTGATCATTGCTTCTTTTTAAGTCTGATCATTACCATTTTAAGTCTGGTCATTAAGTATTTTTAGTCTGATCATTGGCTATTTTTAAGTCAGATCATTAAGTCTTTTAAGTCTGATCATTGCTTCTTTTTAAGTCTGAACATTACCATTTTTAAGTCTGATCATTAAGTATTTTTAGTCTGATCATTGGCTATTTATAAGTCTGATCATTAAATTTTTAAGTCTGATCATTGCTTCTTTTTAAGTATGATCATTACCATTTTAAGTCTGATCATTAAGTATTTTTAGTCTGATCATTGCCTATTTTTAAGTCTGATCATTAAGTTTTTAAGTCTGATCATTGCTTCTTTTTAAGTCTGATCATTACCATTTTAAGTCTGGTCATTAAGTATTTTTAGTCTGATCATTACCATTTTTAAGTCTGATCATTAAGTATTTTTAGTCTGATCATTGGCTATTTTTAAGTCTGATCATTAAGTTTTTAAGTCTGATCATTAACAACTTTTGGACTAAATTGAAAATAACATTATTAGGTTTTATACCCATCCGTGTGAAATGACTATTATACCCCTCAGTGTTTTCTCCGGGATTTCGACTAAAATGGGACACGTGTCGGTTTAATAAACGGTTTGTAGTTTTTATTTATAAACAGGTTTGTACCTGAACTGCACCCTATAAAAAATTATAAAAAATTGAAAACTTTAATTTTTAATAAAAAGGAATTTAATTTTTATTATCCCTAATACCTCTTATATAGTTCAAACCAGATAGAAACAATAATTAATATTTTTTGAATTGTTTCTAGTGGAACTTTGTAAAAAAATTCATTTTTTGTTGATTTTTTCTAAAGTTTGTAATTTTTATTTTTCCAAATTTTCAAAAAATTTAAAAATTAAATTGTTTTATAATTTTTATAATTTCGTTCAATATTTTACAACTTTTTAACATTTAAAAAAAGCTTGGTAATTTTAAATTTTTTTATATTAATTTATTAACAAACGAAATTAACACCGTCCAACGCGTTAGACGGTGCCCTTTGTTTGGAAAATTGTTTAATAGTTCGCCCCTTGTTTGGAAGTTTTTACAGTTCAGCCCACAAGTTGAAAATGGTGATAGTTCAGGTCCCCAAACTATATTTTTCCCTATTTTTATGGCTAAACATTTAGTCTTTAAGTGTGAACATTTTGGTCATAAGTCTAAACATTTAGTCTAAAGTTATGTCTGAACATTTAGTGTTAAGTCTTCAACATTTAGCTTAAGTATGAATATTAAGCGGAATACATGAACAATTTGAAACTTTTTGCTGTATAATGGCAAGTAATATTTTGTTTTTTTTTTGTTTTTTCAAAAGTAATCACACTTGGTTCGAATTGGGCTACACTTTTTTTATGGTGGGTTTTTACATATTATACATCTCAATTATCACACAACTACATCTCAATCATATTGCATGAGAACTTCATCGGGTACATGTGAACTTAGACTCTTGGTGCACCGGCCACACATGACACCAACTCGGAATATGTACTTGAATTGTGTCCATTGAAGCGCATCTTTAGCTTGATACCCACGAGCATTGACGAGAAACATAACACCTCCATGCGCACATGGAAAGAATAGGCAAGGCATCAACATCCACCTACAACACACAACACGTCCACAAGGGACGAATAACACCTCTGCGAGGAAGGAATATCACGTAACATCCACCTGCAGCACACAACACGTCCACAAGGGACATATAACATCTCCGCGAGGGAAGAATAGCACGTAACATCCACCTGCAGCACACAACACGTCCACAAGGGACGGATAACACCTCCGCGAGGGAGGAATAGCACTTAACATCCACCTGTAGCACACAACACGTCCACAAGGGATAGCTAACACCTCCACGAGGGAGGAATAGCACGTCCGCGCCAAGGCGGGACGAAAAGAGAAATATGCTAATCGGGGGAGTCGAACCCTTGACCTCTTTACAATTTGTCAATGATTAAAAACTCGACCAAAGCCCCTTTCGTGAATTGGGGTACACTTGTACGACTAAATTGTACTGAAATTTATTACGATAATATGAAAAGGTCATATTGCCCCTCTATGTTCGATTGCGAAATTTTGGCTAATCTGCTATGTGTCCACTTCTTAAACGATTTACAGTTTTGATAAATAAATTCGATTTGTACCGGAACCTCAAAATTTATTTAAACTATATTCGTAGAGTTTTGCGGTTCGGCTCAGATTAAAATTTCATACAACTCAAAACCTATATTAATCGTTAATTGATTACAATTGGTAAATGAAATGATTAGACCAAATTCTAATTAATCACAACTTGAATGTCTAACGCATAAAAATTAACTTATCTACGAGCAATTTTGAAACTGAATTTCAAGCATTCAGTATCAAAATCTGAATCTCAAATTTTAGTGTGATGTTAGGGTTTAATATTTATGTTTCGTTTTCTTCTCTAATTTGAGGAATTCATGGGTCAACTATGGTGAAGAGTTAGTGGCACGAGAGCAAGAGGAGTGCTAAAGATGCTAGAGAATATTTAGCCACTGAAGAAGATGTTTTCAAGGGGAGGCATCCGGATAGGAAAATGGTCGGTTGGCTAAATATGACACTCTCATTCTAGTTCATGTATGGATATCAAGACATATAGTTGATATAATTTGTGGAAACTTGTAGGATTGACTTTTAATATTAAAAAGAAAAGGCGGATGGTGTAAGGAGCGGAAGGGGTGAGTGGTTTAAGAATTCACAACATTCATGAAATCTGTTATTAAAGATGTCACTAGTAATCAATGAGAACAAACTGTGGTTGTCAAATTCAATAATGAGTCAGGTAACTCTACGAATTATGTGTATGAAATTTATGAACTATTTTATAGTTCAAGGGTATGCATTTATAGATCGTGGATTTGACAGTGTTGAATTAAGATGTTTTAACACCAAATCTCACGAACTATATTCTTGAACTCGCGAACTGTGGTGTTAAAACTACAAATTATTTAAATTCTCATATACAAGCAGTGAATTTGTGCTGATGTAATTTGAGACCTTGATGTTTGGATGATAAAAAATAACAAACTTTTGTATCAATAGTATATTATAAAAAAATCAAATTCTGGATTGCATAGAGTTTTTGTTGTTGTTGATAGGGCTGGATTGCATAGAGTTTGAACGTATATTTGGTTTTGTTTATGATGCAACAGATTACGTAAGTCGTTGAATCAAGAGATGTGCCCTTTGCCCTTTAACAATTATCATGCGGAACTTTGTCCATCAAAAAGTGAGTGATATTCCGTTTTCCCTTCTCTCTTAGGTTCCTTAGCCTAAAGTGAGTGATATTCCGTTTCGTTCAACTCGTTTGAGTTAGAACGGTTGAGTTATTTAGATTTACATATTTAAGAACAAGCTTGAACTTCTTCACGCTTCTGGAGTCTTCCTTTTCCGATCGTTCGTCGGATCTACTGTTTGCTGCTGTTGGTATCCATGACAATTCTCATTTGGAACTGTAGGGGGTTGGGGATGCCCTTTGCAGTTAAAGCATTAAGGGGCGTTATTGGATCGTCACATCCTTTGATTGTGGCATTGATCGAAAAGAAGGTGAATAAAAGTAAGTGTGAAAACATTAGGGTTGAGACTAGTTTCCAGCATTATTTCAATGTACCTGTGAATGACAAATCTGGGGGTTTAATGGTAATGTGGAATTCGGATATTGAGGTCAGTTTAAAATTTTTTTTCTTTCTTTCATATTGACTTCATTGTAAACTCCTTTGGACAATTTCGAGCTACTCTTTTAAAGAGCTGGGAACTTCTCTGACGACTCAAATCTATGTCTGATCTACCTTGGTAGTCTTCGGGGATTTCAATGAAATTTTGAAATACTCGGAGACCACGAGCAGGATTGCACATAGAAGATGCTCTATGGAACAATTCCAGAAAACCTTAAGTTCTTGTGAACTTTTTGACTTGGGTTTCAGAGGTAATAAGTTCACTTTCTCCAATTGTAGATATGGAAAAAATGAGGTGAAATGCAGACTTGATAGAATCTTAGCAAACAGCGATTGGCAGACTTTGTTTCCTAATTTTACAGTTCAGCATCTTGTTGCACATCACTCTGATCATAAGCCAATTTAGCTTAAGTGGGTTCATGATCATAAAGGAGGAGATAAGATGTTTAGGTTTGAGTCTATGTGGATGCGAGATCCACATCTGAAAAGTATTATTGGGGACAACCTGTCATCAGCACAAGGACATGTTTTAGAAAAGTTAGATGATCTTAAAGTTAAATTAACAGATTGGAACAGAAGGCATTTTGGTAATGTAAATAGACAACTTAAAAATCTAAAGGTGGAATTAGATAGAGTTAGGGCACTTCCTAGAACACAAGATACTCTGGAAACAGAGACTCACATTGTTCAACAAATCGATGAATGGTTGCTTCGAGAAGAACAAATGTGGTCTCAACGTTCAAGAGTTTTCTGGTTAAGGGATGGAGATAATAATACCAAATATTTCCACACAAAAGCTAGCTCGAGACGAAAGGCCAACAGAATCCATCAACTTTATAACAGTGAGGGTGTCATTTGTGATGATCAAGCTCAGATTCAAAGTATTGCTTGTAATTACTTTTAGAATATCTTTGCTTCTTCTCTGAATATACTGACAATGAGTTGTTGCGAGAAATGAGTCATGTTCTGAAGAAGGTGACTGATGCTCATAATAGCTTATTGACTAAGCCGTTCAGTTAAAGAAAAGTTATGGAAGCACTGTTTCAACTTCATCCATCTAAAGCTCCAGGGCTGGATGGTTTTCTTGCGGGTTTTTTTCAACAAAATTGGAGTATTATAAAACATGATTTTATTTCTTCTTGTCTGGCTGTTCTAAATGATGGTATTATGCCTCCGCGTATTAATGATACTCTCATTGTTTTATTGCCTAAGCAGAAAGTTGCTAAAAGAAGAGGAGTTTAGGCCTATCAGTTTGACGACGGTGATTTCTAAGACTATTGTTAAAGCCCTGGTTAACAGACTTCAAGTGATTCTCGCGGAGGTAATAAGCATTCAACAATCTGCTTTCATTAAGGGTCGACTAATTACATACAATTTCATTATAGCCCATGAATGTGCACATTTTATTAAGAAAGCTAGAAAGAGCAAGCAGGTGTTTGGTTCCTTTAAACTGGATATGTCCAAAGCTTATGACCGGATAGATTGGCGATTTTTGAAACTTATCTTAATCCAAATTGGATTTGCAGAAAGTTGGGTGTCTAGTATTTTGAACTATGTATCCAGTGTGCAGTATTGTCTTAGAGTCAACGATTCTATTACTTCTGATGTTCCCTTGAGTGGCATGTATTTGACAAAACGTCTTTAGACAGTTCGAGCAGGAGTTCAGGGGGAGTTCGAACACATCCTCACACTCATGAACAGCGTGGAGCAGACGCAAGGATGTTTTCCGGAAGGTTCCAAAGATCGAAGATCTTTTCAAACTGAAGTCGGCCAGCGAAGATTTCGAGCTTCAGATATTCAAACGAATATCTTCGCCTCCGTTTAAAGAAGAAGGGCTGACTTGGCGTGGAAGAAATATCAAGATCTTCCCAAAGATTGGATTAAGATATACATCGAATATTTAGGAATATTTCCTAAATATTTGATGAGAATATCTGAAACAGATTTGGATCCCCCATACATATAAATAGAATGCTAGGGCATCCAAATCTGCATGGCTTCCCGAGAGAAAGAAAACAAGAGAGCAATCATGAGATTGGAGAAGGAGCGACGGCCAGCTGAGAATTCCACACCGAAATATCAACGGTGAAGAAGCAGTCTGTTCAGGGTGCTATTCAAACTGTTCTTGAAGAACTACCTAGCGTACAGACACAGTGATCAAGACACGTCTTCGAGAGAAGGCGACTGGGCTTCAGGGAGGTCCAAGACTAGGTCGAGAGGCAAGTCACGTCCTACCCATAGAGGATCGAGGTGAGCTGCGGTGAACCGAGATTGCAAATCCGAGAGACGGAGGGTTAGATGCTAGGCTATTACAAACAAGGTGTTGTGTAAGTGTAAGTCCACGAATAGCTCTAAACTCGTAATAAGATTTGTGTCCCTTTTAGGGTGTGGGAAACCCCCCAGAGTAGGCGAAGCCGAACTGGGTATCATTCTGTGTGTGCTCCTGTTTTGTTCTAGTACGGTACTATCTACTAAGGTGTTCCAGTATCTGGTGGAACACAACCTAGAACTGGTCTTGAACAGACAACATAATTTCAAATGGTATCAGAGCAAACACTCAACACACTGAGTGGGATCCTAGAACTGTTCAAGATGACTCCAAAGGAAATACAAAGCACAACCAGAGATAACAAAGATATTTCGCTAAGGACAGAGGTGTCTGGAGTATTGGCTGAGACTGACTGCACCTCCTATCAACTGACTATGATGGCTCGGAAGTTTGGCAGGATGGCTCGAAAGCTCGACAAACGTAGACCTGAGCAAGGACAGTCAC
Organism: Rhodiola kirilowii; assembly: GCA_033675215.1. Lineage (NCBI taxonomy): Eukaryota > Viridiplantae > Streptophyta > Magnoliopsida > Saxifragales > Crassulaceae > Rhodiola > Rhodiola kirilowii. The sequence continues at coordinate 25,505,687 of CM066200.1, forward strand.
ACTCAAGCAAGTTTCACGACTGGAAGATAGACACAAAGACCTGCAGAAACAAAAACGTCTGCATGGTTGCCTTCAGGTCATCAAGTCACATGGAGAAAGATCGCTGGCAGTTCGATAGTGGATGCTCCGCCCATATGACAAGTGACTCCAAGTTTCTTACACATATTCAACCTGTCATAAATAAGCAGTTTGTAACGTTCGGTGATGGAGGAAAGGGTCAGGTGATCGGCTGTGGGACATTGAAGGTTCTGGATCTTCCTGTACTCAAGGACACCCTCCTAGTTGAAGGACTGAAGGTGAACCTAATCAGTATAAGTCAATTATGCAACGGCGGACACCATGTCAAATTCACTCACAACGCTTGTCAAGTTTTAGATAAGGAAGGAGGCACTCCGATGAAAGGCAGCAGGGCATCCAACAACTGTTACCTCATTGGCTCTGCTGGAACAGTTGCTACATCAGCTTGTTTGTCAAGTCAAGCAGATGAAATGGCACTTTGGCACAGACGCTTGGATCACCTAAATCTCAAGACTTTGAGAAAACTCTGCTCAACTGGTCTCATTCGAGGAATGCCATATGTAAAAGGAGATTTAGACGTAACATGTGGAGAATGTCAAATCAGGAAACAGACAAAGGCATCTCATCCCAACATCTCGTAAATCAGCACCAACAGACCGTTGGAACTGATCCATATGGATTTGATGGGCCCAATGCAAGTAGAGAGCTATGGTGGCAAGAAATATGTCCTTGTATGTGTGGAAGACTTCACCAGATATACTTGGACTAGGTTCCTTCGGGACAAGACTGAAGCTGCTCAACAGTTCATTGAACTTGCTACCTTGGTCCAACGAGAGAGGGAGGACAAAAGAGAAAGACTGGTGTCTATCAGGAGTGATAATGGGACAGAATTTAAGAATAGCACCATGGCGACTTACTGTGCAGAACACGGGATTGCTCATCAATTCGCATCTGTAATCACACCTCAGCAGAATGGAGTTGTGGAACGAAAAAATTGTACCATTCAGGAGATGGCACGCGTGATGATTCATGCCAAGAAAATCCCCCTGAAGTTCTGGTCAGAAGCCATGCATACGGCGTGTCACATAATCAATCGTGTGACGATACACACTGGAACGGAGAAGACCTGCTATGAACTTTAGAAAGGAAAGAAGCCCACTGTCAAGTACTTCCACATTTTTGGGAGTGAATGCTACATCCTGAATGATCGTGAGTACCGGCAGAAGCTGGATCCGAAGAGTGATGAGGTATTCTTTCTAGGATACTCATCGAACAGTCGAGCATACCGGGTGTTCAACAAGCGCACATGCTCAGTCATGGAGTCTATCAATGTCAAAGTCAAGGATGAAGTAATTGAGAAAGGTGTCTCAAACGATGCTGATGACATTTCTGGCATAGTACCTGAGCCACAACCATCGGCTCAATAGACAGAAAATGGACCGACAGGCGAAGCGCCAACTACTGACAATCTCCTTGAAATTTCCTCATCAGACGAAGCCGATAATGACAACACTCAAGAGGATTTTGCCACCTTACAACCCTCTCAACGAATTGCCAGGGACCACCCAATCTCGGAGGTCATTGGAGCACCAAGTGACGGAGTAAGAACTCGCAGGATGCAGACCAACTTCAGAGAACTTGCTACCTGCTCGTGTTTTATGTCTACCATAGAACCAAAAAATGTAAAGGAAGCACTTCGTGATGAGTATTGGGTCCTTGCCATGCAGGAGGAACTAGAAGAATTTGCTCGCAATGATGTATGGGACTTAGTTCCAAGATCTGATGGTGTAAATGTCATCGACACTAAATGGATTTTCAAGAACAAGTCAGATGCATCGGGGAACATCACAAGGAACAAAGCTCGCCTTGTGGCACAAGGATATACACAGATAGAAGGGATTGACTTTGATGAGACCTTTGCCCATGTTGCTCGTCTTGAAGCCATTCGGCTGCTTCTTGCTCTGGCATGTCACTTGAAATTTCGGCTATTCCATATGGATGTCAAAAGTGCTTTCCTAAACGGTTTTCTAAATGAGGAAGTATACGTGGCTCAGCCGAAAGGATTTGAGGACCCGCATCATCTAGCATCTGTGTACCGCCTGAAGAAAGCTCTGTACGGACTCAAACAGGCACCTAGCGCATGGTATGAGCGTCTCACCATGTTCCTCGTCAACCATGGATATGTGCGAGGGGGAGTAGACAAGACTCTGTTCGTAAAACACACAAGGCCAGACTTCATTATCGCACAAATCTATGTTGACGATATTATGTTTGGGTCCAACACCCAGAAGCTGGTGGATCAGTTCGTGGAACAGATGCAGAAGGAGTTCAAGATGAGCATGGTTGGTGAGATGAACTACTTTCTGGGTGTACAGGTGATTCAGAAGGATGTTGGCATCTTCATCTCACAGAGCAAGTATGCCAAGAATCTAATAAAGAAATTCAATCTTGAGAAGGCAAGTCACAAACGAACCCCGGCTGCTAGGCATCTAAAAATCACTAAAGACGATGCTGGAACAAAAGTCGATCAGACTTTGTGCAGGAGTATGATTGGAAGCCTCCTGTGATGAGTCGTAGTTGTACGACTATTTTATATGTTAAAACCCCGTCTCTTAGTGTTACCTGTTTATTATTTCACTACCTGTGTGTAGTTTTCGTTCTCAGGTACACTCGGAGATCATGGAAGGAATATCGGCTAAAAGGAGCCTATTTGATGATGTTTGGCGCGGAAAGAAATGAAGTCCGAAGCACTTTGGAATTTTTGTCAATGCAGAACGCGGAGGTCTTAGGGAGTTAAGGCGCGGACGTCTATACATTTACAGTAATTCAAGAGACGTCCGCGGATCATAAAACAAGAGACGTCCGCGGGTGACAGCTGGCAGTCAAACTTTGTTATTTCTAATTTGCAATCTCAGGAAGTACAAAAGGGAGAATAAGACGAGCCAAACCCTAGGCGGCTGACCTCGAATTTCAGCAGAGAAAAGAGACACGTTTCGGGAAGAAACAACATACACGTTCGAGAGATTTAGAGAATTAGGGTTTGACCTAATTTTGGAAAGCTGCAGCGCGGTGGAGAATTCACCATTAGTAATTTCGTTCTATTTTATTCATATAAGTTCATGATGTATTCCTTCGCGATGAGTAGCTAAACTCATATGTGTAGGCTAGAACTCGACATTGTGATGTTTTGACTTGAGACCTATATTTATCTTTATGTTTTGCGTTATATTATTCTGCATGTTTATGGAATTGATGTGCTAGCTTGAGTGGAACCCTAGAGGGGGAGCTTCTGTTAGTTTGTTGATTCCGATTGTCACAGTTTACTAGCAACCTAGCGGGGATAGCAAACTAGGACACGAGTAATATACCACTAGGATTAAAAAACCCTAGGACAACTTGTAGTGCAACCTAGCGGGGAGCTCTAAGTTATAAAACATTAGAAATCGAAACGGTTGGGTTAATGATTTAGTCTTGCATCACAGTCGAGAGTTCTAGTTTGCACTGTTCTTTAATATTTGATACTTGAATTTGCGTGACGATTGCTCTTTTAATCATAGTTGTTTACTGCGTTTTATTTACTTGTTCGAAACTCACAACCCCCCCCTTTGTTACTTTCATACTTTGTGAAGCAGATTCTTATACCGATCTCTGTGGATACGACCCGACCTACCACTTGCTAGTCGGAGATAAAGAAATATTATTTTTGACGGGTACAACGACGCCCATCAAATTTTGGCACCGTTGCCGGGGATTGGTAACGAAGAATCTCACTAAGTTTTTATTTCTTTTAGTTTTATTTTATTGTCTTTTTTATTTTTGTCACTTGATTATTCTCTGTTTAAGTAACAATGTCACAGAGAAGTGTTGATCGTGATATGGAAGAGCGAGGTAGTGTCCTCGGAGATAACATGCAGGAACAAGGGCAATGACTGCTCCCTGTTAATCACAGATTACCACCCCCCAGGAATCAGCAATTTGTGAATGAGTTTGCTAGACATCGTGCAGCTAGACACGATGATTACGAGGACGAGCTGGATCGACAATACCTCGGTGGAGGAAACCAATATGGACAGTTAGCTAGGCGTCGGGATTTGGGACGCACGATGAGAGGAGTTTGTGCGCCATTTATTGATGAGGAGCCTTGGTGCATTTGGCTGGATGAGGACGCAGATGATATCGAGATAAAGAGTGGGGTGATACACCACTTGCCCAAGTTTGGAGAAATGCCCGATGAGAACCCCCTAAGGCACTTAAAGGAATTTCATGGAGTTTGCATGTCCATGAAATCAGCATCGGTTCCGGAAAATATTTTTAAATTAAAGATATTTCCTTTTTCTTTAGAAAGTCAAGCTAAATCTTGGTTAATGTCTTTACCTTCAGGTTCGATTACTTCATGGGATCAATTGCAAAGGAAGTTCATGGACAAGTACTACTCCCATTCGAAGGCGGCTCAAACAAGAAAGGAGCTCTCTATGCTTAGACAAGGACGTGCAGAAACGTTGTTCGACTATTTGGAGAGGTTTAGGCATTTGGAAGAGAGTTGTCCGAATCATGGAATCCCACAAAGGATGCTGCTTGAATACTTTATGGATGGGATGGTTCTAATGGAAAGAAGAATGCTAGATGCCTCAGCCCAAGGGTCTATCCTCGACATGTATCCCGAGGAGATATGGGAGTTGATTGAGAAAGTTGCCGAGAGCACAAGGTATTTAGAAGAAACATATAAACCCGCACCAGTTGCTAACGTGAATGTACATTCTGAATTGCAGGAACTGAAGGATATGATGACTAAAATGATGACGCAACAACCACAAAGAAATCAACAAGTGAAGTGTAAGGTAAACAAGTCCACTTTTAATTCAATAAATAATGACAACGCTGTTTTTTAGGAAAGAACAGAAGACGTGAATATAGTGGACTACATAAACAAGGGAGATTTGCCACCAAGGAGATATGATGGATATCAAGGCAACAACAAATGGCAGCCAAGGCAAAGCGATGGTGGTTGGCAAAGGAACAACAATTACGATGCGGGGCAATCCTCATACCCACAAAAGCAGCCATACAAACCACCACAGATCAGACAAGGAGATGAGGACCCGATCAAGGAATTTAGGGATGAAGTGAGAGGCATGTTCAAAGAACTCACTCAAAAGATGGGCCACCATGCTGAAGTGTCTCAAATTGCCAGCACCGTTTACGAAACGCGAGAAGACAAAGGGAAGTTGCCTTCACAAACGATCCCCAATCCAAGGCAAAATGTCAGTGTGATCGTGATAAAGGATGAAGAGGAGATGAAGGCTGAAGAAAAAGAAGAAAAAAAAGAAAATGAGCAAAATTTGGATTCTGCATCAGTGGAAAACGCGGACGCCTCAACCATTAAGGCGCGGACGCCTGATGAATTATTGCTAAATCAAGAGACGTCCGCGGAGAAAAAGCAGGAGACGTGTGCGGAATTCCCAGTGAGCAATTTCCAAATTTTAAATTCTAACCCTCTTGCGCAATTGCCATTTCCCATGCAGGTTATTGAGAACCACAAAGCTATAAATAATGAAATCCAACAGAAGGGGAATGAGGACACGAGAACCAAAGCACAAATGCAAGAATTGGAGAAAGGGAAACAAGGAGCATTGACCACTCGGACTAGAGATCCAGGTGCCTTCACGGTGACCTGTGGCATTGGTAACACGCTTATTCCCCACTGTTTGATTGATTTCGGAGCGTCCATTAATGTTATGCCGTATGATCTATATTGTTCATTGAAACTTGGACCGGTAAAACCAATCAAGTTAACTATTGAGTTAGGCAACAAGTCATGTGTTCATCCTTATGGTTTGCTTGAGAATTTAACCGTGAATGTTGGTGAAGTTGTTGTGCCTGCAGATTTTTATGTCTTGCAGATGGAGGACACCCAGACTAAGGAGTCTTTAACACTCATTCTTGGACGACCGATCTTGTTTGCGACGAAGGCAAAAATTGATGTTGATGAGGGCACTATTATCCTCAAATATGGTGGCAAGATGGCTGAGTTTCGTGTCTTTGAGGATGACCACCAGCCTTGTGCGGGGAAACCACCTGAGATAGCTAGTAGAACTTGTTTTAATATTATAACTGCTGAATCGTTGCGTTTGATTCAGGGTCTCAGTGAGCAGCTGAAGGTAACAAGGAAACAACGCCCACCAGATAAAAAGCGAGTAAAGAAACAAAAGTGTGGGGTGGGTGCGCAAAAAAGGTGGACACCTAAAGAAAAGAACTGTAGATCGAAGCCACCTGATGGCGGGCTGAGAATTGAAAAAAGATCAACTAGTGAACGTGCTGAAGAGAGGAGCACGCTGGGCAGTAAGTTTGACTTGGAGCAGCCTTGGGATCCTAACTTGTGATCCTTTAAGAGGTAATGTCTAGCCAATGACGTAAAACAAAGGCGCTCACCGGGAGGCAACCCGGTGTGTTTTTACTTTACACATGTTAGGAGTAGGTTAATTAGTGGAATTGGGAAGCTGATAATGCGCCTCAAGTGCATTTCTTTTTATTTCTGGTGATTTCAGGTGATTAAACGAAGGAAAAAATTCTACACCAGTGTAGTTCGCGCACGTCTCAACTGTTAGAGCACGGACGCCTCAGCAATTATTGCATATTCTTCAGACGTCCGTGGGAGGAAAAGAAAGAGACGTCCGCGATGCATTTCAAAAGGGTAAAATCGCAGAGCTTAGCACCACCACCAGACTATTAGGGGAGTACCAGTTCCTTTCGCTTTTTATTTATTTCTTTTCATTTTTATTTGAGTCTGTTGAGTCTATTTTGTGTGAGTCTGTTTTGTTATACATCTCATATCTTGAATTGTACCGTGAGGACACGGGTCCATCTAGGTGTGGGGTGGGATGTTGTTGAGTCAGTTGTGCGTCGTGTCTGTTTTTAAATTTTTATGTCGCATGTTTTGTGTCTTGATGAACTCATGATGAACTGATGATGCACTGCTATGCTTTTCTCATATGTCAAGAATCTCATTTCCAGCTTTTTATGACTATTGTGCTCATTTGACTAAAAATGCAAAATTTCAAAAAAAAATTCGATGCTTTGTTCTTGTGAGTTGTGATATGCAGGGATGTGGAGTTGACAGAAATGTCCTAGAAAGGTACGGCAAATTGCAGGAAGTTCTGAGTTTTTGGTTCTGATGATTGAGAAAAGAGGGGGAGGTTGACGCTTCACTGGCCTAGTCCTGAGAGTAGCTCCGTCACCAAGTATACAAGTTTATTCATGCGTTCGAAGTGGTGACGGGAAAGAGAAAACGAACTGTCCATCTCTAGTCGAAGTAGCTGGGAATGGGTGGGTAACCCCTACCTTGCCCTATGCAGAAAAGACGAGGATGAGAAAAGAGCGGGATGCACTCCTATGCTGTTATCCGGAGGCTATGATTGGAGTGGTTCAAGGGCGCAAATGATTATGTGGACAAGAAACAAATTCAAAAGCCGAAGGCAAACCATCAAGTAAAAAACAGAAAGAAAAAAAAAATCAGAAATCTGATTGATTCAAGCAAAGATGTGTCGTTTATCAAAGTCCATACAAGTTAAAGAATTCAAGACTCAACGGTATGAAAGCAGTGAATAAATCATGTGTCAGAGAAAGCCACTGACTCAATTCTAAAGACCAGAACTCAGAAAAGAATGCAATGTCCATGGTACCTATAGGGGACTATCTCCCAAACATCCAAGGTCGTTTGAATTGCAACTCGCGAGGTAACAAGTATCGAAAAATCTATCTATACTCGCATTGTTAGAATCTTAAGCATAATAAGATTAATTGCTGTATTTGAGATTGAGATGTAAGGATTAGCATGACTAGTTATACATTGTAATTCTTTCTATGGCTTTGTTCTTGTTCGAGACGAACAAGTTCAAGTGTGGGGTAGTTTGATGAGTCGTAGTTGTATGATTATTTTATATGTTAAAACCCCGTCTCTTAGTGTTACCTGTATATTATTTCACTACCTGTGTGTAGTTTTCGTTCTCAGGTACACTCGGAGACCATGGGAGGAATACAAGCTAAACGGAGCCTATTTGAAGATGTTTGGCGCGGAAAGAAATGAAGTCGGAAGCACTTTGGAATTTTCGTCAGTGCAGAACGCGGAGGTCTTAAAGAGTTAAGGCGTGGATGTCTATACATTTACAGTAATTCAAGAGACGTCCGCGGATCATAAAACAAGAGACGTTCGCGGGTGACAGCTGGCAGTCGAATTTCGTTATTTCTAATTTGCAATCTCGGGAAGTACAAAAGGGAGAATAAGACGAGCCAAACCCTAGGCGGCTGACCTCGAATTTCAGCAGAGAAAAGAGACACGTTTCGGGAAGAAACAACATACACGTTCGAGAGATTTAGAGAATTAGGGGTTGACCTAATTTTGGAGAAGAAAGCTGCAGCGCGGTGGAGAATTCACCATTAGTAATTTAGTTCTATTTTATTCATATAACTTCATGATGTATTCCTTCGCGATGAGTAGCTAAACTCATATGTGTAGGCAAGAACTCGACATTGTGATGTTTTGACTTGAGACCTATATTTATCTTTATGTTTTGCGTTATATTATTCTGCATGTTTATGGAATTGATGTGCTAGCATGAGTGGAACCCTAGCGGGGGAGCTTCTGTTAGTTTGTTGATTCCGATTGTCACAGTTTACTAGCAACCTAGCGGGGATAGCAAACTAGGACACGAGTAATATACCACTACGATTAAAAAGCCCTAGGACAACTTGTAGTGCAACCTAGCGGGGAGCTCTAAGTTGTAAAACATTAGAAATCGAAACGGTTGGGTTAATGATTTAGTCTTGCATCACAGTCGAGAGTTCTAGTTTGCACTGTTCTTTAATATTTGATACTTGAATTTGCGTGACGATTGCTCTTTTAATCATAGTTGTTTACTGCGTTTTATTTACTTGTTCGAAACTCACAACCCCCCTTGTTACTTTCATACTTAGTGAAGCAGATTCTCATACCGATCTCTGTGGATACGACCCGACCTACCACTTGCTAGTCGGAGATAAAGAAATATTATTTTTGATGGGTACTTGACAGCCAGCAGACCAAATATAGCGTATGCGGTAGGAGTCTGTGCAAGGTATTAGGTGGATCCGAAAGAAAGTCATCTTCTGCAAGTAAAGAGAATCATAAAATACGTGTGCGGAACTGTCGACTTTGGAATCTGGTACACCAAGGACACCAACCCACATCTGGTTGGCTTCTGCGACGCTGACTGGGCAGGAAACACTGAAGATCGGAAGAGCACATCTGGAGGATGCTTCTTCTTAGGAAATAACTTGGTTTCTTGGTTCAGTAAAAAGCAAAATACCATCTCGCTCTCTACAGCCGAAGGAGAGTATATCGCTGCAGGAAGTTTCTGCACTCAACTGCTGTGGATGAAGCAAATGCTATCTGAATACGGAGTGAAACAGAAGGAGATGACCCTGTACTGTGACAATATGAGCGTGACGGAGCTCACCGCACTGTCGTTAAGGTGCGATGTTCTCTGTGCAAAATAAATTTATATCTCCGCTACTCGTACTCAACTAGTGGGTAGTAAAGGGTAAGTAGGGGTCGAACCCAAGGGAGTCAGGTGAATAGTTGTTCTTTAAGTAGGACAGTTGGGGGTTGGTGGTGATTTTAGTACTGAGAGTAGCGTGGGTTGGTTGTGATTTTAGTACTGAAAGGTAAAGTAACAGTTGATATTACAATTAAAGGAAAACATTCGGTTTTAGGGGCCTTGTATCATAGTCTGTTTATCATTGACCTCTAATGATCATACTAAGTGTTCAAAAGTGTATCAAGGCTATTTCAAGCACTTGATTTGCCACACTGTCTAGCCCATTTCAAGGTCATAGAGCACTTGTTCTATTTAGACTAGCACCCCATTTCAAGGTATACTAGCCTATGTGCATCCATTTGATCAATCATTTCCGATCAATCCAAATGGCGTTTTAAAGAGGTCGAACTCCTCAGATAAGCTTTGCCATTTCAAGCATCCACTTACCCGAGTATGTTCACGAACCCCACGGAAGAGTTTTGCCATTTCAAGCATCCACTCAACCTTGGAAGTTCTAACCTAATATGTGGCACATAGAACAAGTTTTGAACACATAGAGGCACTAAGAGTATGGTCTAAAACATTGTATGGTACAAGTACACCCCTTCAACCGAATGAAGGGTTTAACTATGAATATCCATGAAACAGGACATCATAGCTAAGTACTTGAAAAGTAAAGGTTTTGAAAGATAGAAAGTAAAGGTTTTGGAAAGTAAAGACAGGAAAGTAAAGTTGCTGAATTGAAAAGACAGTAAAGTAAAGAAAAGAGTACTTACAAAAACCGTTGAAAGTGCTAAAGCTTCGATTCCAAAGTAAGGCGATTACAAGGATGGTGCTCACAAGCTTGAGAGATAAGTGACTTGTGCTTCTTGCACACAAAATGGGATGATTTTACAAAGGAGGGAAGCATGGGTATTTATAGGCTAAGGGAGGCAAGGAGATGAAGACACATGGCTCAAGATGGGAGGAGGAGCTCAAAGCCATCGGGTGATGTCATCACCTCCCAAAGCCGCCGGCCACATGGCAAGGAAGGAGAGGCTTGTGGCTTAGCCGCCGGCCACATGGAGGAAGGAGAGTGAGTTTGAGTTTTGTGAGTCTCATCCCAAAAAGCCATCGGTCGTTTCAGCTCCGGACTGACTCTGGTTGCTCTTCGGTTGGACTTGTTTTGAGTGATTCCACGTCAGGTTCTCGAAAGTCAGAAATTGGTCGTGACCTGGAATGACTCGTAATTCATTTTCAGCTTTAAAACTCCTCCTTAGCCTGTATTCTCTCTAGACTTCAAAATACCCTGTAGATAAATATCGGAACTAACAAGCAAAAGTTAAATAGACAAAGAGTCTAATTTGGTGGGTTTAACTGTGTTTATGATTCATACAATTATGGTCCATCAGAGCGCAATTAGCATATCGAAGAACCCAGTACAGCACTCCAGGATGAAGCACATAGACATCAAGCATCACTTCATCAGAGAGCTGGTTGAACAGAAGGTAGTGACCCTAAAGCATGTGACAACAGACAAGCAATTGGCTGATATCTTCACCAAAACGCTAGATGCCACACAGTTCAAAACACTCAGATCCTCCTTGGGTCTGTGTGTTGTCAAGAACTAAGTGTTCCAGGTAATGGTCAGTCACAGGCGGAACTCCAGCAAAATTGTTGGACTGACCACTTATAAAAAGGAAGCTGGAACAGAAGGTACACTTTTTGAAGATCAATCCTTTTTATGATTTTTGGAAATCTCCTTCGTGCCGTTATGAGGAAAAAGGAGATCTTCTCGAAGGCTCGGCTTGTGAAGTTTAAAAGGCTGAACGTGACTTGGAAATCAAAATTATTTGTCTGCTGTTCTTGCTCTCCCGTCTAAAACCCTAACGCAGCCGTCCCTCGCGATTTCTTCCAAAGCTTCATCTTTTCGGTATCAATGGTTAACATTAGGAAGACCTCCAAGTCAGTTATCAAGATGTCATCGGAAGCAAAGATGATAGACAAGAAACCGTCCGATACTCTGGCGACCAAGTCACAAATTCCAAAATCGACGAAGTCAAAGATACCGATGAAGATAAAGGCATCGCCTTTGGTTGATAAATATGCAGCATTGCCTAGTTTCAAAATTTCTGAGGAAGAAACAGGTTCTTCAAAACCTAGAGTTGTGATGGAGGATAGAAAAAGTTCAGAACCTACTGCAAAGCAAAAGGATGTGCCCTCGCAACCTGTGGAGAAAAATCCTAATCCAACCGGTACTAGTTCAACACCAACAAGTCTCACTCCTCCACCTGCTTTGTCCCAGTCTTAGGTAATCCCAAACCCTAAGGCTCCGTTTAATTCTTCCGTGCATGTGAATGAGGCCGTTGTTGAAAGTGAGTGGTCAGATAAGGAAGTTAATGTTGCGGGTGATAAGGGTGATGATGCCAGTAGGGTTTGTGTGAATGAGGTTGCTGTCGGTATGGTGAAAGAAGGGGTTCCCAGTATGCCTGTGTCCAGGGTTACTGGTGGCTCAGGAGTATGGAGGGAGAAGATCCATGCATCTGGATACGTGCGTCCGGGAAATCTTTGGAGGAAGAAGGGGATACGTCAGGTAGTGTCTCCAAGACAGTTTCTGGTCAAGATTTGTTCTATCAGAGAAAGGCTTGGTGCCATGTCTGACACAGAGTCTGAACGGCTCCTTGGTTCCTCAAGCCAGAATACTGTGTCTATCGCTGAAGACTCTGAGCTAGTCGAAAAAGATGATGAACTGGATGCTATCTTTAAGGACATTGATGATGTTGCTCAAGTATTGCAAAAGGAAAAGACCTCAGTGCCTACTGTACCGAGACTAAATCAACCCTTAGAAGCAGTTTTAGTGGAAGAATCAGATAGAGCTCCATTCAGTGTTCAAGAGAATAAAGCCCATGAGGAGGTGGATTCCTGATGAGCCGTATTTATACGACTCATCGAGTAAACAAAGCCCATCAATTCCAGCACTTTATCATGCAAACAGTTACTTCTTAGTGTTATTTTGCATTTCAGGTGTTTCGGAAGCTCTAGGAGGAAACGTGCTTAAAAGACGGCTTTTTCATGCCAGACGCATCGCAGTTGAAGAACAAAGCCAGAGGAGCGTCGTGAACAGTTTTTTTCGGCTCGTGAACAGTAATTCCGGCGTGAACAGTAATTCCGGCGTGAACAGTAATTCTGCGTGAACAGTACTTCGGGTCGTGAATAGTAACTTCGGGAAAAATCCAAATTCCATGCATGACGGTTTAGAGGCTTCTAGAAGGTTCTGGAAGGCTCTACATAGATCTGGAAGACTTCCAGAAGAAGAAAACTTAGAGACCAAGCAAAGTCGATTGTAGGACATGTTTCCTAAAACCATTTTTGGACCGACTTCAATTTGGAAGCTTTGAGGCCTGAGTTTTCTCTATAAATATAGCCTCATATCAAGGGTTTCAAGCATCCCAATTCGAAGAGTTCTCTCCTCTAAATACCGAACTTTCTTCCTCCATTCGAAGTCCTCTCGGTACTCAGCCCTCACGACCCAGTTCCTTACTTCTCTCGGCTATAGAGAAGAACACGTGTCCCTTTTAATTATTGCTTTTTATTCCATGGCTATGTGTAACTAAACCTTTTATTCGGGCTAGGGTTTATACATTGTGACGATCATTTTTGAGACTAGTTCTTAATGTTATTCATGTTTTACTAATTCTCGTGCCTTATCATGAAATATTGCTAGACTAGGTGGATACTTTGTCGTAAAGCTTGGTTGATCAATATTTCTATCTTTATTATCTATCTAATACTTTGTCGTTTGGATAGATAGCACATCTAGGTTAAATAGCACCTTTGTCGGGTTATTAAACTTAGGGGAATTAGAAGCTTACCACCTTTGTCGGGTTAAGTTGTGGCGTAACACCTTTGTCGGGTTACTTGGGGTATCACTTTTGTCAGGATAACCACACTTAGAAACTATGAATTAGATATTTAGAAGTCAATGATAAAACAAGTCACAATCAAACCCTAGTCTGAATATTCTCTCTCTGATTGTTACCCACTCGTTTATTTACTTGTTTCCTAATCTTACATTGTTTCCAAATCACTCACAACCAATTGTTTCCTTTCTTACAGAACCTTAAGTAGCTATCTAGCTCCCTAGGGTTCGACCCTTGCTTGCCGCTGTCCTAACCCACAGTCTAGAGTAAGGAACATTATAAATTCAAATTTGCAGGTACCGACGACGACATGTCAAATTTTGGCGCCATTGCCGGGGAGCTACGCACGGTGAAATTTGTTCTCTCTTAGTTTCTTAATTAGTTATTTCCTTGTCTTTAGTTTCCATCTTGTGCTTTGCTACTCGTGTGCCATGTCTCACGCAGGTAGCCATGTAGGTGATAACAATGAAGAAGTCGAGCAAGTCGTCCGAGACGGAGCACCACCGCACCACAACGGGCCAGGCCCGGTAAGACAAGAAGGAGAGATCAGGGGGGCTGCCCCGGGACAACTTCAACACCAATTCCAACCACCATTCCAACCCTACCCTCAATATCAACCACAACCGTACCAACAGTACCCACCACCTCCTTATCAGCCATACCCGGAATATCCACAATACCCGCCAATTCAATACCCACCACCTCAGCAATACCCACCACCTCAGCAATACCCACCACCTCTACGGCCTCTACGACAACCAGCAGCCAGGGAGGATGATCACGAGGAAGACTTCGATGCAGAGCCGACCATGGGAGAGCTCTCGGTCCCCAACTTCAGAGACCAATCTTGGTGCATCTACGAAGGACTAAACCTCGCCACCATAACCATTAACACATCAGTCGTCCACTACCTGCCCAAATTCTCAGGAGCCAAGGGAGAGTCGGCCACAACTCATCTATAGCGCTATCACGGGATATGCAAGAACCTCAAGCCACACACCGTCGAAGTCGAGGATTTCAAGTTAAAAGCTTTCTATTTCTCACTAACAGACTCGGCTAACGATTGGTTCTTGTCTCTTCCTTCAGGTAGTATTTACACATGGGATCAGATGCAAAGAGCATTCCTCGCCAAGTACTACCCAGCAGGGAGAGCTATGCAAGTCCGAAGGCAGTTGCAGGATCTCAGATAGGGACCCAACGAGACCATGTACGAGTATGTGGAAAAATTCAATGCCTTGGAGAAAAGCTGCTGCAACCTTGGACTCCCAGAGCAGCTGCTTGTAGAATACATGCTAGATGGCCTTCGCAGACTCGACAGAAAGCTCCTAGATGCCTCGGCTGGAGTCAACCTTATGGACCTATCCCCAGCAGGTGTGAGACGAAAGATCATGGCAGTGGCGGAGAGTGAACGATTCCAAGATGAGTCCAACAAAGAAGAAGAGTTCAGCCAGACCAGGAACATTTCAAAGGTCGAGCCCCCATCCAGTACTATGGCCGAAGAGATCAAACAGCTCAAAGAGATGATGCAGCAGGTCATCAGGAGACAACCAGTCCAGGTCAAACCATGCGGCTTTTGTGCAGCCACAGATCACAAAATAGACGAATGCCCACCATCATGGAGGACGACCAGGCTGAGATCAATGCAGTAGGTGACTATCAGAACTATGGCAACCGGGCTGGGTGACGGAGCGCACTGCACTATCGTTAAAGTGCAATGTCTCTGTGCAAAAATAAATTTATAAGTCCGCTACTCGTACTCTACTATTGGTTAGTAAAGCGGTAAGTAGGGGTCGAACCCAAGGGAATTAGTGGATAGTTGTTCTTTCGAAGATGAAGATGAAGATGAAAGTAAGACAGTTGGGGGTTGGTTGTGATTTTAGTACTGAAAGTAGCGTGGGTTGGTTGTGATTTTAGTGCTGAAAAGTAAATGACTGAAAGTAAAGAAAGTAAATACGAGACTGAAAGTAAATACTGAAAAGTAAAGTGCTTGAAGGACAAGTCTTGCTGAAAGTAAATGCTTGAAGGACAAGACTTACGGAAAGAAATTGCTTGAAGGACAA
The DNA here is from genome assembly GCA_033675215.1 of Rhodiola kirilowii. Taxonomy (NCBI): domain Eukaryota; kingdom Viridiplantae; phylum Streptophyta; class Magnoliopsida; order Saxifragales; family Crassulaceae; genus Rhodiola; species Rhodiola kirilowii. The sequence continues at coordinate 25,521,236 of CM066200.1, forward strand.
GACTTACGGAAAGTAATTGCTTGAAGGACAAGACTTACGGAAAGTAAGCAGTTGATATGGACTGAAAGTAAAGTTACAGAAAGTAAATGACTGGAAAGTAAACAGTTGATAGTAAGACTGAAAGTAAGTGACAGGTGATGTTTGAATCAAAGGAAAGATTCGGTATCAGGAGCCTTGTATCATAGTCTGTTTATCACTGACCTCTAATGATCATACTAAGTGTTCAAAAGTGAATCAAGGCTATTCCTAGCACATGACTTGCCACACCGTCTAGTCTTTTGCAAGACAAAGAACTCTTGTTCTAGTATGTGCATCCATTTGATCATCATTCCTGATAAACCAAATGGTGTTTTAAAGAGGTTGACTTCCACAGATAAGCTGTGCTCTTCCGAGCCTCCACTTATCCACAGAAGATCAAGAACCCATGGCAAAGCTTTGCTCTTCCGAGCATCCACTCAACCAATGGAGTTCTGACCTAATATAAGGCACCTAGAACAAGTTGAACACAAAGAGGCACTAAGAGAAGGGTCTAAAACAATGTATGATACAAGTACACCCCTTCAACCGAATGAAGGGTTTAGCTACGAATATCCATAGGGGTGGATATCATAGCTAAGTACTGAGTAAAGTAAAGGTTTTGAAAGACAGGAAAGTAAAGGTTTTGAAAGTAAAGACAAGGAAAGTAAAGGGAGAATACTCAAGAACCAACATGAGTAAACTCAAGAACAACGTAAAGTAAAGGAAATGCTTAAGTACTTCAAGAACCGACAAGAGTACTTTAGAACAAACTTGGAGCTTTTGATTCAAAGTAAAGTGTTTACATGGATTGTGTTGTAGAATCTAGAGAGCTTCTCTCACTACAAGAACTATGGATGTTGGGATGGAATGAGGATGAGATTATGAACTAAGGGAAGAGGAGCTCTCTATTTATAGGCATGGAGGAGGAATGAGGAGGCAACACATGGCACAAGGGGAGTGGAGACACCCAAAAGCCGCCGGCCTTTGGTGGCTCTTCCCTTTAGCCGCCCCCCATGTGTCATCTTGACACTCAAAGCCGCCGGCTAGGTGGAGGAGAGGAGAGTGTGAGTGCTTTGAGATCTTTTCTCCAAAAAGCCATCGGTTGAAATGTGACTTCCGGTTGCCCTTTGGTTGCCTCTTCGGTTGCCCTTTGGTTGCTCCTAAGTTGACATCAAAAGATAAGTCACTTATACTTGGCATTTCACTTGTGTTCTTGATCTTTGATGGAATAAGTCATCGGGACTTAGTTGTGGCTTGATCGGAGTACTTTCGGAGTATGGTCAGTTCTGACTTGTAATTCACTTTCAGTGTTAAGAACTCTATTTTAGCTCGTTTTCATCTCTACTCCTTGAAATGGCCTGTAGAACAAAAGTGAAACTAACAAGTAAAAGTTGTCAAGATAAAGCATCCAATTTGGTGGGTTTAACTGTCTTAACGAATCATATAAATATGGTCCATCAGATCACCCCACACTTTTAGTTGTTCGTCCCGAACAATGCCTTTTTTAAGAGATGCGCACACAATCCAAGTAAAAACTTCAAATAGGAAAGTGAGATTGTGGGACTAGATTTATCCTATTCATGCATTACTTACTTATTACCAAACTAAACTGTGTAAATACTTAGAAGAAACTTGATACTTGTACCTTCGAGCTGAGATGCAAATTAATTTGGATGTTTCGGGAGATAGCCCTTTTCAGGCTCCTGGACTGCATTCTCTGGACCGACTCGCACTATATGGTTAACTTGTCGCTTTCTCTAGCACATGATTCGGTTCGGGTTTCACTGAGTTGAGCACTTTGATTTCTTTTTGGTGAGGGACAGCTTCTGAAGTGAATTGGCCTTTGGCCTTTGATGTTGAATTGGAGTTTCTTCACTTTTGTTTCGGTTAAAACCTTCACAATTTGGGCTTTTGGCCTTTGATTAGCTTCTTCGAGCTTTTACTTCTTTGTGACTTGCTTGTCCATTTTCTCAACCTTTCTTTGGGAGGTCCAATCGTCGCCCGAGAGCATATGGAAATACCTCCCCGCTCTTTCTCATCCTTGCCGTTTCGCGCGGGTCAAGACGAGGGTCGCTCATCTATTTTCTCGGCTACTAGGACTAGAGATAGGACGGTTTTATTCCCGTCCCGCCTCTTGCATAAACGCTGCATGGCGGAGATGACTCTGATCTTTTTTGAAACCCGAAGTGCAGCCTCCACTGACTTCGTAAACCATATAGTGAAATTCAGTCCTTCGATTGCTTGTCAAGCCTCTCTAGGGCAATTTATATCAACTCCACATCCCCTGTATATCTCAGCACAAAGGAACAAATGAGAAGTTACATCCTAAGTTTTTATACAGTTGAGATTTCACAAGGTAAATGCATGAATTTAGATCTATCTTTTTCACATTCTCAAGTTCATATTTTCAAAAAGATAATATTAAGGGAAAGGAAAAAAGAAAGCATGTTAATTAACTATATACAAAGGTGGTTCTCACCCCACACTTTTGAACGAAGGCGTGCCTCACAGCACGGCTTAGTTCAAAAGTCATGCAAGCAAATATATACAAGAGAAGGTGAGAATGACTTCAGGCAAAAAACTAAATGACAGAAATTAAATGACTGAAAGTAAGATAAGTGTCGGGTTACCTCCCAACCAGTGCATTTGTTTAACGTCGTTAGCTCGACAGTACCTCATTCCTGGATCATAAGGTTGGGTCCCATGGGTGGCTCAGGTCAAATTTTGCCGCGGCTCCTGTGTTGATTCTTGCCTTGACTCTTCCCGAGTTCTTGTGGGATGATGTGCTCGGAGAAGGACTCCATTGTTTCGATGGTTTTTCCTTCCAATACTTCTGAGAGGGCGAGGATCTTTTAACCATAGTCACTGGTCTTTTGACCCGAGCTTTCTTGTTTCTCCATCCGGGCTCCCATTTCACCGGGCCATGTCCTTGTTGCTTCTTTGTGTATGGACGGTTGGCATCCGGGTTGTGCTCTTCCCTAGCCCTCTTCTTTGCGGCAGAGGTGAATGGCCGTTTTAGCATGAGTGAGTTCCCAGGGCTGTTTGGTTGGCTCGTGGAGAGAGAGTGCTCCATTGTTGGCTTTTCTTACCTTTGTCCCGCTTCCAACTCGCCTTGCACCTCCTCATTGATCACTTTATCTTCAGGGGCTGTGATCCGCATACAAACCGAGGGGGCAAGTTTGGGAACTTCCACCAGAAGGGCCAGGTCTTTCTCGGACAGATTGACAATGAGGACCGGGCCTGCCTCGGGTGCTTCAATAGTGAGGATCGGGCATGTCTCGGGTGCTCCAAGTGCAAGGACCGGGCCTGGCTTGATTTCCTCGGCTGCTTCAGTAGTGAGAGCAGGGTAAGTCTTGGTCAATTGAGTAATGAGGACTGGGTCAGTTTCGGGTAGTTCGTCAGTGGTGTTCGGGACTTCCTCTTTTGCCGGCTTGGTAGTGAGTTTCCATGAAGGCTCTTCCTCATCCCACACTATATCGGTTTCCGGTTCTAAGTCTTCTGCTGGCTCGGGAGTGATATCCCATGTGGGCTCTTCCTCGTCCCACACTATATTGGTTTCTGACTCGTCCATCATGGCCTCTGTCAGCCTTGTGGGCTCCAATGTTGGCTCTTTAAGTGCCGCTTCCACGTCCATTACTGCTCTTGTACTGATGTCTCCTTCCGGGTTTGCTGCGGGCAAGCTTGCAATGGGTGTGACGCCGGGCTCGTTCTGTACTGAGTCCACTTCCATCGTCGGTGCTTCATCATCAGTTTGGTGCATTGGCCCTCCTTTTGTGCTCTCTGCCAAATCATTAATGACGTCCCAGATTTCAGTCACTGTTAACTTCATGACCGAGCCTCCCACTGTATCATTGAGCCTTTTCCACTCATGCTGCAGCATTCCGCCAAGAAACCTTTGAAGAAGGAACACGTTTGGGAATCCATGGTGCAGGCAGCTCACCACAATGGAATCGAAGTACGATAAGTACTCGTCCAAAGTTTCATCCCGGGATTGCTTGAGGGTGCTGATCTTCTTGCGGACTTTAAGTCGAAAGGATGGTTGGGCTCTTTGACAGGGATCGGTGCCATAATTTGACAGGGAAAACTCTTTTAGAAATTTGGCTCGAAGATTTTCATAACAGCTTTCATAATCTGCATATGATGAGTAATACCAAGATAGTGCAGAATCAGTTAAGGAAAACTCAAAGCAATTCAGCATAAACCCTTCTAGCGACTCATCCTTGGGCCTCATTCTGCCGCAGATGGAGTAAAAAATTTGTTCATGTTCCACGGGGTCTTCTTCGATAGCACCTCCAAAATGAGGGAGATACCGATTCATCCATGAAGACATCGTGAATCATGAAATGAACAAAAAGGAAAAAATAGAAAAAAGAACTACTATCCGATTGCTAATTCCCCGGCAACGGCGCCAATTTTGACGAAGCGCACTGCACTGTCGTTAAGGTGCAATGTCTCTGTGCAAAAATAAATTTATAAGTCCGCTACTCGTACTCTACTATTGGGTAGTAAAGCGGTAAGTAGGGGTCGAACCCAAGGGAATTAGTGGATAGTTGTTCTTTCGAAGATGAAGATGAAAGTAAGACAGTTGGGGGTTGGTTGTGATTTTAGTACTGAAAGTAGCGTGGGTTGGTTGTGATTTTAGTGCTGAAAAGTAAATGACTGAAAGTAAAGAAAGTAAATACGAGACTGAAAGTAAATACTGAAAAGTAAAGTGCTTGAAGGACAAGTCTTGCTGAAAGTAAATGCTTGAAGGACAAGACTTACGGAAAGAAATTGCTTGAAGGACAAGACTTACGGAAAGTAATTGCTTGAAGGACAAGACTTACGGAAAGTAAGCAGTTGATATGGACTGAAAGTAAAGTTACAGAAAGTAAATGACTGGAAAGTAAATAGTTGATAATAAGACTGAAAGTAAGTGACAGGTGATGTTTGAATCAAAGGAAAGATTCGGTATCAGGAGCCTTGTATCATAGTCTGTTTATCACTGACCTCTAATGATCATACTAAGTGTTCAAAAGTGAATCAAGGCTATTCCTAGCACATGACTTGCCACACCGTCTAGTCTTTTGCAAGACAAAGAACTCTTGTTCTAGTATGTTCATCCATTTGATCATCATTCCTGATAAACCAAATGGTGTTTTAAAGAGGTTGACTTCCACAGATAAGCTGTGCTCTTCCGAGCCTCCACTTATCCACAGAAGATCAAGAACCCATGGCAAAGCTTTGCTCTTCCGAGCATCCACTCAACCAATGGAGTTCTGACCTAATATAAGGCACCTAGAACAAGTTGAACACAAAGAGGCACTAAGAGAAGGGTCTAAAACAATGTATGATACAAGTACACCCCTTCAACCGAATGAAGGGTTTAGCTACAAATATCCATAGGGGTGGATATCATAGGTAAGTACTGAGTAAAGTAAAGGTTTTGAAAGACAGGAAAGTAAAGGTTTTGAAAGTAAAGACAAGGAAAGTAAAGGGAGAATACTCAAGAACCAACAGGAGTAAACTCAAGAACAACGTAAAGTAAAGGAAATGCTTAAGTACTTCAAGAACCGACAAGAGTACTTAAGAACAAACTTGGAGCTTTTGATTCAAAGTAAAGTGTTTACATGGATTGTGTTGTAGAATCTAGAGAGCTTCTCTCACTACAAGAACTATGGATGTTGGGATGAAATGAGGATGAGATTATGAACTAAGGGAAGAGGAGCTCTCTATTTATAGGCATGGAGGAGGAATGAGGAGGCAACACATGGCACAAGGGGAGTGGAGACACCCAAAAGCCGCCGGCCTTTGGTGGCTCTTCCCTTTAGCCGCCCCCCCATGTGTCATCTTGACACTCAAAGCCGCCGGCTAGGTGGAGGAGAGGAGAGTGTGAGTGCTTTGAGATCTTTTCTCCAAAAAGCCATCGGTTGAAATGTGACTTCCGGTTGCCCTTTGGTTGCCTCTTCGGTTGCCCTTTGGTTGCTCCTTAGTTGACATCAAAAGATAAGTCACTTATACTTGGCATTTCACTTGTGTTCTTGATCTTTGATGGAATAAGTCATCGGGACTTAGTTGTGGCTTGATCGGAGTACTGTCGGAGTATGGTCAGTTCTGACTTGTAATTCACTTTCAGTGTTAAGAACTCTATTTTAGCTCGTTTTCATCTTTACTCCTTGAAATGGCCTGTAGAACAAAAGTGAAACTAACAAGTAAAAGTTGTCAAGATAAAGCATCCAATTTGGTGGGTTTAACTGTCTTAACGAATCATATAAATATGGTCCATCACTGGGCCAGTCCGACAGTATGGCACAACCACGACCAATCAAGGAGCCAACGGACAGCCCTGGAGGATCGACAATCATCATCATCATGCCCAGAGAGAGCCAGCACAACAAGCTGCACCTCAGCAGAACCAGCAGCCCTACCGGCCTCCACATCACCAGTATCAGCAGAATGCGCCTAATCAACACCTACAGCGAGGACCGAACATCAACCAGGCAGGCCCAAGTAACCATGGTCCCAATAAGACTTGGGAGGATGCAGTAAAAGAGCTGGCAGCTAGCACCCAGCAGTTAGCCAACACAGTCCACCAGAATCAGGTCAAGACCGATGGGGCAATAGCTGACTTATCGAGACAGATGTCTCAGATTGCCACGACCGCGTCAGAGCTCAAGAACGATGCAGGACGACTCCCCTCACAGACCATCCATAATCCAAAAGGGAACGTAAATGCAGTCACACTCAGGAGTGGAAGAGGAGCATCGGACAGACACAGCCCAGACACTCACGGCCAGGACGGTGACGGCGAGGAAGCCCGCGACCCGGACACAAACGGGAAGAACGCTTGCAACCCGGACGAAACCATCTCAAGCCCGGTTCCAGCACCCAGCAGCTCTCGGCCAGACCCGACATCAGCGTCCGAAACCTCTTGGTCAGACCCGGTCCCCGTGACCGAGAATTCTAATGTCAGACCCCCTTTGCCTTTTCCTGTGCAGGTTCGAGCTCCGAAGAAGTACGTGATGGACAAGGAAGTGTGGGAACTATTCAGCAAGGTAGAAATCAATATCCCACTCCTTGAGACCATCTTACTTTCAGTTATTTATTTTCTATCTTTTATTTTCTGTTATTTAGTTTTTATCTATAAGTCGCTCTCACCCACTTGGTGCATAGAAGAAATGACTATTCAGGAATCGGACTTGGGTGCACATTAAGCCAGCAAGGCCTATGCTCAGAGTTCAAGGCCCCAGCTGAACTCCCTCGATTATCCAGCCTCATGCCATGTCGTTCACTCGACACTTTGAAGGGAGTTCTGTTCTTCCCTTTTCCTTAATGTCATTTCCTTCTCATATAATATCTGCTTGCATGGCTTTTGAACTAAGTCTTGCTGAAAGGCACGCCTTCGTTCAAAAGTGTGGGGTGAGAACCACCTGTGTACATAACATGTTTTTCTTTTCTTTTTTTTAATATTATCTTTTTGAAAATATGAACTTGAGAATGTGAAAAAGATAGATCTAAAATTCATGCATTTACCTTGTGAAAATTCAACTGTCTAAAAACTTAGAACGTAACTTCTCATTTGTCCCTTTGTGCTGAGATAAACTAGGGATGTGGAGTTGACATAAACTGCCCTAGAGAGGCTTGGCAAGCAATCGAAGGATCGAATCTAACTATATGGTTTTCGAAGTCAGTGGAGGCTGCACTTCGGGTTTCAGTGAAGATTGAAGTCATCTCCGCCATGCAGTGTTTAGGCAAAAAGAAAAAAGGCGAGGACGGGAATCAGACCGTCCTATCTCTAGTCAAAGTAGCCGAGAAAATAGATGAGCGACCCTCATCTTGACCCACGTGAAACGGAAAGGATGAGAGGAGCGGGGAGGTATTTCCATAGGCTTGCGGGCGATGATTGGACTTCCCAAAAAGGCTTGAGAAAATGGACTAGCAAGTCACAAAGACGCAAAAAGCTCAAAGAAGCAAATAAAGAGGCCAAAGGCCCCAAATTGTGAAGGTTTTAACTGAACAAAAGTGAAGTACTCAAAGAGTCAAATCAAAGGCCAAAGGCCGATTCACTACAAAAGCTGTCACTCGCCAAAAGAAAATCAAAGTACTCAAACCATTGAAACCCGAATCGAATCACGTGCTAGAGAAAGCTACAAGGAAACCATATAGTGCGAGACGATTCCAAGGTTGCAGTCCAGGAGCCTAAAAAGGGCTATCTCCCGAAACATCCAAAATAATTTGCATCTCAGCACGAAGGTACACGTATCAAGTTTCTTCTATTTATTTACACAGTTCAATTTGGTAATAAGTAAGTAATACATGAATTAGGATAAATCGAGTCCCACAGTCTAATTTTCATATTTTAAAACAAAACTTAGTGTGCCGCTGATGGACCAAAATTATACGAATCATAAACACAGTATAACCCCCTTAATTAGACATTTTGTCTATTTAACTTTTGCTAGTTAGTTCAGATATATTTTTACAGGGTATTTCAGAGCTTAGAGAGAATACATGCTAAAGAGGAGCTTTTAAAGCAGAAAAGATGTTACGAGTCAATCCAAGGTCAAGATCATATGCCGACAGAAGAAATATCAAGGATCCTGACGTTGAAACACTCATAACAAATTAATCAGAAGAATCAAGAGAGGAATCAAGACAGCCCGGGACAAAACATATTGATAGTTTTGTGAAAAGACTGCACAAATTTGTACAAAACTCACACATTGGACCAAAGTGACCGGCCACTTGTTGAAGAGGTGACCAAGGGAGGAGCTCCTCCCCTTCCACCACCGGCAACCGGCGGCTCCTCCTCCCTTGACCGGCGGCTTTTGGCTCCTCCACATGTCTCCTCCTCCTTGCTCCTCCTTCCTCCTCCCTTGGATCAAAATACATGTGGTGGCTCCTCCACCCTCCATTCTCCTCCTCCATGGATGGCCTCCACATGCAACCATCTCCACCCTCCATCTCCATCCTCCCATGGCTATATAAGGAGGAGCTCCTCCTCCTCATTTAGAACACACCTCAAAATCAAAATTCACTTATCTCTCTAAAGTTTTGTAAGTTGTAATATTTGTTTGGCTTTGGAAATAAAGGATAGCTCCCTTGGCGCTTTAACGGTTGTAAGTAATTCTTAGTATTTATTCAACTGTTTTTTATTTCCTTAGTTATAATGTTTAGCGCGATAAATAGTAGCTAAACTAGTAGTTCGGTCTAAGGGGCGCACTTGTATTATAAAATGTTTTAGACTATTAACTTAGTGTCTCGCCTTAGTATTCAAAACTTATTCTATGTGCCATATATTAAGTCAGAACGTCCAAGGTTGAGTGGACGCTTGGAATGGCAAAACTCTTCCTTGGGGGTTCGTAAACTTGTACGGATAAGTGGATGCTTGGAATGGCAAAGCTTATCTGAGAAGTTTGACTTCCCTTAAACACCATTTGGTTGATCGGGAATGATTGATCAAATGGATGCACGTAGGCTAATATAACCGGCAATGGAGTATTAGTCTAAGTAGAATAAGTGCTCTACGTCCTTGGAATAGGCTAGACAGTGTACGCAAATCGAGTGCTTGGAATGGCCTTGATACACCGTTTGAATACTTAGCAGATTCACTAAGAGTCAATGATAAACAGGATATAATACAAGGCCCCTGAAACCGAACATTTCTCCTCAATTATAAACTGCAATTTACTTTCCAGTACTAAAACCAACCAACCAATCAATCAATCAATCACTTAGCTGGTAGCTTTAAAACCAACCAACCAACCTAAAACACGCTCTCTCGCTGGATAAACCCCCTCAAAGAACGACTATCCCACTGATTCCCTTGGGTTCGACCCCTACTTACCATGTACTACCCAGTAGTATAGTTGCGAGTAGCGGACTATTATAAATTTATTTGTACATTTGCTCTGACGACAAGCATCTGTCAGCCGCCCTTTAATAGCATTGTTTGGAACGAACAACTAAAAGTGTGGGGTGATCTGATGGACCATAATTATACGAATCACAAACACAGTTAAACCCACCAAATTAGACTGTTTGTCTATTTAACTTTTGCTTGTTAGTTCCGATATATTTCTACTGGGTATTTTGGACTCTAGAGAGAATACACGCTAAGGAGAGGATTTTACGCTGAAAAGATATTACGAGTTAGTCCAAGGTCACGATCAGACGCTGAATGCAGAAATCTCAAGATCATGACATTGAATTACTCAAAATAAATCCAACCGAGGAACAACCAAAGTCAGACCGGAGCGAAATTGGACTGATAGTTTTGAGAAAAGACTGCACAAAACTCACAAAACTCATCCTTTTGCCCAAGGTGACCGGTGGCTTTGTGAATGGGATGACTCATGGGTGGCCAAAGCCACCAAGCTCTCCTCCATGGTGACCTACAACCGGCGGCTCCTCCCCTCCACACCAAAGCCGCCGGCGGCTCCTCCTTCCCCCCATGAGAGCTTGCCATGTGTTGGCTTCCTCTCCACATCCTTGCTCCTCCAATCATCCTTTGCCAAGTGTTGGCATCTCCCATATCCTCCATGGATATAAAAGGAGAGCTCCTCCTCCTCATTTCATATCCCAAAATCACAATTCACTTCTCTCTCTAAGTTTGGCATTTGTAAGCTTTGGTTTGAAATAATACTCTTGTTGGTTCTTGAGTATGATAACAGTTTGAAATAATACTCCTGTTGGTTCTTGAGTATTATAACAGTTTTAGAGAATACTCCTGTTGGTTCTTGAGTATTTGACAGAACCGCTCGTCGTCAAAGCGATTTGTACAAATAAATTTATAATAGTCCACTACTTGCGACTATACTACTGGGTAGTACTTGGTAAGTAGGGGTCGAACCCAAGGGAATTAGGGGAATAGATGTCTTTGAGGGGGTTGTTTAGCGAGAGAGCGTGTTTAAGGTCGGTTGGTTGGTTTTAAAGCTACCAGCTATTTTGATTGATTGATTGGTTGGTTGGTTGATTTTAAGACTGGAAAGTATATTACAGTTTATAATTAAAGAAATGTTCGGTTTCAGGGGACTTGTATTATATCCTGTTTATCATTGACCTTTAGTGACTTTCCTAAGTATTCAAACGGTGTGTCAAGGCCATTCCAAGCACTCGATTTGCGTACACTGTCTAGCCTATTCCAAGGACGTAGAACACTTATTCTATTTAGACTAATACTCCATTCCCGGTTATATTAGCCTATGTGCATCCATTTGATCAATCATTCCCGATCAACCAAATGGTGTTTAGGATGAGTCAAACTTCTCAGATAAGCTTTGCCATTCCAAGCATCCACTTATCCGTACAAGTTTACGAACCCCCATGGTGAGCTTTGCCATTCCAAGCGTCCCCTCAACCATGGACGTTCTGACTTAATATATGGCACATAGAATAAGTTTTGAATACTTAGACTAGATACTAAGTTTAATAGTCTTAAAACATTTTATAATACAAGTGCGCCCCTTAGACCGAACTACAAGTTTAGCTACTATTCATCGCGCTAAACATTATACTAAGGAATTAAAGACAACAGTTAAATAAATAAATACTAAGAGATACTTACAACCGTTGAAGCGCCAAGGGAGCTATCCTTTATTTCCAAAGCAAGATTACAACTTACAAGTATTACAACTTCTAGAGAGAGAAGTGAAATTGAGATTTGGTGTGTTTTACAAATGAGTTTTGGCTTGGTATTTATAGCCAAAGGGAGGAGAAATGGATGGATGAGATGGAAGCACATGTCTTTTGATCCAAGGGAGGAGAAGGAGGAGCTTGTGGAGGAGACAAGTGGCGCAAGGAGGAGGAGCCGGCGGCTTTTGGTGGAGGAGGGTGGCGCCGCCGGTTGCCGGTCACCCAAGGGGGAGGAGCTCCTCCCTTGCCCACCTCCTTGAATGGTGGCCGGTCATCTTTGCCCAATGTGTGATTTTGTACAGTTTTGTGCAGTCTTTTCACAAAACTGTCAATGTGTTCCTTCCCCGGTCTGTCTTGACTCCACTCCTGATTCTTCTGATTAATTTGTTCTGGTCAATTTAACGTCAGGATCCTTGATATTTCTTCAGTCGGCATATGATCTTGACCTTGGATTGACTCTTGTTATCTTTTCAGCTTAAAATCCTCTCCTTAGCGTGTTTTCACTTCAGTCTCTAAAATGCCCTGTGGAAATATATCGGGACTAACACGTAGAAGTTAGATAGACAAACAGTCTAATTAAGGGGGTTTTACTGTGTTTCTGACTCGTATAACTTTGGTCCATCAGATTACCCCCCACTTTTAGTTGTTCGTCCCGAACAATGCTATTAAAGGGCGTAAGTTCTAATTTTTGCTTTGGAATATGAAAATTAGACTGTGGTACTCAATCTATCCTAATTCATGCATTGCTTACTTATTACCAAATTGAACTGCGTAAATAAATAGAAGAAACATAATACTTGTACCTCCGTGCTGAGATGCAAATTATATTGGATGTCTCGGGAGATAGCCCTGTTCAGGTTCCTGGGTTGCAGCCTCGGGATCGTCTCGCACTATATGGTTTTCTTGTACCTTTCTCTAGCACATGATTCGATTCGGGTTTCAGTGAGTTGAGCCTTTTTGATTTTCTTCTTTTTTGGCGAGGGACTGCTTTTGTAGTGAATTTGCCTTTGGCCTTTGATTTGACTTTTTTGAGTGCTTCACTTTTGCTCGGTTAAAACCTTCACAATTTTGGGCCTTTGGCCTCTTTTGATTTTCTTCTTTGAGTTTTTTGTCTTTTTGTGACTGCTAGTCCATTTTCTCAAGCCTTTTTGGGAGGTCCAATCTTCGCCCGCAAGCCTATGGAAATACCTCCCCGCTCCTCTCGTCTTTGTCATTTTGCGCGGGTCAAGATGAGGGTCGCTCATCTATTTTCTCGGCTATTTTGACTAGAGAGTGGACGGTCTGATTCCCGTCCTCGCCTTTGCATAGATGCTTCTTGGCGGAGTTGACTTCAATTATTCACTGAAAACCCGAAGTGCAGCCTCCACTGACTTCGAAAACCATATAGTTTGATCTGATCCTTCGATTGCTTGCCAAGCCTCTCTAGGGCATTTCTATCAACTCCACATCCCTAGTTATCTCAGCACAAAGGACAAATGGAAAGTTACATTCTAAGTTTTTAAACAGTTGAATTTTCACAAGGTTAATGCATGAATTATGATTTATCTTTTTCACATTCTTAAGTTCATTTTTTCAAAAAGGTACTATTACTAAAAAAGAAAAACAGCCGCATGTTATTTATGTACACAGGTGGTTCTCACCCCCCACTTTTGAACGAAGGCATGCCTTAGTTCAAAAGTCATGCAGGCTTAAAACTAAATACTGAATTTAAAAGACAGAAATTAAAGTGCGGAAAAGTAAGATAGTGTCGGGTTACCTCCCGACCAGTGCACTTGTTTAACGTCGTTGGCTCGACGATACCTCGTTTGTGGTTCATTGGTTTGGGTCCCACGGGTGGCTGAGGTCAAACTTTGCCACCATTCCTGTGTTGTTTCTTCCTGACTTCTTGCCGGATGTTGTGTTTTGGTCAGGACTCCTTTGTTTCGGGATTTTTTCCTTCCAATACCCCGGAGGGGGTGATGGGCTTTTCACTACTAGCCTTTTGAAGTTTTTGTATTTGGGACTGCCTAGTCCAGTTGCGGCATAGCAATGCTCCATCGGGGGGTTACTCTGCATAGGTCCTTTTCCCATCCGCTTTTCAGCCTCTTCTTGGATCGCATAGTTCGCTGCGACTTGCTCATTGATCAAGGGGAAAAGTCGGGAAGGCCTCATGAGGCTTGGTTCTGCCTCGTAATGTTGGTTCGTGAAGAACTGATCGTAGATAGTCTCAGTTGCCTGGGTAATGATAGTCGGGTATGGAATAGGCAGTTCGTCGGTAGTGTTCTGGACTTCTACTTCGTTGCTTCCGGTGCTTTCCATGTCTGATTCCTCGGATGGTTTGGGAGTCTCTTCTGACGGCTCGGTGGTTTCTCCTTCATCAGCCTCTGGGTCAGCTTCTTCTGTCTGCATTTCCTCGTCAGCTTGGGGTGCTCGTCTTGTGGCAGCGGCCAGGCCGATTATAAGGTACCACATGTCTGCAACGGTGAAGTTTGTTGCAGACCTTTTCATAGCTTCGTTAAATCTTCCCAGCTCTTCAGCCCTCATCCCACGAAGGAATTTTTGGAGAAGAACTTTCTTCGTAAATCCATGGTGCGGGCAGCTTGAGACGATGGCATCGTAGTTCATGTAGTATTCGTCCAAAGTCTCATCCCGGGATTGTTGAAGGCTCATGATCTTCTCACGGGTTTCTTGGCGTAAAGATGGTGGGGAGAATTCTTTCAGGAACGGAACGCAGAGGTCTACGAAATGTTCTGCACTGCAAGCGGTGGATGTGTAGTACCATATCGTGGCGAAGTCGGTTAGAGAGAATTTGAAGCATTTCAGCTTAAATTCCTCTAACACTTCGTTCTCAGGTTTGATGTGGTGGCAGACGTGGTGGAAGTTTCGGCAGTGCTGTACAGGGTCTTCTCCCTCCGTTCCTCCGAACAGGGGTAGAAATCGTGTTGTCCATGCATGCGTAATGGGTGCTATCATAGAGAAAAGAAAGAAAAAAGAAAGGGGGAGAGAAAGAACAACTATCCGATGGCTGATTCCCCGGCTACGGCGCCAATTTGACAGAACCGCTCGTCGTCAAAGCGATTTGTACAAATAAATTTATAATAGTCCACTACTTGCGACTATACTACTGGGTGGTACTTGGTAAGTAGGGGTCGAACACAAGGGAATCAGGGGAATAGATGTCTTTGAGGGGGTTGTTTAGCGAGAGAGCGTGTTTAAGGTCGGTTGGTTGGTTTTAAAGCTACCAGCTATTTTGATTGATTGATTGGTTGGTTGGTTGATTTTAAGACTGGAAAGTATATTACAGTTTATAATTAAAGAAATGTTCGGTTTCAGGGGACTTGTATTATATCCTGTTTATCATTGACCTTTAGTGACTTTCCTAAGTATTCAAATGGTGTATCAAGGCCATTCCAAGCACTCGATTTGCGTACACTGTCTAGCCTATTCCAAGGACGTAGAACACTTATTCTATTTAGACTAATACTCCATTCCCGGTTATATTAGCCTATGTGCATCCATTTGATCAATCATTCCCGATCAACCAAATGGTGTTTAGGATGAGTCAAACTTCTCAGATAAGCTTTGCCATTCCAAGCATCCACTTATCCGTACAAGTTTACGAACCCCCATGGTGAGCTTTGCCATTCCAAGCGTCCCCTCAACCATGGACGTTCTGACTTAATATATGGCACATAGAATAAGTTTTGAATACTTAGACTAGATACTAAGTTTAATAGTCTTAAAACATTTTATAATACAAGTGCGCCCCTTAGAGCGAACTACAAGTTTAGCTACTATTCATCGCGCTAAACATTATACTAAGGAATTAAAGACAACAGTTAAATAAATAAATACTAAGAGATACTTACAACCGTTGAAGCGCCAAGGGAGCTATCCTTTATTTCCAAAGCAAGATTACAACTTACAAGTATTACAACTTCTAGAGAGAGAAGTGAAATTGAGATTTGGTGTGTTTTACAAATGAGTTTTGGCTTGGTATTTATAGCCAAAGGGAGGAGAAATGGATGGATGAGATGGAAGCACATGTCTTTTGATCCAAGGGAGGAGAAGGAGGAGCTTGTGGAGGAGACAAGTGGCGCAAGGAGGAGGAGCCGGCGGCTTTTGGTGGAGGAGGGTGGCGCCGCCGGTTGCCGGTCACCCAAGGGGGAGGAGCTCCTCCCTTGCCCACCTCCTTGAATGGTGGCCGGTCATCTTTGCCCAATGTGTGATTTTGTACAGTTTTGTGCAGTCTTTTCACAAAACTGTCAATGTGTTCCTTCCCCGGTCTGTCTTGACTCCACTCCTGATTCTTCTGATTAATTTGTTCTGGTCAATTTAACGTCAGGATCCTTGATATTTCTTCAGTCGGCATATGATCTTGACCTTGGATTGACTCTTGTTATCTTTTCAGCTTAAAATCCTCTCCTTAGCGTGTTTTCACTTCAGTCTCTAAAATGCCCTGTGGAAATATATCGGGACTAACACGTAGAAGTTAGATAGACAAACAGTCTAATTAAGGGGGTTTTACTGTGTTTCTGACTCGTATAACTTTGGTCCATCAGATTACCCCCCACTTTTAGTTGTTCGTCCCGAACAATGCTATTAAAGGGCGTAAGTTCTAATTTTTGCTTTGGAATATGAAAATTAGACTGTGGTACTCAATCTATCCTAATTCATGCATTGCTTACTTATTACCAAATTGAACTGCGTAAATAAATAGAAGAAACTTAATACTTGTACCTCCGTGCTGAGATGCAAATTATATTGGATGTCTCGGGAGATAGCCCTGTTCAGGTTCCTGGGTTGCAGCCTCGGGATCGTCTCGCACTATATGGTTTTCTTGTACCTTTCTCTAGCACATGATTCGATTCGGGTTTCAGTGAGTTGAGCCTTTTTGATTTTCTTCTTTTTTGGCGAGGGACTGCTTTTGTAGTGAATTTGCCTTTGGCCTTTGATTTGACTTTTTTGAGTGCTTCACTTTTGCTCGGTTAAAACCTTCACAATTTTGGGCCTTTGGCCTCTTTTGATTTTCTTCTTTGAGTTTTTTGTCTTTTTGTGACTGCTAGTCCATTTTCTCAAGCCTTTTTGGGAGGTCCAATCTTCGCCCGCAAGCCTATGGAAATACCTCCCCGCTCCTCTCGTCTTTGTCATTTTGCGCGGGTCAAGATGAGGGTCGCTCATCTATTTTCTCGGCTATTTTGACTAGAGAGTGGACGGTCTGATTCCCGTCCTCGCCTTTGCATAGATGCTTCTTGGCGGAGTTGACTTCAATTATTCACTGAAAACCCAAAGTGCAGCCTCCACTGACTTCGAAAACCATATAGTTTGATCTGATCCTTCGATTGCTTGCCAAGCCTCTCTAGGGCATTTCTATCAACTCCACATCCCTAGTTATCTCAGCACAAAGGACAAATGGAAAGTTACATTCTAAGTTTTTAAACAGTTGAATTTTCACAAGGTTAATGCATGAATTATGATTTATCTTTTTCACATTCTTAAGTTCATTTTTTCAAAAAGGCACTATTACTAAAAAAGAAAAACAGCCGCATGTTATTTATGTACACAGGTGGTTCTCACCCCCCACTTTTGAACGAAGGCATGCCTTAGTTCAAAAGTCATGCAGGCTTAAAACTAAATACTGAATTTAAAAGACAGAAATTAAAGTGCGGAAAAGTAAGATAGTGTCGGGTTACCTCCCGACCAGTGCACTTGTTTAACGTCGTTGGCTCGACGATACCTCGTTTGTGGTTCATTGGTTTGGGTCCCACGGGTGGCTGAGGTCAAACTTTGCCACCATTCCTGTGTTGTTTCTTCCTGACTTCTTGCCGGATGTTGTGTTTTGGTCAGGACTCCTTTGTTTCGGGATTTTTTCCTTCCAATACCCCGGAGGGGGTGATGGGCTTTTCACTACTAGCCTTTTGAAGTTTTTGTATTTGGGACTGCCTAGTCCAGTTGCGGCATAGCAATGCTCCATCGGGGGGTTACTCTGCATAGGTCCTTTTCCCATCCGCTTTTCAGCCTCTTCTTGGATCGCATAGTTCGCTGCGACTTGCTCATTGATCAAGGGGAAAAGTCGGGAAGGCCTCATGAGGCTTGGTTCTGCCTCGTAATGTTGGTTCGTGAAGAACTGATCGTAGATAGTCTCAGTTGCCTGGGTAATGATAGTCGGGTATGGAATAGGCAGTTCGTCGGTAGTGTTCTGGACTTCTACTTCGTTGCTTCCGGTGCTTTCCATGTCTGATTCCTCGGATGGTTTGGGAGTCTCTTCTGACGGCTCGGTGGTTTCTCCTTCATCAGCCTCTGGGTCAGCTTCTTCTGTCTGCATTTCCTCGTCAGCTTGGGGTGCTCGTCTTGTGGCAGCGGCCAGGCCGATTATAAGGTACCACATGTCTGCAATGGTGAAGTTTGTTGCAGACCTTTTCATAGCTTCGTTAAATCTTCCCAGCTCTTCAGCCCTCATCCCACGAAGGAATTTTTGGAGAAGAACTTTCTTCGTAAATCCATGGTGCGGGCAGCTTGAGACGATGGCATCGTAGTTCATGTAGTATTCGTCCAAAGTCTCATCCCGGGATTGTTGAAGGCTCATGATCTTCTCACGGGTTTCTTGGCGTAAAGATGGTGGGGAGAATTCTTTCAGGAACGGAACGCAGAGGTCTACGAAATGTTCTGCACTGCAAGCGGTGGATGTGTAGTACCATATCGTGGCGAAGTCGGTTAGAGAGAATTTGAAGCATTTCAGCTTAAATTCCTCTAACACTTCGTTCTCAGGTTTGATGTGGTGGCAGACGTGGTGGAAGTTTCGGCAGTGCTGTACAGGGTCTTCTCCCTCCGTTCCTCCAAACAGGGGTAGAAATCGTGTTGTCCATGCATGCGTAATGGGTGCTATCATAGAGAAAAGAAAGAAAAAAGAAAGGGGAGAGAAAGAACAACTATCCGATGGCTGATTCCCCAGCAACGGCGCCAATTTGACAGAACCGCTCGTCGTCAAAGCGATTTGTACAAATAAATTTATAATAGTCCACTACTTGCGACTATACTACTGGGTGGTACTTGGTAAGTAGGGGTCGAACCCAAGGGAATCAGGGGAATAGATGTCTTTGAGGGGGTTGTTTAGAGAGAGAGCGTGTTTAAGGTCGGTTGGTTGGTTTTAAAGCTACCAGCTATTTTGATTGATTGATTGGTTGGTTGGTTGATTTTAAGACTGGAAAGTATATTACAGTTTATAATTAAAGAAATGTTCGGTTTCAGGGGACTTGTATTATATCCTGTTTATCATTGACCTTTAGTGACTTTCCTAAGTATTCAAACGGTGTATCAAGGCCATTCCAAGCACTCGATTTGCGTACACTGTCTAGCCTATTCCAAGGACGTAGAACACTTATTCTATTTAGACTAATACTCCATTCCCGGTTATATTAGCCTATGTGCATCCATTTGATCAATCATTCCCGATCAACCAAATGGTGTTTAGGATGAGTCAAACTTCTCAGATAAGCTTTGCCATTCCAAGCATCCACTTATCCGTACAAGTTTACGAACCCCCATGGTGAGCTTTGCCATTCCAAGCGTCCCCTCAACCATGGACGTTCTGACTTAATATATGGCACATAGAATAAGTTTTGAATACTTAGACTAGATACTAAGTTTAATAGTCTTAAAACATTTTATAATACAAGTGCACCCCTTAGACCGAACTACAAGTTTAGCTACTATTCATCACGCTAAACATTATACTAAGGAATTAAAGACAACAGTTAAATAAATAAATACTAAGAGATACTTACAACCGTTGAAGCGCCAAAGGAGCTATCCTTTATTTCCAAAGCAAGATTACAACTTACAAGTATTACAACTTCTAGAGAGAGAAGTGAAATTGAGATTTGGTGTGTTTTACAAATGAGTTTTGGCTTGGTATTTATAGCCAAAGGGAGGAGAAATGGATGGATGAGATGGAAGCACATGTCTTTTGATCTA
This sequence comes from Rhodiola kirilowii, assembly GCA_033675215.1. NCBI lineage: Eukaryota > Viridiplantae > Streptophyta > Magnoliopsida > Saxifragales > Crassulaceae > Rhodiola > Rhodiola kirilowii. Next base: position 25,540,820 of record CM066200.1, read on the forward strand.
AGGGAGGAGAAGGAGGAGCTTGTGGAGGAGACAAGTGGCGCAAGGAGGAGGAGCCGGCGGCTTTTGGTGGAGGAGGGTGGCGCCGCCGGTTGCCGGTCACCCAAGGGGGAGGAGCTCCTCCCTTGCCCACCTCCTTGAATGGTGGCCGGTCATCTTTGCCCAATGTGTGATTTTGTACAGTTTTGTGCAGTCTTTTCACAAAACTGTCAATGTGTTCCTTCCCCGGTCTGTCTTGACTCCACTCCTGATTCTTCTGATTAATTTGTTCTGGTCAATTTAACGTCAGGATCCTTGATATTTCTTCAGTCGGCATATGATCTTGACCTTGGATTGACTCTTGTTATCTTTTCAGCTTAAAATCCTCTCCTTAGCGTGTTTTCACTTCAGTCTCTAAAATGCCCTGTGGAAATATATCGGGACTAACACGTAGAAGTTAGATAGACAAACAGTCTAATTAAGGGGGTTTTACTGTGTTTCTGACTCGTATAACTTTGGTCCATCAGTATTCAAGTAGGATTTGGGAATACTCCTGTTGGTTCTTGAGTATTCCCCTTTACTTACTGTCTTTCAAAAACCCCCGAGTATTTAGCTATGATATCCTCTTCCATGGATAATCGTAGCTAAACTCTTCATTCGGTTGAAGGGGTGTACATGTATCATAAAATGTTTTAGGCAATTCTTAGAGCCTCTTCTCTGTATTCAAAACTTGTTCTATGTGCCATATATTAGGTTAGAACTTCCAAGGTTGAGTGGATGCTTGGAATGGCAAAGCTCTTCCGTGGGGTTCGTAAACATACTCGGATAAGTGGATGCTTGGAATGGCAAAGCTTATCTGAGGAGTTTGACCTTTCTAAAACACCATTTGGTTGCTCGGGAATGACTGACCAAATGGATGCACACAGGCTAATAAACCTTGGAATGGGGTATTAGTCTAAGTAGAACAAGTGCTCTACGACTTTTGCAAAAGACTAGACGGTGTCGCAAGTTGAGTGCTTGGAATGGCCTCGATTCACTATCGAACACTTTTGCAAAAGACTAGACAGTGTGGCAAATCGAGTGCTTGGAATGGCCTTGATGCACGTTTCAATACTTAGAAGGATCACTAAGAGCCAATGATAAACAGGCTCACCTGATACAAGGCCCCCGAAACCGAATGATACAAGGCTCACCTGATAAAGAGCCAATGATACAAGGCCCCCGAAACCGAATGCTTTCCTGAGATTCAAACCCCCTTGCATTTACTTTCTTAGTATTAATATCAACTGCAATCAACAACCGCTCACCTTCCGGAGGACTTGCCAATCACGCATCACCCGCTGTAAGTCTTCTTTCTTTTTTTTCATTATTTAATTTTAAGTCATTTACTTTTCCGCACTAAAAACCAAAACCAACCAAAAAAAGCATTTACTTTTCCGCACTAAAACTCAATCAACCTAAAAAACGCTCCCATCCTGTACAAATCCCTCAAAGAACAACTTATCCCCCTAATTCCCTTGGGTTCGACCCCTACTTACCACTTGCTACCCAGTAGTAAGGTCACGAGTAGCGGAATATAAATTAGCTTTTGCACAGAGAACACCGCACCTTAACGACAGTGCGGTGGGCTCCGTCAAAACTGGCGCCGTTGCCGGGGAATTAGTCGTCGGATAAGTTGTTCTTTCCCTCCCTTTCTCATTTCTTCGTCAACACTACCCACTATGTATGCATGGACAACGCGACATCTTCCTCAATTCGGAGGTACCATTGAAGAGGACCCTGTGATACATTGCCAACATGTTGACCACATCTGCTGCCACATGAAACCTGAGAATGAGACGTTAGAGGAGTTTAAGCTGAGATGCTTCAAATTTTCTTTAACAGACTCCGCACTAAATTGGTATTACTCATGTGCGGAGGATGAAGGTGATTATGGGGATCTACAAACCCAATTCTAGAAAAGTTTTGCCCGCCATCTCTCCGACTTGAAACCCGCGAGAAGATTCTCAACCTTGAGCAACTCCGGGACGAAACTTTGGACAAGTACTATACGTACTTCGAAATCATTGTTTCAAGCTGCCCGCACCATGGATTCACGGACTCTGTTCTTCTTCAAAGGTTTCTCGGTGGAATGATGCCACTTGAGCGGAAAAGACTTACCAATGCAGCGGGAGGCTCAATCATGAAGTTAACCATGGCTGAAACTTGGGACCTCATAGACGATTTGGCAGAAAGCACAAAACAAGGGCCGATGCACCAAACTGATGATGAAGCGCCAATAGAGGATGAGGACTCACAAATAACCGAAGAAAGCACGGCAGGCCCGGTCCTTGCGCTCAAAGCACCCGAAACATACCCGATCCTAACTATCGAAGCACCTAAGGCAGACCTGACCCTCATTATCAAACTATCCAAGAAAGACCTGGGCCTTATGGTGGAAGTTCCCCAACTTTTCCCCTCGGTTTCTATGCAAATCACAGCCCCTGAAAATGAAGTAATTAATGCTGAGGTGCAAGGCAAGTTGGAGGCAAATCAAGGGCAAGAAAAGCCATCAATGAAGCTCTCACTCACCACGACTCAACAAAGCGGCCCTGAAAACTCGCTCGTTCTAGGACGACCATTCGCCACTGCCATAAAGAAGAGGCTTCACATAGGAACATGCTTGATGTCGCCCATGGTTGCTGGCACAATACCGAACTTCTACAATTACAAAGGTGCCAACCGGCCATATTTGAAGAAGCGGCCAAGACATGGGCCAAAAGAATGGAAGCCGGGATGGAGTAACAAGAGACCACGACTCGATGGACCAGCAGCTATGGTCAAGAGAGCCTCACCTTCTCGGAGCTATGAAAAGAAGAACCTACCGAACCAATGGAGAACCAAACCAAGCCCATCACTCCACAAGTTCTTTGAGCAGGATAAAAGAGCTGCCAATAAGAAGTTTGAACTCACTCACCCCTGGGATCCGACCTTATGATCCACGATTGAGGTATCATCGAGCCAACGACGTTAAACAAAGGCACTAGTCGGGAGGTAACCCGACACCTATCTTACTTTCAGTTATTTATTTTCTGTCTTTTATTTTTTGTTATTTAGTTTTTATCAATAAGTCGCTCTCACCCACTTGGTGCATAGAAGAAATGACTATTCAGGAATCGGACTTGGGTGCACATTAAGCCAGCCAGGCCTATGCTCAGAGTTCAAGGCCCCATCCGAACTCCCTCGATTATCCAGCCTCATGCCATGTTGTTCACTCGACACTTTGAAGGGAGTTCTGTTCTTCCCTTTTCCTTAATGTCATTTCCTTCTCATATAATATCTGCTTGCATGGCTTTTGAACTAAGTCTTGCTGAAAGGCACGCCTTCGTTCAAAAGTGTGGGGTGAGAACCACCTGTGTACATAACATGTTTTTCTTTTCTTTTTTTTTAATATTATCTTTTTGAAAATATGAACTTGAGAATGTGAAAAAGATAGATCTAAAATTCATGCATTTACCTTGTGAAAATTCAACTGTCTAAAAACTTAGAACGTAACTTCTCATTTGTCCCTTTGTGCTGAGATAAACTAGGGATGTGGAGTTGACATAAACTGCCCTAGAGAGGCTTGGCAAGCAATCGAAGGATCGAATCTAACTATATGGTTTTCGAAGTCAGTGGAGGCTGCACTTCGAGTTTCAGTGAAGATTGAAGTCATCTCCGCCATGCAGTGTTTAGGTAAAAAGAAAAAAAAGGCGAGGACGGGAATCAGACCGTCCTATCTCTAGTCAAAGTAGCCGAGAAAATAGATGAGCGACCCTCATCTTGACCCACGCGAAACGGCAAGGATGAGAGGAGCGGGGAGGTATTTCCATAGGCTTGCGGGCGATGATTGGACCTCCCAAAAAGGCTTGAGAAAATGGACTAGCAAGTCACAAAGACGCAAAAAGCTCAAAGAAGCAAATCAAGAGGCCAAAGGCCCAAAATTGTGAAGGTTTTAACCGAACAAAAGTGAAGTACTCAAAGAGTCAAATCAAAGGCCAAAGGCCGATTCACTACAAAAGCTGTCCCTCGCCAAAAGAAAATCAAAGTACTCAAACCATTGAAACCCGAATCGAATCACGTGCTAGAGAAAGCTACAAGGAAACCATATAGTGCGAGACGATTCCAAGGTTGCAGTCCAGGAGCCTAAAAAGGGCTATCTCCCGAAACATCCAAAATAATTTGCATCTCAGCACGAAGGTACACGTATCAAGTTTCTTCTATTTATATACACAGTTCAATTTGGTAATAAGTAAGTAATGCATGAATTAGGATAAATCGAGTCCCACAGTCTAATTTTCATATTTTAAAACCAAACTTAGTGTGCCGCCCTTTAATAGCATTGTTCGGGACGAACAACTAAAAGTGTGGGGTGATCTGATGGACCATAATTATATGAATCATAAACACAGTTAAACCCACCAAATTAGACTGTTTGTCTATTTAACTTTTGCTTGTTAGTTTCGATATATTTCTACAGGGTATTTTGGACTCTAGAGAGAATACACACTAAGGAGAGGATTTTACGCTGAAAAGATATTACGAGTTAGTCCAAGGTCACGATCAGATGCTGAATGCAGAAATCTCAAGATCATGACATTGAATTACTCAAAATAAATCCAATCGAGGAACAACCAAAGTCAGACCGGAGCGAAATTGGACTGATAGTTTTGAGAAAAGACTGCACAAAACTCACAAAACTCATCCTTTTGCCCAAGGTGACCGGTGGCTTTGTGAATGGGATGACTCATGGGTGGCCAAAGCCACCAAGCTCTCCTCCATGGTGACCTACAACCGGTGGCTCCTCCCCTCCACACCAAAGCCACCGGCGGCTCCTCCTTCCCCCCATGAGAGCTTGCCATGTGTTGGCTTCCTCTCCACATCCTTGCTTCTCCAATCATCCTTTGCCAAGTGTTGGCATCTCCCATCTCCTCCATGGCTATAAAAGGAGAGCTCCTCCTCCTCATTTCATATCCCAAAATCACAATTCACTTCTCTCTCTAAGTTTGGCATTTGTAAGCTTTGGTTTGAAATAATACTCCTGTTGGTTCTTGAGTATTATAACAGTTTTAGAGAATACTCCTGTTGGTTCTTGAGTATTCAAGTAGGATTTGGGAATACTCCTGTTGGTTCTTGAGTATTCCCCTTTACTTACTGTCTTTCAAAAACCCCCGAGTATTTAACTATGATATCCTCTTCCATGGATAATCGTAGCTAAACTCTTCATTCGGTTGAAGGGGTGTACATGTATCATAAAATGTTTTAGGCAATTCTTAGAGCCTCTTCTCTGTATTCAAAACTTGTTCTATGTGCCATATATTAGGTTAGAACTTCCAAGGTTGAGTGGATGCTTGGAATGGCAAAGCTCTTCCGTGGGGTTCGTAAACATACTCGGATAAGTGGATGCTTGGAATGGCAAAGCTTATCTGAGGAGTTTGACCTTTCTAAAACACCATTTGGTTGCTCGGGAATGACTGACCAAATGGATGCACACAGGCTAATATACCTTGGAATGGGGTATTAGTTTAAGTAGAACAAGTGCTCTACGACTTTTGCAAAAGACTAGACGGTGTCGCAAGTTGAGTGCTTGGAATGGCCTCGATTCACTATCGAACACTTTTGCAAAAGACTAGATAGTGTGGCAAATCGAGTGCTTGGAATGGCCTTGATGCACGTTTCAATACTTAGAAGGATCACTAAGAGCCAATGATAAACAGGCTATGATACAAGGCCCCCGAAACCGAATGCTTTCCGGAGATTCAAACCCCCTTGCATTTACTTTCTTAGTATTAATATCAACTGTAATCAACAACCGCTCACCTTCCGGAGGACTTGCCAATCACGCATCACCCGCTGTAAGTCTTCTTTCTTTTTATTTTCAGTATTTAATTTTAAGTCATTTACTTTTCCGCACTAAAAACCAAAACCAACCAAAAAAAGCATTTACTTTTCCACACTAAAACTCAATCAACCTAAAAAACGCTCCCATCCTGTACAAATCCCTCAAAGAACAACTTATCCCCCTAATTCCCTTGGGTTCGACCCCTACTTACCACTTGCTACCCAGTAGTAAGGTCACGAGTAGTGGAATATAAATTAGCTTTTGCACAGAGAACACCGCACCTTAACGACAGTGCGGTGGGCTCCGTCAGTGAGCCCGGTACATGTTGTGCCGAAGAAGATAGGGATCATAGTGGAGAAGAATACCGAGGGCGAGATGGTCACGACTCGAGTCAAGAATGGATGGCTGACAGATGCTTGTCGTCACAGCAAATGTGCAAATAAATTTATAGTCCGCTACTCGCGACTACACTACTGGGTAGCAAGTGGTAAGTAGGGGTCGAACCCAAAGGAGTCAGTGTGGATTAGTTGTTTTTACGGGATTGTCACGAAAGTAAATACAGTTGGGGGTTGGGTTTGAGTGTTTTTGGAACTGAAAGTAAATTACGACAGTTGATATTACGATTAAAGGAAAGCATTCGGTTTTAGGGGCCTTGTATTATATTTGTTTATCATTGACCGCTAATGATCATGCCAAGTGTTCAAAGATGAATTGAGGCTATTTCTAGCGCAAGACATGATCATGCTAAGTATTCAAAGATGAATCGAGGCTATTCCTAGCGCAAGACTTGCAACACCATTTAAAACACTTGTTCTAAGCAAAACTAATTCCTCCTTTCGAAGTATCTTAGTCGTAAGTGCATCCATCTGGTCCGTCATTTCCGATCAAACCAGATGGTGTTTAAGATGAGTCAAACTTCTCAAATAAGCTTAGCCATTCCAAGCATCCACTTATCAGTACAAGTTTACGAACCCCCATGGTGAGCTTTGCCATTCCAAGCGTCCCCTCAACCATGGACGTTCTGACTTAGTATATGGCACATAGAACAAGTATCGAATACAAAGGTATACTAAGAGTAAAGTCTAAAACATTTATAATACAAGTACGCCCCTTCTACCGAACTACTAGTTTAGCTACTATTCATCGCGCTAAACATTATAACTAAGGAATTAAAGACAACAGTTAAATAAATAAATACTAAGAGATACTTACAACCGTTGAAGCGCCAAGGGATTCTTTATTCCAAAGTAATATTACATAATTGTGCCCACAAAAGCTAGAGAGATTTAGAGAGATTTTGTAGAGAGAGAAGCTCTTCACATTTTGGGGTGTGTTGAAATGAGGAGGAGGAGGCCTCCTTTTATAGCCATGGAGGAGGAGAATGGAGGGTGGAGATGGTGGGCATGTGGAGGAGCATCCAAGGGTGGAGGAGGAAGGGAGGAGCATGTGGAGGAGAAGCCTCCACATGTCACATTCTTATGGTGGCTTCATTAGCCGCCGGCGGCTTTTGGAGGGGAGGAGGAGGAGCCGCCAAGTGGAGGGAGGAGAGTGGAGGAGCCACCATGTGAGAAGGAGCTTGTGGAAGCTTGTGGAAGCTTCTTTAAGTCACCGGAAAAAGCCAACCGCAATAGTGAACTTGGCCGGTGGTTCTGCCGGAATTCTTGCCGGAGTTGGCTTGGCCTTGGTCGGAGTTTCACCAGGTCGGAGCTTCGCCGGAGGCTCGCCGGAGCTTGGCCGGAATTCTGGCCAGAAAATGAACCGACGGTCCCTTGCATTTGAACAGCTGATTCTGAAAGTTGAAGCAATTCTAAGACTAATGGTCGAGACCGTTTTGTCAGAATTATGCCGGAACTAGGTCTGGGCCTGATTTGAAGTTCAGCGTGCGCACAGGTTTCGGACTGACTCTCGGCGCGGGCCTGGTTCTTCGGACGGGACTTGGTCTTCTCGGCCACTGATGAATCTACTCGGGCATTTTGTCTGGAATTTGAGATTCACCGAGTTATTAGGTGTTTTAAACACTTTGGTCGAGCCAGAATTTCCATATTCCAAAGTTTGGTCGATCAATTTGGACTTGGTGCCTATGCGAGCGGGACCTTGCTTTGGAATTGGGCCAACTCTCAATCGGTTCGAGCTTTCTTCTTGGTTTCTCGACATTGTCCACCTTATTTGTCATTTGGAATATTTTGGTCGAGGTGGATTCATTAAATAAGGTCGTTTGCTCGAGCGACTTGCTATTGGTCCTTGGTGGCTCGACTGGGGCCTAGGACTCTGCTAGGTGTGGCCAGGTCCTGCTTGGGCCAAAGTGGCCTGATTTGCCTTGTACTCCATTTTTGCCTCTAAGAACTCCTCCTTAGCTTGTATTTTCTCTATGCTCCAAAATACCCTGTAGAAATAAATCGGAACTAACAAGCAAAAGTTAAATAGACAAAGTGTCTAAATAAGGGGGTTATACTGTGTTTATGATTCGTATAATTATGGTCCATCAGATCCCCCCACACTTTTAGTTGTTCGTCCCGAACAATGCTATTAAAGGGCGTGCACACAATCCATGTAAAAACTTTGAATATGAAAGTGAGACTATGAACTAGATTTATCCTAACTCATGCATTACTACTTATTACCAAATTAAACTGTGTAAATAAATAGAAGAAACTTAATGCTTGTACCTCCGTGCTGAGATGCAAATTATATTGGATGTCTCGGGAGATAGCCCTTTCCAGGTCCTGGATTGCATCCTTGGGACTGTCTCGCACTATATGGTTTTCTTGTAGCTTTCTCTAGCACGTGATTCGGTTCGGGTTTCACTGGTTTGAGTACTTTGATTTTCTTTTGGCGAGGGACTGCTTTTGTAGTGAATCGGCATTTGGCCTTTGTTTTGACTTTTTGAGTTCTTCACTTTTTGTTCGGTTAAAACCTTCACAATTTTGGGCCTTTGGCCTCTTGATTTGCTTCATTGAGCTTTTCGCCTTTTTGTGACTGCTAGTCCATTTTCTCAAGCCTTTTTGGGAGGTCCAATCATCGCCCGCAAGCCTATGGAAATACCTCCCCGCTCCTCTCGTTTTTGCCGTTTTCGCGCGGGTCAATGTGAGGGTCGCTCATCTATTTTCTCGGCTACTTTGACTGTCGTTTTCGCGCAGGTCAAGATGAGGGTCGCTCATCTATTTTCTCGGCTACTTTGACCGGAGATAGGACGGTCTGATTCCCGTCCTCACCTTTTGCATTGCATGGCGGAGATGACTTCAATCTTCACTGAAACCCGAAGTGCAGCCTCCACTGACTTCGAAAACCATATAGTTTGATCTAATCCTTTGATTGCTTGCCAAGCCTCTCTAGGGCAGTTTATGTCAACTCCACATCCCTAGTTATCTCAGCACAAAGGACAAATGGAAAGTTACATTCTAAGTTTTTAAACAGTTGAATTTTCACAAGGTTAATGCATGAATTTTGGTCTATCTTTTTCACATTCTTAAGTTCATATTTTCAAAAAGATATTATTTATTAACTAATATATACAGGTGGTTTTCACCCCCACACTTTCGAACGAAGTCGTGCCTTTCAGCACTACTTAGTTCGAAAGCCATGCAAGCAGATGTTATACGAGAAGGAAATGACTTAAGGAAAGGTAAGATCAGAACTCCCTTATTGTGTCGAATGGCATGAGGCTGGATAATCGAGGGAGTTCGGCAGGGGCATTGAACTCTCAGCGCAGGCCTGGTAAATTCACGGAAGCTGCCTGGCTGATCCGATCGTGCTCCAAAAACCAATTCCTAAATAGTCAAATCATTCTATGCACCAAGTGGGTGAGAGCGACTTATTGAAAAAGTAAAATACAAAAAATAAAAGACAGAAAATTAAAGTGCAGAAAGTAAGATAGTGTCGGGTTACCTCCCGACCAGTGCACTTGTTTAACGTCGTTGGCTCGACAGTACCTCAATCATGGATCATAAGGTCGGATCCCAAGGGTGAGTGAGGTCAAACTTTTTCTCGGCAGTCCTTTTGCTCCGAGAGGGTGAGGTTTCCTTGACCATAGCTGCTGGTCCAATGCGTCGTGCTTGCTTGTTACTTCTTCCGGGTTTCCATTCTTTCGGCCCATGTCTTTGCCGCCTCTTCATGTTGGAATAGTTGGCACTTTCGCGAGTTTGGAAGTTGGGTTTTGTGCCTTCAAACATCGGCGACCACAGGCATGTTCCCATGTGAGGCCTCTTCTTGGTGGTAGCTACGAATGGTTGTCTTGGAATGATTGAGTTCCCGGGTGGTTTTTCTTGGCTTGTGACGAGAGAGATTTCCTTTGTCGGCTTTTTTGGCTCATGCTCTGCCTCCAACTCCCCTTGTACCGCATCATCATTGATTATATGATCTTCGGTGGTTATGATCGGCATGAAACGCGAAGGGTTAAGTTGAGGCACTTTGACCATGAGGACTAGGTCTGTTTCAGGTGCTCCGACAGTGAGGACTAGGTCTTTCTCGGACAGTTCGGCAATGAGGTCCGGGACTTCTTCAGGTGCTCCGAGCGCAAGTACCGGGCCTGGCTTGATTTCTTCAGCCGCTTCAGCAGTGAGGTTCGGGACTTCTGTAGGCTCGGCAGTTAGGACAGTGATTTCCTCGGATGGATTGGTGATAAGGACCGGGTCTGATTGGGGCAGTTCTTCTTCGGTCATTTGCGGGTCCTCATCCTCAGTCGGCTCCTCGGGTTCAGCCGTGAATTGGTGCATCAATGCACTCAATTGCTGCATGTCTGCGGCCAATTGCTGGGTGCTAGCTGCCAGCTCCTTTTCTGCCGCCCATAGTTCAGTTTTGGCCCTGATTTGTTGCATTGTGTTGTCCAACTGCTGGATGCTAGATGCCAGCTCCGTTATACCGTCCTCGATTGGCTCGGCCTGATCTTGGCTTGGTCTTGACCTCGCGGCCAAATCGTTTATTAATTTCCAAAGATCATCCTCGGTTAAGTCCCACATTGATCCTCCTGCTGCATTATTTAGCTGGTCCCACTCATGTGGCAACATTCCACAGAGAAACTTTGTTTGAAGATCGAAGTTGGTGAATCCATGGTGCGGGCAGCTCGTCACAATGGAATCGAAGTACCATAAGTACTCATCCAATGTTTCGTCCCAGGATTGCGTTATTTTGTTGATCTTCTCACGGATTTCAAGTTCGAAGGGTGGTGGGGAAAACTCCGTATTGTTCCGAGGTTCCATTCCGTAGTAGTATGACTTGGTGAATTGCATGATAAAAGAAAAAAGAAAATAGAACAACTATTCCTATGCACAACTCCCCGGCAACGGCGCCAATTTGACAGATGCTTGTCGTCACAGCAAATGTGCAAATAAATTTATAGTCCGCTACTCGCGACTACACTACTGTGTAGCAAGTGGTAAGTAGGGGTCGAACCCAAAGGAATCAGTGTAGATTAGTTGTTTTTACGGGATTGTCACGCAAGTAAATACAGTTGGGGGTTGGGTTTGAGTGTTTTTGGAACTGAAAGTAAATTACGACAGTTGATATTACGATTAAAGGAAAGCATTCGGTTTTAGGGGCCTTGTATTATATTTGTTTATCATTGACCGCTAATGATCATGCCAAGTGTTCAAAGATGAATTGAGGCTATTTCTAGCGCAAGACATGATCATGCTAAGTATTCAAAGATGAATCGAGGCTATTCCTAGCGCAAGACTTGCAACACCATTTAAAACACTTGTTCTAAGCAAAACTAATTCCTCCTTTCGAAGTATCTTAGTCGTAAGTGCATCCATCTGGTCCGTCATTTCCGATCAAACCAGATGGTGTTTAAGATGAGTCAAACTTCTCAAATAAGCTTAGCCATTCCAAGCATCCACTTATCAGTACAAGTTTACGAACCCCCATGGTGAACTTTTCCATTCCAAGCGTCCCCTCAACCATGGACGTTCTGACTTAGTATATGGCACATAGAACAAGTATCGAATACAAAGGTATACTAAGAGTAAAGTCTAAAACATTTATAATACAAGTACGCCCCTTCTACCGAACTACTAGTTTAGCTACTATTCATCGCGCTAAACATTATAACTAAGGAATTAAAGACAACAGTTAAATAAATAAATACTAAGAGATACTTACAACCGTTGAAGCGCCAAGGGATTCTTTATTCCAAAGTAATATTACATAATTGTGCCCACAAAAGCTAGAGAGATTTAGAGAGATTTTGTAGAGAGAGAAGCTCTCCACATTTTGGGGTGTGTTGAAATGAGGAAGAGGAGGCCTCCTTTTATAGCCATGGAGGAGGAGAATGGAGGGTGGAGATGGTGGGCATGTGGAGGAGCATCCAAGGGTGGAGGAGGAAGGGAGGAGCATGTGGAGGAGAAGCCTCCACATGTCACATTCTTATGGTGGCTTCATTAGCCGCCGGCGGCTTTTGGAGGGGAGGAGGAGGAGCCGCCAAGTGGAGGGAGGAGAGTGGAGGAGCCACCATGTGAGGAGGAGCTTGTGGAAGCTTGTGGAAGCTTCTTTAAGTCACCGGAAAAAGCCAACCGCAATAGTGAACTTTGCCGGTGGTTCTGCCGGAATTCTTGCCGGAGTTGGCTTGGCCTTGGTCGGAGTTTCACCTGGTCGGAGCTTCGCCGGAGGCTCACCGGAGCTTGGCCGGAATTCTGGCCGGAAAATGAGCCGACGGTCCCTTGCATTGTAACAGATGATTCTGAAAGTTGAAGCAATTCTAAGACTAATGGTCGAGACCGTTTTGTCAGAATTCGGCCGGAACTAGGTCTGGGCCTGATTTGAAGTTCAGCGTGCGCACAGGTCTCGGACTGGCTCTCGGCGCGGGCCTGGTTCTTCGGACGGGACTTGGTCTTCTCGGCCACTGATGAATCTACTCGGGCATTTTGTCTGGAATTTGAGATTCACCGAGTTATTAGGTGTTTTAAACACTTTGGTCGAGCCAGAATTTCCATATTCCAAAGTTTGGTCGATCAATTTGGACTTGGTGCCTATGCGCGCGGGACCTTGCTTTGGAATTGGGCCAACTCTCAATCGGTTCGAGCTTTCTTCTTGGTTTCTCGACATTGTCCACCTTATTTGTCATTTGGAATATTTTGGTCGAGGTGGATTCATTAAATAAGGTCGTTTGCTCGAGCGACTTGCTATTGGTCCTTGGTGGCTCGACTGGGGCCTAGGACTCTGCTAGGCGTGGCCAGGTCCTGCTTGGGCCAAAGTGGCCTGATTTGCCTTGTACTCCATTTTTGCCTCTAAGAACTCCTCCTTAGCTTGTATTTTCTCTATGCTCCAAAATACCCTGTAGAAATAAATCGGAACTAACAAGCAAAAGTTAAATAGACAAAGTGTCTAAATAAGGGGGTTATACTGTGTTTATGATTCGTATAATTATGGTCCATCAATGGCGCATGTGCATAGATTACAGGAAGCTGAACGCCGTTACGCGCAAGGATCACTTTCCTCTCCCATTCATTGATCAGATGCTCGACCGCTTGGCAGGTAAGCCTTATTTTTGCTTCCTAGATGGTTTTTCAGGCTATAATCAGATTCCCATAGCACCCGAGGATCAGGAGAAGATGACCTTCACATGTCCATTCGGTACGTTTGCTTTTCGCCGGATGTCCTTTGGCTTGTGTAACGCACCCGGTACTTTCCAACGGGTCGTTACTAGTATATTCTCTGACATGATAGGTTCGTTCATAGAGGTGTTCATGGATGATTTTACGGTACATGGGGACACTTTTGATGCATGCTTAGATAATTTGAGTACAGTTTTAGCACGTTGTGTTTCTATGAATTTGGTGCTCAATTATGAAAAGTGTCACTTTATGGTTACCCATGGAGTAGTCCTCGATCACATAGTCTCACATGAGGGTATAGAGGTAGATAGAGCTAAGATAGATTTGATTGTTACTCTGCCATATCCATCCACAGTGCGTGATATTAAATCGTTTTTGGGACATGCTGGTTTCTATCGTAGGTTCATAAAGGATTTCTCTAAAAAGGCGCTGCCTTTATCTAACCTCTTGCAGAAAGACATTCCTTTTGAGTTTACATATCAGTGCAGGGCAGCGTTCGACGAGCTAAAACAGGCCCTCACCAGCACATCCATCATTAGAGCACCAGATTGGAGTCAGCCGTTCGAGATTATGTGCGACGCGAGTGACTATGCAGTAGGAGCAGTTCTCGGCCAAAAGGTGGACAAGAAGCCCGTGGTGATCTACTACGCTTCGAGGACACTGGACGTGGCCCAGAAGAACTATTCAATCACAGAGAAAGAGCTGCTAGCCGTGGTTTTTGCCTTAGAGAAATTCAGATCATATTTGCTCGGTACTAAAGTTGTTGTCTATTCTGACCATGCAGCTATTAGGTACTTGATGACGAAGAAGGAGGCAAAGCCGAGGCTCATTAGGTGGATTCTGCTCCTACAAGAGTTTAACTTGGAGATTAAGGACAAGAAGGGCATAGAGAACACAGTGGCCGACCACTTGAGCTGACTTGTCCGAGATGAAGATGCCGGGCAGATTACCGAGACATTCCCAGACGAGCACTTGTATGCTCTTACAGGTAAGACGCCATGGTATGCTTCCCTAGTGAACTACCTGGTCGGAGGTAAGTTCCCGCCCTCTTATTCTAGGGCACAGTGTTTGAAATTGAAGCATGATTCGAAATTCTATGTGTGGGATGATCCGTACTTGTGTGTAGATCAGATTCTTAGACGGTGCATCCCCGATGATGAGATTGCTTCGGTTATTAGTTTTTGCCATGAATATGCATGTGGTGGCCATTTTGGCCCTAGGAGAACGGCTAGGAAAATTTTAGATAGTGGATTCTTTTGGCCGCATGTTTTTAGAGATGCCTACAATCATTGTAAGAGATGTGATAAATGTCAGCGTGTAGGCAATATTTCGGCTAGGAATGAGATGCCCCAAGTACCCATACTTGTGAATGATGTTTTTGACATTTGGGGCATCGATTTTATGGGTCCTTTTCCTGTGTCGTGCGGTTTCACTTATATTCTTGTGGATGTGGATTATGTTTCCAAATGGGTAGAGGCGAAGGCAACTAGGTGTGATGATGCTAGAACTGTTATAGATTTTCTGCGCACTAACATCTTTTGCAGATACAGAGTACCGAAGGCAATAATCAGCGACCAAGGGACGCACTTCTACAATAGGATGATGGCCGCGACCCTAAAGCACTACCATGTTCATCACAGGACATCCACAGCCTACCACCCACAGACAAACGGACAAGCGGAGATCTCCAACCGCGAGATTAAGGGGATACTGGAAAAGATGGTGAGCCCGGGCCGAAAGGATTGGAGCCAGTGGCTAGATGAGGCATTGTGGGCATACAGGACAGCTTACAAGACACCGATAGGCACCTCGCCTTTTCGGTTGGTCTATGGGAAAGCATGCCACTTGCCGGTCAAACTAGAGCACAAGGCATATTGGGCACTGAAGAAGTGCAACCCAGACTTGCAGCCAGCCGGGCAGGACAGGAGATTGCAGCTATGTGAGCTTGAGGAGCTGCGCCTCGAGGCTTACGAGAGCCAAACAGACTACAAGGCGCGGACCAAGCTCTATCATGACAAATTCATCCTTAGGCGCACGTTTGAAGTTGGGCAACAGGTGCTCTTGTTCTCTTCACGGATACGACTCATGCCCGGGAAGTTGAGATCCAGATGGACCGGACCATACACGATCACACATGTCTTTAACCACGGTGCACTCGAGCTAGAGAACCCGAAGGATGGCAATCGGTTCAAAGTCAATGGGCAGCGAGTCAAGCACTACCAGGGAGAGATCAAGACACCCTCTGAGGAGATTGACCTAGCCGAGCCCACCACAGACGCATAGATGAGGTACCGTCGAGCCAACGACGTAAAACAAAGGCGCTCGCCGGGAGGCAGCCCAACATTCTTTCATTTTTCTTAGTTTTATTTATGTTTTATTTGAGTCTTGAAGTCACATTCGTCACATTGTACTTTGGAAGGAGATGATTTTCATGCAGGGAATGCGAGCTCGCATAACAAGACGTGCGATCGCATGAATATTTCATGCGATTGGTCAGTTTTGTGCGAACGCACAAGCACATCATGCGATCGCACGAAGCCTCAGTACAGCACCGGACGAGAACGCACACCCAGTCATGAGATCGCACAAGGATTTCATGCGACTGGTCAAGATCATGCGAACGCATGAGGAGAGTATGCGAGCGCACAAGGCTGGGACTTCGACCGCATGCAAGCACACAAGGACATTGTGCAAACGCACAACTATTTCATGCGACTGGTCGAGACCATGCGAGCACATAAGGATACCATGTGAGCGCATGCCGAGGAAAGCCCCATATTCATATGCCACGACACCATCAGGGGAGTATTGTTCCACCTTTTTTCTCTCCTTTTCCATATTGTTTGCATGCATGTGAGTCTAGAGTCTAAGTCGTGCCGTGAGGACACGGCTTATTTCAAAAGTGTGGGGTGGGAGAGTCAGCACGTTTACTTTCATGCACCTTGCATAGAGTCAGCACGTTTACTTTCTTGCACCTTGCATAGAGTCAGCACGTTTCCCGAAATTTTTAAATTTTTGTACATGTTTCTTCTCTATTTCCTAGATTTGCGGTATTGAATGTTGATAAGGTGAAATAGATAGAGCCGATTACATGCATGTCTTTAGTGAAATTTGACTTGTGCGATTACATGTGAACTTAACCCACTACGTGCCTTTGTTAGTTGAGATAAACAGGGATGTGGAGTTGATAGAAACGTCCTAGAGAGACCTGACAGAATATTCAAAGGACCGAATTCGAGTTATATGGTTATGTGGATTTTGTGGAGGCTAGCACTTCGAGGCGACATGGTTACGAGTCTGCTCCGCCACTGCGGTACTTTTGCGGTTGGTTGGGATGGGAATACATCACACCGTCCAAACTATAGTCCAAGTAGCCAGGAAAATAGACAAGCGACCCTTGGCTTGACTCGCGTCAAAAGGACGAGGATGAGTGAGAGCAAGTAGGAACGAGTAGTCACAATCCGTAGCAAAGAAACAAATTCATTCCATTGTGAAGTTTTACACTGCAACAAAAGTGAAGTATCAAACCAAGTCACTACAAGCTGTCCGAAAAGAACTCAAACACATTGAAGCTCGAATCAATCACGTGCAAGAAAACGCAATGAAGCGTAACCATATAGCGAGAGCTCGGTCCCGAGAGTGCAGTTCATGGGTCTAAAAAGGACTATCTCCCGAGACATTCGAATTGATTTGCATCTCAGCCCAAAGGTAACATGTATCTTTACTCCATGTTTTCGCACAAGGCTGTTAGTAACAAGTATGCATAGAAAGGTGAAATCTAGATTAGCCGAATCATATACATGTCGCAATATCTAGGATGCCGAAGCTTTGTGATGTTTACATTTATTTTTTCCTCTTATGACCTAATCCTTGTTCAGGACGAATAAGTTTAAGTGTGGGGTGGTTTGATGAGCCATATTTATACAACTCATCGAGTAAACAAAGCCCATCAATTCCAGCACTTTATCATGCAAACAGTTACTTCTTAGTGTTGTTTTGCATTTCAGGTGTTTCCGAAGCTCTAGGAGGAAACGCGCTTAAAAGATGGCTTTTTCATGCCAGAAGCATCGCAGTTGAAGAACAAAGCCAGAGGAGGGTCGTGAACAGTTTTTTCGGCTCGTGAACAGTAATTCCGGTGTGAACAGTACTTTGGGTCATGAACAGTAACTTCGGAAAAAATCCAAATTCCATGCATGACGGTTTAGAGGCTTCTAGAAGGTTCTGGAAGGCTCTACACAGATCTGGAAGACTTGCAGAAGAAGAAAACTTAGAGACCAAGCAAAGTCGATTTTAGGACATGTTTCCTAAAACCATTTTTGGACCGACTTCAATTTGGAAGCTTTGAGGCCTGAGTTTTCTCTATAAATACAGCCTCATATCAAGGGTTTCAAGCATCCCAATTTGAAGAGTTCTCTCCTCTAAATACCGAACTCTCTTCCTCCATTCGAAGTCCTCTCGGTACTCAGCCCTCATGGCCCGGTTCCTTACTTCTCTCGGCTATAGAGAAGAACACTTGTCCCTTTTAATTATTGCTTTTTATTCCATAGCTATGTGTAACTAAACCTTTTATTCGGGCTAGGGTTTATACATTGTGATGATCATTTTTGAGACTAGTTCTTAATGTTATTCATGTTTTACTAATTCTCGTGCCTTATCATGAAATATTGCTAGACTAGGTGGATATTTTTTCGTAAAGCTTGGTTGATCAATATTTCTATCTTTATTATCTATCTAATACTTTTTCCTTTGGATAGATAGCACATCTAGGTTAAATAGCACCTTTGTCGGGTTATTAAACTTAGGGGAATTAGAAGCTTAACACCTTTGTTGGGTTAAGTTGTGGCGTAACACCTTTGTCGGGTTACTTGGGGTATCACTTTTGTCAGGATAACCACACTTAGAAACTATGAATTAGATATTTAGAAGTCAATGATAAAACAAGTCACAATCAAACCCTAGTCTGAATATTCTCTCTCTGATTATTACCCACTCGTTTATTTACTTGGTTCCTAATCTTACATTGTTTCCAAATCACTCACAACCAATTGTTTCCTTTCTTACAGAACATTAAGTAGCTATCTAGCTCCCTAGGGTTCGACCCTTGCTTGCCGCTGTCCTAACCCACAGTCAAGAGTAAGGAACATTATAAATTCAAATTTGCTGGTACCGACGATGAACTGTCAATCCCTCAGCTCTTTCTGATGCCGAGATGAAGGATGTTGATCAGGCTGATCTCTCGTCAGATGCCCCCTCAGAGGATGATCAAGATGTCGTCCCCCTTGCTGAACTCAATAATGCAAAGAAGGTAAAGGCCAAGAAAAAGGTTTTATTTCAAAACCCAGTTGAACAAGAGGTTGCCACCCATGCAGAAGGAATCCACGGTGCAGGGGGAGCAGATGTCTCCAAGAAAAGGAAACGTTCGGTCCCAACTCCAATTTCAACAATTACTAGCCAATGTGAAGCATTCCAACCTGCTTCAACAAACGCTCCGGCTGGAATTGTCAAACATGGCATATGGTTTACAAATAAAGATGTAGCAAAAAAAGTGGAAGTCTGTTCTGAATAGGAAGATTATCCCCGAAAAGCTTCTTGAAGAGAAACGGTATATCGGAAAGGAGGTTGTCCATGTTCTGAAGCAGACATGCCTGATAAAGATCGTGACCAAGAGCAGACCGTTCGTTGACCATCTGGTTCGTGAAGCAATATCCAATCTACCTCCACAGTTTGGTGTAGTCGGTGATAAGGATTATGGGGTAGTATACGTTCGTGGATGAAGAATTACAATCAACCCTCTTCTCATCAACACCTATTTCCAGATGGATGATCCAGACATGGATGATGAGGAACTCGACTATGACAAGATCGCTGATATCATCACTGTGGGTTCGTTCCCTTGGTGGCCAGAGTCCTCTGCTATTCCCACGGCAGATCTGACAACCTTCTACTCAATGCTCTTCTTCATTGCCATTGCCAATTGGATGTCAACCTTTCATCGTTCCACAGTTAGCAAGGACCTTGCACAGCTGCTTTATCAGATTGGGAACAAGATGCAGTTGAATCTGGGAAGAGTCATGTTTAAACAGATTGCGGATCATGCCACGTCATCTCACAGCCTTCATCAGATTATGTTTCCATCCCTCATATATGAACTGATCCTCAACCGGGCTCCAGAATTGAAGACTCCTCATGATCGTCTCTCAAAGGCCCCATAGAAATTCATCGTGGATCATAAACTCTTCAAGGGTCGCCATAAGAATGACCTCCAAGGCTCGGGACAGAAAAGGAAAGACATCCCAGAATCGTCAAGGAGAGGAGCTTCCAGGGGTTTGACTGGGACTCGACAAGACTCACTCATGAAGGAACTGGAGATCATCCTCACTATTGACAAAGAACAACGGACACGTTTCCACAACTTGGCGCGTATGCTTCGCTACCCCAGTGATGATGAAGACGAAGATGATGCGGAAACTGTTAGCGGATCGGCTGACCTCTCGTCTGCATAAAGGTCATTGCTTGCAAACTTTGAACTTGTCATTTTGCTAGTGGCTTATTCTGGCACAGTTTGCTTTGCTGTTCGAACTAGATTGGACCCCTTGCCAGTTTGTGGCAAAAAGGGGGAGTATTTTAAGGTGACCAATTTTCGTTCCCTCAAGTATGTCTAAAGTATAAATAGTCAGATAGATCTAGGTATCTAGTAGATTTGGTTTTGCCAAAATGACAAGGGGGAGATTGATGTTCCCTTGAGTGGCATGTATTTGGCAAAACGTCTTAAGACAGTTCGAGCAGGAGTTCAGGGGGAGTTCGAACACATCCTGGCACTCATGAACATCGTGGAGTAGATGCAAGGATGTTTTCTGGAAGGTTCCAAAGATCAAAGATCTTTTTGAACTGAAGTTGGTCAACAAAGATTTCGAGCTTCAAATATTCAAACGAATATCTTCGCATCCGTTTAAAGAAGAAGGGCTGACTTGGCGTGGAAGAAATATCAAGATCTTCCCAAAGATTGGATTAAGATATACATCGAATATTTAGGAATATTTCCTAAATATTTGATGAGAATATCTGAAACATATTTGGATCCCGCCCATGCATATAAATAGAATGCTAAGGCATCCAAATCTGCATCGCTTCCTGAGAGAAAGAAAACACGAGAGCAATCGTGATATTGGAGGAGGAGCGACGGCCAGCTGAGAATTCCACACCGAAATATCAACGGCGAAGAAGCAGTCTGTTCATGGTGTTGTTCAGACTGTTCTTGAAGAACTACCTAGCGTACACACACAGTGATCAAGACACTTCTTCGAGAGAAGGCGACTGGGCTTCTGGGAGGTCCAAGACTAGGTCGAGAGGGAAGTCTCGTCCTACCCATAGAGGATCGAGGTGAGCTGCGGTGAACCGAGATTGCAAATCCGAGAGACGGAGGGTTAGAGGCTAGGCTATTACAAATAAGGTGTTGTGTAAGTGTAAGTCCACGAATAGCTCTAAACTCGTAATAAGATTTGTGTCCCTTTTAGGGTGTGATAAACCCCCCAGAGTAGGCAAAGCCGAACTGGGTATCATTCTGTGCATCGCCAAGGCCACGCCCGAGCTGTCTAGCACTGAATTCAAGTTGCCCGGGCAAACGAGCTGATATGACGAATCCACCTGGAGCAAAGTGATCAAAATGGAAAATAAGGTGGACAATGTCGGAAAACCAAGGAGAATCCTCAAACAGATTGGCAGTTGGCCCAATTCCAAAGCAAAGGCCCCACGCGCATAGGCATAGAAACCAAGTCGCTCGACCAAACCATGGAATCTGGCAAATCTGGCTCGACCAAGTTGTTTGAAATGCCCAACAACTCGGACAATCTCACTTCTCAGACAAAACGCCCGAGTGGAACCAGCTCAAGCATGATCAAGGCCAAACTAGGGCAATTTCGGCCGTTTTGGGATTTCGACCATGCTCCGGGCAGAATCTGGCTTAGCACCCTTCTTGAGATCGTCTTAGAGTGACTTTTTCGTTCAGAATCCACTGTCCAAAAGCCAAGAAGCTCCATCCAGATTCCGGCCAAAATTCTGGCGACCTCCGACAAACCTCCGGCCTAGCTCCGACCAGTCACAACCAAGACTCCGGCCAGTCATAACCTCACTCCGGTCAAATTCCGGCGAAGTCCAACCAAAACCAAAACCGAACTATTACTATTACTATTTTGTTTGGCCACTTCTTTTCCGGTTAGCTCTACTATTCAAAACCGGTTGGCCTCAACCAAACCAAAGCTAGTTGCCCTTTGAGATGAGCCAAGCTCAAGTCGGTTGGGAGTGCAAGTGGGTTGGCTTGTGGAGGCTTGTGGTTGGAGGAGGCAAATGCAAGTGGGTTGGGATATTTCAAGGCCAATCCTTATCTTCTTTTGGGATATTCCTCAATCTAAACTTAGTCCCCAAGTTTCCCTAGTCTATAAATAGAGGCTTATGCCTTAGAAGTACATGTCCAATAGTTCCACAATTAGGGAGTTGAGAGCTTATCTCTCTTCTCCAAAATGCAATACCAAAACCTCTCTACATTTTACTTGTTCATGTTCTTCATTTTGTTCTTGATTTCCAAAGCTTTCTTCACTTGTTCTTGAGCTTCAAGCTCTTACTTTCCAGCCAAGCACTTTACTTTCCTTGTTCTTGATTTGGAGCTCCTCTCCCTTTACTTTCTTGTCTTGATAAAGCCACGGTTACTTGTATTCCTTTTGGTGAGACATATTTATACGACTCATTAAGTCAACAAAACCCACCATTTACGACATTTGATCATGAGAACGTTTACTTGTTAATGTCGTTTTGGATTTCAGGGCCTTTTTGAGCTTAATGAAGAATCGGGCTTAAAAGATGGCATTTAAGGCCAAAATCACCACAAGGCATTATTGGCCCACACGTGAAGCCCAAGCCAAACCTAGCCCACTTGCAAAATCTTGATGATTCTAGAAGCATCTCATTATTCGCTCATGACAATCCATTTTGACTACATCCAAAGCAAGAGTGCCTTGATGATTCTAGAAGCATCTCAACATTTGCAATGGCCAAACCACTTATGCCACTCCAACTTGGTGCCCAAGACAAGAGAAACCCTAGCTCATTTCCTATAAATAGAACCCCTTGGCCTTGTGTAAAAACATTCGAAAATGTAGACAAAATCACTCATTTGTATCCTTGTTGGTTTGGCATTGGAAAGCAACAAAGTTCTCAACTTCTCTCTACCATTTCTTCTTTTGTTACGCACTTTACATTTCAAGTTATGCATTTTAGAGGATCCTTGTAATTCCGAATGTCTTTTAGCCCTTGTGTTCTTACCATGAACTTGAGTGGCTAATCCCTTCACTATTCGGTTTGGGGTTCCTACTCTTATGCATACATTTTGAGGCACTTGCACTCCATTACATCTTACGTCCCACTAGTCCTTGGATATCATTCCATGGATCAAAGGCTTGATCAAGTGGATGTTTTGCCACAAAGCTTTGTCAAGCTAATGATCCTTATTGTAACATCCATTTGATGCTTTGCCGCAATAATGGATAGTACACATAGATGAGCAATACCCTTGCCGAATTGTTCTATCTAATGAGGACTAGATTAGAAGGTTTAACCATGCCTAGTGAGGTAGTGGGGTTTCAATACCTTGGGTTGCCTACGGCACCACACTACTACGTAGTTTGGTAAAAACCGTGGTGTACTACCTTTGCCGGAGTACTTTAGGTTGTTACCCTTGCCGGAACACCACACTCTATGGGATGTAAAATGGTTCATTGGATGCCTATGATGAATGTGGCATAAGAGAGGTTTCTAATGTTGTAAGCAAAGCTTTGAGACTCTTTCCTTAATGCTTCTTTGTGTTCTAAACTAGTTCTTGTGCATTCCATTCGGATTGAACTATGAAGTTGAGTAGAGGCTTGTAATGGCAAAGCTCCTCCTAATAGTTCATTCCCTCATTAGCGGCTTGGTTGATAATAAATCATGAGACCAAGCGGCTGCACCTAGGCTAACATATCTTGGAATGGAGTGTTAGTCTAGCTAGAACTAGAAATCCATGTCTTGAAATGGAATGGATCGTGGTGTAAGCGCTTGGAATGGCCTTGATTTAGGGTTTATGTCTTGGAATGGACTAAGCCCACACTTATGGGCGCAAGGATAGATCATTAGAGGTCAATGATGAGTTGAACCACAACAAAAGGCCCCTTGACCGAATACCATTCTCTTGATCACAAACCCATTGCATTTACTTTACGCACTTACTTTTGCACTCACTTTCAAATGTTCCCAAAACCCCCAACTTGTATTTACTTTTCTTTTCTTTACTTGTATTGCATAAGAACAACAAGTAAACATTACACCTCCTCTGGGTTCGACCCCTACTTGCCGCTCTACTAATCCATAGTGCCAATAGTAGTGGAAATTATAAATGTAAATTTGATTTGGCATACGACGACAAGGTCCTATCAAATTTTGGCGCCGTTGCCGGGGAGTTGTGCATTGGTGAAGTTGTTCTTTTTGTTTTTTTTCCTTTTTCTTCTGATTCTCTTGGTTCGCCATGGCCTCTTATTACAATAGAGAGCCTTGGTACGATGAGGAGTTTTCCCTGCCATCCTTCCAACATGAAATCCGCGAAAAGATCATCTATATTAAGCAATCCTGGGATGAAACATTGGATGAGTACCTATGGTACTTTGATTCCCTTGTGACAAGCTGCCCGCACCATGGATTCACTAACTTGGATCTTATTCAAAGGTTTCTTGGTGGAATGATGCCACATGAGTGGGATAGGCTCAATGAGGAGGCAGGAGGCTCGGTATATGACTTAACCATAAGTGCCCTTTGGGACTTGATAAATGTTTTGGCCTAGAGGTCAAGGCCAACACAAGAGCAGACCGAGCCGCTTGAGGACACAATGAGAGAGCTGGCCGCCAACCAAGCGCGAATAAATGCCAATTTGCAGCAATATCAGGCCGACACCATGGGAGACTTGGCCGAGATACGGAGGACAATGTCCGACTTGGCCCAAATATTGTCCGACTTGAACCAAGACATGTCCGAGCTAAGGAGAGACCCGAGAGAAGAGGTCGGTACAAGGACAGTGGTGGACATGGAGGAGGCCCTAAAAAGTCTATGTTGGAGCCCACGGAGCCGACAAGGGATGAGGACCCATTGATGATTGAAGAAGAACCGGCCGAAACAAGCCATGACCTCATTACCAAGTTGGCCGAAGAAGGCCCGGACCTCACTGCCGAAGGCTCCCTATTGGACCCGTCTCTCTCAGTTTGTACACCGACCATAACCCTCGAATATGAAGTAATCATCAATGAGGAGGTACAAGGCCAGTTGGAAGAGAAGCAAGAGCAAGGAAGGCCGATATTGGAGCACTCACTCGCCACAAGTCAACAAGGCAGCCGGGAGAACTCTCTCATTGTGAAACAACCGTCCCTCATTGCCACAAACACAAGGCTCACCAATGGAACAAGCTTGATGCCGCTTGTGTTTGATGACAAGGTTCTAAACTCCCAGTTTCACAAGGATGCCAATCGGGTATACATTAAGAAGAGACAAAGACATGGCCCGGTGGAATGGAAACCCGGATGGAGAAACAAGAGGACACGACCCAATGGGCCAGCTGATATGGTCCAAAGGTCCTCCCCTCCTCGAAAAGATGTAAAAGCAAGGCCACCCGACCGGTTGAAGGCAGAACCGAGCCCGCTGCCATATGAGTACCTTGGAAAGATTAAAAGGGCAGTTGCGAAAAATTTTGACCTCACACGACCATGGGATCCTAACTTGTGATCCCTAATGAGGTATTATCGAGCCAATGATGTTAAATAAAGGCGCTCGCCGGGAGGCAGCCAGGCATTTCTTAGTATTTCTTGCATTTTATTTACTCATACTAACCCTCACCTCATTATGGTTGGAAAAGGAAAAGTGTGAGTTTTGTAGGTCGGGTCCCAAGCCGTTACGCATTTTGCCGGTTCTGCTACGCATTTTAAGCAGAACCGGGCGAGACCGAAGGAGGACCGAGGACGCGTCCGTGAGACCTAAGCCCGACTGCCCGTTACCGAGACTGCTCCACATGATATCGAGTGTGCTACGCACTTTAGCAAGGAGTCGAGGCCTGCGTCCAAGGAGAGACCGAGCCCGACCTAGCTCCCCATGAGTTTCAGCCGATTGATGCTAGTCCAAGCCTTGTCATTTCATGGCATGCAAGGACATCATAAGGGGAGTTCCGTTTCACTTTAGTACCTTGTTCCTTTTCCTTGATATTGTGCATATTGTGTGAAATTGAGTTGTGCCGTGAGGACACGGCTCATTTCAAAAGTGTGGGGTGGGGTGATTAGTAGTTTGTTGTGTCTCACGTCTATTTTTCTTGCACATGCATGAGTCAGCACGTTTCCCTTTGAAAATTTTAAATTTTTTTGAATAAAATGCGTAGGAATGGGGTGTTGAGCTTTCATGATGTGAAATAGATGAATCCTAGTACATGCATTACTCTTATGAAATTTTAATTGTGCGACTAACATGTGATCTAACTTCTTATGTGTCCTTATGAGTTGGGATAAATAGGGATGTGGAGTTGATAGAAATGTCCTAGTGAGGCTTGACAAAAGCACTCAAGGATCCGAGATTCAAGTTACATGGTTATACGGACTTGTGGAGGCTGCATTTCGAGACTTGTGGCATAGAGTGACTCCACCATTGCAGCGTTTATGCAAGTGGTGGGACGGGAATCAAACCGTTCTATCTCTAGTTCTAGTAGCCGGGAAAAGAGGTGAGTGACCCTCATCTTGACTTGCGCGAAACGACAAGGATGAGAAAGAGCGGGGAGGTATTTCCATATGCTTGAGGGCGATGATTGGACCTCCCAAGAAGGAATGGACAAGAAAACTCACAAAAGGGAGCAAAGCTCAAAGAAAAATTAACCCATGTGAAGGTTTGCCCGAAACAAAGTGAAAAGATCATCAAAGTCATACAAAGGCCGAAGGCCAAAGTTCACTACAAAGTATGTCCAAGCAAAGCACCAAAGACTCAACCCTTGAGCTCGAATACATCAAGTGCTAGAAGAAGCAACAAGTATAACCATGTGACAAGAACCGACCCCAAGAGTGTAGATCATGGGTCTAAAAAGGACTATCTCCCACTCATCCGAATTGGTTTGCATTTCGACTCAAAGGTACATGTATCAAGTTAACTCCATGTTTTAGCAAATTCCTTGAGTAGTGATTGAGAATGCATGGAAAGGGGAAATCTAGACTAGCATTTATCTAGAGGTGCCGAGAAGGACTTGTGATGTTTTGTACTTATTTTCCTCTTGTGACTTAAGGCCTTGTTCGGGACGAACAAGCTCAAGTGTGGGGTGGTTTGATGAGACGTATTTATGCGACTCATTAAGTCAACAAACCCCACCATTTACGACATTTGATCATGAGAACGTTTACTTGTTAATGTTGTTTTGGATTTCAGGGCCTTTTTTAGCTTAAAGAAGAATCGGGCTTAAAAGATGGCATTTAAGGCCAAAATCACCACAAGGCATTATTGTCCCACACGTGAAGCCCAAGCCAAACCTAGCCCACTTGCAAAATCTTGATGATTCTAGAAGCATCTCATTATTCGCTCATGCCAATCCGTTTTGACTACATCCAAAGCAAGAGTACCTTGATGATTCTAGAAGCATCTCAACATTTGCAATGGCCAAACCACTTATGCCACTCCAACTTGGTGCCCAAGACAAGAGAAACCCTAGCTCATTTCCTAAAAATAGAACCCCTTGGCCTTGTGTAAAAACATTCGAAAATGTAGACAAAATCACTCATTTGTATCCTTGTTGGTTTGGCATTGGAAAGCAACAAAGTTCTCAACTTCTCTCTACCCTTTCTTCTTTTGTTACGCACTTTACATTTCAAGTTACGCATTTTAAAGGATCCTTGTAATTCTGAATGTCTTTTAGCCCTTGTGTTCTTACCATGAACATGAGTGGCTAATCCCTTCACTATTCGGTTTGGGGTTCCTACTCTTATGCATACATTTTGAGGCACTTGCACTCCATTACATCTTACGTCCCACTAGTCCTTGGATATCATTCCATGGATCAAAGGCTTGATCAAGTGGATGTTTTGCCACAAAGCTTGGTCAAGCTAATGATCCTTATTGTAACATCCATTTGATGCTTTGCCGCAATAATGGATAGTACACATAGATGAGCAATACCCTTGCCGGATTGTTCTATCTAATAAGGACTAGATTAGAAGGTTTAACCATGCCTAGTGAGGTAGTGGGGTTTCAATACCTTGGGTTGCCTACGGCACCACACTACTACTTAGTTTGGTAAAAACCGTGGTGTACTACCTTTGTCGGAGTACTTTAGGTTGTTACCCTTGCCGGAACACCACACTCTATGGGATGTAAAATGGTTCATTGGATGCCTATGATGAATGTGGCATAAGAGAGGTTTCTAATGTTGTAAGCAAAGCTTTGAGACTCTTTCCTTAATGCTTCTTTGTGTTCTAAACTAGTTCTTGTGCATTCCATTCGGATTGAACTATGAAGTTGAGTAGAGGCTTGAAATGGCAAAGCTCCTCCTAATAGTTCATTCCCTCATTAGCGGCTTGGTTGATAATAAATCATGAGACCAAGCGGCTGCACCTAGGCTAACATATCTTGGAATGGAGTGTTAGTCTAGCTAGAACTAGAAATCCATGTCTTGAAAGTGGCTGCACCTAAAGCTTTCCTTTTCGTTTCCTTGTCAAAGCTCACGGCTACTTGTATTCCTTGACATGAATACAAGTAGCTAAGGCTTCTTTTATTTTCTTGTTGCTCACGGTTACAAAATTGCTCACGGTTACCTTTACTTTTCTTGTACTTGTCTTTACTTTCAGCCTTTACTTTACGCACTTACTTTCACGTACTTTACTTTCCGCACTTTTACTTTCATTATAGCAGTTTTCAACATCAATCAAACATAACATTTTGCTACGTATTGCGCTTGAAACACAGCGTGCGACAAACCAAAACGTATGTTGTATGGTTGATATTGAACTCGGTTGTTCTCGCACTTACTTTACGCACTTAATTTTACGCACTTTACTTTCAGTATTTACTTTACGCAATTTACTTTCTCGCACTTTAATTTCAGCACTTTACTTTCTGTCATTTACTTTTCTGTCTAAAAAACAACCAAAAAAACCAACCTGTCTTTACTTTATTTTTCTTTTCTTTTCAAGAACAACTACTCCACACTGACTCTCTTGGGTTCGACCCCTACTTACCGCTCTACTAATCCAATAGTGAGCCACGAGTAGTGGAACTATAAATGTAAATTTGCAGCGTGTCAACGACGCGCTGCCAACTTTTGGCGTCGTTGCCGGGGAGTTGTGAAATCGAAATAGTTGTTCTTTTTGTTTTTCTTTTGTTTGTTTTGTTGTGCAGTTCACAATGTCTTCCTACTACGGAAGCGAGCCTTGGAACAATGAGGAGTTTTCCCCACCATCTTTCGAACTTGAAGTCCGCGAGAAGATCATCAACCTTGAGCAATCCCGGGACGAAACTTTGGACGAGTACTTGGCGTACTTTGACTCCATTGTGACGAGCTGTCCGCACCATGGATTCACCAACTTCGATCTTCTTTAAAGGTTTCTCGGTGGGATGATGCCACAAGAGTGGAATTGGCTAAATGATGCAGCGGGAGGCTCGGTGATGGACTTAACCATGAATGATCTCTGGAACCTAATAGATGATATGGCCGAGAGGTCAAGGCCAAGACAAGATCAGACCGAGCCGCTCGAGGACGATATGAAAGAATTGGCAGCTAGCATCCAGCAATTGAGTGCCACGATACACCAAAACCAGGTCGAAAATGAGGAATTATGGGTGGCTCAAAAAGAAGCTTCAGACCAGATCAATGAGATGCTCTGGCCAAGAGTCATCAAAGAAGAGCCCAAGGAGCCGGCAGAGGATGAGAACCCGAGGATGACCGAAGAAGAACCAGCCAAGACATGCCCGGTCCTCATTTCCAATCGGTCCGAGGAAGTCCCGGTCCTAACTAACGAGTTGCCCGAGACATACCCAGACCTCACTGCCGAGCTGCCTAATTCAGACCCGGTCCTCAGTGTAATTTCCCCCGGAGACCTAATGGATGACGAGGATGAGGACCCATGGTTGCCTGAAGAAGAGTTCCACTTAGATTACCCCTGAGAGTTAGAAGAAGAACTGCCCAAATCAGGCCAGGTCCTCATTACCAATCTGCCCGAGGAAGTCCCGGCCCTACTTGACGAGCCAACAGAAGTCCCGGTCCTCACTAAAGAAGCACCCGAGGAAGTTCCGAACCTCACTGCCAAACCAGCCGAGACATGCCCGGACCTTACTGTCGAACCAACCGAGAAAATCACGGCAGACCCGGTCCTCACTGAAGAGCTGCTCGAGAAAGGTCCGGACCTCGTGGTCAAAGTGCCCCAACTCAATCCTTTATATTTTATGCAGATCTTAGCCACCAAAGATCATGGAATCAATGATGAGGTGCAAGGGGAGTTGGAGGCGAATCGAGGGCAAGAAAAGCCAATGATGGAGAACTCCTCACTACCGAGCCAACAAAGCGGCCCGGAAAACTCACTCGTTCTAGGACGACCATTCAACTCAGCCCCAAAGAAGAGACTTAACATGGGAACAAGCTTGATGTCGCCTATGTTTGAAGGCAAGATTCAGAACTTCCAGAATTTCAAGGGTGCCGACCACTCAAACATGAAGAAGCAGCCAAGACATGGGCCAAAAGAATGGAAACCCGGAAGGAGAAGCAAGAGAGCACGTCTCAATGGACCAGCAGCTATGGTCAAAGGAGCCTCACCTTCTCAGATGCATGTAAAAGAGAACCTGTCGGACCTATGGAGAACCAAACCGAGCACATCACTCCACAAGTTCTTTGAGCAAAATAAAAGGGCAGCCGAGAGGAAATTTGACCTCACTCACCCATGGGAGCCCAACTTATGATCCATGAGTGAGGTACCGTCGAGCCAACGACGTTAAACAAAGGCACTTGCCGGGAGGTAACCCGGCATATTCAGTTTTTTCAGTTTTTATTTTCTTATGTCATTTTTTTCATACTCACCCCCATTGTATTTTGGAAAGGAGATGTTTTTTTTCTTATGCAGGGAACAAATGCACATCATGCGTTCGCATGCCTTAACCATGCTTTCGCATGATCTCCTGCAAGCTAGGGAATTCAACCACGTGCGAGCGCGCAGGGCCATTTGTGCGCGCGCATGAGATTTCATGCGACTGATAGATATTGTGCGAGCGCATGCTTGAACCTATGCGAGCGCACGCCGCGCCACAACGTCCAACTTGAGTCTCCCTCGAACATCAACTGAATCTGGCCGGGCCAAGCCTTGTCGTTTGCTCCTATGGCCTTGACTTAGCAACGACATCATAAAGGGAGTTCTCTTCGTTGCTTACTCTTCATGTCATTTCCTTTCCATTTATTTGCTTACATTTTGTCTTTTGAACTAAGTCATTCCGAGAGGAACGGCTTCGTTCAAAAGTGTGGGGGTATTTGAGTAGTAGTTGCACATAGTAGATAAACACTTTTTGAAAATATACACTTCCATGATGTGAAAATAGATAGACCCGATTCATGCATTTCCTTGTGAAATCTAAATTGTGTAAGAACATGCGAATTTAACTTCCTACTTGTCCTTGTGTGCTGAGATAAAAGTAGGATGTGGAGTTGAAAGAAACGCCCTAGAGAGGCTTGACAAGCACTCAAGGGGTTGGATCCTTACTATACGGTTATGTGAAAATTATGGAGGCTGCACTTCGGGCTTCTTGGTTAAGAGTGGACTCCGCCATGCAGCGTCTATGCAAGAGGTGGGATGGGAATCAAACCGTCCATTCTCTAGTCCAAAGTAGCCGGGAAAAGAGATGAGCGACCCTCATCTTGACCCGCGCGAAAAAGGCAAGGATGAGAAAGAGCGGGGAGGTATTTCCATATGCTCTCGGGCGATGATTGGACCTCCCAAAAGTGAAGAAAATGGACATGCAATTCTCATCAAAGGAGCAAAGCTCAAAGTAAAGAAAAAATCTGCCAAGTGGTGAAACCAAACTGAAGCAAAAGTGAAGTACTCCAATGCCAAATCAAAGGCCGAAGGCCAAACCTCACTACAAAAAGCTGTCCAACCACGCAAAAAAAGAAAAAGAGCTCGACCCATTAGCCCGAATCAATCACGTGCTAGAAGAAGCAAGTAACATAACAATATAGTAAGATCGGAACCAAGAGTGCAGTTCAAAGGCCTAAAAAGTGGCTATCTCCCAATCATCCTAATTGATTTGCATCTCGGCTCACTCAAAGGTAAAAAGTATCTAGTTACTTTCATATGTGAGCATGATTTCGTTTGGAAGCAAGTAAGTTATGCATGCAAAAGGTGAAGTCTAGTTTTGCATCTATCATTCATATTTAAGACTTAAGGTGTTGTCGTTCCTCTTATTGACTACACTTGTTCGGGACGAACAAGATTAAGTGTGGGGGTATTTGATGGCGTGTATTTATACGATTCATCGAATTAGTTAAACCCACCAAATTAGACATTTGGTCATACGAACTTGTGCTTGTTAATGCCATTTTATGTATACAGGCAATTTTGAAGTCTAAAGAGGAATCACACTTAAAAAGGGAGATTTGTGCCAAAAAGCATGTCAAGTAAATTCTGGCCCAGCCAAGGACCGAGAAAAGCAGGCCACCCCAGGCATTGCCCAGGCCACGCCCGAGCTGTCTAGCACTAAATTCAAGTTGCCCGGGCAAACGAGCTGATCTGACGAATCCATCTCGAGCAAAGTGATCAAAATGGAAAATAAGGTGGACAATGTTGGAAAACCAAGGAGAATGCTCGGGCAGATTGGCAGTTGGCCCAATTCAAAAGCAAAGGCCCCGCGCGCATAGGCATCGAAACCAAGTCGCTCGACCAAACCATGGAATCTGGCAAATCTGGCTCAACCAAGTTGTTTGAAATGCCCAACAACTTGGACAATCTCACTTCTCAGACAAAACGCCCGAGTGGAACCGGCTCAAGCCCGATCAAGGCCAAACTAGGGCAATTTCGGCCGTTTTGGGATTTCGACCATGCTCCGGGCAGAATCTGGCTTAGCACCCTTCATGAGATCGTCTTAGAATGACTTTTTCGTTCAGAATCCACTGTTCAAAAGCCAAGAAGCTCTGGCCAAAGCTCCGGCCAGATTCCGGCCAAAATTCTGGCGACCTCCGACGAACCTCCGGCCTAGCTCCGACCAGTCACAACCAAGACTCCGGCCAGTCATAACCTCACTCCGGTCAAATTCCGGCGAAGTCCAACCAAAACCAAAACCAGACTATTACTATTCCGGTTGGCCACTTCTTTTCCGGTTAGCTCTACTATTCAAAACCGGTTGGCCTCAACCAAACCAAAGCTAGTTGCCCTTTGAGATGAGCCAAGCTCAAGTCAGTTGGGAGTGCAAGTGGGTTGGCTTGTGGAGGCTTGTGGTTGGAGGAGGCAAATGCAAGTGGGTTGAGATATTTCAAGGCCAATCCTTATCTTCCTTTGGGATATTTCTCAATCTAAACTTAGTCTCCAAGTTTCCCTAGTCTATAAATAGAGGCTTATGCCTTAGAAGTCCATGTCCAATAGTTCCACAATTAGGGAGTTGAGAGCTTATCTCTCTTCTCCAAAATTCAATACCAAAACCTCTCTACATTTTACTTGTTCATGTTCTTCATTTTGTTCTTGATTTCCAAAGCTTTCTTCACTTGTTCTTGAGCTTCAAGCTCTTACTTTCCAGCCAAGCACTTTACTTTCCTTGTTCTTGATTTGGAGCTCCTCTCCCTTTACTTTCTTATCTTGATAAAGTCATGGTTACTTGTATTCCTTGACATGAATACAAGTAGCTAAAGCTTTCCTTTTCGTTTCCTTGTCAAAGCTCACGGCTACTTGTATTCCTTGACATGAATACAAGTAGCTAAGGCTTCTTTTATTTTCTTGTTGCTCACGGTTACAAAATTGCTCACGGTTACCTTTACTTTTCTTGTACTTGTCTTTACTTTCAGCCTTTACTTTACGCACTTACTTTCACGTACTTTACTTTCCGCACTTTTACTTTCATTATAGCAGTTTTCAACATCAATCAAACATAACATTTTGCTACGTATTGCGCTTGAAACACAGCGTGCGACAAACCAAAACGTATGTTGTATGGTTGATATTGAACTCGGTTGTTCTCGCACTTACTTTACGCACTTAATTTTACGCACTTTACTTTCAGTATTTACTTTACACAATTTACTTTCTCGCACTTTAATTTCAGCACTTTACTTTCTGTCATTTACTTTTCTGTCTAAAAAATAACCAAAAAAACCAACCTGTCTTTACTTTATTTTTCTTTTCTTTTCAAGAACAACTACTTCACACTGACTCTCTTGGGTTCGACCCCTACTTACCGCTCTACTAATCCAATAGTGAGCCACGAGTAGTGGAACTATAAATGTAAATTTGCAGCGTATCAACGACGCGCTGCCACCCACTATCACCATATCTATTTATTTTATGCACTGAGTGGCTAAGCAGTAAGCTGAATGCTCTTCATATCAATGGTAGATTTTCTGGGCTTCGAATAGCGAGTTACGCTCCTCCCTTAACTCATCTCCTTTATGCTGATGACTGTCTACTGTTATTCCAAGTTGGGAATAATACCACCAACACTGTCTATGAACTGTTAAAGTTGTATGAAAGATTTTCGGGTCAAATGATTAATTACACCAACTCAGAGCTCACGCATAGTTCAAATGCTTCGGATGCACACAAAAATGAATTTCAGCATAAGTTGTCAGTTAAAATGGTGAACTGTCATGAAAAATATCTTGGCTTACCACTCCTTAAGAGAAAACTAAGTCTGAACTTTACAGGGATCATTGACAAATTTTGGAGCAAAACTCACGGGTGGAGTGCCAAACAATTGTCCGTAGGGGGCAAAGAGGTACTTACTAAAGCAGTGTTGCAATCTATTCCCCTATACATTATGAACTGCTTCATGATCCCTGATGGTGTCCTTAAAAAACTTTAAAGTTTTATGCACAAATATTGGTGGGGTGGTGCTGCCAGTGTGCATCTAGTTTTTTTGGTTAAAAATGCTACTTTACTGAAATAGAAAGAGAATGGTGGAATGGGGTTCAAAGACCTGAAATATCTTAATTTAGCTTTCCTTGCTAAGCAGTGCTGGCGTCTTGTTCAACAACCTGACCTTCTTTTAAGTAAATTGTTAAAAGCGTGTTATTTTAAGTACATTGATTTTTGGAATGCAACTTTAGGTTATAGAACGTCTGCTTGCTGGAGGATTATGCTAAAAGCCATGGATTTGCTGAGAATGGGGACTAGTTTTAACAATGATGGAGGTGTTTTTTGGAATCGGTCGAGTTCGGAGAGTTTGTATATTAAAAGTGCTTATAAGGTAGCAAGAGAGTTATATGCTGGCAGGAATGAGTATTAGGCGGAATGCTCAGATCAATCCAGCATTAAATCTTTTTGGAAAACTCTATGGAAGTTACCTATTCCAAGAAAAATAAAGATTTTTGCATGGCGAAGTTATTTTGATTCACTCCCCACAGGTCAGAGTCTATATAAAAGGGGTATGATCGAGTCTGTTCACTGTCCTGTTTGTGGATATGGCCTTGAATCTTATGTTCATGTTGTGGTTGATTGCTGGTGGGCTAGATCAGTTATTGAACAAGTCAATATTCAGCATATTGATGTTTATGTGAATTGTCATCAACCAGCAGACATTTTGTTCTACAGTTGGAAGCATTGCTCTATTAGGGACTTTAGCCTTACCATTGTGCCGTTCTGGTACACTTGGTTTAACAGGAATCAAGTTAAGCATGTTGAGAAATTATTGGATCCAAATTTAACAGCAAGAAGGATTTCTACGCTAGCAAACCAGTCTTACTTTTATAACACCAATCCCCGGGTAGATATCGGAGATTTACTTTTCTCAGAATTTGAGTGGAGGAAGCCTCCTTGTGGAGTAGTGAAGATTAATAGTGATGCATCCTGGGATGATACAACGAAGTTGGGAGTAGTCAGTGCTATAGCAAGGGACAATTCTGGAAGGGTGTTGCCTATTAGAGCTAAATCTTCAATATCTACGGATACGATTTTGGACTGTGAAGGTATAGCTATTTTGGTGGCTCTTTAATTGGGGGAAGAAATCCATCACGAACGCATTATTTTTGAGATTGATTGTTCGACAGCGGTGCACCAGCTTAACATTAAAGCAGATGACAACTCTAGACGGAAGATGTGGTACAAGGATGGTGTGCAATTTTTCGACCGCCACAAGGATTGGAGGCTTTTCGCTATTCGACGAGAGGCAAATCAAGACGTCGACTTCGTAGAAAAATTTTCTCTCCGTGAAAGTTGGCAATGGACAACGCAAGATTGCTGCCCTTTCTTACCGTCGCTTTCTAGGTTGTTATAAGTCCTCTTGTCTTTCTTTGAAGCTTTGTAAGCTTTATAAAAAAATTATCATGCGTACTTAAAAAAATTAATTATAAAAACATATGGACCGTGAGATGATAAGCACATGTGGATATTTTTTTTAAGTGGGACATGTGGATATTATTGATATAGGAAAAAGTGCAAAACGGGTACCTCATCAATTTCAAACTTTTTGTTCAAATTATTAAATTTTTTTAAAAAGGGTGCGACTATTTGACGAATTATTCTTTTTCACCTCTAAATAGTATCAATGAAGAGAGGATCGAATGTAGTGTCAAAACATTTATAATACCGGTAAAGTACCGGGTCGAACCAAGAGGAGCAAGCCAAGCACATGCACTATTTAAGATCGTGTTTCCGTTCGGCTATTCTAAATCAAAAATGTATAAGAGCGTATGTCTAAATCCTAAATGGTGAGTAATTATGGATAAAAGATGGATAAGAGGTGTTTCGAGGGGTTACTCCCCTCCTTGGCAATTTCTCAATGATCACATACATGATATTCAAACATTTCATGGTAGTCAAATAGCATTGAACCTAGTTTACTTCAATCCATAGAAATGATCATATTCACTACATCCAAACTATCCCTAAGGTCGTTCGATTCTTAAGCCTAGTTTTAAGATTCAACATGTTACTTAGGCATTTCATCAAACACTTAGTAGCATGACATGTATAAAGAGCATAGTAAACATAAATTTGACACCATTTAATGGGATTAATTGATGATTTATTAATTGACCAACTCCAATGATATAAACATTCAATCCTTAGTCAAGCATCTTATCATAAGGTTCACTTCCATGCTTAAGATATGAACATTTTCTCCATCCTAGAACTATTCCCTAGCTCTCTCAAGTCATAGGTTCAAGTTTTAGTCTAAGTTGTCACTTAGGCATTTTAACAAACACCTAGAGTGCATAACATTCATAAAACAAGAGAAAATGAAATCAACAATCATCCATATGAATATCAATATATATATGTGATCAAGAGTACCAAGGAGAGTCATAAGACCCTCAAAACACAAGATCACTACTCACACATCATGTAAGACAACATGGTGTGAGTGGGGTTTATAGCACAACAAGTAGAATGGAAAAGATGTAGAAGAAGGAGGATGGTTAATCCTTGAACTCCCTTTTGATCTTCTCTTCTTCCCCTTAGTTGGATCTTTTGATGATTGATGACCTTGGTTGAGCCTCTTTTCCAATCTTCTTCTCCCCAAAAACCTCCACACTTGGTCCAAAACCCTTGCTTTCTATTTATAGATTCGGCTGAAATCTGGACCTCAAATCTAAGTTTTTCATCCAGTCGGTCGACTGGGCTAAGCTTGACTCCCAGTCGGTCGACTGGGATGTGCAAGATCTGATGAGCTCCTGAAGTTTAATCGAGTCGGTCGACTGGACTTCTCAGTCGACCGACTGGGGCCTTTTTGGTGGTCTTTCCCTCCGAATTTGATCTTGGTGTAAACTACAAAGTTGTAGCCCTTTGAAATAGATTTTCCAACAAGCTAAATATCAGCAAAATCGGACTCCGTATGAGCCCTGGGCGTCCAAAACAAGTCACAAAGGTCAATATGCTCGGTATTGCCCCGAAACTTCTGTTTTTCAACCAATCTTCATATATAGGCCTTGACCATGGGAGAAACTTGTTTTCTACCTAAAATGTAGAGATAGAGGTCAAATAACATCAAAATAATGTCGGAAACGACCCAAAACTATAGTGAAGAATGGCCATAAAGCAGTCGAAAACTCGACTGATCAACTATATAGAATTTTTCTAAAATGAGTGAAAACCTAAATAATTTAACGAATTTTTATAATGGAATTTGGGGTTACCGAGGATGGATCAAATAGCTTCCTGGATACCTTTGTCAAATCATCCAATATGCCAATAGATACTTTTTAGTGCTTTTTTACGACGTTTACCATCAAAATCATCAAAAGTGATGAGTGAACAATAAAAATTAGAAAACATGACAAACTTTTAGTAGACGACCGAATTGTCTTAAATCAAAGTCTACTTTCTTGGACAATAAAAATTAGAAAAAAAGTTGTCTGTTCTCTCTCCTCTGAAGGAACCCCCG
The DNA here is from genome assembly GCA_033675215.1 of Rhodiola kirilowii. Classification (NCBI taxonomy): domain Eukaryota; kingdom Viridiplantae; phylum Streptophyta; class Magnoliopsida; order Saxifragales; family Crassulaceae; genus Rhodiola; species Rhodiola kirilowii. The sequence goes on from CM066200.1 coordinate 25,578,797, forward strand.
AAGCTCCCAGAAGCCTCCGACACAAGCCTCTTTCTCTGGTTTTCCCCACCTCAGCCGGCCCCTTCTCCCTGTCGGAACGGCCATGCCTGCTCCCGCTCATCCCCTCCTATCCTGTTTGGTCCAACTACCGGCTATCGTGATGGCGGCTTGAGCTGGCTTCTCGGGTCCTGGTGGCGGCTGTGGGCGGTTGTCCCGGTGGTTTTCGGTGGTGGGTGTGGTCCGGTTGGGTGTGGGTTTTTTGGTGTTTATAGTTGGGTTGCTAGGACCCTCTGTAGATTTGTACATATTTTATGTATTCAAAAGGTTAGTACCGGTGTATCCTTTTGGATTTTCTCGGTTAGTAAATTTGTCGGTTTGGTCCGGCTTATCTTTTCCTCCACTTTAAGGAGGTTGTGCGACTGTCCTGGGTCAGGTTTTCTGCACATGGTGATTGGTCCTCTTCCTGCCTTTACTGTGTTGTACTTGGCGATTTCCTGCTGGAGTGGCAGGCTCCTGTCTTGCTCGATTCCTTTGGAGAAATATTGCTGGCGCTTTGATGATTTGAAGTTGGTTTACGAGCTGCTTCAACTGTTTGGCCACTTTGGCGTATGTCGGATCTTGAGGCTTCTCTGTGGGTGAGGATATTACAGCAGCTGTTGAATCTTACACGGATTACGTTGTCAAGTTCCTTGTATTTTTTGTTACATTTTACGTGTCGTTGTTTATTTTCATTTGTAGAGTTGTTTCCTGTTCTTTGTATGCCTTTTTTTTATCAAAAAAAAAAGTAAACTTCTGCTTATCCAAACCATTTCTCTTCCTAAATCCTTAATGCATTAAATGGTCTTTCTTTTCTAGACATCACCCATCACTTGGGTCATTTGGCAGCAATATGAATTCAGATGTAAGTAATCCCATCCCAATCAAAAGTTTTTTTCTTCATATTTTTATATTTTGCTAATAATAATTTTTAATACTTAGAACAATAATTGAAATTCCGTGTCAATAATGCATATTAGAATTTTTCGATACAAAATTTCGTTAAATTATTTAGGTTTTATCCCAGTTTGGAAAATTTTTATTTATTTTACATCTATTTTGGAAATTTTAATAGTTCGGACAAATAGTTGAAAATAAATGGTAATTCGATACCCCTTTTTGTACTTTTTCCTTCATAATATTAGATAGTTTGTAAGCATGATGAGTTCTTTCTTTAATATTATAAGAACACAATTATAGAAGCTGACGATTTGAAAGTTCGGGGTTGGCCCCCCTTGATGGCTGCTGTTTGCCAGAGGGGTTCCTCCAGTTTTCTTTTCCTTTGCGCTCTTATGAAGCTTTCATTGCTCTAGGCCTTACTTGTAAGAGCCATGGGTCCGGCTTTTGGCCCCTCTTTTTCTAATAAAGGCAACATGCTTAAAAAAAGATTTGGAAGTTCATAGCATCAATTTTTCTTCCTTTCTCTGGTTGTGATCTCAAGAACTCCAACTCACCCAAAAGTTCACAGAGGGAGTCTAATACCAGTAACTTCTTTCGCTTTGTGGTTATCTCCTTGCATCTCAATATACACTTCCTGACTTGTTATTTTCTACTTGTTCTGAAACCAGGTGCACGTTCATTTCAAAGATGGCAATGACATCTAAATTTCAATGACTAGTAAAAAGTAAAACAAACAACCAAAGAGCAAGAGGAAAGGGAACGAAGCTGTGAATTTCTCCAATAAGAAAAACTATGCATGTCGAAAGAATGTATCAACAAATACAAAGGAATTAGCATATGGAGTTCTAATTAAGTAATTAACACGACACATAATCCCCACACCTTCGAGTTAGGTATTAGCCAGCAATAGCTTTTAGTTTTGCTACAAATAAGGAAATCTGAACCCACAGTATCTCAATGATGTCTGTGTATATGAGCCTTGTACAATACTTCATCCGCAGCAAAGATACACTAAAGTGAGGTCTCCTTTGCTTGTCAAACACCTGAAAAATAACGTTAAGCTGTGGATTGAGTTACATAGTAGATGTTGAGGAACACCATTTACAGAAGAGTATGATGAATAAGCTGAAATTTTGACTCAATTGAAAACTAATAAAACCAGATCTTCAGAGCTGTCTCTGAGTCTCATTGCAAGGGGAATTCAATGTAACTCTATGCATATTGGCATACAGAATTGAATTTGCTAACTCAGAGCATACTAAGGTGTCCATCCCTGTTAGGGGTGCCCCATCTAATACAGGTTTGGGCGTACTTATAACATGAAAACTTGGCAAGCAACAAGTAGCGCATAGCTAGCATCTAAATGACCATGGTGAATAATATTGAGAGTTTAGTGTCATGAGGACTTCGCGAATGATAAGATTACTGTTATCTGTGTGATATTTTTGATGTTCCACTGAGTCAGCAAACAGCTTGAGGAACAAGTATTTAACTTTTAACCAAAAGCACAAATGAAACACCACAGTCGACAAACAAGCATTGTGAACGTTGATGATAGACAGAAAAGATAGAAAACAAGGCTTGTTTGGGTTGAAAAAACAGAAGAGGGTAGAAGTTGATAACTGCGCAAGCCACTCAGCAGGCCATGACGCGTGACTAAACAGATGAAAAGGCTTTAGAAATTTACATTGACATCTACATGTAATTAGTTGAACTTCTAGAACTAAACTACATTTAACAAAATGATATATTGCCTTACTTAATCGACGGGTAATTGGTATCTCCCGAAGTTCACGTTTTATGCACAGATATTCACCAAGCAAAGCCATCAAGCCCAGTCCAGTAGCATTTACAATCCACCATGCAATGGACGAAGGCCATCCCCCATAGATGATGCATAAAAATAGGTGTAGAATGTAGAGAGTGGCTGAGAAATCTAAGCATTTCTTAGCTCTCTCAATCAAATAAAGCAAGTAACCAGCCCTGTGAAAGTAGACGATCTCATCAGTGTCCAAAAACTCAATTCTTACATTTCGCCTTACAGACAGACATTGACCACTCATATAAAACAGGCAATATGAACTATAATGTCACAGCCATTCTATATCACATAGCACTAAACTGGAAATCCACAAAAAGAATTAATGTCACAATATAAAGGCGCAATACTATGGGAAAAGTCTTACCCTGCCAAGGAGCTGAGCATAAATGATGCAATGACACACCAACCTGTGACAGTAGAGGCAGTGATAGTGGAGTAGTCAAAGAAATACACCAGGCTCATCCGAGATACTCTCGTCCCAACAAAAATGGACAAAAACACTCCTAAAGTAAGGTAATACAGACATTGCAAAACAACAATTTGGGCAACAATTAGCCATGGATCCCACACAACCGCGCCATAGAACATGACTCTTCAAACTGTTTTCTTCAACAGAAGCAATACCCCAACTAGTAAAATATAATTTTCTGATTGACTGCACTGTACTGCTCCTTTCTCAATTCCAGCCTCCAATTTGTCGATACAAGATCTTATCGCAGCTATAAGCCACCGATTCGCACATTAAAAAAGAAAAGAAAGATGTCGATTACCCGAGCAAGTAAACGACGGATAGGAGAGCGACGGCGATTGGAAGTCGATTCAAACACCGTGACCGATAGCGAATCCAATCTGCCAGGCATTCAACGGACCGCGGATGTTGTAGTTAAAGATCGAAAAGCTCGGGCGCGATACGACGACTGGCAACGATCAATTTTTAGGGCAGATGATTGGAACACAAATTTGCTGCGATCGTATGTATGATGAGAATGAGATATTCAAAGGTAAAATTACTTTAGAAATAACTTTCTATAATTATATTCAAACCCCTAAAGTTATAAAAACTACTATTCAAACCTAGGTAGACTACTGACTAGGGTGGGTGTGGGACGGATTGTGCTCGTTCCTAACTCGATTCGAAATAATGATCGGGTCATTTATTTGAACCATAACCCTATCCGAAAGATTGGATCAATTATGTAAACCCTAACTCGATCCCAAAACTAAAATTTATAAAAGGTATAAAACATGCAACGTCATCTATCATGATATAAATACTTTAAAAATAAACTTAAATCACTAATTTATTATGTAAAGTTTAGTATTACGATTTTATTTGTCATTGCAAACCAGTACTTATTCAAATGTGATGTGATATTGCACAAGAAAACAAATAGATTAATTGGTATGGTAGTCACATTCATTCAGATGAGGTGTAAGGTTCGAATGTTGTTAAAAATCGAGTATTTTTTATATTACTTATACAATCGGGTAACCCGATCTTCAACCCTAACCCGACCCGAAACTCATACCGAGTTGGGTTAAACCCGACATTGATCGGGTCGGGCCTGACCGGGTTTGTCCACCCCTACTACTGGCTATTGCTGAGTGTTGACCTCCTCCTCCTCATTATTGGGCCGTTTATTGTACATTTAAAATGTTGGGCCTCGTTTTTAAATTTGTGGGAGTCTTTAGGTCAGTGTTGTGAAAATCGGATCGGACCGGCTGGTTCGACCGGTTGGATCGGTAACCGGTCAGCGAATCGGTTCGACTCTGTAATCGGATCGGAAATGCATCGATTCGGTCAAATCTAGTCAAACACGGTCAAGAACCGATAAAACTCGGTCAAAACTGATTAAGACCCGGTCGGTTGAACCGATTGACCCTGTGGGTTGACCCGATTGACCCAATTTTTCATTAAAATGTGATTTGATCGGTTCAATCAGTTCGATTTGGTCTGAAAAAATATATATTTATTTTGACTTGGACAAGACTCGAACCTAGTCTTCCTCTATAATGATCACCTCTCATTCCACCAAGCTAAACATGATTCTTGTTTTATTATTTGTTTCAATAATGTATATTCATTTATCAAATCTATAAAATTTATTACTTACTATCAATTTAGCTAGAAATTCAATTAGTCTTAGAAATCCCTTATTGTTGTGACTTACAAATTAAGATTAAAAATTGTTGTATTATTGATTTGTACTTTATTAAATTCTAAATTTGTTATGGTATGTTATTGTAATCAGATCATAAACATATAATATTTATTCAAGTCATAAATATGTTAAATTATAATATCATATATAAGTATTTTATTTTTATTATTTAATTTGTGCGGGTCAAACCGATTCGACCCGGTTGAACCACTGATCCATTGACCCAGTGACTTGACCGGTTCGATCACCGGTCCGGTTTTAATAACACTGCTTTAGGTTTATATGTTTAGCTGTTGTTGTTAAAAACCAATATAGAAAAGTATAGTTTTGGTACCGGAACTATCACCATTTTCCAATTTGTGGGCTGAACTATCACCATTTTCCAACGTGTGGGCAGAACTATAAAAATTTCCAGACGGGGGGCGAACTATCAAATACTTTTTCAGACAGTGGGTGAACTATCAAATAATTTTCCAAAAAAAGGTGTACCTATTTGTAAAAAATTAATAAATTAATATAAAAATTCAAAAAACTAAAAACATTTATAAAAATACAATTTTTAATAAAAAGAAATATAAATTATTTGATAAATATTTCAATTTAATAATTTTTAAAGATTTAATTTGAAACGGAACTTTTTAAAAAAATTCAAAAAAATATTTTTCAATTTGTGTTTAATATTTTTCTAAAGTTTCTATTTATTTTTAAAAAACATTTGTATGGGAAATTTGCAAAAAAAATTTAAAAATATTTTTCATTTTGTGTTTAATTTTTCGTAAAGATTCTAAATTGAAATATTTATCAAATAATTTATATTCTTTTTTATTAAAAATTGTATTTTTATAAAAATTTTGAGTTTTTTGAATTTTTATATTAATTTTTTACAAATAGGTACACCTTTTTTGAAAAATTATTTGATAGTTCGCCCACTGTCTGGAAAAGTATTTGATAGTTCGCCCACTGTCTGGAAAAGTATTTGATAGTTCGCCTCCTGTCTGAAATTTTTTATAGTTCAACCCACACGTTGGAAAATGAGGATAGTTCAGCCCACAAATTAGAAAATGGTGATAGTTCCGGTACCCAAACTGTACTTTTCCCTAGAAAATATATGATAAAGGGTTTCGTTCCCAAATCCCTTTGCTCGCCGACTTTTACTAGTGTCCACTCAAAAAAATTAAAAGTAAAGTTAAATAAATTAAAAATGAATTATTATTTATCAAAAAAATTTATTTATTAGACTTATTTTTATATATTTCGAATGTCCATTAGAGCATATACACCGGTAGTGTTTTTGAGGACGTGCTGCAAAAAAAATTGTGCATCGGTTGAAGTAGAACGTCCGCTACCAAGGACGTTCTCGAGGACGTGCTATTAGAGGACGTTTGAGCGGACGTCCTCAAAAAATCAATTGCCTTGTTTTAAATTCCAATTAAACCCCATCAATCCTCCTACGAACTTTTGATCATCGATCGATTCTCCTAAACTGGTGTCCGATCGATTGCAGCGTTTTAAGATGATGATGATGAACAGTAAAATGACCCATCGCGCGTTCGCCTGTGACATTAGAATCGCGTTCGCTTCAGACATTAGGATGTGATGTCTGTTGCGAACGCGGTGGGGACGTAATGTCTGAACAAAACGCGTTCGGGAAGTTTCGCGCGTTCGCAAATAACGTTATCACCGCGTTCTCTTCAGACATTAGGAGTAATGTCTGAAGCAAACGGGGCTCGTAATATTGGATTGGGACGCGGCGCGCTCTGATCCAACTCTAACTGCCATATTTTTTTCCTCCAATGGTCATAATTTTTCCTCCAACGGCCATATTTCCTCCCATCTATAAATATGCACTTAACTTCTCTCATAAATCACACAATATTTTCCTCAAAATGTCTTCCAATTGGTCTATGTCTGAAGATGTACAATTGTGTATATCTTTTTATCGGCAATCCGTTAATCCAATAACCGGTGTTAGACAGAAAGTTGACAAATTGTGGGAAAAAATCCATACTGATTTTCACGACGGTTGGCTTTTGGGTGGTAACCAACCTAGGGCGGAGGCTAGGTCTCAGACTGCACTCGCTTCTCGTTTTGCCAAAGTGAAGCCGATGTTGGTTTTCTTGGGTTCTTGTCTCTCCTACGCAGAAAGAAATAGAGAATCCGGATGTAATTTACAAGACGAGGTAATTATTTCATTACAATAATTATTTGTATATGAACTAGTTCTATTTGTTTGATTGTGTTGCTTAATTTCAAAATGAATAGATACGGAAAGCTCAAACAATGTATATTGCGACAATAAGGAGTTCAACCACTTTGCTTGTTTGGAAGAAGTGAAGGCTCACCAAACATTTGCTCGAACAGAAGCAAGTACTCCCCCAACTTATACATACGAAGCCAACACAGAGATTGATGAAGTAGTCGTCAATGAAGCTAGTCCAAGTGTAAGTATTGATGATCTTACAGCTTCTACACCTGAAAGCTACACCGGAGGTTCATGTAGTCCGGTGAGACCACCCGGAGTAAAAGCGGCCAAGGAGGCAAGGAGAAAGGGAAAATACTCCGCGACTAAATCAACTCAACGCTGAGACGATGTTTTGGAAACCATGGCAAATAATCAGAAAGAACATATGAATTGGCAAAGAGAGCAAGCGAAGAGAGCTCAACAAATTCAACAAGATGCTATTAATGTTAAGAAGTTGGAGGAAGATACAAAGATCATGCAAATGAATACAGAAACGATGACTCCAACATCAAAGAGATACTTTTCAAAGAGGAAGGCCGCTATTGTCCGCCAATATGAAGAGAAGAAAGCCGAAGAGAACACTTCATCTTTTCCGGATTGTTACCGTCCATTACACTTCGATAATTAGGTAACTTAGTGGTTTTAATTAAAATCAATTTATGTAATTTCAATTTCAAGTAGTTCCAAGTTATGTAGTCCCAATTCAAGTAATTTCAATTTCAATTTCAAGTAATTTGGTCTAACGACCATATTTGATCCAACGGCTATATTTGCTCCAACGGCCATATTTGCTCCAACGACCATATTAGCTTTTTATACAAATTCTGGTAGGCCTTAGCTCCAACGGCTATACTATTCGGGTTCTGGCCGGGTCTAACAACAAATAAGATAGGTCATTACTGTTTATCGGGTCGGGTCGGACCGGATATTGCTTAATAATCATAGCCCTAAGGCCGAAAAGAGCCCTGAAAAATTCGGGCCGTTTCGGGCCGTTCGAGGCCCATTACTTTCAAAAACAAATGTATTTCGTGGTTATGATGTGCTCCAAGCATGAAATACCAATTTATGGTGATTTAGACTAACAAAAACTACTAACTATAAATACAAAGATCACAACGACTACAAAATTCATAATGAAGCAAACTTCGCAGCATTGTCTATAGTGCATCAAAAAAGGCAGCAAGGTGATGAGGCAGTGCAGAGGCGAGGCTATCAAAGAGTTTGATATACTTCAAATACTCAGCAAATATGCTTCATATTCGTGTGTAATTTGAAATGAAATGAAATGAAACAATTATAAATTTTCCAGCTATTAATACTTGAAAAATCTAAAACTTAAACGCATCACGTTGCAGATATAAATATATATAAATGTCTGAACCTTTGACCAATGCTTATCACAACTATCTTTTTTTGGGATAAAGAATGCTTATCACAAATATGAAATATCTGTTTCACTAAATTTGATAAATTAGTTATACAGTTGGAGTACTTTACGATACCTGCTCACATATCAAACATTAAACATAAATTCAATAGTATTATTTCTGATGTATCTATATATGAAGATGTAAGTGCCGGATTCATAGCAAACAAATTAAAACAGAGATGTGAACCTATTGAAACAAATATAACATATCTATGCAGCTTTGCACATATCAAAACAGATCTGAACTAGTAGGCGAGCAGTGACCGAAATAGTTGAAAAAGATATAATTTTGTCCAGATCTGAACATATCCAACATAAATATGAACAAATTTGCACAAATATTGACGGATCTGTACATATCCATTCATCTAATAGTGCAGTGGACTGAAAAAACGGATAAACGAAATTAGAGAAACGAAAAAAAATTCATTCAACAACAAACCTGGAACGATGACACTGAAAGGAAATGATAGTCATAGGTGAGAAGATTACTAACTAGATGACAACGGTAGAGATGGATGAAGTGAGATTTAGATTAGGGATTGCAGTCGGGTGTGGATGTGAGGCATGAGCGTGGATAGTGAGAGATTAAGACATAGATGTGAGGCTAGGTTTTAGTTTTCATAGAATATGATGTTTATATACTAGGGTGAGGTTCACGTGAGAAATGGGTATATGATGAGAAATGCGAAATTATATGAGTCGTTGGATTAATGAAACACACGGCTGAGATTGAACCTAAATGCGTAATTGTTTATCAAATATATTCGTAGTTGAGGGCAAATTACGTACAAATTAAAAAATCAAAACTGCAATCCCGTATTTGTCTCGTCTCTTGAAAGCACTAAACGAACATCCAGAAACGAGAGAGCAAAACCCTAATTTCGACGAACGGAGGCGAGCGACAATCCGGAAGAGAGCACAAACAATGGCAGGCGAAGGAAACGGCAGAAACGAACAACGAAGGACAACGGTACGCAAATCTAAACTCATTCTAGATTCTACGCATGTAGAGTTTTTTTTCTTCGAATACGGTGGTTGCCACCCGATTAGATTTCTAGGGTTTTTGGGTTTGAGATTTCTTGATTATGAATACGCATGTTGACTACTGCTCGCATTCTAGGGTCTTTGGGTTTGGGTATTTGTGATTTCCGCTTGGCTTGCAATGTAGTGAATCCGTTTCATAGCACTTGATTTTAAATGTGAAGACACTAAAGTTGGGACTGAGTCTCTTAAAATATTTGAAGATTGAAAACCAACAAACCGGAATGCGTAAGATTTACTACTAACTGCGTAGCCAATATTGTTTCGAACCAGTGCTAAATGCGTATGCGTTCTGCAGATTGGACTGCAATCGTTACAATATTAGTTGACTGTAGATTAGTAATGTTATATGCGTAAGATTTAATAGTGAATTCGTAGACACTAATAGTTCCAATTTGGGCTGCGAATGTTGTGTCTCTTTTCGGTGATACATTTATGGAACTCTATTTGCCAAATATAAAACTTTGCATTTCTTACATTATAGGAATAGTAATATACACCATTGTAAAATGCGAGACATCTTAAAATTAATGCGTAAAATTACATGTCTAGTGCGTAAGATTAAATGGAACCTGTGGAACCAATTTTTCTTCATAACATTGGTTTTTTAATTACTGCTTGGCTTGCTATTGGCTCTGCCATCGTTACATTGTCAGAAAAGTAGTGTATACTACTAAAATGCTTGACATGTTATAATAAATGCGTAAATTTACTTGTAAATTGCGTAAATTCTATTAGACAGTTCGTAGACAAATGCTTATCATCTCATGTTCACATACTCATCTATTAGACAATCATCTCATGTTCTATTAGACAGATATACTAAAGCTTATTAAGAGATGCTTATTATGCTTATAATGCTCATCATTACAAATGCTTTCTGTGCTTATAATGCGTAAATTATTACAATAAATGCGTAAGCTTACATTTATCCGAATTGCACGGAATGCTTATCATCTGATAAAGGTATACTAGAACTGAATGCGTAAATTTAATAGTATACTTGTGAGAAATGCGAGTTAAATGCGTAAGATTTATTTTCAAATGCTAGCCATAAACGTGTCCTATTTGGGGTCAAAATGTATTAACGAGTTGAAGTGGTAAACATACTGTAAAATGCGTGACATTTTGTATGAAATGCGTAACCTTACATTCCTTTGAAATAGCTAAACGCTTAAAACACAAACAGATATAAATAAGACTGATTTTTTTACATACTAACATTCGTAATATTTGCAGAACGTAAAAGAAAGAACCAAGATGAAAATAACATTAACTCTGTGGATAAAGACATTCCAAACAAAGGACAAGCTACAAAGAAGGCAAAAGTGGTTACATATCATACCAGCACACAAACTTTTAAAGGTATGGAATATTTGTATAATTAATTAGGCAATTGCATAAATTATGTTGATAACATTGTGTATTTTATTCCATGTGCAAGTTGGTGGTTCTGCATCAACAAACAACAAAGAAGGAGCGAATGCATCGAAGGACAGCCTCAAAGGGATTAAAGAAACAGGTATTGGTGTTTGATCATTTCCCATTTTAGTGCAAATGTATATAATTAGAAAGATGGGATTTATTATGCATAATTTGCTTCTTTGGCAGCAAGAAAACAAAAAAAGGAACCCAGCGTTGACTTGGAATCTTCAGACAGCGATGACGATTTCGACGACAACAATTTTCGAATTGTTTTATCAAATAGAGTTCCCAAAGATCAAACAAGTGTTCCTAAGGCCAAAAAAGAAAGATATTCAGGCTTCGAGACAAGATCCACACCTAAACCGTTGACTGACTGCGTAAAGAATCTTAATAAAGAACAGAAGTTAGTTGTGGCTTCAATGGGTTTGGAATCAATGCTGCATTTGAACTTGAACATGGTGCGTGCAGAATTAGCAGAGTGGCTCCTGGATTCATACCAGTCGAAAACCAGCACACTCATCACAGACAGAGGAGATGTGGACATTGTACCAAAGGATGTCCATTATATCCTAGGGCTACCATTGGGCGGCCGCAACATAATTCTGCCTAATAGGACGGATGCAGACAGTCCAATTGTTCAGCAATTTAAACTTCAATATGGGGGTATTAAGGACTCAACAGTGACCTGCAAAACCATCGTAAAAAAGATTAAACAATCAAATGCTGCAGATGACACATTTAAGATAAATTTCCTCGTGCTGTTTTTCTCAACCATGGTTGAAAGCACTAAATCAGGGGTATCAAACCAAAGGATCTTGAATGGGATTGAGGGGACCGATGACATACGTGCACTGAAATGGTGCGAATTCATATACACTTGCTTACGGGACACAAAGGATGAATGGGCAGAAAATAGGTCAAGCCCGTACACCGGCCCAATAACATTCCTAATGGTAAGTATGTCCTGCTACAAATTTTATGCATACATTTGTATGACAATATGATGCTGATAAAACAATCTTGTTTTGCAGGCTCTTTACATCAACACATTTGAATTTCGACAGTTTAAATTCGAAAGACACAGACATGCTATCAAAGGAATCAGTGACAAAATCATTGCAAAGCGAATGAAACTTGAGATGAAAAAGGGGGATTTAGTATAGGAACAACATTATTAAGCCGTGACGATACTACTAGTAGTACACCGCAACTTGACATTAATGCTAAAAGTAAGCGAAACGAAGAAGAAAGGAATCTTGAAAAGAACACACCCAATGTACATTTTATTATACCAACTGTGCTATTTAATTTTATTAACTGCTGAAACATGATCATTTCTTATCTGCACATATTCTAACAGGTGGAAGTCAACGAAAATGCCGAGAATGATGAATGTACACCTGAAGAAGTTCGTAACAAAAACAATGCAGTACATGAGGATGATGGGCAAAGAATGTCACATATTGTAAGTTAAAATATACTACTTTACATATTTAATATAAACTTTATAAATTCATCCCTAACATGCTTACATGTAACCAATTACTTAATAATTTTTAAAGCCAGTACTCAGATTATGATGTAGTGTAATCTCAATATTTAAAATGCGTAGAGCTATATATTCAATATTTCAAGTTTTTTTATTACATTTGTACTTCCATGCACAAAATTCATATCACAATACTTTTGAAAGAGCTCATTTCGTGAGTATTGGTATGATAGTAACAGGAGTTCAATGTTATGAAATGCGTAAAAAATAATTGTACATGCGTATAGCTTGCCTTAAATGCGTAAGTTTCATACAAAAATGCGTAGAGCTATATATTCAGTATTTCCAGTTTTTTTATTACATTTGTACTTCCATGCACAAAATACATATCATAATCCCTGTTAACATTATGTATTCCTATTAAAATAACAGGAAGATGGAAGTTTAGATAAGCCACCAGAGATAGTTCCCAGTAAGGAGAAGGACGGTAAATCAAAAGAAGAAGCTAGACATTCACCATTTGTAAGTTATATTAAAGTGATTACCACTAGTTAAATTGTAATCATAACATGTAAATGTGTAAATAGGAGTTTGCAACTAGAAATGCATGTGTGGTGATTATATTCAACTACATCCCTATGTCATCTAACTTATAACTCCTCAACCGTGCAGAAACTTGTGACAAATTTTGAGAAGGCTAGTGATGTCTTAATAACAGCAATTGGGAAGTACAATATGGCATACACAGAAGCTACATTACAAGACAATTTCATGGACAGAATTAATAAAAGAAATGAAGAGGTATGGAGATGTATTGGCAATTGCAAAGGGAAAGAAAGGCTGAACTATGATAACAGACAATCATCAGGGTATATGGGCCACATATCACCCATCTTGAAAGCACACAACGCTGTCAAACAAAGCAAGGCATTGGTCGAACCAGCCCAAGACTTATTTAAAACACCAACTACCATTTCAAGCAAATTCTCTACAAAAGAAAGCAAATCACATTCTAGACTGCAAACAGTGAGCGCGGGAGACCAGGACAATGTTCTTAATTTCCCTGATCTGCCACAACAATTGAATATGGACGAGTTTATGGAATTTCCTACGCAAGTTATTGAAGAGGCGTGCAGATTGAGTGACGAGAAATGCGCTAAAGTGCCTGAACATAATCCAATTGCATGTCCAGACCCAGTAAGACGATCTAAAAGAGATTTACAACCGGGACCGCAACTAAAATCACCCTTTTTGGAGAGGATTATACCACTGACAGTACCAGCACCAAAACTCTATCAGAATTTCTGTGAGTGGGTGTATGAGGGCGACTGCCAAGACAGGTAAGTGTTCAATATTATTTTACTACATTTAAAATATTTTAAATTTAGCAATAAAATGCGTAAAAATCATCCGGAATCCTAGATTTGTAGTTGTTATATACTGATAAAAATGGATGTTGTGGTAAGGAATACAAATATGCAATGACATGATTAATTACGTGACAGTGATATATTGTTTGAGTATGGAACCGAGTGGGGTGAAAGAAGGGATTTTTCTACGCTACATCCAGGAAAATACATTTCCTCTCCAATCATTGATTTATGGACACTATTTCTCAACGAAAATGATAAATTCAGATCCAACCCCAACCTGCTGAGATTTTTTTCCACCACAAGGATTGCAGTGAGTGCCAATTAATTATGCATACACCTACATAAGCAACTAAAGATGTTCTGTATCTAACACAACTCTGCCTTGCAGATCGGGACAGCAATAAGGGGAGGGACAAAAGATAGTAGAGCCACGCAGTTCATAAAGCTATTTGAACAAGAATTGAAAAGGTTTCCGAAAGTAAATGTTCATGGAGTAAGCATGGTAAGCCATTATTTTGATACATCAGATGAGCTGCATGGTATTAGAATATACTTACAATTCAAATCGGTTATTGCAGTTCTTCTTCCCAATATGTTACCGAGAACATTACTACTTACTGAGTTTCAATATGGCCGAGGGCAAAATAGAACTAATTGACAATATGGAGAAGGGGCCAAAAGACAGATATGGATACACAATACGCTATATGGTAGATTTTTAAATTTGTTTTTCGTTTTTCTGCTAAATTGCTGAATTAAAATGAGTACTTTTCATGATAAAGGAGTATTTTTGGACATTGAAACTTGAAGATCACAACCTCCAACCTACATTTTAAAAAATTTCATCAAGTTGATATACATTTTGCAGATATATAACTTCTTGGCTTATCTGAAGCATGTGAAGCATAGGAAATTACATTTGTTTGACGCAAAAAATTATAGTCGAATGGACTTCAATTGGCAAACAAAATCAAATTTTGAGGATTGTGGGGTTTTCGCAATGCGTCACATGGAAACGTATATGGGCGGGGGAACTTTACAATGGAAATCTGGCTTGGCTGTCGAAGGAGAACAGGTGAGAATCACAGATTCACAGCCTGCTGGGACCTTTTTTCCTATTGTATCCTGGACCCTTATCGTCATATGGCCAGTTTCAATTCTATACAATATTTTACAAATGTGATTTACACTGATTGTTATTAACTTTGCATTGCAGCAAACAGAGCAACTAATGGCACTTCACGATACTTACTTGAATGTATTGATCAGGTCACATCTGAATGCTAAAAAAGAATCTGTGCTACATCGCGCAACCACTTGGTGGAAAATTAAAGATCAAGTAGATTAGTTTAATGTTTATTTAGATGATGCAAAAACTTTTGAATGTGCTCATTTTGTGGGTCATGGAAGATAGTTACTAGTGTACTGCGTTTAAAATGCGTAAAAAATTGTAGTACAATCGTATCATTTACACTAAAATGCGTATGATTCTAGTTTATTTTGATGATGCAATACTTTTGAAGGGCTCATTTCGTGAGTATTGGTATGCTAGTTACAGGAGTTCAATGTTATGAAATGCGTAAAAAAGAATTGTACATGCGTATAATTTACCTTAAAATGCATAAGTTTCATACAAAAATGCGTACGTTAAACAACCACTAAACTAATGTTTCATACTAAAATGCGTACGTTAAACATCGGAAAACCTCATTTCATACTAAAATGCGTATAATTTACCTTAAAATGCGTAAGTTTCATACTATAATTTGTTGAGTTCCCACCACTTGGAAGATAAAGTACAAAAATATTTCTCATAATATTTTACAATTTTACCCAAGACAGAACATGGACGCCTAAATCATAGTTTGCCACATGTATTGTGGTGAATATTATATAAAACCAATGACTCTGTTATTGTAAATTGAAGTCAACTCCAACGTATTTTGTAATTGGTAAAAATGAAACTGCAACACAAGGAAAAATCAATGTGTAAATAAATTTAATACGCATTTTTTAGAATTTTCTACGCAATTTAAAACAATAAATAATTAAAATATCAGAGCCGACTCATTTAAGAGTTATGGCTTAAATCAAATTGGGTGTGTTCAATGTCAGAGATAGCTGCATCATATTCACTAGCAGGTTCAGAGGAAGGTACATGTAATCTTGCTTCATCAAGCAATCTCTTGGGACATGTCCGCTTGTCATGAGTACCCCTATCATTGCAATATCCACATAACCTTTGTGGTTTTTTCAATTTATCCAATGCAATCTCTCTTGGACCCTTAACCCTCTTACCACTTCCTTTGTTTTTGGATATTCCAGGGTTGTTAACTAATACTTCGGTTGGCTGAGGCATCTCTAAAACTGATCGAAAAAAATCAGATTTCGAAGTATTGTTGCTAGCAACATCATCCGGTGCGTTCTCCTGAACGAACTGAAATATATTGTCATGAAATCGTTGCAGGATGCCAACATTACTCCCAAAACTGCGTATGCCAAGGTTTACATGGGACCATATAGACGAAGATAACATTATTTGTTCACCAGTTTTTTTAGAGAAATCAGATTCTTCAACATACAAACCGGGATTGTGTTTCCTAGATGCCTCATTATGCCATCGAGGTATCACCATATAATCAGGTATCCTTTCAAGTCTCTTAAAGAACATCACACAAAACAAATGGCGACATATATAACCACGTGATTCCTAGTTTTGTCACTTCTTTCAGAATCATATATAGTGAACGTTTTACCATCTTCATTATCCGTCATCGACTGAATTCCACATATATGGGAAGCAGAAGAAATCTCTAACTGAATTCTCTTTAAAACGGATTTTGTGAATATTTCCGATGCATGCTTCTCCAATATATGCTTGGATTGGATAAATGGACTAGAGCTTCTTGACTCAATATAAAGCTGCACCCTAATATTTCTTTGAAGGTCCATGGCATTATTGAAATTTCGTGAAAAATTCAACAAGAGTCATAAACCCGTAGATATACCTACCAAAAAAGGAGTTCTCACTTTCCGAACGTGAGGTGGTCCTCAATAGGCCTCCCATTGTAACATCACGAAAATAAACAGGAATCCACAAATCTCTTAGTTTATACATATCAGCTAGCCATGAGTTACATTGCAGATCATATTTAGTAATCATCTCCGACCATCTTTCTTCAAATTCTTTAGGATCACTATAATCATCCCATATGACTCCTTTAATACAATTTAAAAATCCAGGTTCTCTGTATTTGGAAATACCCACCTAGACAGGAATCATTACATTAACATAATTAATATACAATTGTTTAGGTATTACGCATGATAAACAAAATCTTACGCATTTAGTCGTAAAAATACCTTAGCCTGTATCTTTTCAGTAATGTGCCACATGCAATATCTGTGTCGACTTGTGGGAAATACACAGGAAATGGCCACCTTCATTGCAGCATCTTGGTCGGTAACAATAACACTAGGATCACGAACAACAAAATTTTTGAAACATGTAAGCAACCAAGTATAGGACTCGATATCCTCCTTTGATATCAACCAAGCAGCCAACGTCACACTTCGATGATGGTTATCAACACCAGTGAAGGGTACGAAAACAAGATTATACCTGTACAATAAATTTATATTATAAAAAATGAAGAAAAATTGGGCCTATAAATATAAAATATTCAGTATCTTACTTGTTTGTTCTATATGTAGCATCAAATGACACAACATCACCAAATATGATGCAATCGGCCCTTGCTACATGATCCGCCCAAAACAACCTGGATAGAGAGCCATTCTCATCTACAAAGTACTCAAAAGAATAACCCTTACAAGTATTTTTCTTATTCGTTAAGATGTCCACTATCATATGCGCATCATTAAGCCCAATGTATAGCTTCAAATACCTTTTAAAATTCTTGAAATCAGTAACTGTAGCCCCAACATTACTGAATCCCCCACATAAATCCTTTACAAGATGATGCGCTTTGGTAGCACCTATTCGGTATTTACCACGATGCATAATAATATTTTGGTGAACAACCGACAACTGCCTATTTTGATTCAAATATTGTTTACCGATATCATCAACCAACCAATGATTGTGAGCTTCTTCAAAAGAGTAAACACGGTATATGCCCCCATCACTTATATTCAAACACATTCTGGCAGAACACCCACACCTACTATCCCTTCTATGCCTCTCACTTTGTTCTACAGAAACAACTGAGTCAACAACTGTATGCTTCTCTTTAAACCCTTCCTTCGAACACACCAAATACCTGTGAGTAAGTACACCATCTGACCTTGTGCTAGTGGTCGATAAACGCACAGAAAACCCAGCAATGTATGCATAACTTTTGTAAAACTTGATACCATCATGAACATGTTGAAATACCATCCCAATACGAGGTTTAAATTCTTCTGGGCACTTAGGAATCCAATGTCTATTGCTAGAATCAGATACAAACGAACTAGAATCAACATCGCAAAAATCAGCATCAAGATTAGACAGATCTGTTTCAAAAAACATAATCTGTTACACATATGAAATTTGCATAAATTTTTACACCCACTATACATAAATTGGCTTACACGGAACTAACACTCTGTAAACAGTTAAAAATTATATCCTACTGTTGAATGCGTGACATTTTAAAATAAATGCGTAACTTATCATGTATCAAAATTGCTCAAATAGTTATCATCTCATTCAGATGTACAATAGCTAAATGCGTAATATTTAATAGTAAATGCGTGAAAATTAGATGTAAATGCGTAATATTTAATAGTAAATGCGTGTGAAATTAGAGTTAATCAGATGCAAATTAATGGTACGTAATGCCGAATCTGAAAATATCTGAATCATGTGAAACCCTGATTTGGTGAACATGATTTGCAAATCTGACAACATAATTACGATTCCGGCGATAAGAATTACGAATAGTGCGATAACAGAGTGCCGATACTGCCCAATTACTGAACGGATTCATTTAATTAGTATACCGATCTAATCAACGGTTAATACCATCATGACCGTACAACGAATTACCTGGAATAGCTTCGCCAGATGCGCTCATTCTTCACACAGGGTCGAACGGAATACGAAGGCGACGGATGAATATGGGTTTTGCTTATCAGCGATGAACGACTTTCCAAAATAAACTGAAGCAAATATCGAAAATGGTACGAACGTGCGCGACATAATAGGGACTAATTAAAAATTATATTAATGTAATGACAAAAACACCCTTAATCTCGAATTTATTAAGAAATATATGGAAATATTTTAGTGCAATTGTGTCCGTAAGATGCAAAATCGAACGGTTTATAAAATTTCTTAATTCTCACCAAAGATGTTATTTCTCATATGATCCTAACCCTTATATACTATACATAATATACATATAATTTCAGTAGGGTTTTATTGGGTCGGGCCTCGGGTCGGGTCGGGTTTCAGTTGCTTGACCTTAGCCCTTATTTAAGTATATCGGGCTGGGCTTATTTCGGCCCAATGCTCGGGGCGGGTCGGGTTTCGCGCTGCAGGGCTTTAGAATGGTCATTTTCGGCCTTGGACCATTTGCTGAGGCCTAAATTCAGATCCAACGGCCATGTTACCATTGATTTTTTTTAATATTTTGAATTTCAATCTATAAATATTTTAAATTTCAATATTGTATGAATAATAATAGGAGGTCCTGCATGTTCAATGACTATACAAATAGCGAAAATAGGACTTCCTATTTTCAGAATTAGTAACAGGAAGTGCTATTTGAGGAGGTGCTCAAAACCGAGAACTTTTTGTACTTATTTACGAGAATCGATAAGCAAGTTCTAGATGAAGAAGTTTTCAAAATGAACACCGGAGTATATGCTCTTATAATCTTGTACATCCACTCGCACCAGATTACTTGTTCTTGTTTTTTTACACTGAAATTAGGTCACGATGCGGCAGCCGTTCTCCCAAGCTTTCTTCTCGCTCCCGAGCATTCCCCAATTCAGGTATGTTCCTCTCATCTTCGCAATTTGATACTCATCTTCATCAAATTGTTGAACTCTTCTTCTCCGATGTGTTGTTTTTGTTACGCATTGTCTATATATATCTCGCTTCTTCTCCGATTTGTTCATGTGCAATCTGATATTAAAATTGTATACTAGAGCGAGATTCTTTCCGGTGACGTCTCAACCTTTCCTATTTCAGTCCCGATCTTCGACGTCTTCACTCATCAGGAGAAATCGAATAATCGGTTGAAGGAAGCAATAATCTGAGGGTTTTGATTGGAGCACCATTCCTCATCATCCTCATAGAGAGAAGTAATCAAACCTCTTATGGCGTCAGATCCATCACTAGGATTTTTGACCCGGAAGGACACGGAGGTGAAGCTTCCGCGGCCGACTAGGGTTAAAAACAAGACCCCAGCTCCTATCCAGATCACTGCCGAGCAGATTCTACGCGAAGCCCGCGAGAGGCAGGAAGCCGAGATACGCCCTCCCAAGCAGAAAATCACCGACCCTACTGAGCTCGCCGACTACCGACTCCGCAAGCGGAAGGAATTTGAGGATCTCATCCGCAGGGTCCGATGGAATATAAGCGTCTGGATCAAATATGCACAGTGGGAAGAGTCGCAGAAAGACTTCGCCCGAGCTCGATCAGTTTGGGAGCGTGCCTTGGAGGTCGATTACAGGAATCATACGCTCTGGTTGAAGTATGCAGAGGTGGAGATGAAGAACAAGTTCATCAATCACGCTCGCAATGTGTGGGACCGTGCTGTATCTTTGTTGCCCAGAGTCGACCAGCTCTGGTACAAGTATATTCATATGGAAGAGATGCTAGGGAATGTAGCTGGTGCCAGGCAAGTGTTTGAGAGGTGGATGGGTTGGATGCCTGACCAGCAGGGCTGGCTTTCGTATATAAAATTTGAATTGAGATACAACGAGATTGAACGTGCTAGAGGTATTTTCGAGAGGTTTGTGCAGTGTCATCCCAAGGTCACTGCTTGGATTCGATATGCCAAGTTTGAGATGAAAAACGGGGAGATACCACGTGCTAGAAATTGTTATGAGCGTGCTGTGGAGAAGTTGGCTGATGATGAGGAGGCTGAGCAGTTGTTTGTTGCTTTCGCTGTGTTTGAAGAGCGGTGCAAGGAGACTGAAAGAGCTAGGTGTATCTATAAGTTTGCGCTTGATCATATTCCCAAAGGGAGAGCTGAAGATTTGTATAGGAAGTTTGTGGCATTTGAAAAGCAGTACGGAGATAAAGAAGGAATCGAGGATGCAATAGTTGGAAAAAGGAGGTTTCAATATGAGGACGATGTTAGAAAGAACCCTCTCAATTATGATACTTGGTTTGATTATATTAGGTTGGAAGAGAGTGTTGGAAACAAGGATAGGATTAGGGAGGTCTATGAGAGGGCGATTGCCAATGTTCCACCTGCTGAGGAGAAGCGATATTGGCAGCGCTACATCTACATATGGTATGCCTAGCTTATCTAGTAGTACATTATATCATCTGCAATGATTAAAACCATTATTTTTGTGTTTGCTAGTCTTTGTTTTTTATTTAAACAAGTGTTATCTTACACTATCACTTACAATCCAGGATAAACTATGCATTGTATGAGGAGCTTGATGCCGGTGATATGGAGCGCACTAGGGATGTGTACAGGTTGGTTGTTGGTAGTCTACTTGACAGTTTTCCAGTTTTGACTCTTGAGCCATGTTACTCCTATATATTTTTAATAGTTCTGAAATTACTAAATAAAAATACCAAATGTGATTCTTGCATAGCCATATAAAATGTGCAAGACATTTTTTTCGAATGCTGCTTATGTTTTTGTATTACGTATCTGACGCCCTACTTAAAATAAAGATATACACTTGGAGTTCTTAATTGGAGGTATATCAATTTTTATCTTCAATTCTGGTTCGCATGTAGTACCCCTAAAAGTATGATATGCCTTTATTCATTGCATCATGTCTAGTTCTGTACGTGGAGGTCTGTGAAAATGTATGCTCGTTTGCTTTTCGTACTATATGAAGTTATCTGAACTGTTGATATCAACATAATTATATATTCACATTTTCAGGGAATGTCTTAAGCTTATTCCTCATGAAAAGTTCTCGTTTGCAAAAATATGGCTCATGGCTGCCCAGTTTGAAATACGGCAGTTAAGCCTGAGGGCTGCCCGATTACTTTTGGGTAATGCTATCGGCAAGGCACCTAAAGATAAGGTACTGTATTTGATATGATCTATCTTCTATGTCTTGATTTTAAAATTTCAATCTTAGTTTCATGTTTGTCAGCATATAGGTATTCACCGACACTTTTGTTCTTTCTTTTGGTGTGAGACAGATATTCAAAAAATACATTGAAATAGAATTACAGCTTGGCAACATAGATCGCTGCCGGAAGCTGTATGAGAAGTATTTGGAGTGGTCACCTGAAAACTGCTACGCGTGGTCTAAATATGCAGAGCTGGAAAGATCTTTGGCTGAGACTGAACGAGCAAGAGCTATCTTTGAGCTTGCAATTGCTCGGCCATCATTGGATATGCCAGAACTGTTGTGGAAGGTAAACTTCAATAATATTCTGTCAGCTACAGACTGTGATCAACTTTATTTAGATTCTAGAATGTTGCTTTACTAATGGTAGATCTTCTTTTGAACAACAGGCATACATTGATTTTGAGATATCTGAACGCAATTTTGATAGAACAAGAGAGCTCTATGAGAGACTACTTGACCGCACCAAACATCTCAAAGTGTGGATAAGTTATGCTAAATTTGAAGAGTCCATTGCGGAGGAACATGCAGAGGACCTAGACTTGCCAAAAGATGATCCAACCATCCTTGAACAAAAGAAAGAGTCCATTCAGTGTGCTAGAAGTGAGTAATTTTGATAGCATTTTGCTATTGGTTCTGCTATTGTAGGGTCTAATAGCTAAATATTTAATAACTCTATTATTTTCAAATTATTGTATCAGGGGTTTTCGAGAAGGCAATTAATTACTACCGGGCTTCTGCACCAGAGCTGAAAGAGGAAAGAGCCATGCTCTTGGAGGAGTGGAAGAAGATGGAATCTAGGTTTGGTGATCTTGGTGATGTAAGTCTAGTCCAATCCAAGATGCCAAAGAAACTCAAAAAGCGACGGCAAATTGAGAATGAGGATGGTTCATCTGGGTATGTCTGCCAACTGATTGGTTCCATTATGTTTTCTGAGTTGATGTCATTCATATTGTTCTTTAGAATTTGTTAGACTCTTTCGCTTCCTTATTATTTCTTATATCAAACCTACTTATTATTTGTAAACGCTGATGATTTATTTGGTTTATGTTTGTTAGGTTGGAGGAATACATTGATTATTTGTTTCCTGAGGAGACCCAGACTACCAATCTCAAAATCCTTGAAGCTGCATATAGATGGAAAAAGCAAAAGGTTGCAGGGGACCATGATTGATGACAAGGTGCTGTTTTTTTCAATGTTATGCTGGATTTTATGGATGGTATCCGGTTGGCTCTGTTTTCTATAATTACAGAGGCAAATCCAGTTACTTCATCACTTAACCAGGAAACATCACAAAATATTATTGATTGGCTTTTTATACTCAAATACCTAAACTGTCATAATTTTGAATATCTATATATCCACTCGAGATATCATGATCTTGATTTCCAGGGGTAGTCTTTTTTTATAGATCATGAGATTTTTATCAGGCTTTATAAAGGTTTCTGTTAAACCGAATCCCCGATAGGTCACACAGAAACTTTTTAAACTTGCTTTGTTAGCGAAATCAGCACAATATCACAACCAATCAGCTAGATTATTTCCAGTAAATATAAAGAGGTTATCCTCTGTGCCTAGAGTAGACCAGAGATACTTACCCACCCACCAGCAGTGTCCGAAGTGATGGTTGGCACTAGCACTCCGAAATTCACAAAAGGCGCAACTCGGTTACTGGAATGTTTCTTTTTCACATGTTTGAGGCATCTGGGAGTTCCTATGAGATAATCTTTCAGGGCATGCCCCTTGATTTTATTTGGAAGTTTGATTTCTCATAGTGTTTTCCAGAAACAAAAAGTCGTCATCATCAAGAGATTTTTTTTCTTTGCTAAAAACCTTTGAGAGATTTAGTTTCCAGCATTTTCATAGACAAAAAAAATCATAAGCTGATTTGCAAAACTGACATGAGCTTGATAAATGATAACTTCCAGGTGACTTGGTTTCCAGCCTGACTGATTTCTAATCCTTCTTTGAGCCATCCTTTGAGCCTCAAAAATCAAAATGCATATCCAAGCATGAGTAGGGCGATAACCCGTGGCGACATTTAACAAATTAGTGGACCTGTGATATGGCACTGTAAGTATTATCCTGGCAGGTTCAAGTAACAAAGCATCTTTAATTACAGTAGGACATCTCATCCCTATACATTTTTTCCAGCTACAGCTGGGCGGCACGAGGAGTATTGCTAATATTAAGAGGTTTAAAAAGTTAGACCAGGGAGTGGCCGAGCCACTAAAAGGAACGAGCCTTTGAGCGTCGACTCTGTGATTTTATAGTTAACCGAGAGTCCAAAGACATCAACAGACTATACAATCAGGGTCGGAGCCAGCTGGTAGACTCGACTGACTCCAGACATGAACAGACTATACAATTAGGGTCGGAGCCAGCTGGTAGACTCGACTGGCTCCAGCCCTAATAAGTTTGATAGAAAATAAAAACAATTAATTATATGCCTCCCACCAAGACTCAAACTAGAGATTATTTGTTTACTAAGATGGTGTTGTTCCACTTAGCCACATATGTTATGTTTAACTCTTGCAAATGATGCAAACTCATGGATATGATAACAAAATATGTATGTGTCATTAGACGAAGATATAAACATAAAAATCATAGAAAGATAAATATTAACTGAACCATTATACGTAAAACCTCGTCATATGCATTCCATTAAATAGAAAAGATCATTGTATGGGTTGAAACAATCTGATCGAATGTGGTAATCACCGCAATGAATACATACTGGCGCAAGGGTTTGTTAGAAATTAAATATAACCATGTGTTTACATAAAAATGACATGATTGACTTACATAACCATAACTGCTTATGTTGATGATTTAATCATAATTCAAACTTCGGAAGAGATCTGATTAGCAGTAGATAAGTTGAAAAAAGAAGTATGAGAAGAAAGATTTAGGAACTACCAAGTGTTGTCCCGACTTGCAATTCGATCACATAAAGAATGTCTTTTATCCATCAATCATGCAGAAATTTTCGGTCCACTTGCCCGATCTGGATCCTATACATCTGGTCTGATCTGGTCCGAGGCAGTTAGGATGTGCATTCGTAATATCTCCAAAGTTCTTCTCCACACACAAGCTTCAAGTAAATGGAGAGGTCGATATTTATCAAACCGTTCATTCTCTAGTCCAAAGTAGCCGGGAAAAGAGATGAGCGACCCTCATCTTGACCCGCGCGAAAAAGGCAAGGATGAGAAAGAGCGGGGAGGTATTTCCATATGCTCTCGGGCGATGATTGGACCTCCCAAAAGTGAAGAAAAATGGACATGCAAATCTCATCAAAGGAGCAAAGCTCAAAGAAGAAAAGAAAAATCAGCCAATATGGGAAAAACAAAACCGAAGCAAAAGTGAAGTACTCAAAGAGTCAAATCAAAGGCCGAAGGCCAAACCTCACTACAAAAGCTGTCCAACCACACAAACAAAGAAAAAGAGCTCAACCCAAGTTGCCCGAATCAATCACGTGCTAGAAGAAGCAATTAACATAACCATATAGTAAGATCGGATCCGAGAGTGCAGTTCAAAGGCCTAAAAAGTGGCTATCTCCCAATCACCCAAATTAATTTGCATCTCGGCTCAAAGGTAACAAGTATCTAGTTACTTTCATATGTGAGCATGATTTCGTTTGGAAGCAAGTAAGTTATGCATGCTAAGGTGAAGTCTAGTTTTGCATCTATCATTCACATTTAGGACTCGGGGTATTTTTGTTCCTCTTTTTGACTACACTTGTTCGGGACGAACAAGATTAAGTGTGGGGGTATTTGATGGCGCGTATTTATACGACTCATCAAGAAAGTTAACCCCACCAAATTAGGCACTTTGAGTGCACGAACATGTGCTTGTTAATGTGTATTTGCATTTCAGGCCATTTTGGAGTCTAAAGAGGAAACAAGCTAAAAAGGGGTTCTTAAACCCAAAAATGGATTACAAGTCAAGTTGGACCAAGAACGCAAAGTCCAAAATCCAAGCCATCCTAGGCCATGGGACCGAGTTCTAGGCCATCCTAAGGAACGACCATGCTACACTCAAATTCAGCCTTAACATCCTTCATGGAACTGACTTCGAATCAATCAAACATGCTAAATCCATCGGCGTTTGGACAAAAACACGTTGCCAAGGGCCCGAGCCCGGTAAAGGCCAAACAAGGGCAATTTCAGCTGTTTTGGGATTTCGACCATGTTCCGGGCAGAATTTGGCTTAGCATCCTTCTTGAGATCATCTTAGAATGACTTTTTCATTCAGAATACACTCTCCAAAATCCAAGAAGCTCCGGCCAAAGCTCCGGTCAGATTCCAGCCATATTCCGGTGAACTCCGGCCATGCTCCGGTGAGACTCTGACGAGCCTCTGATCAAGCCCATTCCGACCACATCCATGCTCCGATCAGTTCTTGCTCCGGTAACATTCCGGCGAAGTCCAACCAAAACCAAACTACTTCATTTCCGGTTGGACTTACTATTCACTTCGGTTGGCTTTTGGAATCCGGTTGGGCTTCAACTAAACACCAAGTCGGTTGGTTCCTCCTCAACAAGATTGTTGGCTTTGGATAAGCCAACCCAAGTGCCAATTCGTGGCTTTGGATAAGAAGAAGAGGTGGCTTGGCTTGAAATATCCCAAGTGGTGAGCCAATCACAATGAAGTCATCTTTGGGATATTTCTTCAAAACTTCACCACCAAGTTTTCTCTAGCCTATAAATAGAGGACATGCCCTCATGTAATCTAAGTCCTTAGTCCTTTGTTCGAAAATCCCATGTTACCTTAGAGAGAAGAGAGCTTAACTCTCTTTCTCTTCACTTTCAATGCAAACACACTTTGTTCTTGATTTCCAAGCTTTGTTCACTTGTTCTTGAGCTCCAAGCTCTTATTTTCCAGCAGCCTCTCTTTTTTTTTTCTTGTCTTGGATTTACTTGTTCTTGAGTACTCTTGTTGTTCTTGAGTTTTTACTTTCCAAAATCCTTTACTTTTTTGTCTTTCAAAACCAAAAACCTTTACCTTTTTTGTGCACTTAGCTATGATATCCTCTTCCATGGATACTCGTAGCTAAACCCTTCATTCGGTTGAACGGGTGTGCTTGTATCATAAAATGTTTTAGACCCTTCTCTTAGTGCCTCTTCGTGTTTAACTTGTTCTATGTGTCATATATTAGGTCAGAACACCATTGGTTGAGTGGAGGCTCGGAAGAGCAAAGCTCTTCCATGGGGTTCGTGAACATACGTGGATAAGTGGAGGCTCGGAAGAGCACAACTTATATGTGGAGTTCAACCTCTTTTAAACACCATTTGGTTGATCAGGAATGATTGATCAAATGGATGCACATACTAGACCAAGAGTTCTATGTCTTGAAAAAGACTAGAGGTGTGGCAAGTCAAGTACTAGGAATAGCCTTGATACATCTTTGAACACGTAGTATGATCATTAGAGGTCAATGATAAATGGACTATGATACAAGGCCCCCAAAACCGAATCTTTCCTTTATTTAAAACATCACTTGTCATTTTACTTTCAGTCCCAATATCAACTGTTTACTTTCAGTACCATTTACTTTCAGTAATTTACATTCCGCAACTAACTTTTACTTTCCGCAACTAACTTTACTTTTCAGTACCTTTACATTCAGTCACTAACTTTACTTTCAGTACCTAACTTTACTTTACGCACTTTACTTTCCAGCAATTTACTTACCGCACTTTACTTTTCAGTCATTTACTTTCCGCAATTTACTTTCAGCACTTTACTTTCTGTACGCTTACTACAGACCTTTTCAATATCAATCCATCATAACTTTGGTACGCATCGCGCTTGAAATATAGCATGCGGCCAGTACCAAAAGTATGTTGACTGATTGATATTGAACTCGACTGTTCCATCACTTTACTTTTCAGTCATTTCCTTTCAGTACTAAAACCACAACCAACCCATCTTACTTTCAGTACTAAAACCACAACCAACCCCAATCGCACTTAATCTCTGTACATTTCTTGCAAAGAACAACCATTCCACACTGACTCCCTTGGGTTCGACCCCTACTTACTGCTTTACTAACCAATAGTGAAGTTGCGAGTAGCGGACTTATAAATTTATCTTACTTAGCACTCAACGACGTGCTCTGTCAAATACACATGTATCCTTTTCAGGTGATACATGTATATAATTCTGCTTTGTGGGAATCAAAAACTTATACTATACATGTATCCACTGCGGGTCATACATGTATGATTTCACTTCGGGGAAATAAAAGAAACGTATAATACACATGTATTCACTCACTAGTACAGATAAGCCTTTAGACATCGCTTATTTGGACCATAAGACAGTGCTTTTTCGACCGTTGTCTTAAGTCGAGACTTTAGACAGCGCTTCTTGAATAAGCGCTGTCTAAGTCTCGATATTAGACAGCGCTTCTGATGAGTCGAATTCTCGGCTATAATTCCTCTACTTTTATTAGATGTTTTGATCCGTTCCGAGTCTTTTTCGATGCCATTTGACCCTCTTGGTTGCCATTTCAGGTTAGAAACCAACCTTACGGTCCTCGGGCTCAAAAAGATCAATTCTCGAAGAAAATCAAAGTTTCGGAGCAAAATATGAAGTTTCGGGCAAAACATGACAGACTGACCTTTGCGGCGTATTTGCATGCCCAGATCGCATACGGTGTCTGAATGGGTTGATTCAAAGCTTGTTGGAAAGCTAACTCAAAGGGCTATAACGCTTCAGTTTAAGCCAAGACCTAATTCGGACATTAACACCTCGCAAAATCCATAATAAGTCAGACCTGTTAGCAGAACTCTGGTACAAGCTCACATTGCTCTCTGATGCTTTGAGCCGCCCGGTTCTAGTCCTTCACAAGAGTGAGCCGGCCGGTTGGGGACCTCAGAGTCTCTAAACATGTCCCAACCGGCTGGTTGAGTGTTGGCTTGATTTCCGAACCACCCGGTTGGACCCGAAACCCAGAAATTTCAGTTTTTGACTATAAATAGAAAGAGATGGTTTTGATCCAAAGAGAAGGTTTTTGGAGAGGGGTTTTTGAGGGGGGGTTTTGCTAAGGGTTTCTAGAGAGAAGAGGACCAAGGATTTAAAGGGAGGATCATCCATTGAAGATTGAAGAAACCAAGGGTGGAAGAAGATCATCTACACTAAATTGGTTCATTCTTTCCTTGTATCTTCTTCTTTTGTGTACTCAATACAACTTGTGTTTGTCTATGAACATGGGTTGTGAGTAATCCTTTGTATTCTTGGGTCCTATGGACCTCATGTGTGTAAAGACTCCTTATGCATTATGAATAAATGCTAGAATAACATGATTTGGATGATTGTGGTTTACTTTGATTGAATACTCAAACTATGCACTCTAGGTATTTGAGAAAATGTCTAAGTGTATGTTTTTGGTATATGACTTGAATTATGCACTCTAGGTGTTTGAGAAAATGCCTAGATGATTAATTTATATGGTCCTTTGGTCAAGTAGCCGAGAGGTGGAAGCCAAGGTATCTAGATAGCTAGTCATTAAGGAATCCTAGGCTAAGTAGGCGAGAGGTGCACGCCAAAGGTTCTCGAAAACAAGTAAATCACCCTTGTTAGGTGGTGTTCACTAGCGTGACCCATCCTAGCGTTGATGATTGAGAAACTTGAGTTGGACGTGTGCTAAAAACATTGAGAGATTGAGGCTCACGTGCGAGGTGCTTCTTCCTTAAATCAAGTAAAAATATTGACAGATTGAATTTGATTTAATAGTCGCACGCCTTAATCTAATCATATAGCACATTTATCTTGCATGAAATTGAACTCTTGAAGTCTAAAACACATATGAGTGAAGTAGTTCCCTAGAGCACACCTTTTGCCTTGGTAGTGACATTATCTCTAGATTCCTTAGATTGTTTATATTGTTTATATAGTTTTACTCCACCAAATCCAACTTTTCGCAATTAGAATAGACTTATCGGAACAAAATGGAATAGTGCTCATAAGTTTATACATGCTCTTTGGACGACCCGGTACTTACCGGTTTATAAATTGTTTTTGACCAAATATCTTGCTTTTGAATCACATAGATTTGAAGTGCATATATTACAACGCATCAGCTTCTCTCCTCATAAGCGCTGTTTTATGTCGGACAATAGACAACGCTTATTATGTAAGTGTTGTCTATAGTCTAACTTAAGACACCGCTTTCATTATAAGCGTTGTCTTAAGTCGAAACCTTAGACAACGTTTGAGGCTAAAGCGATGTCTAATATTGAACTATAGACAGCGCTTACTTGGGAAGCGCTGTCTAAAGGTTGAAAAATGGCCGATTTGATTGATTCAAACAATTTCCCCTACACGATCCATTTCAAACAAAACACCATTTGCAAAATACATTTGCTGAACATCAAATTACATTCATTTGTTCAATATTATACAACACATTTGCATTCATATGTATGTCCAAATGTTTCAATACTTGACACGTTTGTCTTACAACAACATTCGAGCAATAATACAATAAATTACTTCATGTTTATACCGGATGATATACTTGCCGCACGTAAGTAATCAACGCAGTTACAAAGTCATCCCTCATATCATCTAGCACATCGTTATCATAGGGTTGTCGTCCTGTAGGGAAACACTGAAAAATATCAAAAGTTAGAAAGTTTATGGACACCTTAATTAATTGGCAATGATCAATCAAGTCTCGAAATATACTTACTTGTTTGATGTCGTCCTCAAGCGATCCATTGGTAGCTTGAACGAACTTGATTATGTCGCGAATGTATTACAGGACATAGTAGCCACACACTTCACACTTGAAGGACCGTTTTGGACACTGAAAATGAAATTTAGGTATAATCACACAAAACATATTGACTATGGAAGATCAAATTTCAAAAAAAATTCTAATTTTTTATTTCAATACAGTCACAGTCTTCTACTCTATTTGCGAATGATAAACAGTTATTGGAATGAGGTGAGCTATAGCATCCGAAAGATAACATTAGGATTCATGTGGATCGACTCAAACTCAATACCTGCAACGGAAACGTTATAGTATGTTAGGTGTATATTTACAACTTAAAAGTTGCAATAATAAAAATAGATGAACAGTTACATATATACTCTGACACTGAGACTGACAAGTGAGGAATAATTTGCGTGACTAAGATAGCCCCTTAATCATTTTCATTATGTAGCATGCTTTCAGTTTTATTTGAAACATAACAAGTGCATCTTGTTGTTCAGGAAGTTAATTATTGGGGGAGTACTGAATGAAAGTTTCCCTAATCAGGCAAGCAATCCATGCCAGCCTCGAGGAATAGTAAGAAGCCTCCTGCAGCATTGTAAATGAAATAGTAAGAAGCCCCATTTATACTTACTTATTAGAGAAAATGGTCAAGACTGAAGAGTATTATAAAAGACACCTTCCCTCATTTTTATATGACTGATTAACTAAATCATCCTCATTTACAAGCTGCACAAACAGTAATCACGTTTAGTGATCATACAATTTACATTTTTACACTACTGATTACCTAAATCATTTTTACAGGATGCCACAAACATGTATCATATTCTGATATATAGTATAATGCTTTTCAATACTAAAGAGAAACATAATTTAAGCTGGAAGCTACCACCCAAAAAGAAGAGAAAAAAACTCACCCGAGCAGACTAGCAGCCAGACTTCACTTTGTGGTTTTCCTAAAGAGAATCACATTCCATACGTGTATCCAAAACAAATGAAATGTGCCCCCCACAAAGTCATAAATAAATAATACTTATGTTGTCCGTATTGATCTAGTTGATCATCAAAATGACATTGACACATGAGTGTTTTTATGTTAGAGATGAGTATCAGACTAAAGAACGACTTCAGAAGTTTCATTCAGATATGCAAGCACGTAGTTCATGCCAAAGACACTGATAATCCCAATGGAAATGTCAATCTCACAAACTAAAAAAACATCTGTTTTAAATGAACATGATCTTGAAATTACTCAGGAAGAAATCAAGCAAAAGCATGAGGTAGTGGTTCAAGGCATGATAAGAAGCATAGCACAAAGATGGAGGGACTTGAGCGGCCAGGACGACTGGAAAGACCTGTTGGACCCTTTAGACATTGACCTAAGGCGATACATCATACACTATGGTCAGATGGCTCAGGCAACTTACGACACATTTAATGCTGAGAAGGTTTCAAAGTATGCCGGGGCAAGCAGGTATTCAAAAATGAACTTGTTTTCAAGAGTTGGCATAGAGATATCCAATCCTTACAAGTATAAGGCTACAAGGTACCTGTATGCGACTTCTCAAGTTGAAATGCCAAAATCTTTCCTGGTCAAATCTTTGAATGACAATGCTTGGTGTAAGGACTCAAACTGGATTGGGTATGTGGCTGTGGCAACTGATGGAGGGAGAGAGGCTCTGGGAAGGAGAGATATCTTGGTTGCATGGAGAGGGACGATACAGAATAATGAATGGTCAGCTAATTTTGATTTCCCTTTGGTTTCAGCATCTGAGATCATTGATGATGCCAAGGCTCAAGTTCATCGTGGCTGGCTTTCCATTTACACATCAAATAATCCAGAATCACTGTACAGCAAAACCAGTGCAAGAGAACAGGTTTGCCCCACCAGGAATCTTTTCACAAGAATAACTTGAACAGCCTGAAACTTAGTTTCCCTACCAAATGGCAGGCTCTAAGTGAGGTGAGGCGGTTGCTTGATGAGTTCCAGGATGAGGAGATCAGCATAACAGTTACCGGCCACAGCCTTGGGGCTGCCCTGGGAATGTTGAACGCAGCCGACCTTGTGTACAGTGGACTGAACAAACCCAGAAAAAAAAGGCCACAGAACAAGTGCTTGGTAACAGCCTTCCTCTTCGCCTGCCCACGCGTAGGAGACTCAAACTTCAAGCAAGCTCTATCATCCGTAAGCAATCTCCACATCCTAAGAACACGAAACAACCGAGATATCATACCACTTTTCCCAATGATTGCAGGGTATACAGAAATCGGGATAGAACTAGACATAGATACCCGCAAATCGAACTATTTAAAGTATCCTGGAAACTTATCTATTTGGCATAACATGGAGGTGCACTTACACGGGGTGGCAGGAACACAAGGTCCAAAAGGAGATTTTAATCTTGTAGTGAAAAGGGACATTTCTCTAATGAATAAAGCAACAGACTCTTTAAAGGATGAGTTCCTGGTGCCGGTCTCATGGTGGTGCGTAAAGAATAAGGGAATGATTCAACAAGCTGATGGAACTTGGCAGTTGGAAGATCACGAAAAAGATGTAGAAATTGAAACCTAAAGGCACTTAAAAATTAAGAAATTTCACTCGAGCAGGCAACCTGCTTTCTACTGTAACCATTTCATAAGACAATCTCAGATGTAGGATTATAAGTCTGTAGACACAAGAAAACAAATCAGCTAAACAGAGGCTAATTAAGGATGGCGAAACAGATATCAAAAATACTTATAACTTTATTTTATTATATTTGAGTAGGCAATGGAGATGATCAGCAGGAGTGATTCCCAGTAGGAAACAGCAAACACAAACAAACAATTAAACATAACCTAGACGTAGACATCAATTATGAAAGAAAATCGGTTTAGTAGAGAGAAAAAGAATCAGCAAGGGATCTGTTCAGTGAACCACTCCATGACATGAACGGGAGCTTTGATGAGTCCAGTTGCCAACTCCACGATCACAGTGACACAAATACAGCAGGGACATAACAGTATCCTGATTCCTGCACCAACAACAGACAAGAAGAAAAAGGCTAAACCTAGCAGATAGTCGACGTAAAAAACAGAAATGATTTGAGGCAAAAAATGGAGACTTTACCCGACGATCCAGATGATGATTCCGATGAGGGACAAGAGGATTGAGAGCAAAGCGAAGGGGAGGCCGACAAGAAACCCTATGGGACGGCATTTGCAATCATCACCACAGCAGCACATTTTGTTGGACGATTAAATGTGTGCGGCGGAAAGCAGCGGACGGATACAACACAACACAGGGTCTTACGAGTTGGCTTCGAGAGACGTTGAGAATTCAACTGAAAAAGTAGTCTCCGTGAACAGAAGAAGAAAAGTCCAAGTCTTGAAGAAGATGCTCATACTTTATTTGGCAAGCAAGTTAATGAGACCATACTTTACTAGCCCCGTGTGTCTTTTCTTTTCTCCAATTTTGTTTGTCAAAATATCAAAGTAGGTTAAAACAATATTACATCTAAACGGGAGCTTTCGATCACAATCTCTTAAAAGTATGAAAAATTGAGAATCAAAATCTCACCATTAGATCATGATGCATATTTAAATCAAACTCGGTAACTTTGATTTTGCATTAAATGCAATTTTGAATATGCACATTCGACACGTGTCACCACCAAAATAACTTGATGATGCAATTTGAAAGGTGAGATTTGGGTTATCAAGTCTCGAGAAAAAAGGTGTTATCATTTGAGCGCTCCTCTACATCCAAAGACTGAATGAATCGACAATATTGATGAGTCGTGGGTTATCCCATCCTTACCTTTAATCAATAAAAAAAAAGGAAAAAGTTAGATCCTGAACTATCACCTGATTTCAATATGTATGCCGAATCTTAAAAAATTCCAATGAGGATGAAACTTTGATTTGTTTTTCCAAAAAAGGGCATGGTCAAGTAAAGTCAACAATTTTAGCAACGCCGTCCAACGTCGTCATGGCGCTATTAATGTGTTGGGTCCCGAACACTAAAAGTTGGCGGAACGATGGATGATGTTATTGATGCGGAAGAAAGGTGGTGTTATAATAATAAAATCCTCCAAAAAACCCCTGTAACACAGATCAAATGGGTTCTACAAAGAACAAATGATAAGGCCTAGTCTAGGCAAAGATCCAAAGGCAAGTGCTTTTCTTCTTTAACAATTGGATGCCTTGGAATGATGTTGGACGTCCTCTTATGTAGCCCCTTAGATGGCCCTTGGAAGGAAAACCATTTACTGCTCGATTTGGAGGGAACTTGATGGCCTTGGTCTTCGTGGCAATAATGACGCCTTTGGGTATGAAGCTGGTGGACGAATCTGGCCATATGGATCCCTTAAGCTCAGCAAAGTAAACCTTGGAGTTGTACCCTATATTGAAGATGCCTTGCTCCTTGTGCGTGTTTACCATATTTAACATAGTCGTCTTGGTAGTAATCCTTTTTGCATTGATTTCTTGGACCCTTGGTGCTTGTGTCGAGATGCTATCTTTAGTAAACTTTGGGACTACGAAATTGTGTGAAACATGTGGGGAAATACCTTGGCTTTCCTTGTCCCCCGTCGGTTCACTCTCGGTTTGTCGCTCCAATTCCTTCGGTTCGATTGCGCCTTCTTTGGACTGTTTTCTTTTTTGATCAAGTCCATATTGAGGACTATGATCCAGCGCGAGATGACCAAGAAGTTGAAGGAAAAAAAATGATGGTGAGGCTAGTTGGTTACCGTTTAAGCTCGGATGCGCTCGTTGGGTCAAGGTCCCAACATAATGTCACTTACAAGACAACGGGAATGTGCACATTAATAGAGGTGGACGGAGTTAAACGGTGTTATTAAAATTGCGAACTCTGTTTAACCGTGTCATTCTTTGAAAAAACAAATTAAAGTTTGTACCCTCTTCGAAACTTTTTATAATACAACCAACATATTATAATCATGTGATAATTACCCAAATTATACTTTTCCCATAAAAAATTATATCAAACGAGGTAAGGGAAAATCACAAAATTGTCCAAGAGGCAATCATTCAGACGACTACGCTTACGTTTCGATTTGGACAGCCATTTAGAAAGGCTTTGATCAACAGGTTGGCTTGATGACATTGTTTAGATCCACATGCTTCCATAATTCATTATTCATTGCTTCTTGTCTTATTGTTTGCATCATTCTTTGTTACAATATAGTAACTATATAAGGAAAATTTAAAAAATATAGACTGGACTATCGCTCCATTTCAAATCAGGTACCTGACTTTTTTTATTTTCAATTTGCTTACTTTGGGAATAATATGTAAATATAAACTAACGACGTTAATAAACCCTTTAACTTTTAAGAAAGGTATAAAAAATATTAATCTAATGTGGGTTAAGTAGTTCATCTACCTCTCGTCCTCTCTTTTTTCTTGTTCTTCCTAGATGTTTTCACTACACCATTTTGCCCCTTATGTGTCTGAGTTTGCGTCAGTCATATAAGCAACAGTCACATAAGTGACCTTAGACGACTGAGAAATGAAAGTTAGCCGGTTAAGGGAACTTATGCGACTGATACTTATGTGTCTGACCGAAGTGAGCGACATAAGTAAACTTATGTGACTGACATAAATCCGCCGTATAAGTACCCTTATGTGACTGAACCTTATGTGACTGACATAAATCCGCCGTATAAGTACACTTATATGACTGTATCTTATGTGACTGTCTCAATATCGGTCAGATAAGAGGGCTTATGTGACAGTTGTTGGTATGACCCTGTTAGCTAGTCGCATAAGCAATATTTGAGAAGTCTGGTCAACATGCGATATTTGAAAAATGTTGACTATTTACCGGTTGACCAACTTTTTGTTGCATTGAAGGCGGCAGGTGAAAAAAGGCTTACTTATGTGACAATGTATACTCAAAGTCAGTCGCATTAGGACTCGTCATTAAATAAAAAACATAAAGACTTCACCCACCTATATCATCTTCCCCACTCTGCCTTCTGGTTTCTCCCCATGGCTGAACAGCTGAAATACGATTTTCTTCATCTCCAAGTACACCGTGAAGAGTAAGGGCGCCGGTAAGAACTTTGAAATGCTTTTTGATGAGTTTCCAATTGTTTTCTCACCATATACACTTTGCGTTGTTTCCAAAAATGAGCTTATTCAAACACGATGTGTGCAACAACTCATGTGTATATATAGCTATATATGTTTGGCAGATTTACACACATTTGCCATCATCACAAAATTAGTGGTTGCCCATGTTTTTTGTACACTAACTTTTTGCTCTTTGTCTTGTGTAATGATCATTTGAAGGTGAATTTCAACTCACAAGAATGGATAAAAGTTGGATGGGGTTGGAGAGAGGTGATTCACGATACATTCAACTAAATGCATGCATCATATCCTTCTTTTATAGCTTTTGCCTTTTTGTTTTTAGGATGAACCAAAAGCTACTGTTCGTACATGGCTGCG
Source organism: Rhodiola kirilowii (assembly GCA_033675215.1). Classification (NCBI taxonomy): domain Eukaryota; kingdom Viridiplantae; phylum Streptophyta; class Magnoliopsida; order Saxifragales; family Crassulaceae; genus Rhodiola; species Rhodiola kirilowii. The sequence goes on from CM066200.1 coordinate 25,616,170, forward strand.
AATGGCATGACATAAGTTTGATCTTGATATTTGTCTAGTTTAGATGCCTAGATTAGCCGTATTTTTGCAAATACGAGGGACTTTTAGGAGTTTATTGGACACAAATACTAATCAATGGATGATTCTTAATCATTAGGTGCGTACTCCGAATGATGCGTATTAATTTGGTCCCTTAAGGAATCGAATTCATATATAGTTTTTTTTACACTACTACAGTTGGACTATTATGCATCGATTCAGAAGAATTAGGAGTTGGTTCTCTTTATACGCCTCTTTTTGTTACCAGATCATATTGGCTTTAGAATTTTGATTTCTAGAAGGCTGTAATAGTTTTGCATATGCACTTCCATATGCGCCCTAGCTGTAAAAGTTGTACGACATATTAATGTTAAATGTTATGCATGGCTAACATGTTTAGGTAGGAGCCTTCATTAGGAATAATAACCAAGAAACCATGCATAAAGAATGAATTATATAGATTTCTCTTTATTTTTCAAGTATGTGCAACACTCACGATACATTTAAGGGATTATGGATTTCGTTGAATTCGCAAAGGGATGTGGAGAAACCACACATGTATGTCTGACGGAGCCCACCGCACTGTCATTAAAGTGCGGTGTTCTCTGTGCAAAATAAATTTATATCTCCGCTACTCGTGACTTTACTACTGGGTAGCAAGTGGTAAGTAGGGGTCGAACCCAAGGGAATTAGGGGGATAAGTTGTTCTTTGAGGGATCGTACAGGGAGGGAGCGTGTTTTAGGTTAATTGAGGTTTTAGTGCGGAAAAGTAAGTGTTTTTTTGGTTGGTTTTGGTTTTTCGTGCGGAAAAGTAAATGACAGAAAAGTAAATATTGAAAATAAAAGAGAAGACTTACAGCGGTTGTTGCGTGATTGGCAAGTCTTCCGGAACGTCAGCAGTTGATATTGCGGTTTATACTAAAATTGAAAGTAAATGCAGGTGGTGTTTTAATCTAAGGAAAGCATTCGGTTTCGGGGGCCTTGTATCATAATCCGTTTATCATTGACCGTTAATGACCATACTAAGTGTTCAAAAGTGAATCGAGGCTATTCCTAGCACAAGACTTGCCACACCGTCTAGTCTTTTGCAAGACGTAGTACTCTTGTCTAATATGTGCATCCATTTGACCATCATTCCTGATAAATCAAATGGTTTTTGGAAGAGGTTGATCTCCACAAATAAGATGTGCTCTTCCGAGCCTCTACTTATCCACGGAGGTCGCGAGTTCATGATAGAGCTTTGCTCTTCCGAGCATCCACTCTACCAATGAAGTTCTGACCTAATATAAGGCACTTAGAACAAGTTGAACACAAAGAGGCATTAAGAAAAGGGTCTAAAACATTTTATGACACAAGTACACCCCTTCAACCGAATGAAGGGTTTAGCTACGATTATCCATGGAAGAGGACATCATAGCTAAGTACTTAAAAAGTAAAGGTTTTGAAAGGCAGGAATAGTAAATGTTTTGAAAGTAAAGACAAGGAAAGTAAAGTTGCAGTTTTGAAAGACAGAAAAGTAAAGGTTTTGAAAGTAAAAGACAGTAAACGAAAGGGGTGAGTACTTCAAGAACCGACAAGAGTACTCAAGAACAGTGAAAAGTAAAGACAAGCTTGAGTACTTCAAGAACCGACAAGAGTACTCAAGAACTACTAGAATACTCAAGAACCAACATGAGTATTATAGATTTCAAACAAAAGCTTACAAAGTAGTGCCCAAATCTAGAGAGATAAGTGATTGTGAATTGTGGATTGGAATTGTGGATGAAAATTACAAAGGAGGGAAGGCTTGTATTTATAGGCCATGGAGAGTGAGGAGAGGCCAACACATGGCACAAGATGAGAGGGGGAGGGGGAGTGTGAGAGGGGAGCCGCCCATGTGAGGAGGAGCATCCCCTCCATGTGGAGGAAGGGGAGAGGAGGAGAGGTTGTGAGGAGGAAGCCGCCGGCCATGTGGAGGAAGGAGAGAGTTTGTGTGGTTTTGTGATCTTTCACACAAAAGCCATCGGTCCATTTCAGCTCCGGACTGACTTTGGTTGCTCTTCGGTTGGACTTGTTTTGAGTGATTCCATGTCAGGATCTTGAGATTTCTTCAGTCGGCATCTGGTCGTGACCTTGGAATGACTCGTAATATCTTTTCAGCTTAAAAACTCCTCCTTAGCGTGTATTCTCTCTAGACTCCAAAATACCCTGTAGATAAATATCGGAACTAACAAGCAAAAGTTAAATAGACAAAGAGTCTAATTTGGTGGGTTTAACTGTGTTTATGATTCATACAATTATGGTCCATCAATGTCCTTGTACAAAGTGTTTGATGATTAGAGGAAGTATTGCAAAGATGAAGAGGATGATGGACTACAATATGTTAGTGATCATGAGTTAAGTGATAATGAAGATGAAGAGGATGATGACGATGACGATGAGTATGATGAAGAAAAGGATTGAGTGACCATGTGAAATGAACTAAATTTCATGGTGATGAAGTGAAGTAAATTTCATGGATGTATGTGTTTTTTCCATGTTTAGTGTATTTGATGTCATTTGTAGTTGGGACTATGTATTTGTAAAACAAATTTTGTCCAACTAGTTGATTACTTATGTGACTAAGTATTTCTAACTGTGTCATATAAGAACCTGACACTTCAGGCGGGAAGTCAAAAAAATTGGGTGGGATAACGAAATCTAAGGGGGAAACTCATTTTTTTCATTACATATTTGTTTCCATTTTTAAAAATAATCATATTTGTTTTCATGTATATAAGATGCTAAATAGTGCATATAACTCTATCTATTCGAAGACTATTAGCTACTAATCTGAATATGATAGTGATATTCATCTTTTGATTTAGAGTTTTGAACGTTGTTTAATCGTGTGTCAATTTTGTATTCAGTATACTCGTTAGTATACTTTATAATAACTTTCATATTTAGTGTTCGTTTGATGAAAATCAGGTTTCAATATATATTTAATTTGTATTGATTTTTTGAAGGATAATTTGCACTAGTTTGATCTACATGTTTTGGCACAAGGAGAACACATGGAACATGTAGACCAAGTTTTTAAAGAATAGTATTCGTTTAATGAAAATCAATTTATTTGACCAAGTGTTTTGAGTTGTCTGCATTTACTTTTGGGCCATATGCATTTGAGCCCAAGTTTTTTTTGATAAAATGCAGTGTTTTGAGTCAAGATTGGTCGACCCTATTTAAGCCATGTCTTCTCTACGGTTTCAGAAGAAGTCAAGTTTTTGAGAGAAATCAGATCTGAGAGACGGCGGCGCACCTCAACACGAGTTGTTGTTCCCGTTCTTTCCGCCGGATGCCGAGCATCAATCTCCCCGCCGGATACTCGCTTTTGAAATCGGAATGCTCCGATCGGCTCAACTCCTCCAAGCAACTCGCCCGCGCCTTCTCCGAACTAGGGGTGGCAAAATGGATGAACGGATGGGTTAATGGATGGATTAAACGGTTAGCGGATTAAACGGATCCAATCCATTAAAACCATTAGCGTTAATGGATTAAATGGACGGATCACTAATGGTTGATGGATTAATGGATAAATCCATTTGATCCATTTAACCCATTAAGTTCATTTTCTCATTTAACTCTTTTATTTCTTATTTGATATTAAGAAATTTAAATTGAGTTATTTCTAAACATACAAGATCACATTGTAATGAATAGTAGCATCAAAACAAATTAAAACTGTGAAGTAAATAATTCTTTGATACAAATCACGCAAAAAAAGTAATTATAAGACATGTAAAATGAACCACGTGATTCCCAAATAAATTTGATTGTAGTTATGGTGAGGTCCAGGACATCATCCACATTCGTTTCCTCGTTCAGCAGTCAAATCCAAAACATCTTCAATGAGTGAGTCCACAACTGATGAATCTTAAACTGAAAAGAAATTAAAATTAAATTAGATTACTTTTTTTAGTTAATAAAAATAGGAAACGGTTAAATCTTTATATTAGCCATAAACACAATCGTCTGCTACAACCGACGATTAATGGATTAAATAATATACGCAATCGTCTGCTACCACCGACAACAACAACTGCTTTATATTAGCCATAAACACACGTCAATGTTTGCTTCCTAAATATCACCACCTGCAGAATGTGTAAGTTATAAAAATAAAAATGATAAAATAACCAAAAGAGAATAAATACAGTATAAAATATAAATCGTACAAATTACCCCAAAAAAAAAGAGAAATGTTTTGCTTTTGACTTTTGAGGATTAATGGATTAATGGATCATTAATGGATTAATGGATCAAACCATGTCATCCATTTATTAATGGATTGTTAATGGATTTGGATTGATTCAATCCATTAAGTAAATGAATGGATAATGGATGGATTTCATGGATGGTTACCGGACGGATAAATGGATAATAGATCAAATTGCCACCTCTACTCCGAACCTAGAAGATGGTGTAGATCCCCGCCCAAACCTCCTGTGTCAGTCGTTAGATCCGTGCGCCTCACTGAAGAGAGCAAGGCTCACAACGGCCGCGGCTTTGCTGATGTATGATTTTTAATTTACTCTTATTCTCATTATTTTTGCTTTTTTCATTTTCGAAATTTGATTCATTTTTTAATGCTTACTGCTTGAGTTGTTTGTTGATATATGTAATTTTGAGAATCTGATTTTTTTGATGTATAATATTTATTTTACTTTTATTTTTGCTGTTTTTTGTTTCTCTAACTATTGATTCATTTTGTAATATGCTTACTGCCTGTGTGCTTTTAAGATTTGATTTTTCTGTAAAGTTATAGTGTTTGATTTTCGGTCTGTGGTTGATATAAAGAATGGGTGATTTTTGTAACACTAATGCTGTTTTTTCTTATATCTGCTTAAAGGATGAAGATTGTCTAGCTCATGATGATTATGTGTTATCTTATATCTGTAGTGTACGAGTTATTTAAGGATATATTGGCTAATGAGTTAATTTTGGTATTTTTCTTCAGGTTAAGGATGTTTTCTCAGTCATTGGCTAATCTCAATTGGTTTTGGTATTTGGCTAAACAAGTGGCTGTCCAGGAAGCTTTAAAGAGCCAAGTTTGTTGTAGAGAAGGCTGAGCAAGACAAGAAGAACGCTATCATTACGGCTAAGGAAGCTCAAAGATGTGAGAAAAGATGCAACTTTTTGAAGTTGGCGCAATGCTGCAAACTTTTAAACTATTATGTTTTGATGTAAATGGTGAATACTACTGGGAATTTTTGACATGTTGTAACATGTTTTGACATATTACAACATAACTGGATTTATGTGTCAACAAACTGTATCCTTGCAACACTTAAGTGACTTATCGGAATGTCTTCACGTCATCACTTATGTGACTATAAAATTGCATCATTTATCACTTATGTGGCTGATCGATTTAACTTTTTATAGTCTCTTGTGTGACAGACATTGTACTACTTATACCTATACAGCTTACTTATGAAATTTTTTGTTGATTTTGAAAACCTACTTAAGCGACTAACCACGCATTTATGCGGTATTTTTAGGTTTGCCGCATTACATATAATATGACTGAGCACAATTACTGTGTCGTATTTGACTTAATGCGGCACAATTTATGTGACTGGTCCTTATGTGACTGGTCCTTATGTGACTGACCGTTATCACATAAGACCTTATATGACTAAAAACAAACTTATGCGACCCAAAGTTGTCAGTCACAGAAGGAGCCAAATGATGTAGTGTTTCTAATGGAGGTAGGACATTAGCGCCATCATAGCTATCAAAAGTCAGTTGAACTTAAGCAATTTGATCATTATCCAAACCTCTCAATCAACTCGAAACCATCACAAACACAAGCTTAAGAATTTTAAAAATTGCAAGCCTCGGAAGGAAGGCAGTATAGGAGACGGGTTTATCATACTCTGACAATTATCCCATAGCTTCATCACTGAATACACTAATTTTATTTCAAAATGAAAATCGGAAAAACAACTTAGGCCTCATAGAGAAGATTAGAGAATTCAACACACTTGAAATTCAGGCATATGCTTGTCTTTTTATAAGATCAAATCATCGGCAAAAACCTAATTTTGAATGCATCAACAAAACTAGAAATTAATGGCCAAATTCGCCATACAAAAAGATAGAAATGATAAATTGGGACTCAGAATATGGGTGGTGATATAACAATGGTGGTGAGTTTTTACATCTCATACAACTCAATTCATGCATCTCAATTATCACACCAACTACATCTCAATCATATTGTATGAGAATTTCATTAGGTACATGTGAACTTAGACTCTTGGAGCACGGGCCACACATGACACCAACCCGGAATAGGTACTTGAATTGTGTCCATTGACACACATATTTAGCTTGGAACCCACGAGAGTATTGACGAGAAACACATCACCTCCACGCGCACATGGAAGGAATAGCAAGGCAGCAATATCCATCTACATCACACAACATGTCCACAAGGGACGGATAACATCTCCGCGAGGGAGGAATAACACTCCGCAACATCCACCTACAGCACACAATACGTCCACAAGGGACGGATAACACCTCCGCGAGGGAGGAATAACACGTCCGCGTCGAGGCGGGATGAAAACACCTTCGCGAGGGAGGAATAACACTCCTACACAAAAGTGAGGAGAAATATGCTACTCGGGGGAGTCGAACCCTTGACCTCTTGACAATTTATCAAGGATCAAACCACTCGACCAAAGCCTATTTCGCCAATTCCTCCATCAAATTAAATCACAATAAATTATCAAGACCAACAACACAAAAAAGAAATCGAACCGATACTGAACAACAACACAAACGAGGCAACAAGCTTAAATGTGTACTCGATCGACGAAGCTGATGCAAATGAGCTTCGGATGCTTAGCTATTAGTCTCTATTATTTCTAGTTTTCTTAAAAGTTAACGGAGTTTATTAAGTCGTTAGTTTATATTTATATATTAGTTCAAAGGAAAAAGAGATCATGTATAAAGTTGATTTTTTGATAAAAAAAATACAAACAAATCATAGCTATTGATCTTGTGATTTGGATAGATGCACTACTACAAACAGGACATTATGCATCGGTTCTGAGGATCATTATGCATCGGGTCTTCATCCAATGCATAATCTACCGTTGTATAATGTCATGGCAGAAAACCGTTGCATAATGTCAGCAACGGTTTTTTTTTGCAAAGAACCGATGCATAATGTCATGATATTAGGCAACGGTTTTCCATGAACCGTTGCATAATGTCATGACATTATGCAACGGTTTTCTGTATAACCGATGCGTAAAATATGGAAAAAATTTGATAGATTTTGGCTGTTTTATAGCTTAAGTCTACTTGAAAAATTGAATACAAATTCTAAACAAATTTAATACCCTGTTACACATTTTCTAAACATCAAAATACTTTAATTTCACTCAAAATACAACCATTAATACAAGTCATATGCATAACCATTCATTCACTGATTTATACAACTTCACATAACAATTCACGTGTAAACACTATGTTCGAACAAGTAGTCGTACAAGTAGCCGGCGATCTCATCTCGCACGTCTTGTATCTTTCCAATTTCATATGTTTCTCTCCCATTAGGAAAAACCTAGAACAAATAAGAAGACGAGTACATCAATATATACAAAGAACTATAAATTAGACTAACTAAACGATAACAACTAAAAGCAACATGCGACTTGCTTGTGTTTTTATCTTAATTGCACTCCCCACTTGTTTACCAGGCTCATATGGAGGAAAATGGATTTAAAACCCCAAAAAAAGAGAACACACAACACACAACACAGATAATATTCTATATTGCCCAAAACCTAGAATATCAAAAGCCAATCTAATCCCAAACTTTGGTCATATCACATAGTACGACGAGGCTAGCATGTCTAACATATCATCATAGGTTTCAGAATGATGAACACTGATATTCATCTACAACTCCAGAACCATTTTTCGGTTCTTTCTTTAACTTATATCGAGGAGAATTGCACACCGGACATTCATCCATATCGCTATAGGTATTCCGATACAATATACAATCATTGGGACAAGCATGTATCTTCTTATACTCGATACCCATAGGACACATAACCTTTTTAGTCTCGTAAGAACGGTTAGGTAATGTGTTTTCCTCTGGAAGCATATCTTTCACCAGAGTTAACAATTTAGTGAAACTCTTATCACTCCATCCATTTTTCGCTTTCAAGTTAAATAGCTTCAAAGTTGCAGGTAGCCTTGTGAATTTGGAGCACCCTTCGTACAATGGTAATTCCGAGTCAATCTTCAACGACTCCAAAACTTGTGGTCTAGCATTAAACTCATCGGCAACGCTGTTGACCATGTCAATTAAATTGTCCTCCTCCCAATCATCATTATTCTCCGGCAAACTTTCTACGGGCTGAGGTTCAACGTTTTGTGGTTCAACCTTGCCATGCATATACCACACCTTATACTGTGGGTCAATTCCCTTTAACAAAAGGTGTTTATGCAATTTCTTCGGTTTGACCTTTTTTTTATTCCGGCAACCCATACATGGATAATAGACACGCTCAACGTTATTTCTGGACGCATACAATAATGCAAACGCACAAAAATCCGTAAATTCTTTATCGTACTATGCTTAACCTACTACCGGACACCCAGTCTCGATTCATTATAAATCCACTACATAAAGCATCATATACTTATTGTTAGAAAGAGATCATATTATGGTTGATATAATTGTCACTTTATCAAGCACACTCCAACAATTAAAAAAAGTTGTAAATGAGTTTCATAGTGCATTTTACCTTAGAGTAAAAATCTCACAGAAAACAGTCAAAGGGTGGATGCAGCGTCGGGTCTAAAGTTATAAATAACAAGAAATCTGTTAGTAAACGAAGAAAAAAAATCAAATAACCCATATGCATGAATGGAAACATAAGTAGTAAACTAGTTTAATCGGGCAGTTTACCTTAGAATAGAAGCTCGCGAAGAAGAATAAAATGGTGGGTGTGCAACAAGTACGGACTAGATCTATAAACAATAAAACAACTTAGTAAACGAAGAAATAAATTAAAATCTCCATGTTACTAGGAAAATAAGTAAGAATAATAACCATTAAATACCTTAAAATTGGAAGAAGCGGCAAACAAAAAGATTTGGTGCTACAATTACTAAATGCGTGGACGAAAAGATACGACTGCTCAAAATAATGTTACACCGTTAGCATATTACATAACGTATAAGCAAAGAAACATGATTTAGCATCACATAACGGGTTACAAACCACTAACCAAGTCGAGTAGCCAAAAAGCTTCTCCTAACGAATTCAAGTTGGAGAAGAGAAGTCTCCTCTTGTAAATCGACTAACAAGGACTACAAGTAGTGAACGAATATCAGTAAGAAATTGAGAACAAATCGATTCAATAACATGCTACTATAAATACACCTTCATATATCCAAACAATCACACTGCCAAAACAAGTTGGAAGGGTCACAAACCTCTAACTAAGCCGAGTAGCCAAAAGAGATTCGCCTAACTAATTTAAGTTGGAGAAGAGAAGCCTCCTCTTGTAAATCGACTAACAATGACTACTTGTAGTGAACGAATATCAGTAAGAAATTGAGAACAAATCGATTCAATAACATGTTACTATAAATACACCTTCATATATCCGAATAATCACAATGCCAAAACAAGTTGGAAGGTTCACAAACCCTTAATCAAGCCGAGTAGCCAAAAGAGATTCACCTAACGAATTCAAGTTGGAGAAGAGAAGCCTCCTCTTGTAAATCGACTAACAAGGACTACAAGTAGTGAACGAATACAAGAAAGAAATTGAGAACAAATCGATTCAATAACATGTTACTATAAATACACCTTCATTTATCCAAACAATCACAATGCCAAAACAAGTTGGAAAACTGAATGAAATATACAATGACTGATTTTGATGGAGAAAAACTAAGAATATACAACTGAAAAATAACCCTAACAATTACATACTAAAATTTCAAAACGGGAAGAGACATGGCGCAAATTGAGAACCCTAACCTGCTGAATCGGAGGTGAGTGGAGGAAGGACAACGATAGAGGCGACGACTGGCGACGGTGTCGATGTAGATGGGAGTGAGACTGAGGACAGTGACGGAGGTGACGACTGTCGAAGAGCACATGTGATGGAGGGCAACAGAGGGCGAGGGCAACGACGACGACTGGCAAAGTCGGATTTAGCGGAGGGCGACGGAGTGAGCGGAGGGTGACGGAGTAAGCAGAGGGTGACAGAGTGAGCGGAGGGCAACAGAGTGAGCGGGATTTGAAAGAGACTGACTTAATTTTTTTAATTTTAGGTTTGACTATATGCATCGGTTAAGGAATAACCCATGCATAATGGTACGGTTTTAGGTATCAGTTTTATCCAAACCGTGCATAACATACACCTTATGCATCGGTTAATGACGTGCGTCGTCTGATGCGTCAAATTTAATATTTATATTCTCCTGCTAGTAGGCTAGTGTAGGGGCAAGCAGGGTCGAACCCAAGGGAGCTGGTATTGCTGAAGCTGTAACTGTAGACAAATTAAGAAACATAGGGGTTTTTAGCAAATGTGAGTGCAAAAGAGAAAATAACACGAAGACAATCAGAGAAAACATTCAGCTTAGGGTTTTTATTGTGACAAGTTTATCATAGATTTCTAATGATCAAATTTTATGTTTCTAAGTGTGATTGTTCCAAAAAAGATAACTACCCTAGTATTCCGACAAAGGTGATATGCCACAATCTAACCCGACAAAGGTGTTAGATTCTAGTTCTTTCCTAAACTCAATAATCCGATAACGGTATTATTTAGTCTAGGTATTACTATCTACCCTTACGACAAAGTATCCAGTAGATGTTAACAGTAAGAATGAATTGTTTGATCAAGCTTTGCGACAAAGCTTACACTTAACCTCACAAATTAATTCATGTGACGAAGAACAAGAACTAGAGAAACATAAAATTAAATTAAGAACGGAAATCTCAAAACGTGGTCACAATGTGAAACCCTAAACTGAAATAGGAAAATTAGCTACTCATAGCCATAACAAAACCACAAATATTTTTGGAATGAAAGTAGAAAAATCTCGTCGAAAGCTTCGCGTTCTTCTCAAATGTCGTCTTGGTCTTCTTAGAATGATGGATGATGGAAACCCTAACCCAAACCTTTTATTTATAGCAAAATTAGGATTCTAAGTCTGTTTTTGGGCTGGCTTTCCGATTTCGAGCTTGCTGACATCATCAAAATGCGTTGCTGACATCATCGGGCGCGCCCAGAATTGACGTTAGCGCCGCATCCAAACTTGACATTAGCAATGCGCTAATGTCTTCCTTGGGCGCGGTCTGCACTGTTTCCCGAGACTTCGACTCTTGATTGGACCATCCAAAAGACCTTGGATGTTCTTGGTGTGAACTAGAGAATTGTAAAAAATTGAGTGAGCTACGCAATGACATGTAGGTCGTATTTTTCTGATTAGTGGTCAATTCCTAGCACTTCGTCGAAGCTCCGAAGGTTTGATCTGCCATTGTGGTGTTTTTGGCATGAAATGCCATCTTTTATGCGCGTTTCCTCCTAGAGCTTTCGAAACACCTGAAATGCAAAACAACACTAAAAAGTAATCGTTTGCATAATAAAGTGTCGAAATAGATGAGATTAGTTAATTCGACGAGTCATATAAATACGACTCATCAAACCACCCCCACACTTAAACTTGTTCATCCCGAACAAGAACAAGTCATAGAAGGAAAACAAATGTAACACCACAATTTCTTCGACGTATTGAATAGATGCACATGAATATAAGTTCACTACAAAAAACAAGATCGGTGATGACTTCAAGTCATCGCAGAATGTCAAAAAGTCATCCCTTATATATTTGAGCGATAACTTTTAAAGTTGTCGCATGCCGTTGCAGTAGGTTCTCTCGCAGAAAGGTTTAGTGCTGACTTTATAATGTTATCACATTTAGTATTTTATGCGATGACGATGAAGTTATTACAAAAGAGTTCGGTGACCACTTAAGTTATTACAAAAAGAAATTTCCGCGACCACTTAAGATGTCACAAAATCATTTAAAAATCACTTAAGTCATTACAAAAAAGTATTTCGCAACCACCAAGGACGTCACAATTAAACTCTTTATGAACACCAAGGTCATCACAAAAAGACATTTCTGCAACCACTAACGTTGTCACATTAAAAGTTTTTGCGATCACTTAAGTCATTAAAAAAATAATTTTCTGCAACCATCAAGAACGTCGTAATAGAATTCATTTTTGACCATCAAGGTCATTGCTAAAGGACATTTTGGCAACAACTAAAGTTGTCACAATTGAAGTTTTTGTGACAACTAAGATCATTGTTAAAAGATATTTTGGCAAGCATTAAAAATGTCAAATTTAAATTTTTGCAACCACATTAATCATTTTAATCTTTTAAAAAGTAACATCCAAAACCTATTACCAATATACTATAATTTATCAATTCATAGAACAAAACATTAACCTTAAGTAAAAAATATTATGATTGAATACAAACTTATTCTTCCATTGCTGGTTCATAAAAACAACCTAATATTCATAGAAACATAAACATGAGATAAGAAAAACTTAAATAACAAAATTGAATCCTACATTTTTTTCATCATATTAGCTCTATATGCTCAATCCTCTTCCAAGTCGTCCAAACTTTCACCGTCACTATCTTTTTTCTCCATTCACTTCAACTTGGACCTTTTCAAAAAAAAATATCAATATCAATGGTTCAAAGATTCTTCACAGGTCGACAAAAGAATTGCAGACCATTTATAATCAAACAAATATAAAACATGTATGCCTCAGAGGCATCTAAAGTTACAAATCACACTCACTTTAGCAATGTACTTCAGCAAATACTGCTCAGCTAGTTCAAGCTTCATTTGGGTTCATCGTCAAGCTTCATTTGGGTTCATCAAATGCCTGCAATATTTTTCCTTGAGCCCGAAAATTGACAAAAATGTAATACTTGAAGGATCATGACTAAAATATTTGAAATTGTGATGGATACCTGGAGAAATTGAAAGAGAACATATGTGTTGTATGTGGACAGTAATGTAATGCAGTCCTTAACAAGGCCTTTGAAGTTTATCCTTCTTGTACTCTGCATTGCAATCGAATTAAGCTACTGTAAATATCCTTCAAATTGGTAAATTTACTATAATTGTTCAGAGATTGATGCAGCTAAAATACATTGAATGATATAAGTTGATACAAATATCCATACAAGAATTCAATTTAGCAGAGAGTCCCTTACAATGGCCAGTTGAATCTATTGCCAAAGAAGATTATTAAAAAACATAATCAGACTGAATTTGTTACCCATTTGATGAAGAAGAGTAGAAGAGATTCAGATGAGGAGTAGTATTGAGATTAGGGTTTTAGGGGGTGAAGGGGATGAGAAGCTAGAGAAGGAGATGAGGAATGTTGATTCATTTCATTGCTTAATTTCCACTTTCTGTTTTACATCTTTTTTGTACTAAAACACATTACAACTAATTACTAATAGACCCCTTTATTTCTATAATATTGAGTACGTAACATTCCTCGCCCCTTAAAATCAACCTTGTCCTCAAGGTTGCAATTTCTGGCGGTCTAGGCAACGAAAATAGGAAGAACTTGTTGATGTAGCGCACCAAAGAGACGTGGTCATCCAAGCTGAAATCAAGATCAAGGAATGTGGTTTCAAACATCCAAATCTTTAAATTCTTCACCCAATCAAGCCTTGCATAACTCACTGAGCTATATACAACCACTTCAATCGATTCATGACGAGTTGTAAGTCTCTTATAATCATCATTGTAGGAGAAGTATATGGTCATATCAACTCCCGGGGGCACAATATTAAACGCAGTATGAAAAGCATCAATGCCATGAATTCCACGATATGGCCATGTAAGAGTGACACCTCGGTGACTATCATCCACTTGAGCAACATCTTGGTATGTATTTTTGATTATAAAATGAGCATGATCCAAATGATGAGTAACACTGACCATATCTTCAACTAGTGGCGCCAACACTTTGTTGTGAATAGGCATGATCACCTTGCCCTCTATAAGCAGTGTATATATAAAAATAATATCAGGAGGCCTTGGAGGGGGTTTGGTCACCCACTGAGCGACCTTCTTACTCCCTGATGCATAACATGTATGCAAAATCACTTTACCAATCTGATAAACACTTGGTAAGCAAGACTTCACAACATTCAAGAAGACATGATCATCCAAGAAGACAAGCTGTTCGCAGAAAGTGCCTATGTCGCGCGCCTCTTGTTTTAATGGTATTCTGAATTCCTTCCACTGATAATTAACTGAACCACAATCATTCAACTTGGAGCTTGGAACTTTCTTCACTATATCAAATCCTGTTCGATCTACAGTCAGAAGGAAAGCATCACGAACATTAGCATTGAAATGTGCAAAGCACAAAAGCATTAGAGCGCTGCGTCTGATTTCACTTTGATTGATCCCATCAATTAGTGCCGCAGTAAATGGGGCTATGGGATCAGCTTTGGCCGCAGCAATAAGCTCCAAATCAACATCATGAGTACCACCATTTGGTTGATCAACTCCAAGGTTCTGAGGCAACTGAGTATACTTTATTGACAGTTCAATGACCTCCCTCCTCCCTTTAATCTGTTGATCAAATTCACCAATACGGTCATTTGTTGAATCATGACCCTTTTTACCCTTCATCAAGTTACCCAGAAGGTTAACTTTACCTGGTAATATGAAGTGAAGTGTATAATTGTCATTTTGAAATATAACCCTGGATGTTGGAGTGCTCATAATGATAATAATGCCCTTAATAGTATCCACCACATATTTGACTTTGGGATGAATCTTCACCAGCATTTTGGATTTGTCCGTATCTATCACCACTTCACCCACATGTGATCTAAGCCCCGGAAGCAACTGCAACCCTTCTCGACTGTTCAGATGAATTTTTAGAGGGCGGCCAACTCTCCCCTTATTTCCCTTGATTGAATGTATCGCATAAGACCAAGTGGTAAGCTTCCTTGCAGAACCTCTGACAAATATTAATGACCCCACCAGTACATCACACATGAACTTGAAAACAAATTCAACAAATGGCTTATCATCAGCAACCCTTCCAATTATAATACATGGACTGTTTGGATCAATCTCCTCCATTAGGGGCCATTCAAGTGGTGACAGCAGGTAGCATATCCCTGACTCAGCTCCTTCCAAACAACTTTCCATCCCCACATCATCCGGTTCAACTATGATGTCAATCATCAGTGCTCTGTACTCCTCAGTCCATTCTTGAATGCTAAAACTCCCCTTTAATATATACGTTTCAGTATCACCGGTAAACGACGAACCCATAAGCTTCTCTTCAACAGCAGCCCCATACCATTCCTTATCATACATGTCACTCTTTCCTTTGTCATACACATAATTTCCATCAATAAACTTGACATATCGACACCTTTGAACGCCCTTAATACCTTTCCATGGTTGTAGTAGGCTTAAACATTCGTCTGGCAGTTTCGCTGGTGGTAGTAAGAATGGAAGCATCTCACAAGCATTTTGTCGAACAAGTTCAGTGCAGAAATTCGAACTCATTCTAACAACTATTCCCGGCTTGAATTCCTTGCTCTTAAGTACTATTTCATCCACTTTCAGCACCCAAACTGATTTATAATCAATTGGAGTATGTTCAAGTGGCGGAGGAGAACACCAACTCTTAATACAAACACTGTTTGTAACAGAATATGAAGACCAGTCCTTTGAGGCATTTTCACAAACAGTTGGTGAGCATTTACTTATATAGCAGCTTGGAGCATAAACTGGTTTAGCAAACCCTTGTGTTTCCTTCCAGGCATCCACTTCAAATTTATTCAACACAAAATCTAATGAAATCTCACTTGATAGATGATTGAATGTTACCTGCGTTTGAACCGAATCAACCACAACCGACTGATCCACAATAGTGAGCGCCTCCAAACTGTCATGATCCTCTTTTGGATATTCATCTACTACGCCAGTTGCCACGGCTGAAGCAGATTTGATAGGCACCTCGATCGATTTGTCCACCATATCCGTTTCAACCGGTACACACGACTCAGGTTCCGATTATGAGTTTGGTGTCGGCATCGTCTTCTCTAACAGAGCAATCATCCGATCAAGTTTTTCGTCCATGGACGCAGCCTTGTTAGCAGCTTCAATCCTCCAGAATCGACATCTAAGGTCTACCGCAAAGTTATCCCAAGTAAGGCTCCTCCAACTCCTTCGCATATCCCAGTACCACTGTCGATACCACTCTAGGGCATCGCCAGCCAAATAAAAGGTTCCAACCGCTAGCTTTTGCCCTGACGCCGTTTGATACCGATAAAACAAACTTTCGACCTGAGATAGCCATTGAGCAACATCTTCACCGGTAAAATAAGAAATATCAGCTCTGTGTTGGTAGTTTGGGTAATAATAAGGATGATTGGCCATGGGAGGAAGTGCTGGGGTGGGCAGCAACGCCGGAATCTTCTCTATTTTGGCCATTGAGATTTGCAGGTCCTTGATGGACTGCTGCATCGACTCCATCTGCTGGTTGTGTTTGGAAAAGTTATCATCATGCTGCTGGACTAAATCGGTCAAGATGGACAACGTTTCCGCCTGAGATCTGGGTGTGCTTCCGTCCGGCATAGTGAAGGGAGGGCTCAACTCAGTGAAGAAAGCACCAATGATACAAACAGTGATGTTTGTAACGAGATCTGGAAGAAGAGTAGAAGAGATTCAGATGAGGAGTAGTATTGAGATTAAGGTTTTAGGGGGTGAAGGGGATGAGAAGCTAGAGAAGGAGATGAGGAATGTTGATTCATTTCATTGCTTAATTTCCACTTTCTGTTTTACATCTTTTTTGTACTAAAACACATTACAACTAATTACTAATAGACCCCTTTATTTCTATAATATTGAGTACGTAACAAAAGGAAGAAAAACATGTAGTCATGCTACATTTATATGAGTCTCTGCGTGGTAAGAAATCACCCTTCGAGCACATTAACCAGATAATCATGGAGAAGCATATTTCCAAGGGACTGTTCCAAATTCATTACCAACATTGAACTTGGTGCCGAAGAAATGAAGTAATACTCGCATTGAAAAAAAATGTTTCCTAACAAGTCTATCTTTATCCCTTTGTTGCTTCTGTGTTACTGATGGACCATAATTATATGAATCATAAACACAGTTAAACCCACCAAATTAGACTGTTTGTCTATTTAACTTTTGCTTGTTAGTTCCGATATTTATCTACAGGGTATTTTGGAGTCTAAGGAGAATACAGGCTGAGGAGTTTTTAAGCGGAAAATATATTACGAGTCATTCCAAGGTCACGACCAGATGCCGACTGAAGAAATCTCATGATCCTGACATGGAATCACTCAAAACAAGTCCAACCGAAGAGCAACCAGAGTCAGTCCGGAGCTGAAATGGACCGATGGCTTTGTGAAACCTCACAAAACTCACAAAACCTCCTCCCCCTTACCTTATGACCGGCGGCTTTGTGAGTTTGATGACTCATGGGGGGCGGCTCCTCCCCCTCATGAGTCACCACCGGCGGCTTTTGGAGGCTCCATGGGATTTGTGCCAAGTGTCTTCCTTCTTCACCACATCCTTCTCCTTCCCAAGCCTATAAATACCATGCCTTCCCTTTGTAAAATCCCAACATCACACAATCCTCATTCCACAAGGTTACTTATCTCTCTAAGATCTTGGGCACTTTTGTAAGCTTTTGTAAAAAATCTATAATACTCTTGTTGGTTCTTGAGTATTCTAGTAGTTTTTGAGAATACTCCTGTTGGTTCTTGAGTATTCTCCTTTACTTACTGTCTTTCAAAAACCCTCGAGTACTTAGCTATGGTATCCACCTCTATGGATATTCGTAGCTAAACTCTTCATTCGGTTGAAGGGATGTACTTGTATCATAAAATGTTTTAGACCCTACTCTTAATGCATCTTTGTGTTTGAAACTTGTTCTATGTGCCATATATTAGGTTAGAATTTCCAAGGTTGAGTGGATGCTTTAACGGGCAAAGCTCTTCCGTGGGGTTCGTGAACATACTCGGGTAAGTGGATGCTTTAGCGGGAAAAGCTTATCTGAGGAGTTCGACTTATCTAAAACACCATTTGGTTGATCGTAACTGAAGATCAAATGGATGCACATAAGGCTAAGATACTTCGAAAGGAGGAATTAGTCTAAATAGAACAAGTGTTCTAAACGATGTTGCAAGTCTGGTGCTAGAAATAGCCTCGATTCATCTTTGAACACTTAGTATGATCATTAGCGGTCAATGATAAACGACTATGATACAAGGCCCCTAAGATCGAATACTTTCCTTAGATTTAAACACCACCTCCATTTACTTTCTTAGTATAAACTGCAATATCAACTACTGACGTTCTGCAAGACTTGTCGATCACGCAACAATCGCTGTAAGTCTTCTCATTTATTTTCAGTATTTACTTTTATGTCATTTACTTTTCCGCACTAAAAACCAAAACCAACCAACCAATCACTTAGTTGTTAGCATTAAAACCTCAATCAACCTAAAAACAAGCTCCCTCGCTGTACAATTCCCTCAAAGAATAGCTTATCCCCCTAATTCCCTTGGGTTCGACCCCTACTTACCACTTGCTACCCAGTAGTGAAGTCGCGAGTAGCGGACTTATAAATTAATATTTGTACATTGGCTCTGACGACGAGCATCTGTCAAATTGGCGCCGTTGCCGGGGAATTAGTTAATTAATCGGATAAGTTCTTTGAATCGATACTCGCTTCAAAACAACCATGTCTCGCGAAGGAAGCCACCATGACTACCAGGATGACGAAGAGATAAACCTGTACGACCGAAATGCAGCTGGTCCAGTACAACAACCCCCTAGATATCCACCACCCTCCAACCTCGACAAATGCCAAGACAAGAACCTGTCTACGATAACTACTATGGGGATGTCAACTACCGTGCACCTACTATGGGAGAACTTAATGCCCCAAAATTCGAAACGCAGCCGTGGTGCATTTGCCAGGGCCCTGAACTAGAAAACATTGCCGTCGACATGTCTGTGGTCCACAATTTGCCAAGGTTCTCAGGAACTAATGGAGAATCTGCGACAACTCATCTCCAACGCTTACATGGCATTTGCCAAAATCTAAAGCCCAATCGAGTGAATATAGACAACTTCAAGTTGAAGGCGTTCTATTTTTCCCTCATTGACTCGGCAAACGACTGGTTCCTTTCATTGCCATCAGGAAGCATCAGAACATGGGTTCAGATGCAAAGGAAGTTCCTGGACAAATACTGCCCAGCGACAAAAGCAATGCAAGTAAGAAGGCAACTGCAGGACATAAGGCAGGGACCTAATGAAACCATGTACGACTACCTGGAGAAATTCAACCACCTGGAGAGAAGCTGCTGCACTCTTGGACTACCCGAGAAGCTCATCGTCGAGTACCTAATTAATGGACTAACTGAGTTAGATAAAATGCTCCTGGATGCCTCAGCTGGAGGATCCATGATGAATCTATCATTAAGTGGCATAAGGGATCTCATCACCAACGTTGCTGAAAATGCCCGATTTAGAAAGGAGACCACTCGGCAAGATGAGTTCTTCCGAACAAAGAACGTAGTACAAGCCGAGACATTAGTAAACTCCATGCAAGAGGAAATGAGACAAATGAAGGAAATGATGATGCAATTATTACAAAAGCAGACAGTTCAAGTAAAACCTTGCAAATTTTGTGGTTCTACGGACCACAAAAATGACGCATGTCCAACAGTACTAGTTGAGAACCCGGCAGAAATAAATATATTAGGAGGATACCAAGGACACAACGACAACAGTTATTCTCAAGAAGAAACACAACCAGCTGTCTCTCAACTAGCCCAGTCATTCTATCAACCTCTCCACCAACAGTACAACCAAGACGCCCCGTCAGTAGGACAGTACCAAGCAAGCTCGAGAAACCAACAAGAGGGACCAAACAAGTCACTTGAGGACATGTTAATGCAATTGTCAGGTACTGTGCAGCAGTTGAATACTACTATGCATCAAAACCAAGCCGAAACAAAGGACTTGAAGAATCACATCTCTCAACTCGCTGCCTCAGTATCCGCACTCGCTAATGAGTCCGGCAGACTCCTTTCACAAACCATTCAAATCATGCAGGAAGATGTGAATGCCTTGACTCTTAGGAGTGGAAAAACGCTTGTCGGCAAACCTTTGGAGCAAGAGGAGGACAAAGACCCAAGGTTGCCCGGAGAAGAGCAAATGAGGCCCGAATCTCTCGAAACTTTAGAGGATGATGCGGCCGATAAAGACAACGACATATTTGAGGAAGAGCGGGACGTAACCGAAGAAGAAGAGAATACGTCCAAGGAACACAGGCCTGGCCCGGTGCCCAGAACCGAAACCCCTAAAATCAGAACAACACTTCCATTTCCAGTACCGGCTCGCGTGCAAAAACAACATGTCATGGATGAGGACGTATTTGAGTTGTTCAGCAAGGTCGAAATCAACATCCCCCTTTTGGAAGCCATCAAGCAAATTCCTCGGTATGCCAAGTTTTTAAAAGAACTTTGCACCAACCGGAGGAGGAGTACTAGATACGATCAAGAGCTGATGAGTAGAAATGTGTCGACCGTCATACAACGAAAAGTGCCCCCCAAATGTGGAGATCCAGGAACTTACACCATTCCATGCACAATTGGCAACATCAGGATCGAGAATTGCATGCTAGACCTTGGAGCATCAATCAATGTTCTTCCATTCTCTATCTACTCATGTCTTAAGATTGGGCCGCTCAAACCCACCGGTCTCACTATTCAACTAGCACATCGGTCATGCAAACAGCCCGAGGGCAAAATAGAAGACGTCCTGGTTCAAGTAGGCAAATTAGTGTTTCCAGCAGACTTCTACGTCTTAAAGATGGAAAATGGCGGACCTACAGATCATGCACCCATTCTTCTCGGCTGTCCATTTCTCAAAACATCAAAAATGAAGATAGACTATGGAAGTGGAATGCTCTCAATGGAAGT
Organism: Rhodiola kirilowii; assembly: GCA_033675215.1. Taxonomy (NCBI): domain Eukaryota; kingdom Viridiplantae; phylum Streptophyta; class Magnoliopsida; order Saxifragales; family Crassulaceae; genus Rhodiola; species Rhodiola kirilowii. The sequence continues at coordinate 25,637,310 of CM066200.1, forward strand.
AGAAGGAGAAGTTTTCAGCTTTGACATATTCCGAGCAATGAAGCACCCTATGGAATTCGAGGAAGTACACGCTCTCGATGCTTTGGACGACCTGGTCCAAGAAATTCAACTAGAACTAAGAGCAGATCCCTTAGAAGCCATACTCAACGGAGCCGAAGGCTCATACGAATTAATCGAAGACTTACATGAAACGGTGGCCCACTTGACAATCTCGGAGCCTCTTACACCAGAATATGAAGTCAACGAGGTAAAATTATTCAAATCAAATACTTTTCTGCCCTCGGTGATGCAAGCCCCCAAAATAGAAATGAAGCCTCTGCCTGGACATCTGAAGTACGCCTTCCTTGGGGATAATGACACACTCCCAGCAATCATCAAGAGTGGCTTGGAAGCAGGCCAGGAACAAAGTTTGATAAAAGTTCTGAAGCAACACAAGTTGGCTATTGGATGGACTCTGGACGACTTGAGGGGAGTCAGCCTGGCCGTATGCATGCACCGTATTCTACTTGAGGATGGAGCAAAGCCATCAAGAGAGCCTCAACGACGACTCAACCCAATCATGATGGAGATCGTCCAAAAGGAAATACAAAAGCTACTAGATGCGGACGTTATCTACCCCATATCAGATAGTCAATGGGTGAGTCCTGTCCACGTGGTGCCAAAGAAAAGTGGGATCACAGTCGAGGAAGATGCCGAAGGAAAAATGGTAACAACAAGGATCAAGAACGGCTGGAGAATGTGCATCGACTACAGGAAATTAAACGCCGTCACAAGGAAAGACCATTTCCCCTGCCATTCATCGATCAAATGCTAGACCGACTGGCAGGCAAGCCATATTTCTGCTTCTTGGATGGGTTCTCAGGATACAACCAGATCCCCATAGCACCTGAGGACCAAGAGAATACTACATTCACCTGCCCATTCGGTACATTCGCCTTCAGAAGAATGTCGTTCGGCCTATGCAATGCCCCGGGAACTTTTCAAAGGGTAGTAACCAGCATCTTTTCAAACATGATCGGGGAATTCATTGAAGTCTTCATGGACGACTTCACCATCTATGGCAATACATTCGACGCTTGCCTAGATAACTTGAGCACGGTTCTGGCACGATGTGTCTCAATGAACCTCGTGCTCAATTATGAGAAATGCCACTTCATGGTAACTCATGGAGTAGTCTTAGGGCACGTCGTCTCGCAAGAAGGCATAGAGGTGGATAAATCTAAAATAAACCTGATCATGACTCTACCATACCCCTCCACTGTCCGAGACATCCAATCCTTCCTTGGGCATGCGGGATTCTACCGACGATTCATCAAGGACTTCTCCAAAAAGGCTTTGCCTCTATCCACTCTCCTCCAAAAAGAAGTTCCTTTTGAATTCACCAATACATGCAAGGAAGCCTTTGATGAGCTCAAAAAGGCCCTCACTAGCACACCCGTCATCCAAACTCCGGATTGGAAAAAACCATTTGAGATCATGTGTGACGCAAGCGACTTTGCTGTGGGAGCAGTTCTCGGCCAAAAGATTAACAAGAAAGCGGGTGTGATCTACTACGCCTCACGAACCCTAGATCCTGCCCAACGGAACTACTCCACCACCGAGAAGGAACTCCTGGCAGTAGTATTCGCTCTGGAAAAATTTAGATCCTATTTGCTTGGAGCAAAAGTGATAGTTTATCTGACCATGCTGCCATCCGTTACCTAATGAAGAAAAAGGAGGCCAAGCCAAGGCTCATTCGGTGGATCTTGCTACTGCAAGAATTCGATGTGAAGATAAGGGACAAAAAGGGGATTGAGAATAATGTGGCAGACCATCTAAGCAGGATTGTCCGAGAGGAAGAAGAAGGGCACATAACCGAGTCATTTCCAGACGAGCACCTATACGCCGTCTCAACCAAGGTGCCATGGTATGCCTCAATCGTCAACTACCTTGTAGGAGGTACATTTCCTCCTTCTTTTACTAAAGCACAATGCATGAAACTTAGGCATGATGCTAAACATTACTTATGGGATGATCCGTATTTGTGGAAAATAGGAGCAGATCAAATACTTAGGAGATGCATCCCCGATAATGAAATAGCTTCTGTTATTAGCTTTTGCCATGAGTTTGCATGTGGAGGACACTTCGGGCCTAGAAGAACCGCTAGAAAAATCCTAGATAGCGGCTTCTTTTGGCCGAGTATATTTAAAGATGCATATGAGAAGTGTCAAAAGTGTGATAGGTGTCAAAGAGTAGGAAATGTGTCAGCCAGAAATGAGATGCCTCAAGTACCCATAATGGTCAACGATGTTTTTGACATTTGGGGCATTGATTTTATGGGACCATTCCCAGTTTCATGCGGGTATACTTACATTTTAGTTGCTGTAGATTATGTGTCAAAATGGGTAGAGGCTAAGGCCACAAGGTGCGACGATGTAAAGACTGTCATAGATTTTTTGCGCACTAACCTGTTTTGTAGATACGGGGTACCCAAGGCCATAATCAGCGACCAAGGAACGCATTTCTGCAACCGCATGATGGCTGCCGCCTTAAAACGCTACCATGTCCACCACCGAACATCCACGGCATATCATCCCCAAACCAATGGTCAAGCAGACATCTCCAACCGCGAAATCAAAGGTATTCTAGAAAAGATGGTGAAACCGGGTAGGAAAGATTGGAGTCAAAGTCTAGACGAAGCTCTTTTGGCTTATCGGACGGCATACAAGACGCCAATTGGAACCTCCCCCTTTCGGCTTGTTTATGGGAAGGCATGCCACCTTCCGGTGGAATTAGAACACAAAGCCTATTGGGCGCTCAAGCAGTGCAATCCAGATTTAAAAGCTGCCAGACTAGATAGGAAGCTTAAGCTATGCGAACTTGAAGAATTGCGACTTGAGGCCAATGAAGGGCAAACAGACTACAAGGCGCGGACGAAATTATATCATGACAAATTCATCCTCCGGCGCTCATTTGAGGAAGGACAACTAGTACTACTCTTCTCCTCACGATTGAAGTTTATGCCAGGCAAACTGAAATCAAGATGGACCGGTCCTTATACCGTGACTAAAGTATTCAACCATGGGATGCTTGAGTTGGAAGGCATGAACAATGGAAGCAGATTCACGGATAACGGGCAGCGAGTCAAACATTACCACGGCGAAGTCGACTTAGCCCCACAACACTACGACCTAAGCCACCCATGGGATCCCACCTTATGATCCAAGAATGAGGTATCGTCGAGCTAACGACGTTAAACAAAGGCACTGGTCGGGAGGTAACCCGACACCTATCTTACTTTCAGTACTTTTATTTTCTGCCATTTAGTTTTTACCAATAAGTCGCTCTCACCCACTTGGTGCATAGAATGAAATGACTATTCAGGAATCGGTTATGGGTGCAACATCAAGCCAGCCATGCCTATGCCAAGAGTTCAAGGCCCCAGCCGAACTCCCTCGATTATCCAGCCTCGAACCATGTCGTTCGCTCGACACCTTAAAGGGAGTTCTGTTCTTCCCTTTTCCTTAATGTCATTTCCTTCTCATATAATATCTGCTTGCATGGCTTTTGAACTAAGTCATTTCGTAAAGAATGCCTTCGTTCAAAAGTTTGGGGTGAGAACCACCTGTGTACATAGTTAATAAACATGTTTTCTTTTTTCTTAATATTATCTTTTTGAAAATATGAACTTGAGAATGTGAAAAAGATAGATCATAATTCATGCATTTACCTTGTGAAAATTCAACTGTCTAAAAACTTAGAATGTAACTTCTCATTTGTCCCTTTGTGCTGAGATAAACAGGGGATGTGGAGTTGATAGAAAATGCCCTAGAGAGGCTTGGCAAGCAATCGAAGGATCGAATCTAACTATATGGTTTTCGAAGTCAGTGGAGGCTGCACTTCGGGTTTCAGTGAAGATTGAAGTCATCTCCGCAATGCAGCGTTTATGCAAAAAAAAAGGGCGGGACGGGAATCAAACTGTCCTATCTCTAGTCCTAGTAGCCGGGAAAACAGATGAGCGACCCTCATCTTGACCCGCGCGAAACGGCAAGGATGAGAGAGAGCGGGGAGGTATTTCCATATGCTCGCGGGTGATGATTGGACCTCCCAAAAAAGGCTTGAGAAAATGGACTAGCAAGCCACAAAAAGGCAAAAGCTCAAAGAAGCTAATCAAAAGGCCAAAGGCCAAAGTTGTGCAAGTTTAACCGACCAAAAGTGACGTACTCAAAGAGTCAAATCAAAGGCCAAAGGCCGATTCACTACAAAAAAGCTGTCCCTCGCCAAAAAAGAAAATAAAAAAGGCTCAACTCAGTGAAACCCGAACCGAATCACGTGCTAGAGAAAGCTACAAGGAAACCATAAAGTGCGAGACGGTCCTGAGAATGCAGTCCAGGAGCCAAAAAAGGGCTATCTCCCGAAACATCCGAATTAATTTGCATCTCGGCACGGAGGTACATGTATCAAGTTTCTTCTAAGTATTTACACAGTTTAATTTGGTAATAAGTAGTAATGCATGAATTAGGATAAATCTAGTCCCACGGTCTCACTTTCATATTTTAAAAGTTTACTTAGATAGTGTGCCGCCCTTTAATAGCATTGTTCGAGACGAACAACTAAAAGTGTGGGGTGATCTGATGGACCATAATTATATGAATCATAAACACAGTTAAACCCACCAAATTAGACTGTTTGTCTATTTAACTTTTGCTTGTTAGTTCCGATATTTATCTACAGGGTATTTTGGAGTCTAGAGAGAATACAGGCTAAGGAGGAGTTTTTAAGCGGAAAATATATTACGAGTCATTCCAAGGTCACGACCAGATGCCGACTGAAGAAATCTCATGATCCTGACATGGAATCACTCAAAACAAGTCCAACCGAAGAGCAACCAGAGTCAGTCCGGAGCTGAAATGGACCGATGGCTTTGTGAAACCTCACAAAACTCACAAAACCTCCTCCCCCTTACCTTATGACCGGCGGCTTTGTGAGTTTGATGACTCATGGGGGGCGGCTCCTCCCCCTCATGAGTCACCACCGGCGGCTTTTGGAGGCTCCATGGGATTTGTGCCAAGTGTCGTCCTTCTTCACCACATCCTTCTCCTTCCCAAGCCTATAAATACCATGCCTTCCCTTTGTAAAATCCCAACATCACACAATCCTCATTCCACAAGGTTACTTATCTCTCTAAGATCTTGGGCACTTTTGTAAGGTTTTGTAAAAAATCTATAATACTCCTGTTGGTTCTTGAGTATTCTAGTAGTTTTTGAGAATACTCCTGTTGGTTCTAGAGTATTCTCCTTTACTTACTGTCGTTCAAAAACTCTCGAGTACTTAGCTATGGTATCCACCTCTATGGATATTTGTAGCTAAACTCTTCATTCGGTTGAAGGGATGTACTTGTATCATAAAATGTTTTAGACCCTACTCTTAATGCATCTTTGTGTTCATAACTTGTTCTATGTGCCATATATTATGTTAGAATTACCAAGGTTGAGTGGATGCTTTAACGGGCAAAGTTCTTCCGTGGGGTTCGTGAACATACTCGGGTAAGTGGATGCTTTAGCGGGCAAAGCTTATCTGAGGAGTTCGACTTATCTAAAACACCATTTGGTTGATCGTAACTGAAGATCAAATGGATGCACATAAGGCTAAGATACTTCGAAAGGAGGAATTAGTCTAAATAGAACAAGTGTTCTAAACGATGTTGTTAGTCTTGTGCTAGAAATAGCCTTGATTCATCTTTGAACACTTAGTATGATCATTAGCGGTCAATGATAAACGACTATGATACAAGGCCCCTAAGACCGAATACTTTCCTTAGATTTAAACACCACCTGCATTTACTTTCTTAGTATAAACTGCAATATCAACTGCTGACGTTCCGCAAGACTTGCCGATCACGCAACAATCGCTGTAAGTCTTCTCGTTTATTTTCAGTATTTACTTTTATGTCATTTACTTTTCCGCACTAAAAACCAAAACCAACCAACCAATCACTTAGTTGTTAGCATTAAAACCTCAATCAACCTAAAAACACGCTCCATCGCTGTACAATTCCCTCAAAGAATAGCTTATCCCCCTAATTCCCTTGGGTTCGACCCCTACTTACCACTTGCTACCCAGTAGTGAAGTCGCGAGTAGCGTACTTATAAATTAATATTTGTACATTTGCTCTGACGACGAGCATCTGTCAGTTACCCTCTCTTATACCAAATTTTTTCTGAGTTGACAGAATTCTTGTCATTTGATAGTGAATTTTTGGTTTGCTCATGCATAAGAAAACACAACAACTTTTTCTCAAGTTGTATAGTTGCACCGATTTCATTTGCAATCCAAGTAAAATTTCTCAACTGTCAATGTAATGGCTGCTTTTGAGTTTTCCTCTATTGCAATTATATTGTAACATGGAGCTAACAAATAGAGCCCACAAGTAAACTCACACAGGAATCAATGAGCATGTTGCAGTTTTCACTACTTTCACCTCTAGTACTTGCAGGAATGTCTAAGCCACAGATGAAATGACACCAAGCCTGAATGAGATGGGAGCTGCTAATCGCACCCCCCACGACAAAAACCTCCCTGCCAAATGACTCAAATGCCCTCCCCTTTCTATTTAATTACATTCATATGCCATATTCAATTAAATAATAATTAATATTCTATAAATTAATTGTACCATATTTATTTATTATTATTAATCAGAAAATATTCTATAATAATTAATAGTAAAAAATTAAAATAAAAATACAACATGTAGCAATTTTTTAAAAAATTATATTGTACTTGATTTTTTTTAAATTTTAATAGAACTTATAATTAGGAGTGAGTTTGAGTAACTAAATAAACAAAATTTCCATGGTAGAACTTATAAAATCTCTTCAACTAGAAATGGAGGTTTGTACTTCCCTCCTCTTTCACAAGCAAGAATACACTTCAGCATCTTACCACCTCATTGATAATACATTAGATTTGACAATACATTACGATAGACAACTCATTGATACATTACGATACACAAAATAGACAACTCAATGACTAGATTCTCTGGAAAAAGCAAATTATACTATTCATTGATGTACAGACAACTAGATTTGACAATACATTACGATAGACAACTCACTGATACATTACGTAACACAAAATAGACAACTCACTGACTAGATTCATAATTTATGTATTCTCTGGCCCCATGCTTGTGATTTCGCGCCATAAATCAGCTCGTACTTGATATGAGGATGCCCATCCTTTAGCTTTGTACGATGAATGATTCCACCACCATGTTGGTATAGGTGGCACCGGATGATAAGGGTGCAAAAAAAGTTTTACGAAGTGATTGCCAACGTGTCCGATAACTATTTCCATGCGCTCATTGTCTCCAATAGTTAAAATTATTAACTATAATATATGTAATATATTAATACTAATTTTTAAATATTTTTAAATCATCATTTATAGTATATAATATATATTATATTAATACTAAATTTTAAAATCATTTGTATATATTAATACGAAATTTTAAATATTTTAAAATCATTTTTTAGAAATTTTAAATATTTTAAAATCATTTTTTATAATATATATAATATATATAATAAGTAGAAGGGCATAATGGGGAAATTTACCTGGGCCCCACATGAGGGGTGTGGGGGGGGTGGGGGGTGCGATTAGCAGGAGCCGAATGAGATACACACAGTCATCAACTCCAAATTAGAGCAAAATATTAACAGACATGGCTGGATACTACAACAGCAATGGAAAATAGAACACAATAGGGCTGCCCTTTACAAGGTGAATTGTACTTGGACAGAACATGTGGCAATCATAAAAAAGCCAAGCAATCTGCCCTAATCACTCTCAATTCGCTACCAGATGTCGAGCGTACCAAGTATCTGCATCAAAAAAAAATACCCAACCAGTATCACTGCAGACATACATAGCGCATTTAGTCTAGAAACAACCAATGACCAAACATGTAGTCCCCAAGTTAAAAACTTCCCATGCCCGACTTTCAAGCTGTCAGTCTCCAATCCTACCATAGGTATCACATGTACTCATCCCAACGGAACTGAAGGACCAGTGCAGTACTTAGGCACTACATGTAAAAGACATAACAAAATCGCAACATGAAAATAACTTCTACTTCGTTGCGACAAGAGTGCTGATTAAAATTGGGTTGCATCGTGAGCGACTGCCGTTTCGCGAGGATGAAGTAGCGTCTCATGCTAGGGTTCTTAAAATCGATATGAGCTTTCAACTTCGTTGAACTGCTCAGGTACGGCGTACGGATTAATTTGACAAATTCCTAATCCAGCGCAAATTAGTTTGACGGAGGTTTCTATTTGGGCGCGTTGATGAAAAAGTTTTCTTTCGGCGCCAACTATTGGATAGAAATTTCACCCTAAAATTTGTGTACAGATCCGTTCATTTGTTTAAATTTATAATTTTGTTTATTCTCCCATCAAAATTTTTTTTTTGTTTATTCTGATTATTTCAAAGTTTTTTTTTTGAACGGTGATTATTTCAAAGTTGAATTCTTAGGAAATACTTGTCTTACGAAACCCTCTATATTTAATTCTTATCAATTTCCAAACCTGGTTGATTCCATTCTTTCATATTGATATCTAAATATAATATATAACTGGTTTTAATAAATTATTTTATTTTGTTTAATCGACGGCCAACTTCACTTGTGACCAGTGTTAATGGACCAGTGTTAATCGACGGCCAATTTAAAACCGAACTGTGGATCGAACCGGTCAAGTCACTAGGTCAATGGATCAGTGGTTCAACCGGGTTGAATCGGTTTGACCCGCACATATTAAAAAATAAAAAAATAAAATACTTATATATTATATTATAATTTAACATATTTGTGACTTGGATAAATATTACATGATTATGATCTGATTATAACAACATACCATAGCAAATTTAGAATTTGATAAAGTACAAATCAATAATACAAAAATAATAGAACAACAATAACAATTTTAGTCTTAATTTGCAAGTCACAACAATAAGGGATTTCTAAGACTAATTGAATTTCTAGCTAAATTGATAATAAGTAATAAATTTTATGGATTTGATAAATGAATATACATTATTGAAACAAATATTAAAACAAGAATCATGTTTAGCTTGGTGGAAGGAGGGAGGATAATTAAAGAGGAAGACTAAGGTTCGAGTCTTGTCCAAGTCAAAATAAATAAATTTTTTTTCATACCAAATCGAACCGATTGAACCGATCAAATCACGTTTTCATGAAAATTGGGTAGACCGGATCAACCCACTGGGTCGATCGGGTCAACCGGGTTTTGACCGGATCGCTTGTAAACCGATCGGATAACAGAACCGAACCGGCCGGGTCGGTCCGAATTTAATAACACTGCTTGTGACGACTTGATAGTACACCTACACATTTCTAATTTGTTCATGCCTCCTCACAAAACCTACTTTAATTTAACAAATATTTAACATAATAAACTTCAGCTTCACAAATATCTACCATAAACAATCATAAAATCGAACAAAAAGTAAATCGCCAAATTAGAGAGGACATTATGATGTGGCCTTGCGCCATGAAAATGAAGAGATTTGACTAAGTTTGTTTCGAGCGAAATTTGTATGAAGATACTTGCTAAAAATAAGATACTTTGACTCCAAGTCGTCTATGTTTCTTTGATTGTTCATTTGCAGGTGAGATGTATAAGGACAATCAATTAAGAAGAACCATTCACGTCGTAGCAGGATGAAAAAAACACACACCCAGCATATACTAAAAAATATCCATAAATGATGTATATAACATTTTACTATGTCGTTTGTAACCAAATATTGTAATATTAATTATATATGTATATAAACTTTTTAAATGCAGGAAAATATGATACACATTCATTCACGGCATAAATTAGACGGGCTAATTTTGAATGTGAAAGTTCCTTTAAAATTTTGAGTACGAAATCTTCTTGAATTTGCATGACTTTTTAGTAATTGGAAAAGTAGAGAACTTGTAGTTGTGGGCCTTTGGCCAGTGCAAGAAGCATGTATCTGTTGCATAGAATGAGTTAAGAGTGGTTTAGTTTCACGGGCTTGTTACAAAAAGTTTTTTTTTTTTGATTCCGGGCTTGTAACAAAAAGTTGGATATGGATTTGTTGCCTTGTGTGAGTGTGACTATAGTAGAGTAAGCGCAAGCTGCTGACAGTAGTTGTGGTGTGATGTTGTGAGGAAATGACCATTGCAGGTCATCTGAATTTCTTGAAATTTGTAGTGTTGAGTTACATATATCAAGATACTTTTGGACCTTTGGTTTGAGTATAATAATTTACTCACCAGCTAGGCAAAGATAACTTGTTAGCCGTTGATTTTTCTTTTTAGTAAAGCTTGATATTTGTATGTGCATAGTTTGAAACAGCTAAAAAAAATTTATGTCTTAAGGCAATAAATAAGGAAACAGAAGTTGTGTTGTTGGATGATTAGAAGTTGTTTTTGCTGTAAAAAAGAAGAAGTTAAACTTACTTTTAGGATGTTCAAACTTGTTGTTTGTGTGCTCGAATTTTCTCACTGTTACTTTATAGCCAGTATATGCCAAATTAAAAAATATACAAATTTGACCAGTATCTTTTGGGGAAATAGAACAAATGTTCTCAAGATTCCTTCTCTGCCCAAAAAATCAACAAATCTAACATAGACTGACGCCCATCACAATACGTAGCATCAGTTTACATCTGCTGTCTGAAATGCGTTTTTAGACAATTTTCAGAGTTTTTTTCTTCAAAATGATCCACTTCAGTTTCAACATATCTAAAATGATCCATTCGAGTTAAGCATTTCAGTGTTGGTATTTTGTTAATAAAACCGGAACCCCAAAATCCGATTTTGTGCATTTTTCACAAAACCGGATCCCCAAACTCCGATTTTGTGCATTTTTCACAAAATCGGATCCCCAAAATCCGATTTTGTGCGTTTTTCACAAAACCGGATCCTCAAAATCCGGTTTTCTGCATTTTTAACAAAACCGGATCCTGTGGATCCAGTTTTATGGGCAAACGAGAAGACGTCAAATTCTCTCATTCGCACTCCCTCTCGTTTGCACATAAAATCGGATCCTATCCAATCAGTTTTGTTAAAAATAGATCAAAATTGAAATGTTAAACTCATTTGGATGCTTTTGGATATGTTGAAACTTAAACAGGTCATTTTGAAGAAAAAAACTCCAATTTTCAAAAAAAAAGGAAAGAACATTGAGCAAGGTGAAGATGCTTGTTACTCTATCATGCCATCTCTTTGTTTTGGTAGAGATTACAGATTTCCAGCACATGCATACATCCCCCAGTATCAATGTAAATTATATAGCTGTATTCAGTGACGGATCCAGCGGCTTTTGATAGGGGGGTCCTGAAAATTTTTTTTGTTGCTAATAGTGTAAAAGAAATTAAATATAAACTATATTTTAATTATTAATAATAAAATGTATATTACTTGAGTTAATTTTAATCAATAAATATTCTTTATATCTTAGTGATGGAAAAAAAGTCAATAAATATGAAGTAGAGTATGATTTAATAGTAAAACATACTTAATTAAAATATAAATCAACAGATCAACCTCAGAATCATATTTACTATTAGTTGAGTTTAGACATAAAAGGTTCATAGTAGAGTTGGTATAGGTTGGTACATAACGATGGCTTAGAGTTTGGCGTCTAAGGGCACAGAAAAAATTCAAAATATTTGGGACTCCTGGTACTTTTCACTTTTTCGGCAGGGGACAGTAAATTTTTCTGTTTGTCTGTACTCCGATATTGAACAAGGTGAAGACCTGTCTTCTCATGCTGGAAGTCCCTCAACACGATTGACACATAAAAATTAATATTTTAAGTAGATGCATGATATACTTCGTTCATTACTTCAACAACGGAGCTACCAAAGACTATTAGTTATAAAAATTGGATCCAAAAGTAAGCAGGGAGACCATCCAAATTATGCATAAAAAAGCAGAGAAAAAGTTGGCTTCTGAGAGGACTACAGAAACAAGGGAGCTGTTTATTAACGTCATATATGACTGTGATCCACTGAAAATGTATATAACTTGGAACAATGTACCCTCGATTGGTGACGCAACCCATCCAAAAACCTCTTATGGACTGAGAAGTACAAACATAATGTCCGTAGATGAACTAAACAAGGCTTACCACTTCCTGATTGTGGTCCTCTTGATCCTCGGACAGCTTGCTAGGAGAATGGACAACAGCTACAACAAAAAAATATATGCATGTCCACAGATTGCAAAATATCATGTGTACCAGCAATGTCAAATAAAAGAAATCAGATTGCTTCCGAATAAAAATATGGATAAAATACAGCAAACATGGTAGCAATCATATGACCAATGAGCACACTAAAACACAGATTCAAGATGAAGCACATATGACATATCCAATAACCCAGATGGTGTAAAAAAAAGAACTTGTGAAATTTACTAGTCTAGTTTTCGTCGTAGTCAGAGAAATATCTGGGCTTGTTTTGAATCACATACTGCCAATTTGGATCAACTATCTTATGCACGTAGAAGACTTGCTCTGTGGGTAGTTTTCAAGCACATAAAAATGTGCCAGATCAAGTTCCTCCACCGTGAGTACATGTGCATTCGATGCTCCCAAAGGTCGACCATGTATTTGAAAAATTGATAACTTTCCCATCTGTTCAGTCACACGGGTTCGTCGAAATTTCTCTCCTCTCGATTGAAATGTGTCTCAACACCACTGAGATAACGAGAACAAAAAGTGAGGCACTCCTCGGCAACATATCCTTCAGCAATCGATCCCTCCGGTTTAGCCTTGTTATTCACATAAGATTTTAAATTTCGCAAGTATCTGAAAAACATAAATGTAACCCAAATTACAAATTACTTGTAGTAAAGAATGCAAAAAGAGACAGAGTTATCACTTGAAAAAATCATGCATAAGTAGATGCTTAAATCACTTTAACACCTAGCTGCTGAACCAAGTTAGTCACAATTCACAAATGCAACACTACTATATTCCCAAGATATATCTAGCTTTCAAAAAATTCAATCAAGTACAATTTCTCAGTTTAAGAAACTGAAAATAGCCAAAGGCCATACACCAGACGCTACCTGCTCCAATTCAAAATCAAGGAATCTTAAACTCACCACCACATTTCAATTTGATCCTTTATTTCAGTAGGAGCTGGAGGTGAACCAAAAACTGCAAACATTTAAACAAAAATATATCAGTTGGATAAATTATAAAATCACCAAAACCATGAACTGCTGCCACAAAAATAACTTCTTTTTTATAAAAAAAATAGAATCAATAGTATTCAATATAAACAATAATGTCTTGTGCTTCAAAAAAAAACATTCGAAAAAGATCACCATGAAAAAGCACCCAATTGCCTGCTCATCATTTATCTATTGAGGACCTCAATCAACACTACTAACAATTGAAAGATGAATGTGAATCTGATATGAACAATCAACGCTTCTGCGCCTAGCTCCAGAATAAGCTCTAAACTTTTTTTTGTCAGTTGAACTAGCACAAAATAACTCACTGCTTATGTCTTTTCATTCAACCCTTGTGCAGAGTATTGAATCATAAATTGGATTTCAAGAAAAACAGAAACCCAAATTTCCTATATCTTACCTCAGAGCCAGAGGGCTCGGGTGATAGCAGAGGCGGCACGTGGCAACGAATGAGGGCTCCAGCGTGGGGCGACCAGTGATGGCAGTGGAGGGCGGTGGCACGGAGGAGAGACAGGGCGGAGAGACAGGCTGAGCAGATAGCGTACGAGGGGCCATAGCTTTCTTAGGTTCAATTGTGCGAAATAACCTTCACGAGTTAATGAATATTTTACTTTGTTTATTTTTTTAATATATCTCGAGTGATACTAAAATTTTTTTGGGAGAATTAAGTTTTTATTTTTATATCTTGTACAAGACTAATGAATTTTTCAAGCTAAGTATATCATCTAGTACATTTATTCCATTGAAGCACAAGCCATGCGGCATCTTTGACTCATCCATTTTTTGAAGCATATCTTCGAGCAGTTGACTTGCTCACGTCGAAGCCTTCTCAAGTAACGTGGCGAAGGCGAAGCCATCTCAGGCACCTCCTGCGAAGGAAGGAAAACACCTCCTGTGAAGGGAGGGAGTTCAATTAAGTTGGAAAGCTTTTTTTTGTTAGAATTTGTAATCACTATTTCGCTGCAAAATATGATATTCAGCAATACTTATTTTTGATCATCACAATAAATGATAATTAGTGACAACTCTAAATTAGTCATCACATTTTTTAATATTATGTGATGACTTTTTTAAGTTATCACTATGTTTGGTCGCAAAATATGATATTCAGCGATAACTAATTCTAGTCATCACATTAACTGATAATCAGTGACAACTTAGTGTTAGTCATCGCATTTGTTAATATTATGTGATGACTTTTTTAAGTCATCACTATTTTCGGTCGCAGATTAACATTTTTTTGTAGTGGTTGCTAGTCTAGATTCAGCTTTTCTACGCATAACTCAATCGTTACTCAAATCATCATGCTCAACACAGAATTAACTTGATACATGTTACATTTGTGCTGAAATTCAAATAAATTCGGATGAATGGGAGATAGTCCTTTTTAGACCCATGATCTGCATTCACTGTCCCGAACTCTAGCTATATGGTTACACTTCATTGCTTTTTCTGGCACGTGATTCATTCGAGCTTCAAGGTTTTTTGAGTTGTTCTTCTTCTTTTGTTAGACAGTGACAAGCGTATTTTTAACCCTTTATAGTTGTCAAGTTATGTGTTTTAGGGGTCTAATTGCAGTCAAACAAAATTTATAAACCTTGGTAAGCCAAGGATCGATCCAAGGAACAACGTGTGTGAGTACTAGCTAACAAGTGACTTATTTAGCTATTCCGATTAACAAGAGGGTTTGATGTAAACAAGAACGCAGAAATTAAATGCAGAAAAATAAAAGGTTTTGACTTGAACAGAGAAAGAATCCCAGGATCAAACTTCACCCGTGTCAACCCCACTAATCATGCAATCATGCAACGTAAATTCATCATGCTATCGAATATGGAAATAAACCGAAATAACACTAGACAAGCCGCCCATCCACGGATCATTGTCTAGAATAATCTCAATGGTTGAACGCCGCCATCCACGGATTATCAACGATCTCGATTATTAAACTTAGGATTTTTCAGACAAAAGTCAACTTTCCTATTAATTCATGTACTACGATTGTAGCTACCATGACCTAATATCAATTGTATGCAATCCGGTTAATACCTAGGACCCATCCATCTTTTGGTAATTAACCTAAATACGTTCTAGCATACAAACATCCCATTCAATGTAAAACTTGCAAGAACGATAAATTAAGCACGATGAAATTGAATATTCGAATTGCATTAATGTAAAACGTTCAATTGATCACACGAAGAGTTAGGTACATGGCACGGGATCCGTAGGATCTCAGAATAAAGAAGACTACTCACTATTCATGGTAAGTTAACCACAAATAGTGTAAAAATAGAAATTAAGGACGAGTTAACCGTAGCAACGATGTAGCTCGTTGAATCCTCAATCTCTCGCGATGATCTCCGTCTTCTCTCCCAAGTTAGGGTTCTTCAATCTCAATTCAAGTGTGTCTCTTAATCTGGTCGAACGCCCCTTTTATAGCTTCTCCAAAAAGGCCAAAAGCCCAAAAAATGATTTTTAGGAAACTTCCTAAAAAACTGTCCCCGATAGCCAGCTGGTCGGCTGGCTGGGCAAGGAAATCTCACTCGGTTGGCTGAATTGAGATTCCAAAAGCATTGCCACGGCCGATCTCAGCCGGTCGGCTAGCTGGGTGTAGAATTCTTGACCGGTCGGTTGGACCTTGAAAGTCCAGAAGTGTTGACACGACCAACTTCAGGCGGCCGGTTGGAATGTTGAGACAACCGACTCAAACCGGATGATTGTATTGCCATCCGAGATCTTCATCCAACCGGTCAAGTGTAAGAAATCTGAGATCTTCAGCCAGCCGGTCGGTTCGCTTTGGACCCATTTATCCAACCGGTTGATTAGGCTACCTTGTGCTCTTTTTCGCCCCAAAGCTCGACTTTTCTTCGAGTAACGGTCTTTAGGCCATGATTTCAATGGATAGCTGCTTTTAACCTGAAATGCTCAAGGAAAGCATCAAATAGTGACAATTTGTCGAGAGAACGAGTGATATCGTTCATCGTATGAAGCAATTAACTAGTCAAAATATCGACCGATCAAAACACTCCACACTTAGGATTTGTTCGTCCCGAACAAATGTTGAACAAATGGCAGAATAAATACAAGTCCATGTGAGGCTCAACAACCATATGTTCCTGAGCTACCCACTCAAGTGTCATGTGATCAATTCTAACTAAAACAAAAATAAAAATATAACTCATTGTCGTAGAGGACACAAATGCATTTAGCATATATATCAAGCCTTTAAACCCCTAGGATGCCCTAGTAGGACGAGTATAGTCTCGTGAAAGTTTTCAGGAATGGGACTACCTACAAATCTTCTGTACAACTAACTAACGTGTATGCATGAAATGATGCTCAACGAGTCACAGTAAAGTCATGTCATACCTCGGATTCATCGTGTTACCTCAACTTCAGGTCAAACATCTTCATCAAAGTTGTCAGACAATCATAGATTAAACGAGTTATGCATTCAAACGGCAGTACACACGGCTAGCAAGCGACTCATCACATGTTCTAAATAGTTATATAACAACGCAATAAGAACATGAATAGTTACACGAAACATGCTCGCCATTCACCTATGCTATCTAGGGATAGTCCACGGGTTCTTGGCACAAAGCTCGTTCTCAAGTGCCAAGGACTAGGCAATGACCCGTAAGAGAAGAGAAGCCTGGCTTAAGAATTTTCTGAAAAATAGTACGAAAATCACATCAAAATTTCAGTGCAAGCACGAGGTCGTCCCTTAGTTTCTAGTACATGAATTCTCAAGACAAGTCATGATGATTGCACACAATGAAAATGTGGAAATACACTGCATCAAGCAAAAGGGGGCAAAAATTTCATTTTTTTATACACAAGGGGTGACTTTTCTCACTTTGCCCTTGGTAGTATTTTTCTGATATTTTTTTTTCTTTTCAAAAATAGCTATGCTTGGGGTCAGTTTTTCACCCCACAATTTGAAAATTCAGAACTTTGTTTCTGATTGGGGGCCCATTTTCGCCCCTCTTTTGACTTTCTTTTTTTCTAACTACACACTTAAAACTTGACAGTGTATGAGTAAAGGCGGGCGCATGCAAATCACAACAAGTATAGAGAAACACATACTAGTACTAAGGTCACCTAGAAAAAGAGATGCAATTTAAGTTTTTTTTTGACATTTTGTACCGGTGCCCACTAATATCAAGTCTTAAACATGTTTCAAGAAATACGTAAAACACGTGATAGGCAAAGGCTAGCAATGATACTGACTCGAGATAATACATACATGAATAAAACTATTTCAAGTCCTAGACTTTGAATCCAAAAGAATGACAATCAATCAAGGAGTATCGTAGAAAATGAGGATTTCAATCGCAATTCATAGACAGTTGAGCATATGCAAGAGTGAATGTGTGACATGCGATGTATGTGAGTATGCGCTACCCACTCCACACTTAAAAATGAGCTTAGTCCCTAAGCGAAGAAATAAAAGATAAGAAAAGGCGCATAGGAACTTCCCTCGTGTGTGAAAACTCGATATCCATGGAGATTAAGTGATGCCCGGGGAGTGAAATGTGACTCGTGAGCTGGTAGATAAATAGATAAAAACATAGAGCTACTGATGGACCATAATTGTATGAATCATAAACACAGTTAAACCCACCAAATTAGACGCTTTGTCTATTTAACTTTTGCTTGTTAGTTCCGATATTTATCTACAGGGTATTTTGAAGTCTAGAGAGAATACAGGCTAAGGAGGAGTTTTAAAGCTGAAAATGAATTACGAGTCATTCCAGGTCACGAACAAATTCTGACTTTCAAGAACCGGACGTGGAATCACTCAAAACAAGTCCAACCGAAGGGCAACCAGAGTCAGACCGGAGCTGAAAGGACCGATGGCTTTTGGAAAAGATCACAAAACACACTCCACCACTCACCCTCCTCCACCTAGCCGTCGGCTAAGCTCTCCACCCCTCCCTTCATG
The DNA here is from genome assembly GCA_033675215.1 of Rhodiola kirilowii. Taxonomy (NCBI): domain Eukaryota; kingdom Viridiplantae; phylum Streptophyta; class Magnoliopsida; order Saxifragales; family Crassulaceae; genus Rhodiola; species Rhodiola kirilowii. Next base: position 25,655,510 of record CM066200.1, read on the forward strand.
CCACATGGGCGGTGGCTTTTGGAGGTGGTGAGTCACCTCCGATGGCTTTCTCCTCCTCCATGGATTCCATGCCAAGTGTCTTCATCCTCCTCCACAAACCACACCTCCCTTAGCCTATAAATACCATGCCTTCTCATTTGTAAAATTCATTCCAAAATCACAAATCACTTATCTCTCTAGATTGAGAGCACAATCTTGTATTCTCTTTACTTTGGAATCAAAGCTTGATCTTTAGCACTCTCAACGATTTTTGTAAGTACTCTCTTCTTTACTTTACCGTCTTTTCAATTCAACAACTTTACTTTCCTGTCTTTACTTTCGAAAACTTTACTTTACTGTCTTTCAAAATCTTTACTTTCCTGTCTTTACTTTCGAAAACTTTACTTTACTGTCTTTCAAAAACCTTTACTTTTCAACGCACTTAGCTATGATGTCCTATTCCATGAATATTCGTAGCTAAACCCTTCATTCGGTTGAAGGGGTGTGCTTGTATCATACAATGTTTTAGGCCCTACTCTTAGTGCCTCTATGTGTTCAAAACTTGTTCTATGTGCCACATATTAGGTTAGAACTTCCAAGGTTGAGTGGATGCTTTAACGGGCAAAGCCCTTCCGTGGGGTTTGTGAACATACTCGGGTAAGTGGATGCTTTAACGGGCAAAGCTTATCTGAGGAGTTCGACCTCTTTTAAAACCATTTGATTGCTCGTAACTGAAGATCAAATGGATGCACATAAGGCTAAGATACTTCAAAAGGAGGAATTAGTCTAAATAGAACTAGTGTTCTAAATGATGTGGCAAGTCATGTGCTAGAAATAGCCTTGATTCATCTTTGAACACATAGTATGATCATTAGAGGTCAATGATAAACGGACTATGATACAAGGCCCCTAAAACCGAATACTTTCCTTTAATTGTAATATCAACTGTTACTTTACTTTTCAGTACTAACACTAAAACCAACCCCCCAACTGTTTAATTTAATCCCCCCATTTGAAAGAACAACTATCACATAATTCCCTTGGGTTCGACCCGTACTTACCACTGACTACCAAAAATAGTTAAGTTGCGAGTATCGGAGATATAAATTTATTTTTGCACAGAGAACATCGCACCTTAACGACAGTGCGGTGGGCTCCGTCAGCTACACGAGTGATAGGTTAGCATCAAAAATCGTGAAGGGGCTAGTGCACTCGACACTTAGAACCTTGAAATGTCCACACACAATGCAAATGAAAGATGCAACTAACTAATACTTACAACGCAGGTTACTCCCCGAAGAGGCCTAGTTTAACGTCTTGGCGAGACATAGCCTTTAGAAATACAAAGCTATCAATTCACCTTCAAATCCCATTTGAATTTACATCCCTCAAGAGTAATATGGACGTTAAGTAGAGCATGCAGTCCCTTCAAAAATTCGAGACCCTTGAGAATCAAGGGACTGCAAAAGCACCCTAATAACAATTTCAGGACGTAAGGCAAGAACTGTCGAAACTTGTCTGGAGGTGATGCAGCAAGATATATATCTTCAAAGCCAGCTCTTGCAAGAACACTTCCTTTATACTCTTTAGATAAGATCTCAGGTGCATATACTTTAGAATTTCCCTTCACTATCGTATGTATGCGTATGCAAGGATCCTCTTCGATTGAACTCAGGTACACATCAACAAAATCTTTGTACTTAAGATCCTTTGATGGCTCTTTAGCGTCCATAGAAACTGATGGAATGATGTACTCTTCTGTCTGCTCATGCAAATGACCTTTAGTGGAAGGAGATGCATCTCTATGTTCTAAGACGTCTTCAGTACAAGAGTCATCATCCTCCAACTCAATGTAAACCTTGGCGACCATTTTCAATGCCTCAAAACCATCCTCACAAACAGGTTGTTCTGGTTTAGAAAGCCTTCTCTTATCTCGATCATCTTCCACATGGATTGGAGATAAAACTTAAGATGTATATGCTTCATAGACTTCAACTTCTTGATGGTTGGCCATTACCATCTCAATGTCCTCATCTCTGTATTCATCGGTGGTTGCAATAGCTTGTGCCTCTAGATGGTCCTTTAGTATTCTTTGCCTAATTGTGACCTGTTCCATCGTCTCAATAATTTTATCGATCCTGGCCTGATGCTCTTGAGCTCACCTATCTTGCTCTGCCATGAAATCAATCAGCAGAGACTCTATACGTGATGATTCTCCAGTATCATGAGGTTGTTGTTGCTGTGACTGGTTCTGGTAGCTCTCATAATAGCAGTCATCTCGATAATACGATTGATCATAAAACTGATTTTGATTTCCTTCCCAATTTGCATCATATGAATATGTCTGACAATAAGGCTCTTCCCTTGGGTAGGCGTCTTGATGACCAAAAGAGAATATCCTCGCAACATTCAAAATAAAAGTGATTAGTGAAGGTCAGAAGTATATAGATTATGTACAATGAAGTATATAAAAAATGGGATAGTCTAAACTACACTCGTTAAATCTAATATCACACTAAGCGTTGTTCCCCGGCAATGGCGTCATTTTGACAGCCAGTCGGTTGGCTTTGGACCCATTTATCCAACCGGTCGGTAGGGCTGCCTTGTGCTCTTTTTCACCCCAAAGCTTGGCTTTTCTTTGAGTATCGGTCTTTAGGCCATGATTTCAATGGATAGCTATTTTTAACCTGAAACGCTCAAGGAAAGCATCAAATAGTGACAATTTGCCGGGAGAACAAGTGATATCCTTCATCGTATGGAGCAATTAACTAGTCGAAATATCGACCGATCAGACAACTTTTGATGTAGTGAACTTTCTTTGGCCTTTGGCTCTTGTGTGTGAATGATGATGTACTTCACTTTTTTTTTCTTGTATATAAAACTTCACAACGTGGCTGATTTTTCTTGAGCTTTGCTCCCTTATTGTGAATAGCTTGTCCTTTTCTTCTTTTCTTTTTAAGGAGGTCCAATTATCGCCCGCAAGTATATGGAAATACCTCCCCGCTCTTTCTCATCCTTGACCTTTTTGACGCGAGTCAAGATGGGGGCCCTCCACCTTTACCCGGTTACTTCAGACTAGAGATAGAACGATTTGTTTTCCCATCCCGCCTACATACATAAACGCTGCAGCGGCGGAGCACACTTTGAACCATATCATCTCGAAGTGCTAGCCTCCACGAAATCCACATAACCATATAACTCGAAATTCTGTCCTTTCAATGGGTCGTCAAGTCTCTCTAGGACGTTTCTATCAACTCCACAACCTTGTTTATCTCAACTTAAAAGACACGTAGTGGGTTAAATTCACATGTAAAAGCACAATTCAAATTTCACGAGAGAAATACAATATAATCAGCGTCATCTGTTTCACATCATCAATATCCAATACTGCATATCCAGGAAATAGAGAGAAATTTCATACATTTAAAAAAAATTTAATTAAAAGAAACGTGCCGACACTATGCAAATGCAAGAAAAAGTAAACATGCTGACTGATGGACCATAATTATACGAATTATAAACACAGTTAAACCCACCAAATTAGACACTTTGTCTAGTTAACTTTTGCTTGTTAGTTCCGATATATTTCTACAGGGTATTTTAGAGCTTAGAGAGAATACATGCTAAAGAGGAGCTTTTAAAGCAGAAAAGAAGTTACGAGTCAATCCAAGGTCAAGATCATATGCCGACTGAAGAAATATCAAGGATCCTGACGTTGAATCACTCATAACAAATTATACAGAAGAGGAATCAAGATAGCCCGGGACAAAACACACTGACAATTTTGTGAAAAGACTGCACAAAACTCACATATGGTCAAAGTGACCGGCCACTTGATGAGAAGGTTGCCAAGGGAGGAGCTCCTCCCCTTTCCACCACCCACCACCGGCGGCTTTTGGCAACCATGACCGGCGGCTTTTGGCCCCCCCATGTGGCGGCTCCTCCTCCTCCTCCTCCATGTGGTGGCTCCTCCTCCACATATCTCCTCCTCCTCTCCCCATGTGACAAGTGTCTCTCCTCCTCACCACATCTCCTCCTCCTCCATGGCTATATAAGGAGGAGCTCCTCCCCTCATTTCAACCACCCCAAATTGTGGAGAGCTTCTCTCTCTACAAAATCTCTCTAAAAATCTCTCTAGCTTTTGTGGGCACAATTATGTAATCTTGCTTTGGAATAAAGAATCCTTGGCGCTTCAACGTTTGTAAGTATTTTTCTGTATTTATTTTACTGTCTTTATTTCTTTAGTTATAATGTTTAGCGCGATGAATAGTAGCTAAACTAGTCGTTCGGTCTAAGGGGTGGACTTGTATTATAAAATGTTTTAGACTATTAACTTAGTGTCTCGTCTTAGTATTCAAAACTTATTCTATGTGCCATATATTAAGTCAGAACGTCCAAGGTTGAGTGGATGCTTGGAATGGCAAAACTCTTCCGTGGGGGTTCGTAAACTTGTACGGATAAGTGGATGCTTGGAATGGCAAAGCTTGTCTGAGAAGTTTGACTTCTCTTAAACACCATTTGGTTGATCGGGAATGATTGATCAAATGGATGCACATAGGCTAATATAACCGGGAATGGAGTATTAGTCTAAGTAGAATAAGTGCTCTACGTCCTAGGAATAGGCTAGACAGTGTACGCAAATCGAGTGCCGGGAATGGCCTTGATACACGTTTGAATACTTAGTAGGTTCACTAAAGGTCAATGATAAACAGGATATAATACAAGGCCCCTGAAATCGAATGCTTTCCTTTAATCGTAATATCAACTGTCGTAATTTACTTTCAGTTCCCAAAACACTCAAACCTAACCCCCAACTGTATTTACTTTCGTGACAATCCCGTAAAAACAACTAATCCACACTGACTCCTTTGGGTTCGACCCCTACTTACCACTTGCTACCCAGTAGTCTAGTCGCGAGTAGCGGACTATAAATTAATTTGCACATTTGCTCTGATACGAGCATCTGTCACTGACACAACAGACTGACTGACTCTCCCACCCCACACTTTTGAACCAAGCCGTGTCCTCACTGTACGACTTAAGCTCAAAGACACGACAATGCAAGACACACAAACATAGGGAAAAGTAAATAAAGAATAAAGGTGAACAGGCACTCCCCTCGTTTCATCGCGTGATGGTGAGAATTCTGGTCAAACGAGTCGGTCAACACTGGTCAATGGTCAACCATGCCCACACTAGACATTCGGGGTGCGGTCAACGCCTTAATGTTCAAACTTGGCGAGCCACTAACGTGTGCTGTGGGCGCGGTGCTAATGTTTGCACTCGGCGCGATCCGCACTGAGTTGGAACTGTTTCCTGCATGAAAAACATCCCTTTTCCCAAAAGATAATGTAAAAACATGACTCAAGACTCAAACAAACATAAATGACATAAAAACAAAAATTTGACAGGCTGCCTCCCTGCGAGCGCCTTTGTTTTACGTCATTGGCTCGACGATACCTTATTGGGGATCAGAAGTTAGGATCCCATGGGCGTGTGAGGATACCTTATTCGCCTCAGCTACTCCTTCATTCTGCTCATAGCCCTCATAGAATGGCTATCTCATGTCTCTCCATCCTGGTTTCCATCCACATGTGTCGTGTCTCGGTAGCTCGAATGAAACTATTGTAGAGACATGCTTGCAAGACCTACGTTGTTTTTTCTCCTTATGATGCTTCCAACTCACGAATGTGTTTTTGAATGACAGCTTGTAGTTGGTGATCCAGTTTCAAGTCTTGCACAATGGGATACTAGCAGCCACATTGTAAAGTGAACCGAACGCTTTTTCTTGTAATTTGTTAGGTTCACGCGCCAAATTGTAAAATTTGACGCGCGTCGTCTGATGCGTCAAATTTAATATTTTTATTCTCATGCTTCTTCTTCTTCTAGCTCTTTATGATCATCTTGGATGATGTTATCCTGCACAAGAAGTGGAGAGGTGTATCAAAATTTTGTATAATTTGAGATGGTTCAGAGATTACCGCGAGAATGATTGTTTCTTTAGCTGTGTGCAGCTATCTGGTAGTGGTGGAATTATCCTCTTACTCTAAAGCTTGAGTTTCTCAGTGGGTAATCCTGTGACTATATTGTTGCATGCGATGTTTGGCAGTGAATCAGCTTTCATCGTCAGTGTTTCATAGGTCTTGTTGTGTATGGTATACCATCTCGCACCTTCAGAAAATGTGTCTATCAGCTTCCATGCTTTCTTGATGCTTAATTTCATTATTAGCATCAAGCATATAACGCTCTAGTGGAAGCATTCCAAAGCTCTCAATAAGACTAAGCTCTGTCAGTTGATGATTCAGATATCTTATAAGAAGGTCTTTGAAGCATTCTAAGTAATCATACAATGTCTCCCCTTGCAACTACTGAATAGTAGTAATCTCTCTTCAAATTTCAGGGCTTGAAGGTAGAAAATACTTCCATAAAAACTTATCTCGTAATTGCTCCCAAGTGCCCATATAATCTGTGAATGAAAAGATAAACAAAGATTTTGCAGAGTTAGTTAATGAAAAATAGAAAGCCTCAAGCATGAACTCTTCTAGTGTTACTCCTTTAGGTTTAAAAGTCCAGCACGTATTGTAAAACTCCTTCATGTGCATTATAGAATTTTCTCCAGGGGCTCCAGAAAATTTTGGAAGAAGACGAATCACTCCTCTTTTTACCCCGCAACCATCATCTTCCTCATCGTCTTCTTCGTTACCACTTATTCCACTAAAATAAGAAGACATAGTGAATCACAAAAAATAAAATAAGGAACAATAATAAACTAAAACGAAATGACTTCGACGAAGCGCAGCTCCCCGGCAACGTCGCCAAAATTTGACATGCGTCGATTGATGCGTCAAATTTAATATTGATATTCTCCTGCTAGTAGGCTAGTGTAGCGGCAAGCAGGGTCGAAAAGGGAGCCGGTGTTGCTGAAAGTGTAACTGTAGACAAATTAAGAAATAGAGGGGTTTTTAGCAATTGTGAGTGCAAAAGAGAAAATAACACGAAGACAATCAGAGAAAACATTCAGCTTAGGGTTTCTATTGTGACACGTTTATCATAGATTTCTAATGATCAAATCTTATGTTTCTAAGTGTGGTTGTTCCGACAAAGGTATCTACCCTAGTATCCCGACAAAGGTGATACGCTCAATCTAACCCGACAAAGGTGTTAGACTTCTAGTTCTTTCCAAAACTCAATAATCCGACAAAGGTATTATTTAGTCTAGGTATTACTATCTACTTTTACGACAAAGTATCCAGTAGATGTTAACGGTAAGAATTAATTGTTTGATCACGCTTGGCGACAAAGCTTACACTTAACCTCACAAATTAATTTATGTGATGAAGAACAAGAACTAGAGAAACATAAAATTGCATTAAGAACGGAAATTTCAAAACGTGGCCACAATTAGAAACCCTAAACTAAAACAGGAAAATTAGCTACTCATAGCCATAACAAAAACACAAATATTTTTTGAATGAAAGTAGAAAAATCTTCTCTTCGTCGAAAGCTTCGCGTTCTCCTCGATCAAGAGCCGTCTTGGTCTTCGTAGAATGATGGATGATGGAAACCCTAACCCAAACCTTTTATTTATAGCAAAACTAGGTTTCTAAGTCTATTTTTGGGCTGGATTTCTAATTTCGGGCTTGTTGACATCATCAAAACGCGTTGCTGACATCATCGGGCGCACCCAAAATTGACGTAAGCGCCGCGCCCAACGTTGACGTCAGCAATGCGCTAATGTCTTCCTTGGGCACGGTCTTCATTGTTTCCCGACTTCAACTCTTGATTTGACCATCCAAAACACCTCGGATGCTCTCGATGTGAACTAGAGAGTTGTAGAGAATTGAGTCAGCTACGCAATGACATATAGCTCGTATTTTTCTGTTCAGTGGTCAATTCCCAGCACTTTGTCGAAGCTCTGAAGGTCTGATCTGCCATTGTGGTGTTTTTGGCATGAAATGCCGTCTTTTATGTGCGTTTCCTCCTAGAGCTTCCGAAACACCTGAATGCAAAACAACACTAAAAAGTAACCGTTCACATAATAAAGTGTTGAAATAGATGGGATTAGTTCGTTCGATGAGTCATATAAATACGACTCCTCAGTTAAACAGAACTGATGCATAAAGTGGACTTTACGAATCGGTTCGTCAAAAAACCGATGCATAAACATAAACTGATGCGTAATGAGAAATTTAAATCGATGCATAATGTCTCGACTGTAGTAATGATGAGAGTAAATCCTAATTTTTGTTGTATTTTCTCGGTGACGAGTTATATGCAAAAGTGACAAACTATGTCATCTTTTTTCATTTTTGACGATGAACTATAGGTCATTTTGACGAACTTTATCGTTTGTACCAAAAATTAACTTTGTACCTGATCTTAACCCTTAGTTCAAATGTAATCAAATTCAAAATTAAAAGTGTCCGGTACATAATTTAATTTTATTCCAATATAAACGGCGTCGTTTTGATTGAAATGACGTCGTTTTGGCATTCACAGCAAATCGCTTCACTCCAACAGACCTTATTGGGCTCAATATAAATGGGTTGGCGTATCCTTCAAATTTTAATTTCCTGCAATCCTATCAAAAAAATTTAATTTCTGCAACTCATCTACGTTTTAAATTTTTTATAAGTTGGACTGACAATAACAAATGTATCAAAACGACGTCGTTTTGCACTCACAGAAAATAGCTTGGTTCCAACATACCTTATTGGGCTCAATATAAATGAATTATCCTATCCTTCAATTTTTACTTTTTGCAACCACATAAAAATAATAATAATAATTTCTACCACTCTACGTTTTATAAATTTTATAAAGTTTTTTTTTGATAAAATTTTTTTTATAAAGTTGGACTCACAGTAATCAAGGTAGCCCAGCAATAGATTTTACCACCAAAGTTTTATCCCTATGAGCCGGATGCTTCCTTATTGCACCTATATGGTCAAGGCCAGCAAGCAACTTATTGGCCCTAAACAAAAAGAAGCGAAGCGTCCATGCCATTGAAAGAAGAAGAAGACACAACTACCCACCAGCTTCCTACAATTATAATCAATCCAGCTTCAACCCTATTGAATATTGATCCATGGACCCACAAGAAATCATGAATTGAAGTGGTGCTACTTGCTCCATTTTGGATGTATACGGCATGCTTGTCTACTCATGCCATCAACCTATCCTCTGCACACTTGCATCCAAAACACGCAAAAGAATTGCAGTCCACAACAGTGCATTATCTCTGTGTGATTTATGGATCTCAGTTTCATCATCTTCGCCGATAAAAGCAGCTTCAAACCGAAGAAGAAAATCATCCCCTCAGCTCACCTTTTCCTTCTCTCTTCAGTATTACATTTTGAGTGTATTTGAGAGTGTTATCTCTTTAGTATTTCCTAGCTTATTTGTACGTGTGTTTCCGTTCCAGTACAATAAATCAGTTGTTTTCTTCTTATACAGTACACCAAAATTAGTGAGAATTGTGTGCCAAAATTAATAAGAATCCTACATTTGGTATCAGAGCGAATGTTGAGTATAAAATATCAGGAGCGATATTTTTGTATTGTGGTCCATTATGTCAAACATAATTCCACTTCAGATACCGAAATTCAACGGGAGAAATTTCAAAAATTGGTCTATCCAATTAAAGGCATATTTCCGATCCCAAGATTTATGGAGTTTGGTCGAGACGGGCTACACCGAAGTAGTCGGAAAAGCTTTTGACGAGCTTGAAAAGGAAGATAGAGATTTGTTGGCGGACCACCATAAGAAAGATCAGAAAGCATTATTTGCGATCTTTCAAGCTATGAAGGAACGGATATTTAAAAAAATATCAGAGGCGGAGACATCCCACAAGGCATGGACCATTCTAGAAAACACATACAAAGGCGATGAAAGAGTCATGCGGATGCGTCTACAGACACCGAGGGGAGATTTCGAGGCACTACGAATGACTGACTCAGAAAGTGTATCGACATACTGTGATCGGGTCCAAGCAGTCGTTAACAACTTGAATGATAACAGAGAAGCGCTGGAGGAACAACGAGTCGTCGAAAAGGTATTATGATCGTTACCCGCTAAATTTGAATATGTCATGGCAACTATTGAAGAGGGACACGACATATCAAAAATGTCGATTTATCGACTCATGAGTTCGATGTGTTCACAAGAGCAACAGATGAACCAGAAAGCGAACGGCTCTAGTCAGGAGCAGGCTTTGCAAAGCCGAGTCGAAGATCGAATTGTAGAAGTTACCGTGGAGGTCGAGGACGTGGACAGGGCCGAGGAGGAGGTGGAAATTACAACAGTGGGCGAGACTAAGCTAGTAGCAGCAATTTTCAGCAAGCTCGAGGCGGTCATACTGGTGGACGTGACAAGTCCAAGGTCTAGTGTTACTGATGGACCATAATTATACGAATCAAAAACACAGTTAAACCCACTAAATTAGACTATTTATCTATTTAACTTTTGCTTGTTAGTTTCGATATTTATCTACAGGGTATTTTGGAGTCTAGAGAGAAAACACGCTAAGGAGAGGATTTTACGCTGAAAAGATATTACGAGTCAGTCTGATGTTCCCATGATTGGCATGCCTTTGGCAAAACATCTTTAGACAGCTCAAGCTAGAGTTCAATCAAATATTGGAACAGAAGTTCAGCGTACAGAAGACGCATGATCAAGATACGGTTCACTCTGAAAATACGAAAAGATTGAGGAACGAAAAGATTGAGGATCTTTCCAGTTGGAGTCGGCCAGCATCGTCACAGATTTCCCTACCAGAATTGGAAACCACCTTTCTAACTTGGGAAAGAGGATATCGTATGAAGAAGATGTGAACGACAAGATTAAGTGATTAAAGCTTATCATTCAACGAAGTTATCTCATTGGCAACGAAGTTATCAGATTGGAGCAAATTGACAGATCGTCATCAAAGGCTTGTGCTATCAAATATACGCAGATTCGATGGGATAATGTCGGATGGCTTGGGGTGGAAGTCATCCTCGAAGATCAAATATAGATTGAGTATTCAGCAAATATTTTGCAATATCTCCGAATTATTTGGCGACATATTCTGATCGGATTAGGGTTTCGTCCTAGCATATAAATACAATGCTAGGGCGTCCTCATGCGTGCGACTCCCGTGAGAGAAAGCTAAACACGAGAATTCGTGAGTGACAGAACCGCTCGTCGTCAAAGCGATTGTGCAAATAAATTTATAATAGTCCGCTACTCGCAACTATACTACTGGGTAGTACTTGGTAAGTAGGGGTCGAACCCAAGGGAACTAGGGGAATAATTGTTCTTCGGGGGGATTACGCAGCGTGGGAGCGTGTTTAAGGTTGGTTGGTTGGTTTTAAAGCTACCAGCTATTTTGATTGATTGATTGGTTGGTTGGTTGATTTTAATACTGGAAAGTAAATTACAGTTTATAATTAAAGAGAAATGTTCGGTTTCAGGGGACTTGTATTATATCCTGTTTATCATTGACCTTTAGTGAATCATCTAAGTATTCAAACGGTGAATCTAGGCTAGTTACAGCTCAAGACTTGCAACACCGGTTTAAAGCAACTCCTGTTCTATTTCAGTCTAGCGCCAATACCCTAAGGTATGCTAGCCTGGGTGCATCCACCTGATCTCACAGTTACGCTCGACCAGATGGGGTTTAGGATGAGTCGAACTCCTCAGATAGCTTTGCTTGTTACAGCTTCCACTACCTGAGTATGATCACGAATTCCCACAGTAGAGCTTTGCTTGTTACATCATCCACTCAACCTTGGAAACTCTGACTAAATATGGCACATAGAACAAGTTTTAAATACAAAGGTGTACTAAGAGTAAGGTCTAAAACATTTATAATACAAGTGCGCCCCTTCTACCGAACTACTAATTTAGCTACTATTCATCGCGCTAAACATTATACTAAGGAAATAAAAGCAGTAAATAAATACGAAGAAATACTTACAACCGTTGAAGCGCCAAGGGAGCTTTCCTTTATTTCCAAAGCAAAATTACAACATTACAAATATTACAACTTCTAGAGAGAGAAGTGAATTTGAGATTTGGTGTGTTGAAATGAGGAGGAGGAGCTCTCCTTTTATAGCCATGGGAGGAGGAGGAGATGGAGGCAAGTGTTGCATTTTGATTGGAGGAGAAAATGGAGGGAGGAGATGGCCACATGTGGAGGGAGGAGAGGAGGAGGAAGGTGGTGGTGACATGTGGAGGAGGGGCAAAAGCCGCCGGTCACCACCACCCCAAGCCGCCGGTAGGCGGTGGCCAAGGAGGAGGAGCTCCTCCCTTGGCCACCACTTCTTCAAGTGGCCGGTCATCCTTGCCCATATGTGAGTTTTATACAATTTTGTGCAGTCTTTTCACAAAACTGTCAATGTGTTTCTTCCCCGGGCTGTCTTGACTCCACTCCTGATTCTTCTGATTAATTTGTTCTGGTCAATTCAACGTCAGGATCCTTGATATTTCTTCAGTCGGCATATGATCTTGACCTTGGATTGACTCTTGTTATCTTTTCAGCATAAAATCCTCTCCTTAGCGTGTTTTCACTTCAGTCTCTAAAATGCCCTGTGGAAATATATCGGGACTAACACATAGAAGTTAGATAGACAAACAGTCTAATTAAGGGGGTTTTACTATGTTTCTGACTCGTATAACTTTGGTCCATCAGTGAGATTGGGGGAGAAGCGACGGCTGGGCATTCCAAATCGAAATATCAGCCCTGAAGCAACCGTCTGTTCAGTGTGGTGTTCAGGCTGTGCTGGAGGAACAACGAAGTAGACACAGATATCTATCAAGCTGCGTCTTTGAGAGAAGACGACTGGACTTCCGAGAAGTTCAAGACTAGGCCAAGAGAGAAGTCTCGTCCTACCCACAGGGGATCAATGGGAGTAGCGACGAACCGAGATCGCAAATCCGTGAGATGGAGAGTTAGAGGCTAGGCAATTACAGCCACGGGGTGTGTAAGAGTAAGACCACTTGTAGCTCTAATTCTCGTAATACGATTTGTGCCCCATTATAGGGTGTGGGAAACCCCCCAGAGTAGGCGAGGCCGAACTGGGTAACATAACGTGCGTGCTCCCGTTCTGTTTTACTTTGGTTCCCGATACTGCTTGATATACTATTTAAATACTCTGCTGGAACACTCTCAGGTAGAACTTGGTTCCTGTTAACTGTGTGTGTTTCAGTTATCTTCACTAACTGCTGAATCGGTGCGAGAGGTGTCCAAGGGGTGTCTCAACTATACCTTGAACTGTCGATTGAACTGTTGTGCAAAGAGTTCCAGGTCTGTCGCAACACTACCTTGGACACAAGCTTGAACAGGGGACATAATTTCAAATGGTATCAAAGCAAACACTCGACACACTGAGTGGGATCCTGAAACCTTTCAACATGACAGACACCAAAACTTACAGAAGTAAAGATGTTTGCATGGTTGCGTTCAGCTCTTCAAGTCACATGGAGAAAGATCGCTGGTACTTCGACAGTGGATGCTCGGCCCATATGACAGGAGACCCCAGATTTCTTATGAAGATTCAACCTGTAATTAAGAAGCAGTTCGTCACCTTCGGAGACGGAGGAAAGGGACAGGTAATCGGTTGTGGGACATTGAAGGTTCCGGATCTACCTGTCCTCGAAGACACTCTCCTAGTTGAAGGACTGAAAGTGAACCTGATCAGCATAAGTCAACTCTGCGACGGAGGATACCATGTCAAGTTCACTCACAACTCATGCCAAGTTCTCGACAAAGATGGGGGAATATTGATGAAAGGAAGCAAAGCAGCCAACAACTGTTATCTCATCGGGTCTGATGGAACAGGATCTGGAACAGGAACTGAAACAGCCTGTCAGTCTAGTCAAGCAGATGAGATGTCCCTTTGGCACAGACGGTTGGGACATCTGAATCTCAAGACATTGAAAAAACTCTGCTCATCTGGACTCATCAGGGGAATACCAAATGTCAAAGGAAGTCAGGATGTGATGTGCGGAGAATGTCAGATCGGGAAACAGACGAAAGCATCACACCCCAAGGTCTCTCAAATAAGCACCAACCGAGCTCTGGAACTGATCCATATGGACTTGATGGGACCAATGCAAACTGAGAGCTATGGAGGAAAGAAGTATGTCCTGGTCTGTGTTGACGACTTCACCAGATTCACCTGGACAAGGTTCCTTCGAGACAAGACGGAAGCTGCTCAACAATTCATAGAGCTGGCTACTCTTATCCAACGAGAAAGGGAAGACAAAAGGGAAAAACTGATATCCATCAGGAGTGACAAAGGCACGGAATTCAAGAATGTTACTATGAGTGCCTACTGTACGAAGCATGGAATTGCTCATCAGTTTGCGTCAGCAATCACCCCTCAGCAGAATGGAGTGGTGGAACGGAAGAACCGTACCATTCAAGAGATGGCCCGGGTGATGATCCATGCCAAAAAGGTCCCTCTGAAGTTTTGGTCCGAAGCTATGAACACAGCATGTCACATTATAAATCGAGTCACTATACGCACTGGAACGGAGAAGACCTGCTATGAACTCTGGAAAGGAAAGAAGCCCACAGTCAAATACTTCCACATTTTTGGAAGTGAGTGCTATATTCTGAACGACCAGGAGTACCGACAAAAACTGGATCTGAAGAGTGATGAAGGGTTCTTTCTTGGGTATTCCTCAAATAGTCGAGCATATCGGGTATTCAACAAGCGCACAGGGTCAGTCATGGAATCTATAAATGTCAAAGTAAAGGATGAAGTGTTCGTACAGGCGGTCCCGGACGACGCTGAGGACAGCACTAGCACAGCCCCTGCAACACAACCATCATCCCAGCAGACTGAGCTTGAACCGACTGAAGGCTCCTCTGACAACTCTACTGAAGATCACCCCTCTGACGAAGCTGTTACTGTCGACGCCCGAGAAAATGTCACTACGCTACAACCGTCTCGACGAATTGCCAGGGATCACCCAATCTCTGAAGTTATTGGCTCACCTAGTGACGGAGTTCAAACACACAGAATTCTGAGCAACTCCAGAGAATTGCCTGCTTGCTCGTGTTTCCTCTCATCAATCGAGCCTATAAACATAAAGGAGGCGTTACTTGATGAGTATTGGGTCCTCGCTATGCAGGAAGAACTGGAAGAATTTGCTAGAAATGATGTATGGGATTTGGTTCCGAGACCTGATGGGGTCAACGTTATTGGCACAAAATGGATCTTCAAAAACAAATCCGACGCATCAGGGAACATCACCAGAAACAAAGTTCGCCTCGTGGCACAAGGATATACTCAAATAGAAGGGATACACTTTGAGGAAACATTTGCTCCGGTCGCACGCCTTGAAGCCATTCGCCTACTGCTTGCTCTGGCATGTCACTTAAAGTTTCGACTGTTCCAGATGGATGTCAAAAGTGCCTTCCTAAACGGTTTTCTGAATGAGGAGGTTTTCGTCGCTCAACCGAAAGGATTTGAAGATCCGCATCACCCAGCATCAGTGTACCACCTGAAGAAAGCATTATACGGTCTCAAACAAGCACCCAGAGCTTGGTATGAGCGTCTCACAGTGTTCCTCGTCGATCATGGATATGTGCGAGGGGGAGTGGACAAGACCCTGTTCGTTAAACACACAAGGTCAGACTTTATTATCGCACAAATCTATGTTGACGATATTGTGTTTGGGTCCAATACCCATAAACTGGTGGATCAGTTTGTGGAACAGATGCAGAAGGAGTTCAAGATGAGCATGGTTGGGGAAATGAACTACTTTCTAGGACTCCAGGTGACTCAGAAGGAAGACGGCATTTTCATCTCTCAAAGCAAGTATGCCAAGAATCTGATAAAGAAATTTGACCTTGAGAAAGCAAGTCACAAACGAACTCCGGCCGCTACTCACATAAAGATAACCAAAGACGAGGCTGGAACAAAGGTCGATCAGACGCTGTACAGGAGTATGATTGGAAGCCTCCTGTACTAGACAGCTAGTAGACCAGATATAGCATATGCTGTTGGCGTTTGTGCAAGATACCAGGCAGACCCCAAGGAAAGTCATCTCCTACAAGTTAAGAGAATTATAAAGTTTGTTTGCGGGACTGTTGATTTTGGAATCTGGTATACCAAGGACACCAACCCACATCTGGTTGGCTACTGCGACGCAGACTGGGCAGGAAATGCTGAAGATCGAAAGAGCACATCTGGAGGATGCTTCTTCTTAGGAAATAACTTGGTCTCGTGGTTCAGTAAGAAGCAAAACAACATCTCACTGTCTACGGCTGAAGCAGAATACATAGCAGCAGGAAGCATCTGCACTCAACTTCTATGGATGAAGCAGATGCTGTCTGAATACGGAGTTAAACAAGAAGAAATGACCCTGTACTGTGACAATATGAGCGCAATCAGTATCTCAAGGAACCCAGTACAACACTCCAGGACGAAACACATAGACATCAGACATCACTTCATCCGAGAGCTGGTTGAACAGAAGGTGGTTACTCTTACGCATGTTACAACAGACAAGCAATTGGCGGACATATTCACCAAACCACTTGATGCCGCTCAGTTTGAAACACTCAGATCCTCCTTGGGTCTGTGTGTTATCAAGGACTAAGTGTTCCAGACAGGGGTCAGTCACTGGCAGAACACCAGCTCAAACAATTGGGCTGACCACCTATCAACTGGAAGCTGGAACAGAAGGAAAGGAAGGGAGAAGTATCTATCCGAAATGAGGAAAGACGATTTCTTAACCCTAAATGAGGCAATCTCCTCTGCTCTCCCAAGGCTTGTTCTCATACTGCCAAGAAGGAAGTACGAACGATTGGTCAAGCTTGAGTGAGCTAAAGGTGACAAAGCGGTAGATATAAGCCGAATGTATAGAAACCTGCTACAGGTTCTGTGACCGTTTCTGCAGAAGATGGGTAAGTCCGCAGGGCGAAGAGTGTGATCCTGATAAGCAGGAGAATGAGAATGCAAGCGGAGGACTGCAAGCGAAGCAATTGAGTAAAGTGATGGAAGAGTCCCATACATCCTACAAGAATGAACACTGGGATGCGCCGCTCAAGGATATTGATGATATTAGTGATGAGTTGCTAAACTAGAAGATTTCAAATCGTGTTGAGACAAAAGCTGACCAGTCTCCAGTGGCCCAGGCTGTAGATTTGGAGGAAAATGTGCCAGATGATGCAGTCTCAACTATGGAGTAGGGGGGTGAGACAGTGTTACCTCAAAAGTCATATAGCTCTTACCCAGAGAAAGCTTAAGGGACCGGAAGGGTGGATGATGACGTTACGGAGGATACCCATGCGATGGTGGCTCCTCCAGCTGTTCCTGACTTGATGACAAAGAAATACAGATATTGAGTATACTTTAATATGGTTGAGGATCAGAAGTATTAGAAAGATGACGAGCTTAATGGACAGGGACTTTAATAAGACTGTCCAAGACTCGCACAAGGAAGGCACTATCACTCATGAAGGAGATGAGCTCGTCAAGATTCCAGAAAAGTTAGACACCGACAGGGCTAATGAGAAGACAGATGTTGAAGGAGTATTCCAGGGACTGGAGACCAGATAATGGAGTTTTTAAGGGAAAACGGAACTCAGTGTAAATGGCTGAACTAAGAAGAGTACGGATAAGGAGAAACCAAAGAAGAAAGTGACCATCCAATCATACTCGACAGAAGTATCCACCCAGAGGAATAACACGAGTACAGATGCAGGGGGAGCAAGTACATCCAAGCAAAAGAAAGAGGAGTGCTCCAGGATCTGTTCCACCCAGGGTATCAACTGAAGCATCTGAGCATGAAATGTGGTTAGTCGGTACAGATGCGGCAGCTTAGTGGAAGGGAGTGGAGAAAAATGTCATCCCCAAAAGGCTACCTAATAAGGTGTCAGACCCAAGGGAATCATCCCAAACAACAGCTCTGACTAGATTCTACTAAAGGATGTTGAGATCATTCAGGGGTTCGAACAGTCGCTAAGACATGTTGGTCCGACAGTCTCACAGTATGTGTCCCTGTCCCAGGCTATGCTCGAGGGGGAGTTGACCAGAGTTCAGATACCGAAGAGTCGTAAGTGTTCCCTCAACTTGCGCTGATTAATCGGCTGGTTGCAACCCGATTCGACCCCTTGCCAGTTTGTGGCAAAAAGGGGGAGTAGTTCCGTCGTCTAAAGATAGATTCGATTTTGCCAAAAATGCCAAGGGGGAGATTGATGTTCCCATGATTGGCATGCCTTTGGCAAAGCATCTTTAGACAGCTCAAGCTAGAGTTCAATCAAATATTGGAACAGAAGTTCAGTGTACAGAAGACGCATGATCAAGATACGGTTCACTCTGAAAATACAAAAAGATTGAGGAATGAAAAATTGAGGATCTTTCCAGTTGGAGTCGGCCAGCATCGTCACAGATTTCCCTACCAGAATTGGAAACCACCTTTCTAACTTGGGAAAGAGGATATCGTATGAAGAAGATGTGAATGACAAGATTAAGTGATTAAAGCTTATCATTCAACGAAGTTATCTCATTGGCAACGAAGATATCTGATTGGAGCAAATTGACAGATCGTCATCAAAGGCTTGTGCAATCAAATATACGCAGATTCGATGGGATAATGTCGGATGGCTTGGGGTGGAAGTCATCCTCGAAGATCAAATATAGATTGAATATTCAGCAAATATTTCGCAATATCTCCGAATTATTTGGCGACATATTCTGATCGGATTAGGGTTTCATCATAGCATATAAATACAATGCTAGGGCATCCTCATGCGTGCGACTCCCGAGAGAGAAAGCTAAACACGAGAATTCGTGAGATTGGGGGAGAAGCGACGGCTGGGCATTCCACATCGGAATATCAGCCCTGAAGCAACCGTCTATTCAGTGTGGTGTTCAGGCTGTGCAGGAGGAACAACGAAGTACACACACACAGCTATCAAGCTGCGTCTTTGAGAGAAGACGAATGGACTTCCGAGAAGTTCAAGACTAGGCCGAGAGAGAAGTCTTGTCCTACCCACAGGGGATCGAGGGGAGTAGCGACGAACCGAGATCGCAAATCCGAGAGATGGAGAGTTAGAGGCTAGGCAATTACAGCCACGGGGTGTGTAAGAGTAAGACCACTTGTAGCTCTAATTCTCGTAATACGATTTGTGCCCCATTATAGGGTGTGGGAAATCCCCCAGAGTAGGCGAGGCCGAACTGGGTAACAAACCGTGCGTGCTCCCATTCTGTTTTACTTTGATTCCCGATACTGCTTGATATACTGTTTAAATACTCTACTGGAACACTCTCAGGTAGAACTTGGTTCCTGTTAACTGTGTGTGTTTCAGTTATCTTCACTAACTGCTGAATCGGTGCGAGAGGTGTCCAAGGGGTGTCTCAACTATACCTTGAACTGTCGATTGAACTGTTGTACAAAGAGTTCCAGGTCTGTCGCAACACTACCTTGGACACAAGCTTGAACAGGGGACATAATTTCACAGTCCAAGGTCACGATCAGACGCTGAATAAAGAAATCTCAAGATCCTGACATGGAATCACTCAATACAAATCCAACCGAGGAACAACCAAAGTCAGTCCGGAGCTGAAATACACTGATAGTTTTGTGAAAAGACTGCACAAAACTCACAAAACTCACTCTTCTCCCATGGTGACTGGCGGCTTTGTGCAAGAGGTGGCCAAAGCCACCTCCCCTCCTCCTCCATGACCGGGTACCCGGCGGCTTTACCTCCTCCTCCTCCTACCACAACTTTGTGACAAGTGTCACCCTCCTCCACCACATCTCCTCCTCCTCCCCTCCTATAAATAGAAGCTCCTCCCTTTGTAAACAATCATCCACATCCATCCCAAAATCACAAACACTTCTCTCTCTAGAAAATTGGCACTTTGTAAGTTTGGTTTTCAATATATAATACTCCTGTTGGTTCTTGAGTATTATAGTTCGGTCTTGAGTACTCCTGTCGGTTCTTGAGTACTCAAGCTTTTCTTTATTTTCGAGTACTCTTGTCGGTTCTTGAAGTACTCACCCCTTTCCTTTACTTACTGTCTTTCAAAAACCGTAAGTACTTAGGTATGGTATCCACCTCTATGGATATTCGTAGCTAAACTCTTCATTCGGTTGAAGGGATTTACTTGTATCATAAAATGTTTTAGACCCTGCACTTAGTGCCTCTTCTTTTTATTCAAAACTTGTTCTATGTGCCATATATTAGGCCAGAACTTCCAAGGTTGAGTGGATGCTTGGAATGGCAAAGCTCTTCCGTGGAAGTTCGTAAACATACTCGGATAAGTGGATGCTTGGAATGGCAAAGCTTATCTGAGGAGTTTGACCTCTCTCAAACACCATTTGGTTGCTCGGGAATGACTGACCATATGGATGCACATAGGCTAATATACCTTGGAATGGGGTATTAGTCTAAGTAGAACAAGTGCTCTACGACCTTGAAATGGGCTAGACAGTGTGTGCAAATCGAGTGCTTGGAATGGCCTTGATACATGTTTGAATACTTAGAAGGATCACTAAAGGTCAATGATAAACAGGCTATGATACAAGGCCCCAGAAACCGAATGCTTTCCTTAAATTTAAACACCACCTGCATTTACTTTTTTAGTATAAACTGCTCTATCAACTGCTCACGTTCCGGAAGGCTTACCAATCACGCATCACCCGCTGTAAGTCTTCGCTATTATTTTCAGTATTTACATTTTCTGTCATTTACTTTTCCGCACAAAAAACCAAAACCAACCAACCAATCACTTACTTTTCCGCACTAAAACCTCAATCAACCTAAAACACGCTCCCTCGCTGTACAAATCCCTCAAAGAACGACTATCCCCCTAATTCCCTTGGGTTCGACCCCTACTTACCACTTGCTACCCAGTAGTAAGGTCACGAGTAGCGGAATATAAATTTGCTATTGCACAGAGAACACCGCACCTTAACGATAGTGCGGTGGGCTCCGTCAAAACTGGCGCCGTTTTCGGGGAATTAGCAGTCAGATTAGTTGTTCTTTCCCTTCCCTTCTCATTTCCTCATGACGCTACCCACTACGTACGCATGGACAACAAGACATCTTCCCCTGTTCGGAGGTACGGATGGAGAAGACCCAGTACTACACTGCCGAAACTTTCACCACGTTTGCTGCCACATAAAACCTGAAAATGAAATGTTAGAGGAATTTAAGCTTAAATGCTTCAAATTCTCTTTAACAGATTTTGCAACGATCTGGTATTACACATCAACCGCTAGTAGTGCAGTACATTTTGTGGACCTCTGCGTTCCATTCCTGAAAGAATTCTCCCCCATCCTTACGACAACAAATCCGTGAGAAGATCATGTGCCTTCAACAATCCCGGGATGAGACTTTGGACGAATACTACACGAACTATGACACCATCATCTCAAGCAGCCCGCACCATGGATTCACGAAGAAAGTTCTTCTTAAAAAATTTCTTCGTGGGACGAGGGCCGATGAGCTGACAAGGATTAACGAAGCAATGAGAAGATCAACCAGGAACTTAACCACAGCAGACATGTGGAACCTCATAAATGACCTGGCCGCAACCACAAAACGAATACCCCAAACTGACAGAGGAATGCAGATAGAAGAAGCTGGTCCAGAGACAGACGAAGAAGAAACTCCCGAGCCATCAGAAGATTGGGATATAGAAAGTATCGGGAGCAATGAGGAAAAACCTTCATGGGAACTGAATGCCGTGTCAGCAATAGAAGAAGTCCAGAATACCACCAGCATGCTGCCCGAGCCATACCCAGCTATCATCACCCAAGCTTCCGAGACCATCTACGACCAGATCCTCACAAACGGACATAACGAGGCAGAACCAAGCCTTAAGATGCAAGCTTCCCAACTTTTCCCCTCGATCAATAGGCAAATCGCTAAAAACTATGTGATCAATGAAGAGGCTAGAAGGAGGATGGGAAAAGGGCCTGAGCAGAACGACTCCTCGATGGAGCATGTTTTCGCCATGACTGGACAAGGCAGCCCTAAACACCAGAAAACCCAGTTCAAGAGACTAGTAGTGAAGGGTCCCTCTCCTTCTCAGAGACGTTGGAAGGAGAAACCACCAGAACCATGGGAACTGGACCCAAGCACATCATCTCACAAGAAATCAGGAAAAGGCAAGGCAAAAATCAACACAGGAACAATGGCGAAATACGACCTGAGCCACCCGTGGGATCCAAACCAGTGATCCAAGAATGAGGTACTGTCGAGCCAACGACGTTAAACAAGTGCACTGGTCAGGAGGTAACCCGACACCTATCTTACTTTCAGTACTTTTATTTTCTGTCTTTTAGTTTTTTCCAATAAGTCGCTCTCACCCACTTGGTGCATAGAAGAAATGACTATTCAGGAATCGGACTTGGGTGCAACATTAAGCCAGCCAGGCCTACGCTGAGAGTTCAAAGCCCCAGCCGAACTCCCTCGATTATCCAGCCTCGAGCCATGTCATTCGACACAATAAAGGGAGTTCTGTTCTTCCCTTTTCCTTAATGTCATTTCCTTCTCGTACAATATCTGCTTGCATGGCTTTTGAACTAAGTCTTGCCGAAAGGCACGCCTTTGTTCAAAAGTGTGGGGTGAGAACCACCTGTGTACATAAACATGTTTTCTTTTCTTTTAATATTATCTTTTTGAAAATATGAACTTAAGAATGTGAAAAAGATAGATCATAATTCATGCATTAACCTTGTGAAAATTCAACTGTTTAAAAACTTAGAATGTAACTTCTCATTTGTCCCTTTGTGCTGAGATAAACTAGGGATGTGGAGTTGACATAAACTGCCCTAAAGAGGCTTGGCAAGCACTTGAAGGATCGAATCAAACTATATGGTTTTCGAAGTCAGTGGAGGCTGCACTTCAGGTTTCAGTGAAGATTGAAGTCATCTCCGCCATGTAGTGTTTATGCAAAAAGAGAAAAAGGCGAGGACGGGAATCAGACCGTCCTATCTCTAGTCAAAGTAGCTGAGAAAATAGATGAGCGACCCTCATCTTGACCCGCGCGAAACGGCAAGGATGAGAGGAGCGGGGAGGTATTTCCATAGGCCTGCGGGCGATGATTGGACCTCCCAAAAAGGCTTGAGAAAATGGACTAGCAAGTCACAAAGAAGCTAAAAGCTCAAAGAAGCAAATCAAGAGGCCAAAGGCCCAAAATTGTGAAGGTTTTAACCGAACAAAAAGTGAAGTACTCAAAGAGTCAAACAAAAGGCCAAAGGCCGATTCACTACAAAAATCTGTCCCTCGCCAAAAGAAAATCAAAAACCAAACCATTGAAACCTGAACCGAATCACGTGCTAGAGAAAGCTACAAGGAAACCATATAGTACGAGACGGTCCCGAGAATGCAGTCCAGGAGCCTAAAAAGGGCTATCTCCCGAAACATCCAAAATAATTTGCATCTCAGCACAGAGGTACAAGTATCAAGTTTCTTCTATTTATTTACCCAATTCAATTTGGTAATAAGTAAGTAATGCATGAATTAGGATAAATCAAGTCCCACAGTCTAACTTTCATATTTTAAAAGCTTACTTAGTGCCGCCCTTTAATAGCATTGTTCGGGACGAACAACTAAAAGTGTGGGGTGATCTGATGGACCATAATTATACGAATCAAAAACACAGTTAAACCCACTAAATTAGACTGTTTGTCTATTTAACTTTTGCTTGTTAGTTCCGGTATTTATCTACAGGGTATTTTGGAATCTAGAGAGAAAACACGCTAAGGAGAGGATTTTACGCTGAAAAGATATTACGAGTCAGTCCAAGGTCACGATCAGACGCTGAATAAAGAAATCTCAAGATCCTGACGTGGAATCACTCAATACAAATCCAACCGAAGAACAACCAAAGTCAGTCCGGAGCTGAAATACACTGATAGTTTTGTGAAAAGACTGCACAAAACTCACTCTTCTCCCATGGTGACCGGCGGCTTTACCTCCTCCTCCTCCTACCACAACTTTGTGACAAGTGTCACCCTCCTCCACCACATCTCCTCCTCCTCTCCTCCTATAAATAGAAGCTCCTCCCTTTGTAAACAATCATCCACATCCATCCCAAAATCACAAACACTTCTCTCTCTAGAAAATTGGCACTTTGTAAGTTTGGTTTTCAATATATAATACTCCTGTTGGTTCTTGAGTATTATAGTTCGGTCTTGAGTACTCCTGTCGGTTCTTGAGTACTCAAGCTTTTCTTTATTTTCGAGTACTCTTGTCGGTTCTTGAAGTACTCACCCCTTTCCTTTACTTACTGTCTTTCAAAAACCGTAAGTACTTAGGTATGGTATCCACCTCTATGGATATTCGTAGCTAAACTTTTCATTCGATTGAAGGGATGTACTTGTATCATAAAATGTTTTAGACCCTGCACTTAGTGCCTCTTCTTTTTATTCAAAACTTGTTCTATGTGCCATATATTAGGCCAGAACTTCCAAGGTTGAGTGGATGCTTGGAATGGCAAAGCTCTTCCGTGGAAGTTCGTAAACATACTCGGGTAAGTGGATGCTTGGAATGGCAAAGCTTATCTGAGGAGTTTGACCTCTCTCAAACACCATTTGGTTGCTCGGGAATGACTGACCAAATGGATGCACATAGGCTAATATACCTTGGAATGAGGTATTAGTCTAAGTAGAACAAGTGCTCTACGACCTTGAAATGGGCTAGACAGTGTGTGCAAATCGAGTGCTTGGAATGGCCTTGATACACGTTTGAATACTTAGAAGGATCACTAAAGGTCAATGATAAACAGGCTATGATACAAGGCCCCAGAAACCGAATGCTTTCCTTAAATTTAAACACCACCTGCATTTACTTTTTTAGTATAAACTGCTCTATCAACTGCTCACGTTCTGGAAGGCTTACCAATCACGCATCACCCGCTGTAAGTCTTCGCTATTATTTTCAGTATTTACATTTTCTGTCATTTACTTTTCCGCACAAAAAACCAAAACCAACCAACCAATCACTTACTTTTCCGCACTAAAACCTCAATCAACCTAAAACACACCCCCTCGCTGTACAAATCCCTCAAAGAACGACTGTCCCCCTAATTCCCTTGGGTTCGACCCCTACTTACCACTTGCTACCCAGTAGTAAGGTCACGAGTAGCGGAATATAAATTTGCTTTTGCACAGAGAACACCGCACCTTAACGACAGTGCGGTGGGCTCCGTCAGTTACCAATGTCAGAAGTTCAGACACTACAAGTCCGAATTCCGAGCAAATGAGCGAGTGGAGCAAGCTTATGCTTCTGAGGTGCATGATAATATGGTTCTAGCATGCAAGACGAAGAATACTTGTGGAGGCTACATTGACGTGTGGTACCTTGACTCTGGATGTAGCAACCATATGAGCGGGAGAAAGGAGTTATTCTCTTGCTTAGACAAATCCACTCGCGCTGAAGTCAGTTTTGGAAATAAGTCGCAAAGCCAAGTCATGGGCAAAGGCGACATCCAAATTCAGACAAATAACGGTACATATGCAACTATTGCTAATGTGTATTATGTACCAGGGCTATGCTGGAATCTACTTAGCTTGGGGCAACTATCAGAGAGAGGTCATCCATTTCTATTTGAGATGGCCTTTACACAATTGAAGACAAATACCGGATGATCATTGCGAAGGTCCCAATGACAAAGAACCGGTTGTTCCCGTGGATTCTTAAGAAGGGAGTTGAAATGAATTTCCAAACGATGGTGAGAGACAACAGTTGGTTGTGGCATCTCAGATTTGGCCATTTAAATTTCAACGGACTGAAATTTTTGGCTACAAAGAAAATGGTGACATGATTATGATGAGTCGAATTCTCGACTCATTTATCTATCCATTCATGAAGAGTTTTTGTCCATTCCCGGGTCTAATTCGATGCTCATTGACCCTTAATATTGCACTTCAGGCTAGAAGCAGCTATCTATTGAAGCCAAGGCCTAAAGACTAAGATTTGGAGAAAAACTGAGCTTTTGGAGCAAAATAAAGTGCCCATAATGGAAATCTAGCCGGCCGGCTGAAGATTGGCTTTGGAGCCAGCCGATCGGCTAAGTCAAGCTCAGGAAGAAAGCCGGTTCTGGGGTTTTAAGCCAGCCAGTTCATGAAATGCACCAAGCTCAACCGGCCGGTTCCCATGGTCAGAGAGTTCGAGACAATCAAACCGGCCGGTTCACATCAGTGGAACAATCTCAACCGACCGGTTGGGAAGCCCGACGCCTTGTGAAGCCTTGAGCCAGCCGACCAGCTGGGAAATCCCTACACAAATGAGCCGACCGGTTGGACATTAAAAGACAGGATTTTTACTATTTTGCTATAAATAGAAACTAAGGGTTTAAGGAGAATGATCAGGGGTTTTTGAGAGAGAACAAGGGGTTTGGAGATCAAGACATCAAGTTTGGAGCTACTCTAAGGATAGAAGGGAGACTTTCATCCTAGTTTCTTCATCTTCTTTGTTTCTACTTCATCATCCTTGTAAAAACTACTTTTGCTTGTAATTGAACATGACTTGTGAGTAGTCCCTCTAGTTTCTAGGGGTACTATGGACCTCCTTGGTGT
Organism: Rhodiola kirilowii; assembly: GCA_033675215.1. Classification (NCBI taxonomy): domain Eukaryota; kingdom Viridiplantae; phylum Streptophyta; class Magnoliopsida; order Saxifragales; family Crassulaceae; genus Rhodiola; species Rhodiola kirilowii. The sequence continues at coordinate 25,682,024 of CM066200.1, forward strand.
ATGAACTCTATTATCTACTGAATGTATGTTTGAATGAAGCTTTTGTAATGGTTGTTAATCTACTTTAATCAAATGTCAACTCTATGCCCTCTAAGTGTTTGATAAAATGCCTAGGTGGTTTAGAAACATGAACTTGAAGTTGAGTATTCGAGAGAATGAGACTAAGAGTTCTAGAACGCAAGTAGATTCACCTTCTCACTAGCGTGACTCATCCTAGCATCGAGATAGGTGACGGAGCGCACCACACCGTCGTTAATGTGCGATGGCTCTGTGCAAAAATAAATTTATAAGTCCGCTACTCGTACTCTACTATTGGGTAGTAAAGCGGTAAGTAGGGGTCGAACCCAAGGGAATTAGTGGATAATTGTTCTTTCGAAAATGGAAAGTAAGACAGTTGGGGGTTGGTTGTGATTTTAGTACTGAAAAGTAAGTGGGTTGGTGGTGATTTTAATACTGAAAAGTAAATGACTGAAAGTAAAGAAAGTAAATACGGGACTGAAAGTAAATACTGAAAAGTAAAGTGCTTGAAGGACAAGACTTGCGGAAAGTAAGTGCGTAAAGTAAAGTGCTTGAAGGACAAGACTTACTGAAAGTAAATGCTTGAAGGACAAGACTTGCAGAAAGTAAGCAGTTGATATGGGACTGAAAGTAAAGTAACAGGTAATGTTTGAATCAAAAGAAAGATTCGGTCTCAGGAGCCTTGTATCATAGTCCGTTTATCATTGACCTCTAATGATCATACTAACTGTTCAAAAGTGTATCAAGGCTATTCCTAGCACATGACTTGCCACACCGTCTAGTCTTTTGCAAGACAAAGAACTCTTGTTCTAGTATGTGCATCCATTTGATCATCATTCCTGATAAACCAAATGGTGTTTAAAAGAGGTTGACTTCCACAGATAAGCTGTGCTCTTCCGAGCCTCCACTTATCCACGAAAGATCACGAACCCATGGCAGAGCTTTGCTCTTCCGAGCATCCACTCAACCAATGGAGTTCTGACCTAATATATGGCACCTAGAACAAGTTGAACACAAAGAGGCACTAAAGAGAAGGGTCTAAAACATTTTATGATACAAGTATACCCCTTCAACCGAATGAAGGGTTTAGCTACGAATATCCATAGAGGTGGATATCATAGCAAAGTGTTGAGTAAAGTAAAGGTTTTGAAAGACAGGAAAGTAAAGGTTTTTGGAAATCAAGACAAGGAAAGTAAAAGGGAGAATACTCAAGAACCAACAGGAGTAAACTCAAGAACAACGAAAAGTAAAGGAAATGCTTGAGTACTTCAAGAACCGACAAGAGTACTCAAGAACAAACTTGGAGCTTTTGATTCAAAGTAAAACGTTTACATGGATTGTGCCCAAACTCTAGAGAGATAAGTAACAAGTGACTATGGATTTTTGCACACAAAATGGGATGATGAACTAAGGAGGAGAAGCTTGGTATTTATAGGCAAGGGGGAGGGAGGAGGATGCAACACATGGAAAGAGGGGAGTGGAGGGCCAAATAGCCGCCAGGCAAGGTGGCAAAAGCCACAAAGCCGCCGGCCACATGTGGCTTCTTCTCCATGGCTAGCCGCCCATGTGGTGAGGAGGAGGAGAAGTTGAGTGAATTGAGATCTTTTCCCCAAAAGCCATCGGTTGGCATATGACTCCGGTTGGTCTTCGGTTGCCCTTTGGTTGCCCTTTGGTTGCCTCTTTGGTTGCTTCTTGGTTGATATCAAAAGGTGAGGAACTTAGACTTGGCATTTCACTTGTGTTCTTGATCTTTGTTGGAATAAGTCATTGGGACTTAGTTGAGGCTTGATTGGAGTATTGTCGGAGTATGGCCAGTTCTGACTTGTAATCCACTATTAGCGTTAAGAACTCCATTTTAGCTCGTTTCGTCATTACTCCTTGAAATAGCCTGTAGAACAAAAGTGAAACTAACAAGTAAAAGTTGTCAAGATAAAGCGTCTAATTTGGTGGGTTTAACTGTCTTAACGAATCATATAAATATGGTCCATCAATAGGCTTGGTCTTCACCGCTCTTGGATATTGATCATTCAACTAGCGTTGATGATTGAGAAACTTGACTTGGACGTGAGCTAAAAACATCGAGAGATTGAAGCTCACTGATGGACCAAATTTATATGATTCATTAAGACAGTTAAACCCACCAAATTAGACGCTTTGTCTTAACAACTTTTACTTGTTAGTTTCACTTTTGTTCTACAGGCTATTTCGAGGATTAGAAATAAAACAAGCTAAAAAGGAGTTTTAAAGCTGAAAATGGATTACAAGTCATTCCAGGCCACGATCAGATTCCAACTTTACAACCGTCATGAACCCAACGTGGAATTACTCAAACATGTCCCAATGACTTGTTCCAAACCTCAACAAAGATCAAGAATTCAAGTGAATGCCAAGTCTAGCCACCCATGTGCAAGGCTTGTGCCTTGTCCTTTGATGTCAACCAAGAAGCAACCAAGGGGCAACCAAAGTCTAACCGGAGTTGGGAGGCAACCGATGGCTTTTGGAGAACAAAATATCAGAACCCACTCAACTCACTTCCTCCTCCACCTAAGGCCGGCGGCTTCCATGGGAGAGTGACACATGGGCGGCGACTTTGGGGAGTTGCCACCTCATGGCCGGCGGCTTTTGAGCCCTCCTCTCTCCATTTGACATGTGTTGGCTCCTCTCCTCTCCTCCTTGCCTATAAATACCACACTCCCTCTCATTAGTTCAATGTCTTTAGTCCTTGGTTCTAGTCCCATTTTGCTCCTTTGATCACTTGTCATTTAGATAGAAATCTCTCTACAATCCATCCCACAATCCTTGTAAACACTTTGAATCAAAAGCTCCAAGTTTGTTCTTGAGTTTGAATGTGTTCTTGAGTTTTACTTTCAAAAACCTTTACTTTCATGTCTTTCAAAATCAAAACCTTTACTTTTCTTGTCTTTCAAAAACCTTTACTTTTCTAAGCACTTAGCTATGATATCCACCCCTATGGATATTCGTAGCTAAACCCTTCATTCGGTTGAAGGGGTGTGCTTGTATCATAAAATGTTTTAGACCCTTCTCTTAGTGCCTCTTCGTGTTCAACTTGTTCTATGTGCCATATATTAGGTCAGAACACCATTGGTTGAGTGGAGGCTCGGAAGAGCAAAGCCCTTCCATGGGGTTCGTGAACATACGTGGATAAGTGGAGGCTCGGAAGAGCACAGCTTATCTGTGGAGTTCAACCTCTTTTAAACACCATTTGGTTGATCAGGAATGATTGATCAAATGGATGCACATACTAGAACAAGAGTTCTATGTCTTGAAAAAGACTAGATGGTGTGGCAAGTCAAGTGCTAGGAATATCCTTGATACATCTTTGAACACGTAGTATGATCATTAGAGGTCGATGATAAACGGACTATGATACAATGCCCCTAAAATCGAATCTTTCGTTTAATTAAAACATCACCTGTCACTTTACTTTCAGTCTCACTATCAACTACTTACTTTCCAGTCATTTACTTTCAGTACTTTACTTTCCGCACATTTACTTTCTGTCGCTTACTACAAACCCTTTCAATATCAGTCCATACCAAAAGTATGTTGATTAGTCGATATTGAATTCGACTGTTCCAGCATTACTTTCAGTACTTTCCTTTCTGTCGCTCACTACAGACCCTTTCAATATCAGTCCATACCAAAAGTATGTTGATTAGTCGATATTGAATTTGACTGTTCCAGCATTACTTTCAGCAATTTACTTTTCAGCACTTCTAATTTTTGTCATTTACTTTCAGCACTAAAACCACAACCAACCCACTTACTTTTCAGCACTAAAACCACAACCAACCCACTTACTTTTCAGCACTAAAACCACAATCAACCCCAAATCACACTCCCTTCTTGTAAATTTCCTCAAAGAACAACTCTATCCTCTAATTCCCTTGGGTTCGACCCCTACTTACCGCTTTACTGCCCAATAGTAAAGTCGCGAGTAGAGGACTTATAAATTTATCTTGCTTAGCACTCAACGACGTGCTCTGTCACTCACGTGCGAGGTGCCTCTTCCTTAAATCAAATAAAAACATCAAGAGATTGAATTTGATTTAATAGTCGCACGCCTTAATCTAACCATTACATTGCTTGTTCTTGCATGAAATTGTGCCTATCGAGAGTCTAGTACGCCAAGGTGGGACGTAGTACCCTAGGAACGCTTTTTTAAAACCTTGAAAACACCCTTTTTCACTTCATTTCTTTCACTTAGTAAATGACAGTCGACAAGGAATAGACTTATTGGAGTAAAATTGAATAGTTGTTTTAGGTTTACACTTGCTCCTTGGACGACCCGGTACTTACCAGTTTATAAATTGTTTTGGACCAAATATCATGCTTTTAATCACATCGATTGAAGTGCAAATATTTCAAAGTTCAAAATGGCGCCGTTGTCGGGGACCAACAAATTAACTTAAGGAATTAAAGTAGATTTTATGATATTTGGACTATACCACTTATCTTTTTGCTATATTACTTGTGTTGCATTTGTGGCTTAACGGTTCCCTTTGTTTTTGTTCTTGTAGGCTTCGGTTGAATGCAAACGAGGTCCAAGGGCAAGGAAAAAGTGAACCCCGGATTTGATCATGCTTTGAAACATTTTTTGGATCAAGAGAAAGCCAAGGGTCAAGGCTCTCGCAACAAAAGGCAACCTCGTAAGCGAAGACCCCCACTAATGGACAACAATCCTCCTCCCAATGGGGAAAAACCCTTGAAGGACTATTCTACTCCAAGCCCAGCCGATTTTCAATCGCCAATAGCTCCACCAGGAGTTAGTGCCCCTCAACTTGAACTTAAGCCAGCGTTGATAAATATGGTGGGCAACAATGCATTCACCGGGATAGGAAATCCCAATGCTCACTTGACTTCTTTCCTCAAGCTATGTGAGACCTTCAAGTTCAACAACGTGCCGAAGGAAGCCATATACCTTAGGCTCTTCCCTTTCTCTCTAATGGGGAAGGCCAAGGATTGGCTATGGAGCCATGAAGCTAATACTTTCACAACGTGGGACGAGCTAGCCCAAGCCGTCCTTCTATAATACTTTCCATCGGTGAAGACCCAAAGGCTCAAAAATTTAATCAACTCATTTGGCAAGGGGAAGATGAAACATTCCACGAGGTATTGGAAATATTCAAGGAACTCCAAAGAGAGTGCCCTCACCACAACATAGACAAACCGACCCTCATCCAAATTTTCTATCAAGGCATGGACGCCGAATCAAAGAGGCAAATGAATCAAGCCGCGGGAGGGGCATTCATGGAGCTTCACCCCACCACTGGAGGAACAATTATAGATAAAATTTCAAGAAACTCCCACGTATGGGGGAGTGAGAGGAGCCTCCCCAAGAAGCAAAACAAGAAAAGGGAAGTAGATGAAGTAGATTCAAGAGAGGATGTTCGTGCCCTCAACAAAAAGATAGACGCTCTAGCCACTTTCTTTAGCGCACTCCATGTAAAACAATCCCAAAATCAGCCCCGAGTGTGCGCCGTTTGTACAAGTCCCTCTCATGTAGAGAATGAATGCCCCACACATTCCCTTCAGAAGAAATGGAGAATAAGGAAGAAGTGAATTTCTTGCAAGGAAATTAAGTGAACTTTGGGAGAGACCGGGATCACCCCAACTTTTCATACAAGACAACGGACCCCATCAAGTATGATGCAAATTGGCGCCAAATGAGCAATCCTCCTCCCGGTTTCACCCCGAGGAACCAAGATTACCAAAGGCAAAATCAAGGCTATCAAAAGCAAACGTATCAAGGACAATCTAGCCAACCTCAACAACAAACTCAAACTCAACAACCTCCTATTGAAGACCCCACTATGACCCAATTGCTAGCTACACTTGTGGCAGGTGAAAACAATAATGCGACTGAAGATAAAAGCAAGCTAGCTCAAGTTCAAAACAAGATGGCTCAAGAGAATAAGCTCATGTTCCAAGAAATCAATCAAAGGCTTGATGAAATATCCCCTCACAACAAGATGTTGGAAACTCAAATAGCCCAACAAGCTAGTTCATCCACGAAAGCACAAGGATAATTGCCCTCTAGGAAGGTTTATCACCAAACCAAGCATTGTAATGCCATCTTTCTTGAAGGGGAAGAGTCATCTCCAGTGCACATCAATGCCATCACACTCAAGAGTGGTAAGGTGTACGAATCCCCCAAGCCCAAGCCAAAGCCACTAGCCACCAAATAACCAAAATGAATGAAGGGGACGAGGGAAAGAATGAGGTGGAGATTCCCAAAATGAAAGAAGAAACTCCAAAGGCACCCTACAAAGAACCTCCACCGTATGTTCCACCTTTGCAATTCCCTCAAAGGCAAGTGAAAACTACAAAGTTGGACAAAGAGTTTGGAAAATTTGTGGATATCCTTAAAAAGCTATATGTTCACATGCCATTTGTGGAGCTCATAAGTAAGGCCCCACGATACAATACATTCTTGAAGGAGATTGATGGCGAGTATTTATACGATTCATCGAATCAGTTAAACCCACCAAATTAGACATTTGATGATACGAACAAGTGCTTGTTAATGCCATTTTGTGTATACAGGCTATTTTGGAGTCTAAAGAGGAATCACACTTAAAAAGGGAGAATTGTGCCAAAAAGCCAGCCAAGGCCTGAGGACCTCAGCCAGGGACCGAGAAACTTCACCCGGGTACCGAGAGCCGTACCCGGGCCCATTCGAGAATGCCAGGTCCCTATCCCGGGCCCGTCCGAGAAAACCAGGTCCCCGCCCAAGCATCGCCCAGGCCACGCCCGAGCTGTCTAGCACTAAATTCAAGTTGCCCGAGCAAACGAGCTGATCTGACAAATCCACCTCAAGCAAAGTGATCAAAATGGAAAATAAGGTGGACAATGTCAGAAAACCAAGGAGAATGCTCGGGCAGATTGGCAGTTGGCCCAATTCCAAAGCAAAGGCCCCGCGCGCATATGCACCGAAACCAAGTCGCTCGACCAAACCATGGAATCTGGCAAATCTGGCTCGACCAAAGTGTTTTAAATACCCAATAACTCGGACAATTTTACTTCCTAGACAAAACGCATGAGTGGAACCAGCTCAAGCCTGATCAAGGCCAAACTAGGGCAATTTCGGCCGTTTTAGGATTTCGACCATGTTCCGGGCAGAATCTGGCTTAGCATCCTTCTTGAGATCATCTTAGAATGACTTTGTCGTTCAAAATACACTGTCCAAAAGCCAAGAAGCTCCGGCCAGATTCCGAGCAAGCTCCGGCAAGCTCCGGCAAGCTCCGATGGAGCTCTGACCTAGCCCAACCAAGCTCCGACCAGTTCCAGCCTAACTCCGGTCAAGATCCGGTACTTACTATTCAAATCGGTTGGTTTCTACTATTCACTTGGGTTTGGTTTTGGATTTCGGTTGGCCTCTACTATTCAAGTCGGTTGGCTTATGGATGATACAAAGCAAGATAGTTGGCTTTGGATAAGCCATTGCAAGTGGCCAAGTCGTGGCCTTTGAAGAGGCAAGTGCAAACACAAGTGGATGTGTTCTTATCCTCTTCCAAGCCATGTGGGGTGTCATATGGAAGATCCAATCAAATGGCATGCTGACAGCACTGCCTTGTCGCGAGGCAATGTGTACAAAATTAATTTATAAGTCCAATACTTGTGACTTCACTATTGGGTAGTGAAGCGATAAGTAGGGGTCGAACCCAAGGGAGTCAGTGTGGAATGATTGTTCTTTAGAATTTGTACAGAAATTAAATGCGACTGGGGTTGGGTTTGAGTGGTTTATACAGAAAGTAAATTACAGTGCAAAAAAGTAAATGACAGAAAGTAAATGTACAGAAAGTACACAGTTGATATTTTAATGGAAGGAAAGGATTCGGTTTTTAGGGGTCTTGTATCATAATCCGTTCATCATTGACCTCTAATGATCATACTAAGTGTTCAAAAGTGTATCAAGGCCATTTCAAGCACTTGACTTGCCACACTGTCTAGCCCATTTCAAGGCATAGAGCACTTGTTCTAGCTAGAATAATACCCCATTTCAAGGTATATTAGCCTATGTGCAGTCACTTGATCCGTCATTTCCGATCAAACCAAGCGACTTAAAGAGAGGTTGAACTCCACGGAAAAGCTTTGCCATTTCAAGCATCCATTTAACCGTGTTTGTTCACGAACTCCATGGAAGAGCTTTGCCATTTCAAGCATCCACTCAACCATGTATGTTCTACCCGAATGTAGAGCACTTAGAACAAGTTTTGAACACAAAGAGGAACTAAGAGAAGGGTCTAAAACATTTTATGATACAAGCACACCTTAAACCAAATCTAAGCCTTAGCTACTTGTATTCATGTCAAGGAATACAAGTAGCCGTGACTTGAACAAGGAAAACAAAAGTAACCGAAACAAGGAAGTAAGGAGAACAACATAAAAGTAAAGAACAACAAGGAAAATAAAGGGAACTTAACTTCAAACTTCAAGAGCAAGTAAGGAACCGTGGCTTTGCAAGACAAGTAAGAGAATTCAAGAACGAGAGCAAATGAAGAACAAAAGGAAAATGTGTTTTCATTGAGGTGTGGAGAAGAGAGATAAGTTCTCTTCTCCCTAATGTGGGTACAAGTGACAAGGGAGTAGGATATGGATTACATGAGGCAAGGCCTCTATTTATAGAAGAGGAAGACTTGGAGGCAAAGTTTGCTGAGTGGTGCCACGTGGCTTGGCCGGAGCTAGGTTGGAGGTTGATCGGAGCATGGCTGGAGTTCACTGGAGTTCGCCGGAATGTGGCCGGAATCTGACCGGAGCCTTGGTCGGACCTTCTTGGATTTTGGAGGGTGTATTCTGAATAAAAAAGTCATTCTAAGATGATCTCAAGAAGGATGCTAAGCAAAATTCTGCCCGGAACAAGGTCGAAATCCCAAAACGGATGATATTGCCCTTGTTTGGCCTTTACCGGGCTTGGGCCCTTTGCATTGCGTTCTTGACCTTTGGGCGATGGATCTAGCATTTTTGAGTGATTCCAAGTCGGTTCCATGAAGGATGTTAAGGCTGATTTTGAGTGTAGCATGGTCGTTCCATAGGATGGCCTAGAACTTGGTCCCTTGGCCTAGGATGGCTTGGATTTTGGACTTTGCGTTCTTGGTCTTTTGAGTGTGGATTTGGAACGACATCCTTCATAGAAATTGAGTGCTCGAAGTGGTTTGGTTGGAACGCCACCGGAGATAGGCCGTGGCCTATGTTCTTCCTACCGGGCCTAATTTTCTCGGTACTCCCGGCTCTGCGCTCGGCACTCTCGGCACTCGACCTCGGATGCGTCCGGCATTTCCAGAACGCGGCCCGACATTTCTCGGTCCTTGGTTGAGGTCCTCGGGCTTTGGCTGGCTTTTGGGCATAAATCTCCATTTTTAGGCGTGTTTCCTCTTTAGACTCCAAAATGGCCTGTATACACAGAATGATATTAATAAGCACTTGTTCGTATGATCAAATGTCTAATTGGTGGGTTTAGTAGTACTTAATGAATCATATAAATATACTCCATCACATGCTTTTGGGATATTTCCATGCCACAAACTTAGCCCCCAAGTCTTCCTTTTCCTATAAATAGAGGGCTTGCCTCATGTAATACACATTAGGAAGTTGAGAGCTTATCTCTCTTTTTCACACCTCAATACAAACACACAATTTCCTTTGTTGATTTCCGATTTGCTTCTACTTGTTCTTGCTTTGTTCTTGTGATTTCTTTACTTTTCCTTGCACAAAAGCCATGGCTACTTGTATTCCTTGACATGAATACAAGTAGCTAAAGCTTCTCTTTACTTTCTAAGTCCGAAGCTCACTTTTACTTTCCCTAGTACTTGTTCTTGATTTGGAGCTCCTCTCGTTTACTTTCTTGTCTTGATAAGGTCACGGCTACTTGGACTCCACATGAATACAAGTAGCTAAAGCCTTCCTTTACTTTTGTTGTCAAAGCCACGACTTTCCCTTTATTTTCTTGTTGTTTTCGGTTACAAAAAGCTCTCGGTTTCCCTTGTTTTCTTTTCACTTTCCTTTACTTTTATAAGCATGGTGCTTGTATTCCTTGACATGAATACAAGTAGCTAAAGCTTATTTGGTCAAGGGTGTTCATACTTGTGTATGCATCTTAAGACTTGAGCTTAATGCTTCTTTGTGTGTCAACTAGTTCTTGTGCCATTATTTCGGGTAGAACATACATGGTTGAGTGGATGCTTGAAATGGCAAAGCTCTTCCGTTGGGTTCGTGAACATACACGGTTAAGTGGATGCTTGAAATGGCAAAGCTTTTCCGTGGAGTTTAACCTCTCTTTAAGTCACTTGGTTGATCGGAAATGAGAGATCAAGTGGCTGCAATTTTGAACTAGAAGTCTATGTCTTGATTTTGGAGTAGATTGTGGCGTAAGTGCTTGAAATGGCCTTACCTTAGGGTTTATATCTTGAAATGGAATAAACCCACACTTATGAACACATAGTAAGTCTATGATGGAAGTGTCACAATGTGAGACCCTAGACTGAATATCTTTCATCCTTACTTATCGCACTTTACATTTACGCACTTTACTTTATTGTCATTTATTTTCAGCACTTTACTTTCCCGCACTTTACTTTCAAGCAATTTACTTTCCTGTCATTTATTTTCAGCACATTTACTTTCCGCACTTTTACTTTCATTACAGCAGTTTTCAACATCAATCAAACATAACATTTTGGTACGTATTGCGCTTGAAACACAGCGTGCGACAAACCAAAACGTATGTTGTATGGTTGATATTGAACTCGGTTGTTCTCGCACTTACTTTCCGCACTTTACTTTCAGTACTTACTTTCAGGACTTTACATTTCAGTCATTTACTTTTCAGTTATTTACTTTATGTCATTTACTTTCTGTATAAAAAACCAACAAAAACCCAATCTGTCTTTACTTTCATTTTCTTTCTTTTTAAAGAACAACTAATCCACACTGACTCTCTTGGGTTCGACCCCTACTTACCACTTGCTAATCCAATAGTGAGCCACGAGTAGTGGAACTATAAATTTAAATTTTGCAGCGTTCAACGACGCGCTGTCAAATTTTGGCGCCGTTGCCGGGGAGTTGTGAAATCGGAATAGTTGTTCTATTTGTTTTTCTTTTATTTTGCAGTTTGCCATGTCGTCGTACTACGGAAGAGAGCCCTGGAATGATGAGGAGTTTTCCCCTCCATCCTTCTAACTTGAAATCCGCGAGAAGATAATCAGCCTTGAGCAATCCCGGGACGAAACATGGACGAGTACTTATGGTACTTCGATTCCCTTGTAATGAGCTGCCCGCACCATGGATTCGCGAACTTCGATCTTCTTCAAAGGTTTCTCGGTGGAATGATGCCACATGAGTGGAATAGGCTCAATGATGCTGCATCGGGAGGGTTGATAATGAACTTGACCGTGAATGATCTTTGGAACTTGATAGATGATTTGGCCAAGAGGTGAAGACCAAGAAAAGATCAGACCGAGCCGCTCGAGGATGATATGAAAGAGTTGGCAGCTAGCATCCAGCAATTGAGTGCCACGATACACCAAAACCAGGTCGAAAACAAGGAATTCTGGGCGGCTCAAAAAGAAGCTTCAGACCGGATCAATGAGATGCTCTGGCCAAGAGTCATCAAAGAAGAGCCCAAGGAGCCGGCAGAGGATGAGAACCCGTGGATGACCGAAGAAGAACCAGCCAAGACATGCCCGGTCCTCATTTCCAATCTGTCCGAGGAAGTCCCGGTCCTAACTGACGAGTTGCTCGAGATGTACCCGGACCTCATCGTCGAGCTGCCTAATTCAGACCCGGTCCTCAGTGTAATTTCCCCCGGAGACCTTATGGATGACGAGGATGAGGACTTATGGTTGCCTGAAGAAGAGCTCCACTCAGATTACCCCTGGGAGTTAGAAGAAGAACTGCCCAAATCAGGCCCGGTCCTCCTTACCAATCTGCCCGAGGAAGTCCCAGCCCTACTTGACGAGCCAACAGAATTCCTGGTCCTCACTAAAGAAGCACCCGAGGAAGTCCCGGACCTCACTGCCAAACCAGCCGAGACATGCCCGGACCTTACTGTCGAACCAACCAAGAAAATCACGGCAGGCCCGTTCCTCACTGAAGAGCTGCTCGAGAAAGGTCCGGACCTCGTGGTCGAAGTGCCCCAACTCAATCCTTTATGTTTTATGCAGATCTTAGCCACCAAAGATCATGGAATCAATGATGAGGTGCAAGGGGAGTTGGAGGCGAATCGAGGGCAAGAAAAGCCAATGAAGGAGCACTCCTCACTGCCAAGCCAACAAAGCGGCCCGGAAAACTCACTCGTTCTAGGAAGACCATTCAACTCAGCTTCAAAGAAGAGACTTAACATGGGAACAAGCTTGATGTCGCCTATGTTTGAAGGCAAGATTTAGAACTTCCAGAATTTCAAGGGTGCCGACCACTCAAACATGAAGAAGCGGCCAAGACATGGGCCAAAAGAATGGAAACCCGGAGGGAGAAGCAAGAGAGCACGGCTCAATGGACCAGCAGCTATGGTCAAAGGAGCCTCACCTTCTCGGATGCATGTAAAAGAGAACCTGCCGGACCTATGGAGAACCAAACCGAGCACATCACTCCACAAGTTCTTTGGGCAGAATAAAAGGGCAGCCGATAAGAAATCCGACCTCACACACCCATGGCATCGGAACTTATGATCCATGAGTGAGGTACCGTCGAGCCAACGACATTAAACAAAGGCACTTGCCGGGAGGTAACCCGACATATTTTCTTTACTCGTTATAGTTTTTATGTTTATGTCATTTTCATACTCACCTCCTTTGTATTTGGAAGGAAATGGCCATATTATGCAGGAACTAGGGCCGCGACCGAGAATGATCTGGCTGCGCCCGAGAAAACTCACCAGTCCCGGGCTGCGCCCGAGAGCCCAGGTCCCTGCCGAACTCCCTCGAACAACCACCGAATCTGACCGGGCTAGGCCCCGTCGTTTGCTCAGCCGTGAACAACTAAGCAACGACGCCATAAGGGAGTTTCGTTCTTCCCTTCTTTATGTCATTTCCTTTGCTTGCTTATTTTTTTGAGCTTTTGAACCTATGTCGTTCCGTGAGGAACGGCTGCGTTCAAAAGTGTGCGGGTATTTGAGTAGTAGTCTTGTACATAGTAGACATCATGTTTTGAAAATATACACTTTCATGATATGAAAATAGATAGATCCGATTCATGCATTTCCTTGTGAAAACTTAATTGTGTAAAAACATGTGTATTTAACTTCCTACTTGTCCTTGTGTGCTGAGATAAATGTAGGATGTGGAGTTGAAAGAAATGCCCTAGAGAGGCTTGACAAGCACTTAAGGGACCAGATCCTTACTTTATGGTTATGTGAAGATTATGGAGGCTGCACTTCGAGCTTGTTGGTAAAGAGTGGACTCCGCCATGCTGCGTCTATGCAAGAGGCGGGAATCAAACCGTCCATTCTCTAGTCCAAAGTAGCCGGGAAAATAGATGAGCGACCCTCATCTTAACCCGCGCGAAAAGGGAAAGGATGAGAAAGAGCGGTGAGGTATTTCCATATGCTCTCGGGCGATGATTGGACCTCCCAAAAGTGAAGAAAAATGGACATGCAAATTCTCATCAAAGGAACAAAGCTCAACGAAGAAAAGAAAAAAATCAGCCAAAGTGGTGAAACAAAACCGAAGCAAAAGTGAAGTACTCAAATAGTCAAATCAAAGGCCGAAGGCCAAACCTCACTACAAAATGCTGTCCAACCACGCAAAAAAAGAAAGAAAAAAAGCTCGACCCAACTTGCCCGAATCAATCACGTGCTAGAAGAAGCAAGTAACATAACCATATAGTAAGATCGGATCCAAGAGTGCAGTTCAAGGGCCTAAAAAGTGGCTTTCTCCCAATCATCCAAATTGGTTTGCTTCTCGGCTCAAAGGTACAAGTATCTAGTTACTTTCATATGTGAGCATGATATCGTTTGGAAGCAAGTAAGGTATGCATGCTAAGGTGAAGTCTAGTTTTGCATCTCACATTCACATGTAGGACTTAGGGTGTTGTCGTTCCTCTTTGACTACACTTGTTCGGGGCGAACAAGATTAAGTGTGGGGGTATTTGATGGCGCGTATTTATACGATTCATCGAATCAGTTAAACCCACCAAATAAGACATTTGATGATACGAACAAGTGCTTGTTAATGCCATTTTGTGTATACAGGCTATTTTGGAGTCTAAAGAGGAATCACACTTAAAAAGGGAGAATTGTGCCAAAAAGCCAGCCAAGGCCTGAGGACCTCAGCCAGGGACCGAGAAACTTCACCCGAGTACCGAGATCCATACCCGAGCCCATCCGAGAATGCCAGGTCCCTGTCCCGGGCCCGTCCGAGAAAACCAGGTCCCCGCCCAGGCATCGCCCAGGCCACACCCGAGCTGTCTAGCACTAAATTCAAGTTGCCCAAGCAAACGAGCTGATCTGACAAATCCACCTCAAGCAAAGTGATCAAAATGGAAAATAAGGTGGACAATGTCGGAAAACCAAGGAGAATGCTCCGGCAGATTGGCAGTTGGCCCAATTCCAAAGCAAAGGCCGCGCGCGCATAGGCACCGAAACCAAGTCGCTCGACCAAACCATGGAATCTGGCAAATCTGGCTTGACCAAAGTGTTTTAAATACCCAATAACTTGGACAATTTCACTTCCTAGACAAAACGCCCGAGTGGAACCAGCTCAAGCCCGATCAAGGCCAAACTAGGGCAATTTCGGCCGTTTTGGGATTTCGACCATGTTCCGGGCAGAATCTGGCTTAGCATCCTTCTTGAGATCTGGACATTGTATTTTTAGGTACAAGTCAAAAACAATTTATAATGACCGGTAAGTACTGGGTCGTCCAAGGAGCAAGTCCAAACTTATGAGCACTATTCGATTTCGTTCCGATAAGTCTATCCTAACTAAGAAGGGTTGGTTTTGATGTGATTGCTAGAGCAAATGCATGTAAACAATGTAAACAATCTAAGGAAACTAGAGATAGTGTCACTACCGAGGCAAAATGTGTACTCTAGGGAACTACTTCACTTATGTGTGTTTTTAGACTCCAAGAATTCAATTTCATGCAAGAACAATCATGTTAGATGATTAGATTAAGGCGTGCTACTATTAAATCAAATTCAATCGCTAGATGTTTTTACTTGATTTAAGGAAGAAGCACCTCGCACGTGAGCTTCAATCGCTAGATGTTGTTAGCTCACGTCCTACTCAAGGTTCTCAATCATTAGCGCTAGCTCAATGATCAATAGCCAATAAGCGGTTTAAGATCAAGCCTATCTCAATGCCAAGATGGGTCACGTTAGTGATCACCACCTAACAAGGGTGAATCTACTTCGTTCTAGAACTCTTAGTATCGTTCGCTAGAACACTCAACCTCAAATTCATGTTTCTAGACCACTTAGGCATTTTATCAAACACTTAGTAGGCATAGAATTGACATTACATCCAAGTAGATTCACAATCATCCAAACATGTTATTCTAACATTGATTCATTATAGATTAGGAGTATTAACACACATAAGGTCCATAGGACCTTAGAATACAAAACACTACTCACAAATCATGTTCATAGACAAACACAAATTGTATTGAGTACATAGATGAAAATACAATGGAAGGAATGAACCAATCTAGTGTAGATAGTCTTCTTCCACCCTTTGAATCTTCAATCTTCAATCTTCAATGGATGATCCTCCCTTGAAGCCTTGATATCTTGTTCTCTCTAGAAACCCTCAATTTCGTGCCCCAAAAAGCCTAGCTCGAATCCCCCAAAAATCCCCCTCTAGTCAAAACCATCATTTTCTATTTATAAGTTCGAAAAGCAAAAATCTGATTTTCAGGGAAGACCCGGGCGGGTCTTTTGGGACTCGGACGAGCCTTGGCTGAGGCCGAGCAATGTGTAGCTGGTACTCGGGCGGGCTTGGTTAGACCCGGGCGGGTCTTTTGGAGTCAGCGCGCTGCATATGCGAGACTCGGGCGAGCTTCCGGTGGCTGTTTGGAGGTCTTAACGTCGGAATTAGGTCCTGGCTTAAACTAAAGAGTTGTAGCCCTTTAAGTAATCTTTCTAAAAAGCTTTGAATCAACTAAATCGGACACTAAATATGATCTGTGGGTCCAAAATACTCCGGCAAGGTCGGTTTGCCCTGTTTTGCCCGAAACACCATATTTTGCTCCGAAACATCGGTTTTCTTCGAGAATTGATCTTTTTGAGCCCAAGGATCGTAGGATTGGTTTCTAACCTGAAATAGCAAGCAAGAGGGTCAAATGACATCGAATTAGCACCGGGAATGGACCAAAACTCTTTGTAAATGGATATGTAAATGAGTCGTGAATTCGACTCATCAAAACACTCCACACTTAGAGTTTGATTGTCCCGAGCAAACAATAAAATCAAGCCAAAGAGAAACAAATGGCGAATAGCTAAGTCATTATGTTCAACGGCCATTTGCTCCTATCATCCATTTAATGTCTCAAACTTTTATTTCTAACTACTCTAACACATATTTACAATCTAACTCCTTTTCGTAGGTGTTACGAGTGCATTTAGCATATGCACCAAGCCTTTAAACCCCTAGGCTACCCTACTGGACGAGTTATAGTCTCGTGAGAGTTTTTAGAAACGGGAATACTCACAAATCCCAAAATGCACTTATCCCTTAAGAATGAATTCAAGAGTGCTCAACCAAGGCAAGGATTTCTCAAAACCAATCCCTCACCCCAAGCTAGTACTACCATCACAATATCATCAAAAGAACTTTCGAACCATTTAAGTATCACATGAGGTTGTGCATTCAAGATCATCAATACTAGAGCTTTCAAATGTCTAATCCAATGATCTACTCATTTTCAAGGCAATACAATAGAAGCTTCCGGTGGCTATTTGGAGGTCTTAACGTCGGAATTAGGTCCTGGCTTAAACTATAGATTTGTTGTTCTTTGAGTTATCTTTCTAACAAGTTTTGAATCAACTAAATCGGACACCAAATGCGATCTGTGGGTCCAAAATACGCCGGCAAGGTTGGTTTGCCCTATTTTGCCCGAAACACCATATTTTGCTCCGGAACTTCAGTTTTCTTCGAGAATTGATCTTTTTGAGCCCAAGGACCGTAGGATTGGTTTCTAACCTGAAATAGCAAGCAAGAGGGTCAAATGGCATCAAATTAGCACTGGGAATGGACCAAAACTCTTCGTAAATGGATATGTAAATGAGTCGTGAATTCGACTCATCAAGATCATCTTAGAATGACTTTGTCGTTCAGAATACACTGTCCAAAAGCCAAGAAGCTCCGGCCAAAGCTCCGGCCAGATTCTGGCCAAGCTCCGATGGAGCTCCGACCAAGCCCAACCAAGCTCCGACCCGTTCTAGCATAACTCCGGTACTTATTATTCAAATTAGTTGGTTTCTACTATTCACTTCGGTTTGGTTTTGGATTTCGGTTGGCCTCTACTATTCAAGTCGGTTGTCTTATAGATAATACAAAGAAAGATAGTTGGCTTTGGATAAGCCATTGCAAGTGGCCAAGTCGTGGCCTTTGAAGAGGCAAGTGCAAACACAAGTGGATGTGTTCTTATCCTCTTCCAAGCCATGTGGGGTGTCATATGGAAGAGCCAATCAAATGGCTAGCTTTTGGGATATTTCCATGCCACAAACTTAGCCCCCAAGTCTTCCTTTTCCTATAAATATAGAGCTTGCCTCATGTAATACAAATTAGGAAGTTGAGAACTTATCTCTCTTCTTCACACCTCAATACAAACACACAATTTCCTTTGTTGATTTCCGATTTGCTTCTACTTGTTCTTGCTTTATTCTTGTGATTTCTTTACTTTTCCTTGCACTAAAGCCATGGCTACTTGTATTCCTTGACATGAATACAAATAGCTAAAGCTTCTCTTTACTTTCCAAGTCCGAAGCTCACTTTTACTTTCCCTAGTACTTGTTCTTGATTTGGAGCTCCTCTCCTTTACTTTCTTGTCTTGATAAGGTCACGGCTACTTGTATTCCTTGACATGAATACAAGTAGCTAAAGCCTTCCTTTACTTTTGTTGTCAAAGCCACGACTTTTCCTTTATTTTCTTGTTGTTTTCGGTTACAAAAAGCTCTCGGTTTCCCTTGTTTTCTTTTCTCTTTCCTTTACTTGTATAAGCATGGTGCTTGTATTCCTTGACATGAATACAAGTAGCTAAAGCTTATTTGGTCAAGGGTGTTCATACTTGTGTATGCATCTTAAGACTTGAGCTTAATGCTTCTTTGTGTGTCAACTAGTTCTTGTGCCATTATTTCGGGTAGAACATACACGGTTGAGTGGATGCTTGAAATGGCAAAGCTCTTCCGTGGGGTTCGTGAACATACACGGTTAAGTGGATGCTTGAAATGGCAAAGCTTTTCCGTGGAGTTTAACCTCTCTTTAAGTCACTTGGTTGATCGGAAATGAGAGATCAAGTGGCTGCACTTTTGAACTAGAAGTCTATGTCTTGATTTTTGAGTAGATTGTGGCGTAAGTGCTTGAAATGGCCTTACCTTAGGGTTTATATCTTGAAATGGAATAAACCCACACTTATGAACACAAAGTAAGTCTATGATGGAAGTGTCACAATGTGAGACCCTAGACTGAATATCTTTCATCCTTACTTATCGCACTTTACATTTACGCACTTTACTTTCCTGTCATTTATTTTCAGCACTTTACTTTCCCGCACTTTACTTTCAAGCAATTTACTTTCCTGTCATTTATTTTCAGCACATTTACTTTCCGCACTTTTACTTTCATTACAGCAGTTTTCAACATCAATCAAACATAACATTTTGGTACGTATTGCGCTTGAAACACAGCGTGCGACAAACCAAAACGTATGTTGTATGGTTGATATTGAACTCGGTTGTTCTCGTACTTACTTTCCGAACTTTACTTTCAGTACTTACTTTCAGCACTTTACATTTCAGTCATTTACTTTTCAGTTATTTACTTTCTGTCATTTACTTTCTGCATAAAAAACCAACAAAAACCCAATCTGTCTTTACTTTCATTTTCTTTCTTTTTAAAGAACAACTAATCCACACTGACTCTCTTGGGTTTGACCCCTACTTACCGCTTGCTAATCCAATAGTGAGCCACGAGTAGTGGAACTATAAATTTAAATTTTGCAGCGTTCAACGACGCGCTGTCAAATTTTGGCACCGTTGCCGGGGAGTTGTGAAATCGAAATAGTTGTTCTATTTGTTTTTCTTTTATTTTGCAGTTTGCCATGTCGTCGTATTACGGAAGAGAGCCCTGGAATGATGAGGAGTTTTCCCCTCCATCCTTCCAACTTGAAATCCGCGAGAAGATAATCAGCCTTGAGCAATCCCGGGACGAAACATGGACGAGTACTTATGGTACTTCGATTCCCTTGTAATGAGCTGCCCGCACCATGGATTCACGAACTTCGATCTTCTTCAAAGGTTTCTCGGTGGAATGATGCCACATGAGTGGAATAGGCTCAATGATGCTGCAGCGGGAGGGTCGATAATGAACTTGACCGTGAATGATCTTTGGAACTTGATAGATGATTTGGCCGAGAGGTCAAGACCAAGACAAGATCAGACCGAGCCGCTCGAGGACGATATGAAAGAGTTGGCAGCTAGCATCCAGCAATATAGTGCCACGATACACCAAAACCAGGTCGAAAATGAGGAATTCTGGGCAGCTCAAAAAGAAGCTTCAGACCGGATCAATGAGATGCTCTGGCAAAGAGTCATCAAAGAAGAGCCCAAGGAGCCGGCAGAGGATGAGAACCCGTGGATGACCGAAGAAGAACCAGCCAAGACATGCCCGGTCCTCATTTCCAATCTGTCCGAGGAAGTCCCGATCCTAACTGACGAGTTGCCCGAGACGTACCCGGACCTCATCGTCGAGCTGCCTAATTCAGACCCGGTCCTCAGTGTAATTTCCCCCGGAGACCTTATGGATGACGAGGATGAGGACCCATGGTTGCCTGAAGAAGAGCTCCACTCAGATTACCCCTGGGAGTTAGAAGAAGAACTGCCCAAATCAGGCCCGGTCCTCATTACCAATCTGCCCAAGGAAGTCCCAGCCCTACTTGACGAGCCAACAGAATTCCTGGTCCTCACTAAAGAAGCACCCGAGGAAGTCCCGGACCTCACTGCCAAACCAGCCGAGACATGCCCGGACCTTACTGTCGAACCAACCGAGAAAATCACGGCAGGCCCGGTCCTCACTGAAGAGCTGCTCGAGAAAGGTCCGGACCTCGTGGTCGAAGTGCCCCAACTCAATCCTTTATGTTTTATGCAGATCTTAGCCACCAAAGATCATGGAATCAATGATGAGGTGCAAGGGGAGTTGGAGGCGAATCGAGGGCAAGAAAAGCCAATGAAGGAGCACTCCTCACTGCCAAGCCAACAAAGCGGCCCGGAAAACTCACTCGTTCTAGGAAGACCATTCAACTCAGCCCCAAAGAAGAGACTTAACATGGGAACAAGCTTGATGTCGCCTATGTTTGAAGGCAAGATTTAGAACTTCCAGAATTTCAAGGGTGCCGACCACTCAAACATGAAGAAGCGGCCAAGACATGGGCCAAAAGAATGGAAACCCGGAAGGAGAAGCAAGAGAGCACGGCTCAATGGACCAGCAGCTATGGTCAAAGGAGCCTCACCTTCTCGGATGCATGTAAAAGAGAACCTGCCGGACCTATGGAGAACCAAACCGAGCACATCACTCCACAAGTTCTTTGGGCAGAATAAAAGGGCAGCCGAGAAGAAGTTCGACCTCACACACCCATGGGATCGGAACTTATGATCCATGAGTGAGGTACCGTCGAGCCAACGACATTAAACAAAGGCACTTGCCGGGAGGTAACCCGACATATTTTCTTTACTCGTTACAGTTTTTATGTTTATGTCATTTTCATACTCACCTCCTTTGTATTTGGAAGGAAATGGCCATATTATGCAGGAACTAGGGCCGCGACCGAGAATTATCGGGCTGCGCCCGAGGAAACTCACCAGTCCCGGGCTGCGCCCGAGAGCCCAGGTCCCTGCCGAACTCCCTCAAACAACCACCGAATCTGACCGGGCTAGGCCCCGTCGTTTGCTCAGCCGTGCACAACTAAGCAACGACGCCATAAGGGAGTTTCGTTCTTCCCTTCTTTATGTCATTTCCTTTGCTTGCTTATTTTTTTGAGCTTTTGAACCTATGTCGTTCCGTGAGGAACGGCTGTGTTCAAAAGTGTGGGGGTATTTGAGTAGTAGTCTTGTACATAGTAGACAACATGTTTTGAAAATATACACTTTCATGATATGAAAATAGATAGATCCGATTCATGCATTTCCTTGCGAAAACTTAATTGTGTAAAAACATGTGTATTTAACTTCCTACTTGTCCTTGTGTGCTGAGATAAATGTAGGATGTGGAGTTGAAAGAAATGCCCTAGAGAGGCTTGACAAGCACTTAAGGGACCGGATCCTTACTTTATGGTTATGTGAAGATTGTGGAGGCTGCACTTCGAGCTTGTTGGTAAAGAGTGGACTCCGCCATGCAGCGTCTATGCAAGATGCGGGACGGGAATCAAACCGTCCATTCTCTAGTCCAAAGTAGCCGAGAAAATAGATGAGCGACCCTCATCTTAACCCGCGCGAAAAGGGCAACGATGAGAAAGAGCGGGGAGGTATTTCCATATGCTCTCGGGCGATGATTGGACCTCCCAAAAGTGAAGAAAAATGGACATGCAAATTCTCATCAAAGGAGCAAAGCTCAACGAAGAAAAGAAAAAAATCAGCCAAAGTGGTGAAACAAAACCGAAGCAAAAGTGAAGTACTCAAATAGTCAAATCAAAGGCCGAAGGCCAAACCTCACTACAAAATGCTGTCCAACCACGCAAAAAAAAAAGAAAGAAAAAAAGCTCGACCCAACTTGCCCGAATCAATCACGTGCTCGAAGAAGCAAGTAACATAACCATATAGTAAGATCGGATCCAAGAGTGCAGTTCAAGGGCCTAAAAAGTGGCTATCTCCCAATCATCCAAATTGGTTTGCTTCTCGGCTCAAAGGTACAAGTATCTAGTTACTTTCATATGTGAGCATGATTTCGTTTGGAAGCAAGTAAGGTATGCATGCTAAGGTGAAGTCTAGTTTTGCATCTCACATTCACATTTAGGACTTAGGGTGTTGTCGTTCCTCTTTGACTACACTTGTTCGGGACGAACAAGATTAAGTGTGAGGGTATTTGATGGCGCGTATTTATACGATTCATCGAATCAGTTAAACCCACCAAATAAGACATTTGATGATACGAACAAGTGCTTGTTAATGCCATTTTGTGTATACAGGCTATTTTGGAGTCTAAAGAGGAATCACACTTAAAAAGGGAGAATTGTGCCAAAAAGCCAGCCAAGGCCTGAGGACCTCAGCCAGGGACCGAGAAACTTCACCCGGGTACCGAGAGCCGTACCCGAGCCCATCCGAGAATGCCAGGTCCCTGTCCCGGGCTCGTCCGAGAAAACCAGGTCCCCGCCCAGGCATCGCCCAGGCCACACCCGAGCTGTCTAGCACTAAATTCAAGTTGCCCAAGCAAACAAGCTGATCTGACAAATCCACCTCGAGAAAAGTGATCAAAATGGAAAATAAGGTGGACAATGTCGGAAAACCAAGGAGAATGCTCGGGCTGATTGGCAGTTGGCCCAATTCCAAAGCAAAGGCCGCGCGCGCATAGGCACCGAAACCAAGTCGCTCGACCAAACCATGGAATCTGGCAAATCTGGCTCGACCAAAGTGTTTTAAATACCCAATAACTTGGACAATTTCACTTCCTAGATAAAACGCCCGAGTGGAACCAGCTCAAGCCCGATCAAGGCCAAACTAGGGCAATTTCGGCCGTTTTGGGATTTCGACCATGTTCCGGGCAGAATCTGGCTTAGCATCCTTCTTGAGATCTGAACGTTGTATTTTTAGGTACAAGTCAAAAACAATTTATAATGACCGGTAAGTACTGGGTCGTCCAAGGAGCAAGTCCAAACTTATGAGCACTATTCGATTTCGTTCCGATAAGTCTATCCCAACTAAGAAGGGTTGGTTTTGATGTGATTGCTAGAGCAAATGCATGTAAACAATGTAAACAATCTAAGGAAACTAGAGATAGTGTCACTACCGAGGCAAAATGTGTACTCTAGGGAACTACTTCACTTATGTGTGTTTTTAGACTCCAAGAATTCAATTTCATGCAAGAACAATCAAGTTAGATGATTAGATTAAGGCATGCTACTATTAAATCAAATTCAATCGCTAGATGTTTTTACTTGATTTAAGGAAGAAGCACCTCGCACGTGAGCTTCAATCGCTAGATGTTGTTAGCTCACGTCCTACTCAAGGTTCTCAATCATTAGCGCTAGCTCAATGATCAATAGCCAATAAGCGGTTTAAGATCAAGCCTATCTCAATGCCAAGATGGGTCACGCTAGTGATCACCACCTAACAAGGGTGAATCTACTTCGTTCTAGAACTCTTAGTCTCGTTCGCTAGAACACTCAACCTCAAATTCATGTTTCTAGACCACTTAGGCATTTTATCAAACACTTGGTAGGCATAGAATTGACATTACATCCAAGTAGATTCACAATCATCCAAACATGTTATTCTAACATTGATTCATTATAGTTTAGGAGTATTAACATACATAAGGTCCATAGGACCTTAGAATACAAAACACAACTCACAAATCATGTTCATAGACAAAAACAAATTGTATTGAGTACATAGATGAAAATACAATGGAAGGAATGAACCAATCTAGTGTAGATAGTCTTCTTCCACCCTTTGAATCTTCAATCTTCAATGGATGATCCTCCCTTGAAGCCTTGATAGCTTGTTCTCTCTAGAAACCCTCAATTTCGTGCCCCAAAAACCCTAGCTCGAATCCCCCAAAAATCCCCCTCTAGTCAAAACCATTATTTTCTATTTATAAGTTCGAAAAGCAAAAATCTGATTTTCAGGGAAGACCCGGGCGGGTCTTTTGGGACTCGGACGAGCCTTGGCTGAGGCCGAGCAATGTGTAGCTGGGACTCGGGCGGGATTGGTTAGACCCGGGCGGGTCTTTTGGAGTGTTGCATATGCGAGACTCGGGCGCTGCATATGCGGGTCTTTTGGGTCTTTTGGAGTGTTGCATATGCGAGACTAGCGCGCTGCATATGCGAGACTCGGGCGAGCTTCCGGTGGCTGTTTGGAGGTCTTAACGTCCGAATTAGGTCCTGGCTTAAACTAAAGAGTTGTAGCCCTTTAAGTAATCTTTCTAAAAAGCTTTGAATCAACTAAATCGGACACTAAATATGATCTGTGGGTCCAAAATACTCCGGCAAGGTCGGTTTGCCCTGTTTTACCTGAAACACCTTATTTTGCTCCGAAACATCGGTTTTCTTCGAGAATTGATCTTTTTGAGCCCAAGGACCGTAGGATTGGTTTCTAACATGAAATAGCAAGCAAGAGGGTCAAATGGCATCGAATTAGCATCGGGAATGGACCAAAACTCTTCGTAAATGGATATGTAAATGAGTCGTGAATTCGACTCATCAAAACACTCCACACTTAGAGTTTGATCGTCCCGAGCAAACAATAAAATCAAGCCAAAGAGAAACAAATGGCGAATAGCTAGGTCATTATGTTCAACGACCATTCGCTCCTATCATCCATTTAATGTCTCAAACTTTTATTTCTAACTACTCTAACACATATTTACAATCTAACTCCTTTTCGTAGGTGTTACGAGTGCATTTAGCATATGCACCAAGCCTTTAAACCCCTAGGCTACCCTAGTGGACGAGTTATAGTCTCGTGAGAGTTTTTAGAAACGGGAATACTCACAAATCCCAAAATGCACTTATCCCATAAGAATGAATTCAAGAGTGCTCAACCAAGGCAAGGATTTCTCAAAACCAATCCCTCACCCCAAGCTAGTACAACCATCACAATATCATCAAAAGAACTTTCGAACCATTTAAGTATCCCATGAGGTTGTGCATTCAAGATCATCAATACTAGAGCTTTCAAATGTCTAATCCAATGATCTACTCATTTTCAAGGCAATACAATAGAAGCTTCCGGTGGCTATTTGGAGGTCTTAACGTCGGAATTAGGTCCTGGCTTAAACTAAAGAGTTGTAGCCCTTTGAGTTATCTTTCTAACAAGTTTTGAATCAAATAAATCGGACACCAAATGCGATCTGTGGGTCCAAAATACGCCGGCAAGGTCGGTTTGCCCTATTTTGCCCGAAACACCATATTTTGCTCCGAAACTTCGGTTTTCTTCGAGAATTGATCTTTTTGAGCCCAAGGACCGTAGGATTGGTTTCTAACCTGAAATAGCAAGCAAGAGGGTCAAATGGCATCGAATTAGCACCGGGAATGGACCAAAACTCTTCGTAAATGGGTATGTAAATAAGTCGTGAATTCGACTCATCAAGATCATCTTAGAATGACTTTGTCGTTCAGAATACACTGTCCAACAGCCAAGAAGCTCCGGCCAAAGCTCCGGCCAGATTCCGGCCAAGCTCCGGCCTAGCTCCGATGGAGCTCCGACCTAGCCCAACCAACCTCCGACCAGTTCCAGCCTAACTCCGGTCAAGATCCGGTACTTATTATTCAAATCAGTTGGTTTCTACTATTCACTTCGGTTTGGTTTTGGATTTCGGTTGGCCTCTACTATTCAAGTCGGTTGGCTTATGGATGATACAAAGAAAGATAGTTGGCTTTGGATAAGCCATTGCAAGTGGCCAAGTCGTGGCCTTTGAAGAGGCAAGTGCAAACACAAGTGGATGTGTTCTTATCCTCTTCCAAGCCATGTGGGGTGTCATATGGAAGAGCCAATCAAATGGCTAGCTTTTGGGATATTTCCATGCCAAAAACTTAGCCCCCAAGTCTTCCTTTTCCTATAAATAGAGAGCTTGCCTCATGTAATACACATTAGGAAGTTGAGAGCTTATCTCTCTTCTTCACACCTCAATACAAACACACAATTTCCTTTGTTGATTTCCGATTTGCTTCTACTTGTTCTTGCTTTGTTCTTGTGATTTCTTTACTTTTCCTTGCACTAAAGCCATGGCTACTTGTATTCCTTGACATGAATACAAGTAGCTAAAGCTTCTCTTTACTTTCCAAGTCCGAAGCTCACTTTTACTTTCCCTAGTACTTGTTCTTGATTTGGAGCTCCTCTCCTTTACTTTCTTGTCTTGATAAGGTCACGGCTACTTGTATTCCTTGACATGAATACAAGTAGCTAAAGCCTTCCTTTACTTTTGTTGTCAAAGCCACGACTTTCCCTTTATTTTCTTGTTGTTTTCGGTTACAAAAAGCTCTGGGTTACAGCCTCCGCTGAGGAGGGGTCTGCAAGTCCAAATGCCCTCCTGATCCTTGTGATCCTGCTGGTCCAGCCTCCCCTGCACCATCATCATTTGGTCCTCCCTGATTTCCTAGGATGAATCCAGGTGGGATGAAGTCTGTGGTGTCTTGGGAAGTGCATGAAACAACAGTTTGAGCATCAGTTATCATTTAAAATGAAAGTCCTTCTCATTGAAGGTAACATATCTGGCTCTAATAACTTTATATGCATCAGGTTGTATAACAAGTAATTTATATCCCTTACAACCACTAGGATAGCTGACGGAGCCCACCGCACTGTCGTTAAGGTGCGATGTTCTCTGTGCAAAAGCAAATTTATATCTCCGATACTCGCGACTTAACTATTTTTGGTAATAAGTGGTAAGTACGGGTCGAACCCAAGGGAATTAGGTGATTAATTGTTCTTTCGAAAAGGGGGATTTAAATTAAGCAGTTGGGGGGGGGTGTTTTTGGTTTTTAGTACTGAAAGGTAAAGTAACAGTTGATATTACGATTAAAGGAAAGATTCGGTTTTAGGGGCCTTGTATCATAGCCTGTTTATCATTGACCTCTAATGATCATACTAAGTGTTCAAAAGTGTATCAAGGCCATTTCAAGCACTTGATTTGCCACACTGTCTAGCCCATTTCAAGGTCATAGAGCACTTGTTCTATTTAGACTAGCACCCCATTTCAAGGTATACTAGCCTATGTGCATCCATTTGATCAATCATTTCCGATCAATCCAAAAGGTGTTTTAAAGAGGTCGAACTCCTCAGATAAGCTTTGCCATTTCAAGCATCCACTCACCCGAGTATGTTCACGAACCCCACGGAAGAGTTTTGCCATTTCAAGCATCCACTCAACCTTGGAAGTTCTGACCTAATATGTGGCACATAGAACATGTTTTGAACACATAGAGGCACTAAGAGTAGGGTCTAAAACATTGTATGATACAAGCACTCCCCTTCAACCGAATGAAGGGTTTAGCTACGAATATCCATGGAACAGGACATCATAGCTAAGTGCGTTGAAAAGTAAAGGTTTTTGAAAGACAGTAAAGTAAAGTTTTCGAAAGTAAAGACAGGAAAGTAAAGTTGCTGAATTCAAAAGGCAGTAAAGTAAATAAGAGAATACTTACAAAAACCGTTGAAAGTGCTAAAGCTTCGATTCCAAAGTGAAGTGATTACAAGGATGGTGTTGTGAATCTAGAGAGAAGTGAGAGCTTCTCTCACTACTTGTGGTATGAGATGTTGGAATGAGATGGGATGATGATACAAGGAGAGGAGGGTTCCTTTTATAGGCTAAGGGAGGCAATAAGGATGTGACACTTGGCTCAAGGGGATTGGGGTGCTTCAAAGCCGCCGGGGTGAGTCACCATGGCCAAAAGCCGCCGGCCACACTTGTCTTCTTCATGGCCAAAGCCGCCGGGCTTGTGAGGAGAAGAGAGGAGTAGCCGCCCCCCATGAGGTGGCAAGGGAGTGGTTGAGAGCTTTGTGATCTTTTTCCCAAAAGCCATCGGTCCTTTCAGCTCCGGACTGACTCTGATTGCCCTTCGGTTGGACTTGTTTTGAGTGATTCCACGTCCGGTTCTTGAAAGTCAGAATTTGGTCATGACCTGGAATGACTCGTAATTCATATTCAGCTTTAAAAGTCCTTTTTAGCTCGTATTCTCTCTAGCCTTCAAAATACCCTGTAGATAAATATCGGAACTAACAAGCAAAAGTTAAATAGACAAAGAGTCTAATTTGGTGGGTTTAACTGTGTTTATGATTCATACAATTATGGTCCATCAGATCACCCCACACTTTTAGTTGTTCGTCCCAAACAATGCTTTTTAAAGGGCGGCACACACAATCCAAGTAAAAACTTTAAATATGAAAGTGAGATTGTGGGACTAGATTTATCCTAATTCATGCATTACTTACTTATTACCAAATTAAAATGTGTAAATACTTAGAAGAAACTTGATACTTGTACTGATGAGTCGTATTTATACGACTCATTGAGTCAACAAATCCCATCAATTCCTGCACTTTATTATGCAAACAGTTACTTCTTAGTGTTGTTTTGCATTTCAGGTGATTTGGAAGCTCTAGGAGGAAACGTGCATAAAAGACGGCATTTTATGCCAAAAACATCACAATGGCAGATTGACCTTTGGAGCTTCACCGGAGGACTGGGAATGCACCGATGATCAGAAAAATACGAGACACATGCCGTTGCGTAGGTGACTCAATTCCCTACAACTCTCTAGTTCACACCGAGAGCATCCGAGGTCGTTTGGAAGGTCAAATCGAGAGCCGAAGTCAAAACAGATGCGCAGAATGGATGAACAGTGTTTCCGGCCGTGAACAATACTTCCGGTGGTGAACAGTAACTCCGGCAGTGAACAGTAACTCCGGCAGTGAACAGTGATTTTCGGGAAATTTCCCAATTTCATCCTAGGCGGTTTAGAAGCTCCTGGAAGGTTCTGGAAGTCCCTGGAAGGTTCTGGAAGTCACTGGAAGACTCTGGAAGACTTGCACAAGAAGTTAACTTAGAGATCAAGCAAAGTCGGATTTGGAAACTTTTCCTAATTTGTCTTTTGGGCCACCGATTTGACCTAGTCCAAGAGGGAATTTCGTGCCCTACTCCACCCTATAAATAGAGGAGCTCATAAGCCTTTCAAATCGTCCCAAAACGTGGAGAGTTCCTCTCTCCATAAATTTCCTCCCTCTCGGCCAAAACCCTAGCTTTGCTCCGCCTCTTCCTCCACCGTTGCTCAGCCCTAGCGCCACCGTGCACTGCCCTTGCTCAGCCATTACTCAGCCCTCACGGCCCGGTCTACAGTCTTCCTCGGTTTTAGTGAAGTTGTCTTCGTTCTTTTACTTATTGCATTGTTCTTCATGACCATGTGTAACTAAAACCCTTATTCGGGTTAGGGTTAAATAATTGTGACTTATGTTTTTGAGATTTGAATCTTAATGCTTGTTTCGTTATTCGATTAAATCGTTTGTGCTCATTATTTGGATTGAATTGTGAAGTTAAGTGGAGGCTTGGAATGGCAAAGCTTAACTGATCAATTCAACTCCCCTATTTGCTATTTGTTGATACTAGAGAGCTATTAACAAGTAGTGCACTAATTCGATATATCTTGGAATGGAATATTGAATTATTAGGTTTAATTGTGGTGTAGGCGTCTGGAAAGACACTACTTTATGTTATAACTTGGAATGGAAGTAACCACACTTAGGAATTAGAAACACGATAATTAGAAATCAATGATAAAACCAAGTCACAATTGAATAATACCCTAACCTGAATATCTTCTCTGAATTGATACACCTTAGCAATTTTCGTGCCTTATTACTGTTTCTTAAACTGTTGCTTTCACCCAATTGTCTTTTATTTCCTTTTCAGAACGAAGTAGTAACCATCTAGCTCCCTTGGGTTCGACCCTTGCTTGCCGCTGTACTAACCCACAGTTTGAAGTAAGGAAATTATAAATTGTTTTTGCACAGGTACGACGACAGCCTGTTCAAAATGGCGCCGTTGCCGGGGAGCTAAGCACGGTGAAATTTGTTCTTCCTTTAATTTTTCATTTCTTTTCTGTTTGCTTAATTCGAAATTTGCTATTCGGTGACTTCAATAATTCGAAAATCCCAACTGTTTGCTTTTTGTTTTCCATTCTTTTCGATTTCCAATTTCTAGCAGTTAGAGGGTTCTGTCACCAAGACTTACGAGTCTAAGGAAATTGGGTTTTAAGTGGGACCGCTGTGACCCCTCCAATTTCCTGGGGACCCTTTGCTGCTAGTCTGTTCTTGCTATCTCGGTGCTATGCTAGCTTGCACGTTTTTCTGATTCACTTGCAGATTCGACATGACTTCCTACTACGGAAGTGAGCCGTGGAATTATGGGGAGTACTATCCACCACCCTCCCGACAAGAAGTCCGAGAAATGATCATGCACCTTGAGCAATCCCGGGATGAAACTTTGGATGAGTACTTACGGTACTTTGATTCCCTTGTGATAAGCTGCCCGCACCATGGATTCACAGACTTATTTCTTCTTCAAGTGTTTCTCGCCGGGATGTTACCACATGAGTGGAGTTGGCTCACTGAGGAGGCAGGATGCTCGGTCTATGACATGACCATAAGTGCTATTTGGGACTTGATAGACGATTTGGCCGAGAGATCAAGACCAATACAAGATCAGACCGAGGCACTAGAGGACAAAGAGAAAGAGTTGACAGCTAGCATCCAACAGTTGGCCAACATAGTGGAGCAATCTCGGGCCGAAAACAAGAGAGACTTGGCCGAGTTATCAGGAACATTGTTCGACTTGAATCAGATCGTGTCCGAGTTGATGAGAAAGCAGGAAGAAGATGTCGGTACAAAAACAGAGGAGGACATGGCAGAGGCTCTAATAGAACCTATCTTGGAGCCCATAGAACCGGCAGAAGATGAGGACCAATGGTTGAAGGAAGAAGAGCTCCAGTGGGACTACCCCGAATGTTTGGAAGAAGACATCCCGCTGGCACCTCAGGAAGAGCCGACCGGGCCACTCGAGTCAGACCTCATTATCAAGCTGCCCGAGACATGCTCAGACCTCATTACAGACCTACCCGAGGCAGAACCGGTCAAAGCAACCGAGGAAATCAAGGTCACATCCATTGAAGGTTCTACCTCAGTAAAGGGCGCGGACCTCTCTACAATTTATGCGCGGACGTATGAAGAATTACCGATAAATCAAGAGACGTCCGCGGCAGTTAAACAGGAGACGTCCCCGGGAAGGATCAATTCAGGTAAGGACCCAGGTATTCTCGCACTCACCAGTGATATTGACTCCTACATTTTGCAGACGGGAGATGCCAGCGCTCACAGCCCTATCGCACTCACCCTGGGACAATCGGCCATCTCAGACATTAGGACCAAGAATGACATGGGAACAAAAAGGTTGTCACCTGAATTTGCTGGAAAAAGATCAAACTACCATGTTCGTAAGGATTCTGACCATCCGTATATGAGGAAGAGACCGCGACATAACACGTTTGGATGGAAACCAGGATGGAGAAACACGAGAGCACCACTGGATAAGGGCTATGAGCATCATAGAGGAGTAGAAAGATTTGACCTCACACGTCCATGGGATCCTAACTTGTGATCCCTAAAGAGGTACTGTCGAGCCAACGACGTTAAACAAAGGCGCTCGCAGGGAGGCAGCCCTGCACGGTTTGCACGTTTTTTTACATTTCAGTTTATTTACTTACTATGTTTATTTATGAGTCATTATTGTCACATTGTACATGGGAAAGGAGATGATCTTTATGCAGGGACAGAGGCGAACGTATCAGAGATGTTAGCAACAGACTGTATCCGGCATGAGTAGTTCACACCTCGAATAAGTTGCGTCGAGAAACATGAGCGTTTACAGATTTTGTCACAAAGACTTACGAGTCTAAGGAGGTTGGGTTTTAAGTGAGACCGATGTGACTCCTCCAACCTCCTGGGAATCTGTTATTCGTCTTAATGCCATTGACGCAGACCTTTCGGTGTGCAACAAACTCACGCTACGATGCAAGCTCCAATGGTGCTCTTCGAGGACTCACAGGAGAATTATCAGTAGTCTCTGATTGTCACGCACGCACGAGGGAAGTGCCTGTCCTTACTCTATTTCCTTATTTATTTATTGCATGCATTTGTGAGTCTAGATTTGAGTCATGCCGTGAGGACACGGCTCATTTCAAAAGTGTGGGGTGGGAGAGTCAGTCATTGAGTCAGCACGTTTATTTACTGCACCCTGCACAGAGTCAGCACGTTTCCCATGATTTTTAAAATTTTTGTACATGATACTTCACTATTTCCTAGACTTGCAGTATTGGATAATGATTCGGTGAAATAGATATAGCTGATTTTACATGCATGTCTTTGATGAAACTTGATTTGTACGACTAACATGTGATCTTAAATTTTTTGCGTGCCTTTGTTAGTTGAGATAAACAGGGATGTGGAGTTGATAGAAACGCCCTAGAAAGACTTGACAGATCATTCAAAGACCGAACTCAGGATGTATGGTTATGTGGAGCTCGTGGAGGCTAGCACTTCGAGGCAACATAGTACGAGTCTGCTCCGCCACTGCGGTACCCTTTGCGGTTGGTCGGGACGGGAATACTTCACACCGTCCAAGCTCTAGTCCAAGTAGCCGAGAAAATAGGCAAGCGACCCTTGACTTGACCCGTGTCAAAAGGACGAGGATGAGTGAGAGCAGGAAGGTTTCTAATCCGAGTAACCGGGAAAATAGACGAGCGACCCTCGGCTTGACTCGCGTCAAAAGGAGAAGGAACCACGGTTCGAGCAAGTCACAATCCGCACTACAAAGCATCAAATCCATCATCATTGTGAAGGTTTGCACCGAAACAAGTGAAGAGTACCACTGATACATCAAAACCAGACACTATAGCTGACCGAAAAGCACTCCAGTACTTGAGCCCGAATCTATCACGTGCAAGAAAAAGCAGCGAGACATAACCATAGTCCAGCGAGATCGAGTCCGAGAATGAGGGTTCATGGGTCTAAAAAGGGCTATCTCCCGATACATCCGAATTGATTTGCATCTCGGCCCAAAGGTAACACGTATCTTTAACCCATGTTTTCGCACAAAGATATTAGTAGCAAGCATGCATAACAGGCGAGATCTAGAGTAATCAATTCATGTCCATGTAGCACGTCTAGGATGACCGAAGCATTGTGGTGTTTACATTATTCATTCCTCTTATGACCTAGTTCTTGTTCGGGACGAACAAGTTTAAGTGTGGGGTGGTTTGATGAGTCGTATTTATACGACTCATTGAGTCAACAAATCCCATCAATTCCTGCACTTTATTATGCAAACAGTTACTTCTTAGTGTTGTTTTGCATTTCAGGTGATTTGGAAGCTCTAGGAGGAAACGTGCATAAAAGACGGCATTTTATGCCAATAACATCACAATGGCAGATTGACCTTTGGAGCTTCACCGGAGGACTGGGAATGCACCGATGATCAGAAAAATACGAGACACATGCCGTTGCGTAGGTGACTCAATTCCCTACAACTCTCTAGTTCACACCGAGAGCATCCGAGGTCGTTTGGAAGGTCAAATCGAGAGCCGAAGTCAAAACAGATGCGCAGAATGGATGAACAGTGTTTCCGGCCGTGAACAATACTTCCGGTGGTGAACAGTAACTCCGGCAGTGAACAGTAACTCCGGCAGTGAACAGTGATTTTCGGGAAATTTCCCAATTTCATCCTAGGCGGTTTAGAAGCTCCTGGAAGGTTCTGGAAGTCCCTGGAAGGTTCTGGAAGTCACTGGAAGACTCTGGAAGACTTGCACAAGAAGTTAACTTAGAGATCAAGCAAAGTCGGATTTGGAAACTTTTCCTAATTTGTCTTTTGGGCCACCGATTTGACCTAGTCCAAGAGGGAATTTCGTGCCCTACTCCACCCTATAAATAGAGGAGCTCATAAGCCTTTCAAATCGTCCCAAAACGTGGAGAGTTCCTCTCTCCATAAATTTCCTCCCTCTCGGCCAAAACCCTAGCTTTGCTCCGCCTCTTCCTCCACCGTTGCTCAGCCCTAGCGCCACCGTGCACTGCCCTTGCTCAGCCATTACTCAGCCCTCACGGCCCGGTCTACAGTCTTCCTCGGTTTTAGTGAAGTTGTCTTCGTTCTTTTACTTATTGCATTGTTCTTCATGACCATGTGTAACTAAAACCCTTATTCGGGTTAGGGTTAAATAATTGTGACTTATGTTTTTGAGATTTGAATCTTAATGCTTGTTTCGTTATTCGATTAAATCGTTTGTGCTCATTATTTGGATTGAATTGTGAAGTTAAGTGGAGGCTTGGAATGGCAAAGCTTAACTGATCAATTCAACTCCCCTATTTGCTATTTGTTGATACTAGAGAGCTATTAACAAGTAGTGCACTAATTCGATATATCTTGGAATGGAATATTGAATTATTAGGTTTAATTGTGGTGTAGGCGTCTGGAAAGACACTACTTTATGTTATAACTTGGAATGGAAGTAA
Organism: Rhodiola kirilowii; assembly: GCA_033675215.1. Lineage (NCBI taxonomy): Eukaryota > Viridiplantae > Streptophyta > Magnoliopsida > Saxifragales > Crassulaceae > Rhodiola > Rhodiola kirilowii. Next base: position 25,716,477 of record CM066200.1, read on the forward strand.
CCACACTTAGGAATTAGAAACACGATAATTAGAAATCAATGATAAAACCAAGTCACAATTGAATAATACCCTAACCTGAATATCTTTTCTGAATTGATACACCTTAGCAATTTTCGTGCCTTATTACTGTTTCTTAAACTGTTGCTTTCACCCAATTGTCTTTTATTTCCTTTTCAGAACGAAGTAGTAACCATCTAGCTCCCTTGGGTTCGACCCTTGCTTGCCGCTGTACTAACCCACAGTTTGAAGTAAGGAAATTATAAATTGTTTTTGCACAGGTACGACGACAGCCTGTTCATGTACCTTCGTGCCGAGATGCAAATTAATTTGGATGTTTCGGGAGATAGCCCTTTTTAGGCTCTTGGACTGCATTCTCGGGATCGACTTGCACTATATGGTTTCCTTGTAGCTTTCTCTAGCACGTGATTTGGTTCGGGTTTCACTGAGTTGAGTACTTTGATTTCTATTTGGCGAGGGACAGCTTTTGTAGTGAATCGGCCTTTGGCCTTTGGCATTTGATATTGAGTTGGAGATTCTTCACTTTTGTTCGGTTAAAACCTTCACAATTTTGGCCTTTGGCCTTTGATTAGCTTCTTTGAGCTTTTGCTTCTTTGTGACTTGCTAGTCCATTTTCTCAGCCTTTTTGGGAGGTCCAATCGTCGCCCGCAAGCATATGGAAATACCTCCCCGCTCTTTCTCATCCTCGCCGTTTCGCGCGGGTCAAGATGAGGGTCGCTCATCTATTTTCCCGGTTACTAGGACTAGAGGTAGGACGGTTTGATTCCCGTCCCGCCTCTTGCATAAACGCTGCACGGCGGAGATGACTTCAATCTTCACTGAAACCCGAAGTGCAGCCTCCACTGACTTCGAAAACCATATAGTTAGATTCGATCCTTCGAGTGCTTGCCAAGCCTCTCTAGGGCAGTTTATGTCAACTCCACATCCTCTGTATATCTCAGTACAAAGGGACAAATGAGAAGTTACATTCTAAGTTTTTAAACAGTTGAATTTTCACAAGGTAAATGCATGAATTTAGATCTATCTTTTTCACATTCTCAAGTTCATATTTTCAAAAAGATAATATTAAGGGAAAAGGAAAAAGAAAAACATGTTAATTAACTATGTACACAGGCGGTTCTCACCCCACACTTTTGAACGAAGGTGTGCCTTTCAGCACGACATAGTTCAAAAGTCATGCAAATATATTCAACAGAAGGAAATGACATTAAGGAAAAGAGAAGAACTGAACGCCCTTTTACTGTGTCATGTCGTGGAACGTCATAGCTTGAGCTGGATAATCGAGGGAGTTCGGCTGGGGCCTTGAACTCTCAGCGCGGGCCCGGTAATTTCTCGGAAGCTGCCTGGCTGATCTGATCTTGCTCCAAAAACCGATTCCTACAAGGGGTCATTCCTTCTATACAAAAAGTGGGTGAGAGCGACTTATGGTAAAAACTAAATGACAGAAAGGAAACTTACTGAAAGTAAGATAGGTGTCGGGTTACCTCCCGACCAGTGCCTTTGTTTAACGTCGTTGGCTCGACACAAGGGTCTCACAAGTTTGGATCCCATGGGCGGCTCAGGTTGAATTTTGCCGCAGCTCTTGAGTTGATTCTAGCCTTGACTTTTCCTGATTCCTTGTGAGATGATGTGCTTGGGTCCTGTTCCTATGGTTCTGGTGGTTTCTCCTTCCAACGTCTCTGAGAAGGCGAGGGACCTTTCTCTACTAGCCTCTTGAATTGGGTTCTCTTATGTTTAGGGCTGCCTTGTCTAGTTGTGGCGCAAAAATGCTCCATCGAGGAGTCGGTCTGCATAGGCCCTTTTCCCATCCTCCTTTTAGTCTCTTCATTGATCACATAGTTTTCTGCAATTTGCCTATTGATCAAGGGGAAAAGTTTGGAAGCTTGCATCTTAAGGCTTGGTTCTGTCTCATCATGTCCGTCAGTGAGGATCTGGTCTCGGATGGTCTCGGCTGCTTGGGTAATGAAAGTCGGGTATGACTCGGGCAGCTCGCTAGTGGTATTCTGGACTTCCTCCTCTGCTGGCACGGTCTCAGGTTCCCATGAAAGCTTTTCCTCGTTGCTTCCGGTGCTTTCTATATTTGATTCTTCTGATGGTTCGGGAGTTTCTTCTGATGGCTCAGGAGTTTCTTCTGATGGCTCAGGAGTTTCTTCTTTTTTCATCTCTGGACCAGCCTCCACTATCTGTATTCCTCTATTAGGTCGGAGCATTGGCCTTCATTTTGTGGCTTTGGCCAAGTCGTCTATAACATCCCACATTTGAATCAGGGATAAGTGCATGGCTGATCCTCCCACTGCGTCATTGATCCTTGAGAACTCATCGGCCCTCATCCCACAAAGAAATTTTTGAAGAAGAAACACCTCCGTGAATCCATTGTGCGGGCAGCGTGAGACGATGGTGTCATAGTACGTGTAGTATTCATCTAAAGTCTCATCCCGGGATTGCTGAAGGAAGATGATCTTCTCGCGGGTGTCATGTCGTAAGGATGAGGGGGAGAATTCTTTCAGAAATTTAGCGCGAAGGTCCACGTAATATTTTTCACAACTAGCAGTTGATGTATAATACCATACTCTCGCAAAGTCGGTTAAAGAGTGTTCAAAACATTTTAATTGAAACTCTTCTAACGTTACATTTTCGGGTTTCATGTGACGACTTATATGGTAGAAATGTTGGCAGTGTATTACTGGGTCTTCTCCGGTGGTACCTCCAAACTGAGGAAGATGTCGAGTCATCCATGCATACATAGTGGGCAGTGCGATGAAGAAGTGAAAAGGGAAAAAAAAGAACAACTAATCGAAGGCTAACTCCCCGGCAACGGCGCCAGTTTTGACGGAGCCCACCGCACTATCGTTAAGGTGCGATGTTCTCTGTGCAAAAGCAAATTTATATCTCCGATACTCGCGACTTAACTATTTTTGGTAGTAAGTGGTAAGTACGGGTCGAACCCAAGGGAATTAGGTGATTAATTTTTCTTTCGAAAAGGGGGATTTAAATTAAGCAGTTGGGGGGGAGTTGTTTTTGGTTTTTAGTACTGAAAGGTAAAGTAACAGTTGATTTTACGATTAAAGGAAAGATTCAGTTTTAGGGGCCTTGTATCATAGCATGTTTATCATTGACCTCTAATGATCATACTAAGTGTTCAAAAGTGTATCAAGGCCATTTCAAGCACTTGATTTGCCACACTGTCTAGCCCATTTCAAGGTCATAGAGCACTTGTTCTATTTAGACTAGCACCCCATTTCAAGGTATACTAGCCTATGTGCATCCGTTTGATCAATCATTTCCGATCAATCCAAATGGTGTTTTAAAGAGGTTCCAACTCCTGAGATAAGCTTTGCCATTTCAAGCATCCACTTACCCGAGTATGTTCACGAACCCCACGGAAGAGTTTTGCCATTTCAAGCATCCACTCAACCTTGGAAGTTCTGACCTAATATGTGGCACATAGAACAGGTTTTGAACACATAGAGGCACTAAGAGTAGGGTCTAAAACATTGTATGATACAAGCACTCCCCTTCAACCAAATGAAGGGTTTAGCTACGAATATCCATGGAACAGGACATCATAGTGATGGACCATAATTATACGAATCAAAAACATAGTAAAACCCACCAAATTAGACTGTTTGTCTATCTAACTTCTACTTGTTAGTCCCGATATATTTCTACACGGTATTTTGGCGCTTAGAGAGAAAACACGCTAAGGAGAGGATTTTATGCTGAAAAGATGTTACGAGTCATTCCAAGGTCAAGATCAGACGCTGAACGAAGAAATCTCAAGATCCTGACATTGTCTTCTTCATGGCCAAAGCCGCCGGGCTTGTGAGGAGAAGAGAGGAGTAGCCGCCCCCCTTGAGGTGGCAAGGGAGTGGTTGAGAGCTTTGTGATCTTTTTTCCAAAAGCCATCGGTCCTTTCAGCTCCGGACTGACTCTGGTTGCCCTTCGGTTGGACTTGTTTTGAGTGATTCCACGTCCGGTTCTTGAAAGTCAGAATTTAGTCATGACCTGGAATGACTCGTAATTCATATTCAGCTTTAAAAGTCCTTTTTAGCTCGTATTCTCTCTAGCCTTCAAAATACCCTAAAGATAAATATCGAAACTAACAAGCAAAAGTTAAATAGACAAATAGTCTAATTTGGTGGGTTTAACTGTGTTTATGATTCATACAATTATGGTCCATCAATAGCCTAACATGACAGTTTTAATGGCCCTAGGTTCCAGTTTTCCTTCAGATACTTTAGCATAAGGTGTACACCCAAATGGTCTTAAATGATCTAAGTGAATTTTCTTATTCAACCACATCTCAAGGGGCACTTTAAAATCAATGGCAGAACAGGGTGATCTATTAATCAAATAAGCAGCACAAGTCACAGCTTCACCCCACATAGAACTCTTCAGGCCTGAGCTAATTAGCATACATCTAGCCTTTTCTAAAAGTGTTCTATTCATTCTTTCAGCCACTCCATTCTGTTGTGGTGTATATGGAACAGTTAAGTGTCTTTTGATACCATTTGCAACACAAAAATCATCAAATTGTTTATTGCAAAATTCTAAGCCATTATCAGTTCTCAAGCATTTAACATTCAAGTCTGTCTCACTTTCAACAGATAATTTCCAGGCTTTAAAACAATCAAGTGCTTCTGTTTTGAATTTCATCAAATAAATCCATACTCTTCTAGTGAAATGGTCAAAAAATGAGACAATAACTCCTACCACCAGCAGAAAATACTTGGGCAGGGCCCCAAAAGTCACAATGCACATATTCAAGCTTTTCATTAACAGTCATCTTTGATTTACCAAAAGCATGTGCAGTTTTCTTCCCAAGTATACAGATTTCACAGAATTCAATATCACAAGGCTTTTTCTTGATTAGTCCATTTTTAAACAAGTGAAACAAGCCTTTGTAACCAATGTGTCCAAGCCTAGCATGCCATAGCTTAGTTTCATCCAAATTTTTATCATTAGCATTGATGGGATGTATTTGTACGACTCATTATATCAGTTAAACCCACCAAATTAGACACTTTGTCTTAATAACTTTTACTTGTTAGTTCTATTTTGCTTTTCAGGCATTTTGGAGGTCTTAAGAAGAAGCAAGCTTAAAAAAGGAGATTTGTGCCAAAAAGCATCACTAGTCAATTCTGGCCGAGGAAATTCGACCATGGCCCGAGGAAAATTCAGCCAGGCCCGAGAAGTCTCGACCTGGGACCGAGAAAAGCCAGTCGGGGACCGAGAAAACCAGCCGGGCCACGTCCGAGAAATGTCGAACCCAGTCCGAGAAGATGTCTCGAGAAGAACAGTAAATGTCCGGTCACTGGCCCGAGAACGAGTACCGAGAAACACCAGTCCCCGCCCGAGCATCGCCCAGGCCACGCCCAGGCGGTCTAGCTCTGAATTCAAGTTGCCCGGGCAAACGAGCTTATATGACAAATCCACCTCGAGCAAAGTGATCAAAATGGAAAATAAGGTGGACAATGTTGGAAAACCAAGGAGAATGCTCGGGCAGATTGTCAGTTGGCCTAATTCCAAAGCAAAGGCCCTGCGCGCATAGGCACCGAAACTAAGTAGCTCGACCAAACCATGAAATCTGGCAATTCTGGCTCGGTTTAAGTGTTTTAAATGCCCAATAACTTTGACAATCTCACTTCCCAGACAAAATGCCCGAGTGGAACCAACCGATGCCTGAGCATTACCCGAGGAGCCCATGCCCGACAGAGAGAACGTAGGCCACGACCAGGTCCCGGCTAGATTCCGGCAAAACGACTTCGGCCATTAGTCTTAAAATCACTTTCCCATTCCAAATCCGCAGTCCAAGATCCAAAGGCCTCCGACCAAAATTCCTGCCAAATTTCGGCCAACTCCGGACAAACTCCGGCCAAGCTCCGATCAAGTACAACCAGACCCAACCAAGTTCCGGCCAAGAGGAACTAACCACAAACCGAATTCCCAATATTCCGGTTGGTTTCTACTATTCATTTTGGTTAGCATTTGGACTTCGGTTGGCTTTGGATTCAAGTCGGTTGGCTTATGGTTGATGCAAAACAAGTTAGTTGGCTTTGGATGATGCCAAGGCAAGTGGGCAAGTTGTGGCACATGGGAAGGCAAGTGCAAACACAAGTGGGGAGGCTCTTATCCTCTTCCACTCCATGTGGGGTGGCATATGGAAGAACCAATCAAATGGCTAGCTTTTGGGATATTTCAATTGCAATACTTAGTCCCCAAGTCTTCCTTTTCCTATAAATAGAGGCCTTAAGCCTTAGAAATAGTTGGACCATCCCATGCTCACTTTAGGGAGAAGAGAGCTTATCTCTCTTCTCCACACTTCAATGAAAATTGACGGATGCACAGTCGTCGTGTGCAAACGTCAAGAATAAATTTATAAGTCCGCTACTCGTGACTTCACTACTGGGTAGCAAGTGGTAAGTAGGGGTCGAACCCAATGGAATTAGGGGGATAAGTTGTTCTTTGAGGGATCGTATAGGCGGGGAACGTGATTTTAGGTTGATTGAGGTTTTAGCGCTTATAACTAAGTGATTTTTTTGGTTGGTTTTGGTTTTTAGTGTGGAAAAGTAAATGACATAAAAGTAAATACTGAAAATAAAGGAAGAAGACTTACAGCGGTTGTTGCGTGATTGGCAAGTCTTCCGGAACGTCAGCAATTGATAATGCAGTTTATACTAAAATTGAAAGTAAGTGCAGGTGGTGTTTAAATCTAAGGAAAGCATTCCGTTTCGGGGGCCTTGTATCATAGCCTGTTTATCATAGACCTTTAGTGATCCTACTAAGTATTTAAACGTGTATCAAGGCCATTTCAAGCGCTCGATTTGCATACACTGTCTAGCCCATTTCAAGGTCGTAGAGCACTTGTTCTATTCAGACTAGCACCCCATTTCAAGGTATACTAGCCTATGTGCATCCATTTGATCAATCATTTCCGATCAAACCAAATGGTGTTTAAAAGAGGTCGAACTCCTCAGATAAGCTTTGCCATTTCAAGCATCCACTTATCCGAGTATGTTCACGAACCCCCACGGAAGAGTTTTGCCATTTCAAGCATCCACTCAACCTTGGAAGTTCTGACCTAATATATGGCACATAGAACAAGTTTTGAATACAAAGAAGAGGCACGAAGAGTATAGCCTAAAACATTTTATGATACAAGTACACCCCTTTAACCGAATGAAGAGTTTAGCTACGAATATCCATAGAGGTGGATACCATAGCTAAGTACTCGAGGGTTTTTGAAAGACAGTAAGTAAAGGAGAATACTCAAGAACCAATAGGAGTAAACTCAAAAACTACTAGAATACTCAAGAACCAACAGGAGTATTATAGATTTAACACAAAAGCTTACAAAAGTGCCCAAAAATCTAGAGAGATAAGTGATGTTTTGAAATGAAGATGGGATTGTGTTTTACAAGTGAAGAGGGGTGTATTTATAGGCTAGGAAAGGAGGAGATGTGGTTTGAGATGAGGACACATGGCAAGCATCCATGGGAGGGGAGGAAAGCCGCCGGTCACATGGGGGGAAGGGAGGAGCTGCCCCCCATGAGTCATCCTTTTCTCAAAGCCGCCGGTCATATGGAGGGGTGGATGAGGTTTTGTGAGTTTTGTGAGGTTTTCACAAAACTATCGGTTCATTTCGGCTCCGGATTGACTCTGGTTGCTCTTCGGTTGGACTTGTTTTGAGTGATTCCAAGTCAGGATCTTAAGATTTCTTCAGTCGGCATCTGGTCGTGACCTTGGAATGACTCGTAATATATTTTCCGCTTAAAAACTCCTCCTTAGCCTGTATTCTCTCTAGACTCCAAAATACCCTGTAGATAAATATCGGAACTAACAAGCAAAAGTTAAATAGACAAACAGTCTAATTTGGTGGGTTTAACTGTGTTTATGATTCATATAATTATGGTCCATCAAAAACACACTTTCACTTGTTCTTGTCCAAGCTCTTGCTCTTGCAAACCTTACTTTCCTTTGTCAATTTCGAGCTCTCTTTACCCTTGTTGTTCTTGCTCACGGTTACTTCACTTTGTTCTTGATTTGTAGCTCCTCTCCCCTTTACTTTCTTGTTCAAAGCCACGGCTACTTGTATTCCTTGACATGAATACAAGTAGCTAATGCTTTCTTTACTTTCATGTCTTGTTACCACAGCCACGGCTACTTGTATTCCTTGACATGAATACATGTAGTTAAGGGTATTGTTCTTGTTACAAAAGCTCACGGTTTCCCTTACTTACTTGTTGTTCTCCTTCACTTGTTCTTGTTTTCGGTTACCTTTTGTTTTCCTAGTTCAAGTGACGGTTACTTGTATTCCATGACATGAATACAAGTAGCTAAGGTTTATATTCGGTTTAGGGGTTCTCTTATACTATGACAATGTTTTGAGACCCTTTTACTTAATGCTTTTTGTGTTCAACTAGTTCTCGTGCCATTATTCGGTTGAACAACAAGGCAAAGCGAATGCATCGAAAGGTCAAAGCTTAGCCGGGTAGTTCAATCCAGATTAGACAACAAAACCAAGTGGATGCATCGAAAGGGCAACGCTTGGTAGAGTAGTCTAATCCTTCTTTAAAACCACTTGGTTGATCGGAAATGTGAGATCAAGTGGCTGCACATAGGCTAATACATCTTGAAAAGGATTATTAGTCTAGGCAGAACTAGAAGTCCATGTCTTGTTTTGGAGTGGATTGTGGTGTAAGCGCTTGAAAAAGCCTTACTTTAGGGTTTAAGTCTTGAAAAGGAATAAATCCACACTTATGAACACAAAGTAGATCATTTGAAGTCAATGATGGATGTGTCACTAGTTGAGACCCTAGACTGAATATCTTTCTTATGTGAATATCTTTCGTCTTTACTTTCTCGCAATTTACTTTTCAGCATTTACTTTCAGCACATTTACTTTCAGTACTTACTTTTCTGTCATTTACTTTTCTGCACTAAAACACTCAAACCCAATTGTCTTTACTTTCTTACATTTCAGCACTTTACTTTACTCACTTTACTTTCAGTCTTTACTTTTACGCACTTTACTTTCCTGCACTTACTTTCAGTCATTTACTTTACGTACTTTACTTTTTCGCATTACTTTCAGCACTTATTTTCAGTTCTTTGCTTTTCAGTATTTACTTTCTGTCATAAAACTACCAAAAAACCCAACCTGTCTTTACTTTATTTTCTTTCTTTTCAAGAACAACTATTCCACACTGACTCTCTTGTGTTCGACCCCTACTTACCGCTCTACTAATCCATAGTGAGCCACGAGTAGTGGACTATAAATGTAAATTTTACAAAGCCTCAACGACGGGCTCTGTCAAATTTTGGCGCCGTTGTCGGGGAGTTGTGCATCGGAATTATTGTTCTCTTTACTTTTTACTTTTTTGTTTTTCTTTCCCTTTTGATACCATGAGGATAGTCGTTGCACATAAAGTTCAGTATGTTTTTATTTTCCCTTAAAATTAAAACTTTTTGAGAATATAAACTTTCATGATGTGAAATAGATAGATCCGAATTCATGCATTTACCTTGTAAAAACTTAACTGTGTGAAAATTTGCGAATTCAACTTTCTGCTTGTACTTTTGTGCTAAGATAAATGTAGGATGTGGAGTTGAAAGAAATGCCCTAGAGAGGCTTGACAAGCACTCAAGGGACCAGATCCTTACTATACTGTTATATGAAGACTGTGGAGGTTAGCACTTCGTGGCTTCTTGGTAAAGAGTGGACTCCACCATGCAGCGTCTATGCAAGAGGCGAGACGGGAATCAAACCGTCCATTCTCTAGTCCGAGTAGCCGGGAAAAGAGGTGAGCGACCCTCAACTTGACCCGCGCCGAAACGACTACAATGAGAAAGAGCGGGGAGGTATTTCCATATGCTCTTGGGCGATGATTGGACCTCCAAAAAATGGAGAAAATGGACATGCAATTCATCAAAGGAGCAAAGCTCACAGAAGAAAAGGAAGAAATCAGCCAAAATGGTGAAACCAAACCGAAGCAAAAAAGTGAAGTACTCAAAGAGTCAAATCAAAGGCCAAAGGCCAAAGTCACTACAAAAAGGTGTCCTTCCAGAGAAAATCAAAGTGCTCAACCGTGAAGCCCGAATCAATCACGTGCTAGAGGAAGCAAGTAGTATAACCATATAGTAAGATCAGATCCGAGAGTGCAGTTTAAAGGCCTGAAAAGGACTATCTCCCAATCATCCAAATTGGTTTGCATCTCGGCTGAAAGGTACAAGTATCTAGTTGCTTTCATGTTTGAGCACAATTTTGTTTGGTAACAAGTAAGTTATGCATGGAACGGTGAAGTCTAGACTAGCATTCTAACATCCATATCTTGGACTTTTTGTTTATTAGTTGTTCCTCTTTTGACCTAAGGGCCTTGTTCGGGACGAACAAGTTTAAGTGTGGGGGTGTGATGGGACGTATTTATACGACTCATTATATCAGTTAAACCCACCAAATTAGACACTTTGTTTTAATAACTTTTACTTGTTAGTTCCATTTTGCATTTCAGGCATTTTGGAGGTCTTAAGAAGAAGCAAGCTTAAAAAGGGAGATTTGTGCCAAAAAGCATCACTAGTCAATTCTGGCCGAGGAAATTCGACCATGGCCCGAGGAAAATTCAGCCAGGCCCGAGAAGTCTCGACCTGGGACCGAGAAAAGCCAGTCGGGGACCGAGAAAACCAGCCGGGCCACGTCTAAGAAATGTCGGACCCCGTCCGAGAAGATGTCCCGAGAGGAACAGTAAATGTCCGGTCCCTGGCCCGAGAACGAGTACCGAGAAACACCGGTCCCCGCCAGAGCATCGCCCAGGCCGTCTAGCTCTGCATTCAAGTTGCCCAGGCAAACGAGCTGATCTGACGGCTACTTGAATTCAAAATTCCAGCCAAACTCCGGCCAAGCTCCGATCAAGTACAACCAGACCCAACCAAGTTCCGGCCAAGAGGAACCAACCACAAACCGAATTCCCAATATTCCGGTTGGTTTCTACTATTCATTTCGGTTAGCATTTGGACTTCGATTGGCTTTGGATTCAAGTCGGTTGGCTTATGGTTGATGCAAAACAAGTTAGTTGGCTTTGGATGATGCCAAGGCAAGTGGCCAAGTTGTGGCACATGGGAAGGCAAGTGCAAACACAAGTGGGGAGGTGATGAGTCGTATTTATACGACTCGTCGAATCAACTAATCCCGTCTATTTCGATACTTTTTTTATGCGAACATTTACTTTTCAGTGTTGTTTGCATCTCAGGTGTTTCGGAAGCTCTGGAAGGAAAATGCACTCAAAGACGGCATTTCGGTGCTAAAATCATCACATGGAGTTCATGGAGTCGAATCGAGAGCCAAAGTCAAGACTGACGAGGAAAAGAAGAAATGCATCTCAGACCGGATCACAGACGCAGGCCATTTTATCGGTGGCTTCCGCGGATGGTAATCTCTTAATGATCCGCGGCGCTAATCTCTTCAGCGTCCGCGGCTGACGTCAGCAAATCGAAATTGGAAATCTGGCCCAAAATGAAATTAGAAACCTTTTCTCATAAATTAGGTTTTCGACATCAGTTTCAACAGCCATTATTCCCAGACAGATAATTCGCAGAGGAGAAGACGGCTCGAGAGGAGATCAAGTTTTCAACCGAAGAAGAGAATTTCTACTGCTTTCACTCAAAAATACTTCTGTTATTTTGTCATGACTATGAGTAGCTAATTTCGTTATTCGGTTTAGGGTTCAATATATTGTGACGAAGTTTTGAGATTCTTTGCTTAATGCTATTTTATGTTCCACTAGTTTTTGTGCTATTTATCTCGGTTTGAATTGCGAAGCTAAGTGGAGACTTGAAACGGTAAAACTTAGCCGAGCAATTCAGTCCTTATTTTTGCTGCTTGTTTGATACTGAAACGTTAGGACAAGTAATCGCACGTTAACCTGATATAACCTGAAACGGAGTATTAGGTTTGCTAAAACTAGAAGTCTATAACCTGAAACGGAGTAGATTGGGGTGTAAGTGCTTGAAACGGCCTTACCTTAGGTCATAACCTGAAACGGAGTGACCACACTTAGGAACACAAAATTAGATTATTAGAAATCAATGATGAACGAGTCACAATAGAAAACCCTAGACCGAATGCTTTCTCTGATTGAATACTTTTCGTTTTATTTCCCTTGCGTTTTACAACGATTGCTCACACCAAACCCCCAATTTATTTGTTTACAGAACAACTGAACCACATCAGCTCTCTTGGGTTCGACCCCGCTTGCCGCTTTACTAGCTAATAGCAGGAGACATAAATAATTAAGTTTGACGCGTCAAACGACGCGCATCAAATTTTGGCGCCGTTGCCGGGGAGCTGCGCTTCGGTGAAGCTGTTTCTTTCTTGTTTTAATTTTCTGTTTGTTTTTTTTTATTTAGTTATTTTTCGTGCTTGCTACTTGTTTCACCATGTCTCATGCAGGTAGCCGGGTTGGTGAAAACAACGAGGAAGTCGAGAAGGGCATGCAGGACATGGGAGGGCTACTCCCACAGCATGAAAATCAGAATCAGATGGTTCAGAACGGAGAAAACAGGGGGGCTGCCCCAGTAAACCAAAGACCCCCGGTCGCACCATATCAACAACAACCATACCCGTAATATCAACAATACCCACCGCAACCATACCCCCCACAAGCATATCCATAATACCCACCTCAGCCTTACCCACAATACCCACCTCAGCAGCAGTATCAACGGCCTCCACGGCCTCCACAACAGCCGGTCTTCAGAGAGGAAGAGGACTACCTTCAAGGGGCCACCATGGGAGAGTTGTCTGCTCCACACTTCCGGAATCAGCCTTGGTGCATTTTAGAGGGACCAGAACTTGAGGAAATAGCTATCAACACGGCAGTTATTCATAATCTGCCCAAGTTCTCGGGACGCCAAGGAGAGTCCGCAACTACACACCTGCAGCGCTATCATGGAATCTGCCAGAACCTCAAGCCACCCGGAGTCGAAGTGGAGGACTTTAAATTAAAAGCCTTCTATTTCTCACTTGTAGATGCTGCTAACGATTGGTTTTTGTCTCTACCTTCAGGTAGCATCCAGACATGGGAACAGATGCAGAAGAAGTTCCTGGATAAGTATTACCCAGCGGGTAGAGCAATGCAGGTACGCAAGCAATTGCAAGATCTCAGACAAGGGCCGAATGAGACGATGTATGAGTATGTGGAAAAGTTCAGCGCCCTGGAGCAAAGCTGTTGCAACCTCGGACTCCCAGAGAAACTAATCGTAGAATATATGCTCAATGGACTGAGGAAGCTGGATAGAAAGCTGCTGGACGCCTCGGCAGGAGAAACCTCATGAGACTTACTCCAGCGGGTGTGCGAAGAAAGATAGTGGAAGTGGCTGAAAATGCAAGGTTCCAAGATGAGTCCAACAACGAAGAAGAGTTCAGTCGGACCAGGAACGTCTCACAAGTCGAGCCCCCATCCAGTACTATGGCCGAGGAAATTAAACAACTCAAAGAGATGATGCAGTAGGTCATCAGGAGGCAGCCGGTTCAAGCCAAACCATGTGAGTTTTGTGGAGCACTAGACCACAAAACGGACGCGTGCCCAACTTTAGTGGAGGATGACCAGGGCGAAGTCAATGCAGTGGGCGATTACCAGAATTATGGCAATCGGACTGGACCGAGCAGACAGTACGGGCAAGGAGCCAACGGTCAAGGCTGGAGGAATGATAACAATGCACCGAGGGAACCAGTACAGCAGACAGCCCCTCAACAAGCCCAGCAGTCCAGTTACTACCGTCCACCAAACCGCCAGCAACAGGGAGGCTACAACAACTATAATAATCAGAGCCAGTATCAGCAGCGTGGGCAGAATTACAACCAGGCAGGTCCTACTAGTCAGAGCATCAGCAAATCTCTGGAGGACGTCGTGAAGGAGCTGGCAGCTAGCACCCAGCAACTTGCCGCCACGGTACAGCAGAATCAGGCCAAAACAGATGGCGCAATCTCCGAGCTATCCAAGCAGATGTCTCAGCTAGCCACTACAGTTTCTGAGCTCAAGAATGAACCGGGAAGGCTACCGTCACAGACCATACCTAACCCGCGAGGAAACGTGAATGCAGTCACACTGCGTAGTGGGAGAGATTTGAACGACGCAACAAAGGAGTCCGCCTCAGACCGGATCGCGGACGAAGAGCATTTTAATGCCGTCCGCGGTCAGATAAAATGCTCAGCGCCCGCGGGGATAAAATGCAAAGAGCCCGCGGTGGAACAGGTTTCCGCGGATGAAGACCAAGTTACAGGCGCGGACCAAGAAGAGTTTAACGGTCCGCGGATGGAAATAAAATGTACATCTCCCGCGACCGGGTCTGACGAAAATTTCAAATCTGATCGTTCTCTTCCGTTTCCTGTGCAGGTCAGAGCTTCAAAGAAACATATGATTGATCGAGAAGTTTGGGAACTATTTAGCAAGGTGGAAATCAACATCCCACTCCTCGAGGCGATCAAACAAATTCCGCGCTACGCGAAGTTCTTAAAGGAGCTGTGCATCAACCGGAGACGTTCCACTGGCATTGACCAGGAACTACTGAGTAAGAACGTCTCAGCTGTTATTCAGCGAAAGGTACCTCCTAAATGCGGTGACCCTGGTACTTACACCATCCCTTGCACTATTGGTAATATTCGCATTGAGAATTGCATGCTCGATCTTGGTGCTTCAATTAATGTATTGCCATATTCTATCTATTCCTGCCTTCGTATTGGTCCATTAGAACCTGCAGGTCTTACCATACAGCTAGCAGACAGATCATGCAAGCAACCGGAAGGTAAAATTGAGGATGTACTAGTGCAGGTGGGGGAACTGGTGTTCCCCGCTGATTTCTACGTGCTTAAGATGGACAGCAGCGACCCGACGGATCACGCTCCTATTTTATTAGGTCGCCCATTCTTAAAGACGTCAAAGATGAAGATCGACTGCGACAGTGGCACACTGTCTATGGAGGTGGAGGGTGAAGTGATTCGATTCGACATATTTCAAGCCATGAAGCACCCACCAGATTTTGCATCGGTACACGCGCTAGATACACTGGATGATCTAGTCCAGGAGGGGAGACCGGAAAGGAGAGCAGACCCACTCGAGCTCACGCTAGAAAATGCAATTTACTCACATGAGGACTCCTACGAGTTCGCTGAGACGATTCTTGATGTGCTATCTCAACTGGAGACCGCGGGACCTCTCACACCCAGGTATGAAGTTAATGAGGTTCGTTTATTTAAGTCTAACGTGTTTTTGCCTTCTACTGTGCAGGCACCGAAACTGGAACTGAAACCTCTACCTGAGCACCTGAAATATGCATTTTTGGGGGAGAATAACACGCTGCCGGTCATCATCAAAAACGGGCTAGAAACAGACCAGGAGAGGCGATTGATCGAGGTGCTAAGCAGCCACAAGCTCGCTATTGGATGGACGCTTGCCGATATCAGAGGAATCAGCCCAACTATGTGCATGCACCGTATCTTGCTGGAGGATGGAGCTAAGACTTCCAGAGAGCCTCAGAGGAGGCTAAACCCGATTATGATGGAGGTAGTGCAGAAAGAAATTCAGAAATTGCTGGATGCGGACGTGATTTACCCGATTTCTGACAGTCAGTGGGTGAGTCCAGTGCACGTAGTCCCGAAAAAGACAGGAATCACAGTTGAGAGGAATGCTGCGGGTGAGTTGGTGACTACGAGAGTCAAGAACGGATGGCGCATGTGCATCGATTACAGGAAGCTGAATGCCGTGACGCGTAAGGATCACTTTCCTCTTCCGTTTATTGACCAGATGCTTGACAGGCTAGCAGGTAAGCCTTATTTTTGTTTTCTCGATGGATTTTCTGGTTATAATCAAATTCCCATTGCACCTGAGGACCAGGAAAAGACCACCTTCACATGTCCATTCGGTACGTTTGCTTTTCGACGTATGTCTTTCGGCTTGTGTAACGCACCCGGTACTTTTCAGCGGGTGGTTACTATCATTTTTTCTGACAGGATAAGTGTTTTTATTGAGGTGTTTATGGACGATTTCACTGTGTATGGTGACACTTTCGATGCATGTTTGGATAACTTGAGTAGAGTACTAGAGCGTTGCGTTTCTATGAATTTAGTGCTCAATTATGAGAAGTGTCATTTTATGGTTACTCATGGTGTGGTCCTCGGTCATATTGTTTCGCACGAGGGTATTAAGGTAGATAAAGCAAAAATTGACTTAATTCTTACTCTGCCTTATCCTTCTACGGTGCGTGATATAAAATCTTTTCTTGGGCATGCTGGTTTTTACCGTCGATTTATTAAGGATTTTTCGAAGAAGGCTCAGCCTTTATCTTACCTTTTGCAGAAAGATGTACCTTTTGAGTTTACAGATTCATGCAGGGAGGCCTTCGACGAACTGAAACAGGCACTTACCAGCACGCCTATCATTCGAGCACCAGTCTGGGACCAGCCATTTGAGATTATGTGCGATGCCAGCGACTATGCTGTGGGAGCTGTACTAGGCCAAAGGATGGATAAGAAGCCTGTAGTGATTTACTACGCTTCAAGAACGCTGGATGCAGCTCAGCGAAACTACTCGACCACTGAGAAAGAATTACTAGCAGTAGTGTTCACCTTGGAGAAATTTCGGTCTTATCTGCTTGGTACTAAAGTAGTTGTTTTCTCTGATCATGCAGCTATCAGGTATCTGATGACGAAGAAGGAGGCAAAGCCGCGGCTGATTAGATGGATTTTGCTGCTACAGGAATTCGACCTAGAAATCAAGGACAAGAAGGGGGTAGAGAACACTGTAGCTGACCACTTGAGCCGATTAGTACGAGAAGAGGATGCGGGGCACATCACAGAGACCTTCCCAGACGAGCACTTGTATGCTCTTACAGGTAAAGTACCATGGTATGCTCCCATCGTGAATTACCTGGTCGGAGGTACATTTCCACCCTCTTACTCGAAAGCTCAATGTCTGAAACTCAAGCACAATTCTAAATACTATATGTGGGATGACCCGTATTTATGGAAAATTGGCGTAGACCAGATACTTAGACGGTGTATTCCTGATGATGAAATTGCTTCTGTGCTTAGTTTTTGTCATGAGCATGCATGTGGTGGTCATTTTGGCCCCAGGAGGACTAGCAGAAAAATTTTAGATTGTGGTTTTTTCTGGCCACATGTGTTTAGAGATGCCTACGATCATTGTAAGAAATGCGATAAATGTCAGAGGGTAGGCAATATTTCTGCTAGGAACGAGATGCCCCAAGTGCCTATTTTGGTTAATGATGTTTTTGACATATGGGGGATTGATTTTATGGGTCCTTTTCCTGCATCGTTCGGCTATTTGTATATTCTTGTTGCAGTAGATTATGTGTCTAAATGGGTAGAGGCTAAGGCTACTAGATGCGACGATGCTAAAACGGTTGTAGACTTTCTTCGCACTAATATATTTTGCAGATACGGAGTGCCTAAAGCCATAATCAGTGATCAGGGGACACATTTCTGCAACAGAATGATGGAAGCAACTTTGAAGCACTACCACGTTCATCACCGCACCTCTACAGCTTATCACCCCCAGACGAATGGACAAGCAGAGATCTCTAACCGAGAGATCAAGGGGATTCTCGAGAAGATGGTGAAGCCAACTAGGAAGGACTGGAGTCAGAGGCTAGATGATGCTCTGTGGGCGTACAGGACCGCCTACAAGACACCGATAGGCACCTCGCCTTTTCGGTTAGTGTATGGAAAGGCATGCCACCTTCCAGTCGAGCTAGAGCACAAGGCCTTCTGGGCGCTTAAGACGTGCAACGTGGACTTGAAGGCTGCAGGATTGGACAGGAAATTACAGCTTAGTGAGCTTGAGGAGCTGCGCCTGGAGGCTTACGAGAGCCAATCAGACTACAAGGCGCGCACTAAGCTGTACCATGACAAGTTCATTCTACGACGCACTTTCGAGGTCGGCCAGCAGGTACTAGTATTTTCATCACGTTTACGATTAATGCCTGGCAAATTGCGTTCTAGATGGACAGGTCCCCACATAATTACGAAGGTTTTCAACCATGGAGCACTTGAGCTGGAGAACCCGAAGAATGGCGACCGTTTTAAGGTCAATGGACAACGGGTGAAGCACTATCACGGCGACGCCGAACTGCCCACTCAGCAGTTTGACCTGGCCGAACCTCCCACTGAACCATAAGAGAGGTAACGTCGAGCCAACGACGTAAAACAAAGGCGCTCGCAGGGAGGCAGCCCGGCATTTTTTTTACTTTCTTTCATTTTTCGTTCTTATTTCATCTTTCTACTTTATTTGAGTTTTTAGTCGTGTTTACACATTGTCTAGTGGGAAAGAAATTTATTTTATGCAGGCAGAGGTTTTTTCTCAGAGGGGATCGCGGGTCACGAATATATTAAAAGCCGCGGACAAAGAGGAGATTAAGGTTTGACCGCGCCAATAAAATGGGCAGAACCCGCGGGGCATGCATTGACCAAACAGACTGGCCTTTATCAGACCGGATCGCGGACGATTTGAATTTTAAATCCGCGATCGAAGTACACTTTATGAGTTGACCGCGGGGGTTAACATGGTCGTGACCCGCGGCGTGTTGTTGACTCGAAACCCTAAACCCAAATCTCACACGCTTCTCTCCTCCTTTCCTCTCCCAACTCAATCCTTCAGCCGCCGCTTCACAACCGACGACCTCCGCAGCCTTCCGCCTCTATTCCGCCGCCCTCCACGCCACCGGAACCTCTCTCAGCCCATCCCTTCCCGTACCGCCACCAAATTCGGACGAAGTTGAGGTATTTCTGGGCTTTCTCGTCGGATTTTTAGGGTTTTTAAAGCTAAGGTGAATGTACTTCGTCCGATAAACAATTGGCGCTCAATTTGCGGTATTTGAATCGTCCTAGGGTGTATAAGTTGCTACTTGTCGATTTCGGTTTAGAATTGAAGAGTTCCGATCGAAGGAATCGATCGACGGCGAAATTTCCAGACCGCGGGTAATGCCAATTTTATAGCCGCGGGTGATGAGGATATTAGCATCCGCGGATGGCACAATTAAAGTGTGCATGAACCGCGGTTTCCATTGACCAGCGTTGACCGGTTCAATTTTGGCTTAATTTCCTACTGATAATCTAATTGTTTCCGTGTTTGTTATTTGCAGTGTCATGGCGCCTCCAGCACTTACATTCGAGGAACTGTACGCGGGATTGATGGCTCGCAAACATGCAGCGAGTAGGTTCGTGGATGCAGACTTTCTAAGACTTACCGGATTCGAGGATCGAGTCCGAGAGCTGCTAACGGTCAGTGGTTGGACAGGACTCCTGACCCTCCAGAGTGAGACAGATGTAGAGGACACATGTGAATTTCTAGCCTCCTTTCGCTACGTCGATCACAAGGAAATTACCTACAGGCACCGAGGAGAGTGGCACACCATCACTCCTCCTCGGATTCGAGAGGTGTTTGGATGGCAAGAAGGAGGAGAGTGGGTTCGTGATGAGTTCGCTCTGGTAGATGCCTGGGCCAGACTCAGAATTCCCGGTGGAGGCACGTTCACACCAAGCAAGACGAGGGTGAATTTCCTTCAGGACCCAGTGATGTTCTACATTCAGAAACTGTTGGGAAACACGATATTTGCTCGGGTAAATGGGATCGACAAGTTCACCTACAGTGACATGATCTGCCTCCGTGCTATGGATCTTGGGAGGCGTGTCGACTTCTGCCACTTGATGTGCTATTTCTGGGAGCATCGCCCGACTGCTGGGCCGGTCGTCTGTGGTGGTTTGATCATATATTTGCTGCGCCGTCTGCACGGGCAGCCTGCTCTAGACCACCAGATCATTTCTGCAGAGTTTCTGACTATGAGGGCCTTCTCCGCCATGAAGGCGATCAAGAAGAGACCCACCGTCCCGGATCAGTTTGCCTGGACATACCATGCAGTGGCTGAGTATCGTCAGCCGTTACCTGCTGAGAGGCGACGCACTCGTGCACAGGAGGCAGGTCCATCCGAGCCTCACCGTCGCCGCACTCAAGAGCAGCCTCAGCCACAGCCCGCACAGCTCCCACAGGACCAGTTGGACATTACGTTCAACATTTATAGAGTGCTGCACCACGTAATGCCGGGAGCTCAGCCAGTCCCAGCCCCATCAGGATGGACGCCGGATCAGCCCATTCCCCCAGCGTACTTGATTCCACCACAGTCGCCATCTTCAGACTCAGACTAGGGGAGTCCTGCTGTTCTTTATTTCTTTTCTTTCCCTTTTTTTGTTGTGTCTGCATTTGTTTGTTTGTCTTTGAACTAAAGTCGTACCGTGAGGACACGGCTTGGTTCAAAAGTGTGGGGTGGGAGAGTCAGGCAGTCGTGTCAGCACGTTTCATTAAAAAAAAAATTTAAAGCATGAAATCTCTCTTCCGTTCTTGAATATGCAGTATTGAATGTTGATGTGAAATAGATGAGCTGATTAAATGCATTTCTCTCGTGAAATTCGAATTATGCTCTTACTTGTGAATTTAACCCATTACGTGTCTTCTGAGCTGAGATAAACAGGGATGTGGAGTTGATAGAAACGTCCTAGAGAGACCTGACAGAACATTCAAAGGACCGAACTCAAGTTATATGGTTATGTGGATTTCGTGGAGGCTAGCACTTCGAGGCAACATGGTTACGAGTCTGCTCCGCCACTGCGGTACTTTTGCGGTTCGGCGGGACGGTGGCACACATCGTCCAATCTCTAGTCCAAGTAGCCGAGAAAATAGGCAAGCGACCCTTGACTTGACTCGTGTCAAAAGGACGAGGATGAGTGAGAGCAGGAAGGTTTCTAATCCGAGTAACCGGGAAAATAGACGAACGACCCTCGACTTGACTCGCGTCAAAAGGAGAAGGAACCACGGTTCGAGCAAGTCACAATCCGCACTTCAAGGCAACAAATCCACCACCATTGTGATAGTCCACACGTTTCTCATGTGAAAGCATCATTGAAATCCCGAATCAGATGACACTATAGCTGGCCGAAAAACACTTAACACCTTGAAGCTCGAATCAATCACGTGCAAGAAGAAGAAATGAAGCGTAACCGTATAGCGAGAGTTTGGAACCAAGAGTGCAGTTCATGGGTTTAAAAAGGACTATCTCCCAGACATCCGAATTGATTTGGATTTCAGCTCTGAGGTAACATGTATCAAGTTAATTCCATGACTGAGCATGATGATTTGAGTAATGATTGAGCTATGCGTAGAAAAGCAAGTCTAGACTAGCAACTCATATTCATGTGCATTTATTCAAGACATCGAAGAACGAGTGTGATGTTTTTTTGTTCCTTCTATGACTTAGTTCTTGTTCGGGACGAACAAGTTTAAGTGTGGGGTGGTTTGATGAGTCGTATTTATACGACTCGTCGAATCAACTAATCTCGTCTATTTCGATACTTTTTTGATGCGAACATTTACTTTTCAGTGTTGTTTGCATCTCAGGTGTTTCGGAAGCTCTGGAAGGAAAATGCGCTCAAAGACGGCATTTCGGAGCTAAAATCATCACATGGAGTTCATGGAGTCGAATCGAGAGCCAAAGTCAAGACTGACGAGGAAAAGAAGAAATGCATCACAGACCGGATCGCGGACGCAGGCCATTTTATCGGTGGCTTCCGCGGATGGTAATCTCTTAATGATCCGCGGCGCTAATCTCTTCAGCGTCCGCGGCTGACGTCAGCAAATCAAAATTGGAAATCTGGCCCAAAACGAAATTAGAAACCTTTTCTCATAAATTAGGTTTTCGACATCAGTTTCAGCAGCCATTATTCCCAGACAGATAATTCGCAGAGGAGAAGACGGCTCGAGAGGAGATCAAGTTTTCAACCGAAGAAGAGAATTTCTACTGCTTTCACTCAAAAATACTTCTGTTATTTTGTCATGACTATGAGTAGCTAATTTCGTTATTCGGTTTAGGGTTCAATATATTGTGACGAAGTTTTGAGATTCTTTGCTTAATGCTATTTTATGTTCCACTAGTTTTTGTGCAATTTATCTCGGTTTGAATTGCGAAGCTAAGTGGAGACTTGAAACGGTAAAACTTAGCCGAGCAATTCAGTCCTTATTTTTGCTGCTTGTTTGATACTGAAACGTTAGGACAAGTAGTCGCACGTTAACCTGATATAACCTGAAACGGAGTATTAGGTTTGCTAAAACTAGAAGTCTATAACCTGAAACGGAGTAGATTGTGGTGTAAGTGCTTGAAACGGCCTTACCTTAGGTCATAACCTGAAACGGAGTGACCACACTTAGGAACACAAAATTAGATTATTAGAAATCAATGATGAACGAGTCACAATAGAAAACCCTAGACCGAATGCTTTCTCTGATTGAATACTTTTCGTTTTATTTCCCTTGCGTTTTACAACGATTGCTCACACCAAACCCCCCAATTTATTTGTTTACAGAACAACTGAACCACACCAGCTCTCTTGGGTTCGACCCCGCTTGCCGCTTTACTAGCTAATAGCAGGAGACATAAATAATTAAGTTTGACGCGTCAAACGACGCGCGTCAGGAGGCTCTTATCCTCTTCCACTCCATGTGGGGTGGCATATGGAAGAACCAATCAAATGGCTAGCTTTTGGGATATTTCAATTGCAATACTTAGTCCCCAAGTCTTCCTTTTCCTATAAATAGAGGCCTTAAGCCTTAGAAATCGTTGGACCATCCCATGCTCACTTTAGGGAGAAGAGAGCTTATCTCTCTTCTCCACACTTCAATGAAAACACACTTTCACTTGTTCTTGTCCAAGCTCTTGCTCTTGCAAACCTTACATTCCTTATTCAATTTCGAGCTCTCTTTACCCTTGTTGTTCTTGCTCACGGTTACTTCACTTTGTTCTTGATTAGGAGCTCCTCTCCCCTTTACTTTCTTGTTTAAAGCAATGGCTACTTGTATTCCTTGACATGAATACAAGTAGCTAATGCTTTCTTTACTTTCATGTCTTGTTACCACAGCCACGGCTACTTGTATTCCTTGACTCGAAAACAAGTAGTTAAGGTTATTGTTCTTGTTACAAAAGCTCACGGTTTCCCTTACTTACTTGTTGTTCTCCTTCACTTGTTCTTGTTTTCGGTTACCTTTTGTTTTCCTTGTTCAAGTCACGGTTACTTGTATTCCTTGACATGAATACAAGTAGCTAAGGCTTATATTCGGTTTAGGGGTTCTCTTATACTATGACAATGTTTTGAGACCCTTTTACTTAATGCTTTTTGTGTTCAACTAGTTCTCGTGCCATTATTCGGTTGAACAACAAGGCTAAGTGGATGCATCGAAAGGGCAAAGCTTAGCCGGGTAGTTCAGTCCAGATTAGACAACAAAACCAAGTGGATGCATCGAAAGGGCAAAGCTTGGTAGAGTAGTCTAATCCTTCTTTAAAACCACTTGGTTGATCGGAAATGTGAGATCAAGTGGCTGCACATAGGCTAATACATCTTGAAAAGGAGTATTAGTCTAGGCAGAACTAGAAGTCCATGTCTTGTTTTTGGAGTGGATTGTGGTGCAAGCGCTTGAAAAAGCCTTACTTTAGGGTTTAAGTCTTGAAAAGGAATAAATCCACAGTTATGAACACAAAGTAGATCATTTGAAGTCAATGATGGATGTGTCACTAGTTGAGACCCTAGACTGAATATCTTTCTTATGTGAATATCTTTCGTGTTTACCTTCTCGCAATTTACTTTTCAGCATTTACTTTCAGCACATTTACTTTCAGCACTTACTTTTCTGTCATTTACTTTTCTGCACTAAAACACTCAAACCCAATTGTCTTTACTTTCTTACATTTCAGCACTTTACTTTACGCACTTTACTTTCATTCTTTACTTTTACGCACTTCACTTTCAGTCCTTTACTTTCCTGCACTTACTTTCAGTCATTTACTTTACGCACTTTACTTTTTCGCATTACTTTCAGCACTTATTTTCAGTTCTTCACTTTTCAGTATTTACTTTCTGTCATAAAACAACCAAAACGCTTGTTTCATGCTTCTAATTATCACATGGTCCTCTAGTAACCTCCCTAATTCCATTCTTAGAAATTATTTGACAGCCTTTATATTCTAAAGCAGATTCTGAAATTAAATTTCTTCTCAAGTTAGGCACCCAAGCAACATTCTGCAATATTCTAATCTTTCCATCAAAATTTTCAATGGAACAGTTCCAGTTCCCATGATTTTTAAAGTAGTTGTAGCCCCTAGTTTTACCTCACCACCATCACAAAGTTTAATATCATCAAACATGGATTTATGAGGAGTAGCATGCATAGTTGACGGAGCCCACCGCACTGTCGTTAAGGTGCGATGTTCTCTGTGCGAAATAAATTTATATCTCCGACACTCGCGACTTAACTATTTTTGGTAGTAAGTGGTAAGTACGGGTCGAACCCAAGGGAATTAGGTGATAGTTGTTCTTTCAAAAAGGGGGGATTAAATAAAGCAGTTGGGGGGGTTGTTTTTGGTTTTTAGTACTGAAAGGTAAAGTGACAGGTGATATTGCAATTAAAGGAAAGATTCGGTTTTAGGGGCCTTGTATCATAGTCTGTTTATCATTGACCTCTAATGATCATACTAAGTGTTCAAAGATGAATCAAGGCTATTTCTAGCACAAGACTTGCAACATCGTTTAGAACACTTGTTCTATTTAGACTAATTCCTCCTTTCGAAGTATCTTAGCCTTATGTGCATCCATTTGATCTTCAGTTACGATCAACCAAATGGTTTCTAAAAGAGGTCGAACTCCCCAGATAAGCTTTGCCCGTTAAAGCATACACTTACCCGAGTATGTTCACGAACCCCACGGAAGAGCTTTGCCCGTTAAAGCATCCACTCAACCTTGGAAGTTCTAACCTAATATGTGGCACATAGAACAAGTTTTGAACACAGAGAGGCACTAAGCGAAGGGTCTAAAACATTTTATGACACAAGTACACCCCTTTAACCGAATGAAGGGTTTAGCTACGAATATCCATGGAACAAGACATCATAGCTAAGTACTTGAAAAAGTAAAGGTTTTTGAAAGTAAAGACAGGAAAGTAAAGTTTTCGAAAGTAAAGACAGGAAAGTAAAGTTGCTGAATGGAAAAGATACTAAAGTAAAGAAAAGATTACTTACAAAAACTGTTGAAAGTGCTAAAGCTTCGATTCCAAAGTAAGGCGATTACAAGGATGGTGCTCACAAGCTAGAGAGATAAGTGACTTGTGCTTCTTGCACACAAAATGGGATGATTTACAAAGGAGGGAAGCATTGGTATTTATAGGCTAAGGGAGGCAAGGAGATGAAGACACATGGCTCAAGATGGGAGGAGGAGCTCAAAGCCATCGGGTGATGTCATCACCTCCCAAAGCCGCCGGCCCATGTGGAGGAAGGGGAGAGGAGGAGGCTTAGCCGCCGCCTATGTGGCATGAGGGGAGAGGATGAGTGAGTTTGAGATCTTTTCCCCAAAAGCCATCGGTCCTTTCAGCTCCGGTCTGACTCTGGTTGCCCTTCGGTTGTACTTGTTTTGAGTGATTCCACGTCAGGTTCTTGAAAGTCAGAATTTGGTCGTGACCTGGAATGGCTCGTAATTCATTTTCAGCTTTAAAATTCCTCCTTAGCCTGTATTCTCTCTAGACTTCAAAATACCCTGTAGATAAATATCGGAACTAACAAGCAAAAGTTAAATAGACAAAGAGTCTAATTTGGTGGGTTTAACTGTGTTTATGATTCGTACAATTATGGTCCATCAGATCACTCCACACTTTTAGTTGTTCGTCCCGAACAATGCTTTTTAAAGGGCGGCACACACAATCCAAGTAAACTTTTTAAATATGAAAGTGAGAATAATGAACTAGATTTATCTTAATTCATGCATTACTTACTTATTACCAAAGTAAACCGTGTAAATACTTAGAAGAAACTTGATACTTGTACCTTCGCGCTGAGATGCAAATTGATTCGGATGTTTCGGGAGATAGCCCTTTTCAGGCTCTTGGACTGCATTCTCGGGATCGACTCGCACTATATGGTTTCCTTGTAGCTTTTTCTAGCACGTGATTCGGTTCGGGTTTCACTGAGTTGAGCACTTTGATTTCTCTTTGGCGAGGGACAGCTTCTGTAGTGAATCGGCCTTTGGCCTTTGGCCTTTGATATTGAGTTGGAGTTTCTTCACTTTTGTTTCGGTTAAAACCTTCACAATTTTGGCCTTTGGCCTTTGATTAGCTTCTTTGAGCTTTTGCTTCTTTGTGACTTGCTAGTCCATTTTCTCAGCCTTTTTGGGAGGTCCAATCATTGCCCGCGAGCATATGGAAATATCTCCCCGCTCTTTCTCATCCTCGCCATTTCGCGCGGGTCAAGATGAGGGTCGCTCATCTATTTTCTCGGCTACTAGGACTAGAGATAGGACGGTTTGATTCCCGTCCCGCCTCTTTGCATAAACGCTGCATGGCGGAGATGACTCTGACTCAACTGAAACCCGAAGTGCAGCCTCCACTGACTTCGAAAACCATATAGTTAGATTCGATCCTTCGAGTGCTTGCCAAGCCTCTCTAGGGCATTTTCTATCAACTCCACATCCCCTGTATATCTCAGCACAAAGGGACAAATGAGAAGTTACATTCTAAGTTTTTAAACAGTTGAATTTTCACAAGGTAAATGCATGAATTATGATCTATCTTTTTCACATTCTTAAGTTCATATTTTCAAAAAGATAATATTAAGGGAAAAGGAAAAGAAAAAGCATGTTAACTGACTATGTACACAGGTGGTTCTCACCCCACAGTTTTGAACAAAGGCGTGCCTTTCAGCACGACGTAGTTCAAAAGTCATGCAAATATATACAAGAGAAGGAAATGACATTAAGGAAAAGAGAAGAACTGAACTCCCTTTTACTGTGTTGTGTCGTGGAACGACATGCCTCGGAGCTGGATAATCGAGGGAGTTCGGCTAGGGCCTTGAACTCTCAGCGCAGGCCCGGTAATTCTCGGAAGCTGCCTGGATGATCAGATCTTGCTCCAAAAACCAATTCCTACAAGGAGTCATTTCTTCTATACAAAAAATGGGTGAGAGCGACTTACGGTAAAAACTAAATCACAGAAAAGAAAATTACTGAAAGTAAGATAGGTGTCGGGTTACCTCCCGACCAGTGCCTTTGTTTAACATCGTTGGCTCGACGGTACCTCACTCATGGATCATAAGTAGGGATCCCATGGGTGTTTGAGGTCGAACTTCCCTACGGCTGCCCTTTTGATTTGCCCAAAGAACACATATGGCACCGGGCTCAGTTCTGCTCTCCCTTGATCCGGAGGCTTCTTTTTCACATATCCCCAAGAAGGCGAGGACTCCTTGACCATAGCTGCTGGTCCATCAAGTCGAGCTCTCTTGCTTCTCCTTCCGGGTTTCCATTCCCTTGGCCCATGTCAGGCCGTTTCTTCATGTTTGAATGGGTGGCACCTTTGCAATTCTGGAAGTTTAGTATTGTGCCATTGAACACGAGCGACCTTGAGCTTGTTCCCATGCCAAGCCTCTTCTTTGTGGCAGAGATGATTGGCCATCCTAGAACGAGTGAGTTTTCAGCCGGCTTTTCTTGGCTCATGACGAGTGAGTGCTCCATCTTCGGCTCTTCTGGCTCATGTTCCAACTTGCCTTGCACCTCATCATTGATTACTTCATCTTCAGGGGTTATGATCCGCATACAAATCGAGGGGACAAATTGGGGGACTTCCACCACAAGAGCCAGGTCTTTCTCGAATAGATTGAAAATGAGGACTGGGCCTGGCTTGATTTCCTCGTCCGCTTCGGTAGTGAGTTCCCATGAAGACTCCTCCTCAATGCTTTCTGTATCTGATTCGTCCATTACTTCAGATGGCTCGGGAGTGAGATCCCATGTAGGCTCTTCCTCGTCCCACACTGTATCGATTTCTGGCTCTAAGTCTTCTGATGGCTCGGGAGTGAGATCCCATGTAGGCTCCTCTTCAGTTATCCATGCGTCCTCATCCTCTGTCAGCTTTGTAGGCTCCAATGTTGGTTCCTTTAGAGTCACCTCCACGTCCATTACTGCCCTTATACTGATGTCTCCTTCCGGGTTTGCTGCGGGCAAGCTTGCAATGGGTGTGATGCCGGGCTCGTTCTATACTGAGTCCACTTTCATTATTGGTGCCTTATCTTCAGTTTGGTGCATTGGCCCTCGTTTTGTGCTCTCGGCCAAATCATCAATGAGGCCCCAGGCTTCATCTTCGCTTAATTCCATTATTCCCCCTCCTGCGGCAGTATCTAGCAAGCAAAGCTCCGGAAGTCTCATCCCAGTAAGAAATGTCTGAAGAAGATATGAATATGCGAATCCGTGGTGCGGGCAGCTCGCCACAATGGAATCGAAGTACGCCAAGTACTCGTCCAAAGTTTCGTCCCGGGATTGCACAAGGTTGATGATCTTCTTGCGGATTTTAAGTTCGAAAGATAGCGGGGAAAACTCCTCATTGTTCCAAGGCTTTTTGCCATAGTAAGACGACATGGCGAATTATGTACAACAGAAAAAAGAACAACTATCCATTTGCTAACTCCCTGGCAACGGCGCCAATTTTGACGGAGCCCACCGCACTGTCGTTAAGGTGCGATGTTCTCTGTGCAAAATAAATTTATATCTCCGACACTCGCGACTTAACTATTTTTGGTAGTAAGTGGTAAGTACGGGTCAAACCCAGGGGAATTAGGTGATAGTTGTTCTTTCAAAAAAGGGGGAGTAAATAAAGCAGTTGGGGGGGTTGTTTTTGGTTTTTAGTACTGAAAGGCAAAGTGACAGGTGATATTGTAATTAAAGGAAAGATTCGGTTTTAGGGGCCTTGTATCATAGTCTATTTATCATTGACCTCTAATGATCATACTAAGTGTTCAAAGATGAATCAATGCTATTTCTAGCACAAGACTTGCAACATCGTTTAGAACACTTGTTCTATTTAGACTAATTCCTCCTTTTGAAGTATCTTAGCCTTATGTGCATCCATTTGATCTTCAGTTACGATCAACCAAATGGTACCCTCAGATAAGCTTTGCCCGTTAAAGCATCCACTTACCCGAGTATGTTCACGAACCCCACGAAAGAGCTTTGCCCGTTAAAGCATCCACTCAACCTTGGAAGTTCTAACCTAATATGTGGCACATAGAACAAGTTTTGAACACAGAGAGGCACTAAGCGAAGGGTTTAAAACATTTTATGACACAAGTACACCCCTTTAACCGAATGAAGGGTTTAGCTACGAATATCCATGGAACAGGACATCATAGCTAAGTACTTGAAAAAGTAAAGGTTTTTGAAAGACAGTAAAGTAAAGTTTTCGAAAGTAAAGACAGGAAAGTAAAGTTTTCGAAAGTAAAGATAGGAAAGTAAAGTTGCTGAATTGAAAAGACAGTAAAGTAAAGAAAAGAGTAATTACAAAAACCGTTGAAAGTGCTAAAGCTTCGATTCCAAAGTAAGGCGATTACAAGGATGGTGCTCACAAGCTAGAGAGATAAGTGACTTGTGCTTCTTGCACACAAAATGGGATGATTTACGAAGGAGGGAAGCATGGGTATTTATAGGCTAAGGGAGGCAAGGAGATGAAGACACATGGCTCAAGATGGGAGGAGGAGCTCAAAGCCATCGGGTGATGTCATCACCTCCCAAAGCCGCCGGCCCATGTGGAGGAAGGGGAGAGGAGGAGGCTTAGCCTCCGCCCATGTGGCATGAGGGGAGAGGATGAGTGAGTTTGAGATCTTTTCCCTAAAAGCCATCGGTCCTTTCAGCTCCGGTCTGACTCTGGTTGCCCTTCGGTTAGACTTGTTTTGAGTGATTCCACGTCAGGTTCTTGAAAGTCAGAATTTGGTCGTGACCTGGAATGGCTCGTAATTCATTTTCAGCTTTAAAATTCCTCCTTAGCCTGTATTCTCTCTAGACTTCAAAATACCCTGTAGATAAATATCGAAACTAACAAGCAAAAGTTAAATAGACAAAGAGTCTAATTTGGTGGGTTTAACTGTGTTTATGATTCATACAATTATGGTCCATCAATAGTACATCCAGAATCTAGAATCCAAGCATTTACACTTTCAGAGTTTGCAACAACAAGAATTTCCGGTTGATATTGAGTTTCACACACATTAGTGTAATCTGTTTTAGTTTGTTCCTTCTTTTTATTGTCCTTTTTATTTCTCTTAGGACAACCATTCATGTAATGACCCATCTCATTGCAGTGAAAACACTTCACATTCTCTAGCTTTTTCTCAAATTCTTTGCTATGGGTTTTGGACTTATGGGATTTGTTGGATTTGGGATTAAACTTAGGCTTTGTTTTGGCAAACATTACCTCACTTTTAACCTCCTGTTTCACACCATTTTCTGCTTAAAGACTCTCAAGGATTCATTTTTCTGAGTGATGAACTCAGTGATCTTAGCTAGTGTTAAATCCTCTCTTCCAAACTGAATTACATCAATAAGGCCATCAAATTGGTGGGGCAGGGAGCTAAGGAGAATTACAGCTTGGTGTTCTTCTTTAATAGCATCCTCACACCTCTCTAAGTCTTAGTTTGTCCTTAGGAAAATATCTAGATTTTCTTTGATACTCAGGGATAAATCCATCTTAAAGGTAAAGAGCTTCTTAAGTAGGAATATCCTATTGGGTAGAGACTTAGTTTGATAGGTGGTCTTTAGGGAGTCCCATAAAACCTTAGGATCTTTGATTTTCATTAGGGGTCTAGCTACATCATCTGTGAGTCTCATCATAATCTAAGCTAAGGCTAATTGCTTAAGGTCCTTTTTTACTTGGTCTGAGGTTGGGCTCAACCATTCCTCACTAACAGCCCTCCAACACTTTTCCTTAACCAGAATACCCTCCATTCTCATAAGCCACATACCAAAATCCATCTGCCCATCAAAGGGCTTAAGCCTAATATCAGTCATAATCAAGAAGGATAGGCAACAAGATTTCAGCACTCAAAAACAGGAAATTCAAGGCAAATACTCAGGCACCACACCACAGTTCATAAGAACACAATTCAAGGTCACAGTTTATGCAAGATAGCACACACAAATGAGGTTCAGTGCCAGTCCAGGCCACTACTGCTATAGGCGGGGCCAACAATGACACTAAACTCTATTTTTGACCAAGAATCACACCTATGTCCACAAAAATCAATAATGATCGATGAATCACAGGCTCTGATACCACAATGTTATAAGAATGTATAAGAGAATGGTTGTTTTTATTGATTGAATCAAAAAAGATACAAGCATAGGAGTAACTCTCCTAATGTTCAACAAGCACAAGCCAAATCAATTCTTATACAATAACACTTACGCAAGCAATTCAGAACGACAGTAGAGATGAATGTTGGAGGGATTTCAGCCCCCTCCAATAGCCTCTGTGACCAGAAGACCGGCGATGCTCCGACCAGTCGACTCCAACTCCAAGCCTCTGCCGACGCTTCAATTCGAGCACGCTGTGATTCCTCGAACCACGCCCGACGTCTCAGCAACTTGAATCACTCAAACCAATCTCGAACTCTCGAAGTTCTTGCAGAATCGCTGAGAATCGAATTGCGGAATTGGGATTTCGGATAAACCCTAAATCCCAAATCAAGCTTCCTTTTATTCCAGCTGTAGCCGACTTGAAACGATGTGTTTCGTCCAATACGAATATTCAAATTCGCGCCGTTGCGACACCGTTCCACTAAAAACAGAAGTCTTCGTTTCTGCCAAAACGCCAACGTATCGTCTTCAACGGTTTGCAACTGATTTTGGCGCCTCGCCCAAAACTGTGTCGTTCCATTTGAACTGATTCCCGCTTCCATCAAACGTTGCCGTTTTGAAGCTCTGCTGCTCAATTCTCCAGAATTGATCAAGCTCTACACCAGTGCCTCCACTGCCTTCTTCATGCTTGCCTAAGCCTATACTAATCCTAATGACTTGTGCTTGTAATGTTCAAAACTAGAAGACAACAATCCTTACAATTACCAAACCATGACTCTCAAGCCTAGACTTTTGAGTCAATATGAGAAGGTAATCCATATGAGTTAGCAATTTCGACATATCCACCACGCCTCTTTACTCTTCTGTCTCCTCTAGAAAAGACTGATAGAGTCATTCAACGTTCAGTGGCACACATTATTATTGAAACACATAAGTGACATCCACAAATCAGGTTGGCGTATTACAAAATTTGAAGATTATTATTTAATGATATGATTAGCCAAGTGATCGAAACAACGAAAAAAAGGTAACTGAGTGTTGAAAGCATGTTGGATAGTAATTCATATCCTTGAGAAACTGACGCTTTAGCTTAGGATGAAAATTGATATAATCATGCATACATAACTATTAGTACTGTGCAAAAAATACCAGACGATTTTACATAATTAGGACACTGCGCGGTTCAGATATGGGGAAGGAACTACTCTTGTCACAAAAATTATCATATATTGTGCCATAAATTGCAATACTGTCGAAATTATGTACCAAAACTGAACATTATTATATTTTCAGAGGCTCAACTCACCTAGTCGACACTGTTCAGTTTCCCGCTAAATAAATGATCTCTTATTATGTATGGATAGGCTAAGGATAGCTGCTCACTGAACGGAACAAGGAGCAAACATGGCCTCACTAATTACGTGCCGGAGGAGATGTATGGTGCTCAGGGTTTGGACCCCCAGGAGAGACTTTGTCGGATGAACCTCCCAGGACTGACCTCCTCCTCCTCTGATAATAAGTGAGCTTTGATGGACTGAAGAACTGGGAAAACTTTATAGGGATAATGATGCTTACGTTGTTATCCAAGGCTGCTGGCGGGCTTTGAAGATGACGTGCAACTGAACCAGTGAGCCCTGTGAAAATGATCAGACAAATAATTGTTGCTCGTAAGGACACTAATGATTTAGCCATGTTATTATGGGATAGTAACAGAAATGCAGATTATAAATATATGCACAGATCAGCGGGGGTAGAAGAGACTCGAGTATGATATATATGCTTCCACAGCCGGTGAAGTGACACTATTTTTATAAGCAGGGTGAAAAGGCGTGGACGAGGGAGGATAGGGTTAGTGGATATCATTGACATGTTATATTGTTTTGCATCGTCATAATAAGCAGACAAGCTTTTCCACACAGGATATGTTGTCTTGCAAACTAAAGTGAATTTTTCTGTTTATATTGGGGGATTAATTTAGATGCATATGGATATGATCTTTCGGCTTTCTTTTGGATATGCTATAAGGCCTAGTCAGCGCTCCATATGCTTGGGCGGCAAAGAGACATTCATTCAGTATTATGCAGTGGAGGTTCATGCATTCAGGTATGTGAAACCCCTCTTTTTTTTCGAGAATCAGTCTACCTTAACGCATTGTCATAAATGATGCTTAGCCGAAAGTCCTTTCAATTTTAGTCAAATGGGGTTAGCTGCAGACCGCAATTTACAAAACTACTTCAGTGGTCGTAATATATGCAAAATTTAGCAAAGTGAATCTCAGGACTTGAAGGCAAAATGAGCATATTTATCCATGTGAGCCTGGTGGATCCAGCATTTTTTTTGACTGGGGGCAAAAAAAAATTCTTCAGAAGTGCTTTTACGCAATGGAGCTTTTCGAGGATTTTTTTTTTGTCAAATTCGCCTATGCAGGATTTGATACGGGTGAAAAACGAGTTATTGTTAATAAAATTTGATTTTTCTTTTAAGTGAGTTTTAATCTATATTGAACTCGGCTGAAGGTGGACTGAAACTAAGTAAAATTTTTACATAATTAAGTATATTATAATAAATTTAAATTTATTCTTGGATTATTGGGGGCATGGTATAAAAATCATTGGGGGCAAATGTTAAAATTATTAATGCATTAAGCCAATTATCCTACTAATATTGAGAAATTGAAAAAAATGAGTGGGGGCAGGCGGGCAGCTGCCCCCATTAGCTTCAATGTGGATCCGCCCATGATGTGAGCATAAGGCCCTGTCCATTTGAATTCTATTTTGTGATGGTTAAGATATAAGATAAGTTACTTTCAATCAACATAAGTTACTTTTAGTTACTATTAGTTACTTTCAGTCACTATAAGTTAATATAAGTTTTTCAGTTAAGTTAAATTAAGTTAAGTTACTTTCAACATACCATCATCATCATACCATCATCATACCATACCATCATCATATCATCATCATCATCATCATCATACCATTAGCATATCATATCACCATCACCATCATCATCATATCATATCATCATCATCATATCATATCATCATCATCATATTATCATCATCACAACCATCATCATCATCAGTATATTACTATTCATCAACATCATCACAACCATCATCATCAGTAAATTACTATTCATCATCATAATATTACTATTCACCATCATCATCATATTACTATTCATCAGTCAATATAAGTTTCAGTTAAGTTAATATCAGTCACTATAAGTTACTTTCAGTCACTATACGTTACTTTCAGTTAAGATAAGATAAGACACTATAAGTTAAAGTTCAAATGGACACACCCTAAATCTTAGGACACAAACATTATGCTTTGTTTTAATTCCATGTGACAGTTCAGTGTATTTCATGTAATCAGTAATTAGCAATAGTAGTATCTTCTGTCTTTTGTTTAATTATAGACTATGAAAATAGAATTAGCCTATATAGGGGATCAGTGTATCCATTGGTTAAATTATCGACAATGAAAGGTGTTGTTCCACGCAAGGAGATCGTATTTATGTTCGGTATCTCAACTATCACAACTACAGAACAGGCTTTATGCATCGGTTCGAAAAAAAGCTTATGCATCGGTTTTATATTATGCATCGGTTTTATAACAAACCGATGCATAAGATTCACTTTATGCATCGGTTTTTTAAGAACCGATGCATAAAGTGAATCTTATGCATCGATTCAATTAAACCGATGCATAATATTTACTTTATGCATCGGTTCTTAAAAAACCGATGCATATTGTCGTAGTTAAATACTTAACTTGATTTAGGTATTCCTTCTTTCTGTATCTCCTCCGTCTCTCCTATCTACGCCAACGAGATCGAGTTCCACAGGGGACATTGCAGAACAACCGGTGCTCGGCTACCGCGCCTTCCGGCTCAGCTGCGAGTCGCCAGAGCGTTTCAGAGGAGGGCCTTCGACAGCTTCGCAAGGCGCGTTTCATCTGGAGAGGCGTGGAAGGACGCGTGGCCGAGAAGAGCGGGACGTTCGCCGGCGTCGCGTCTGAGTGTTTGAAGAAATTGCCGACCACGCATACTAAGTTTACTTACAACTGGGATGGCCTCACCTTCAATTTTCTCGTGGAGGGCCCTTTCAGTGAGTTTCAAGCTCTCATTATTTGTTGATTTAATTGTTCTTTATCTTGTAGAGGTTTATTGTGTTGCCTGTTAGCTGTTTGATGAAATGTTCCATAAAATTATTGAATTATTTGATTCTTCTTGGTAGAGTGGTTTGTTGAGAAGGTGAGGCTGTGGGTTCCAGACGTGTAGAGGAAGCTAGGGCTTTTGTTTCGATCTGTTGGAGTTTGGGATTATTTTTTCTTTGTTGAGGTTTGGTGGAATTGGGAATTTAGGGATGAATAGGAGTTTTAGGGCACATGACTCACAGATGACGGTGAAGCAAAGGCAGCAAGTAGCTGCCAATTTGAGAAGTTCTATGATGAAGGAAAAGGAGGAGGACCTTGCTTTGTTTTTGGATATGCGTAGGCGCGAGAAGGAACAGGAGAGGGAGCGAGATAGTCTTCTGCTTCAGAATTCTGATGAGTTTGATGCTCCTTTAGGTATCAAGTCTTTATCATGTCTCTCCAGTTATGAAGGATGCCTGCGTAGTTTAGTCTGTGAGGTTTTTGTTACATTTTTGAAGCCTTTTTTCACCTTCATAGAAGGAGTAATTACCGGCCTGATGATTTTTATCTGTAATTTGATGACCTCTTCTTGATCATATTATTCATTTAACTGTGACACATTCTGTGTTAACTTGCTAGCGAAGCGTAAATGCAGTCGTAATCTTAACTTTGTTCAAGTTTGGGTCTTTAGTGTGGAGTTAATACTTTTGTTTCTTTTGTGTTTTTTTATTGTGTGGTTGCAACTGATGCGGCTAAAACATGAAGCCCAGCTCTTTATCAAGTCTTTATCTGTACTTTTGTTTCTTAATTTGTCATTTATGAGTTGTGCTCATAGTTTCAGTGAAACTTTCTCTTCTTTTGTTTATATTCCATTATGAGTTGTGCTCATAGTTTCAGTGAAACTTGCTGTTTTAACTTCACATTCTTATGCTCATATTCCATTATGTGTTACATGAGGTTGAAGTTATTGTGTCAAGTCAAATTCTGACCAAGGTCGATGTTTTCTTCTCTTTGTGCTTTAGTTACATATCAGCTTGGCTTTTAGATCTTGATGTTAGTTTGCATCTGATCAATTCAGCGAAAAGCAGCGAATGGAGGGACTTCAGAGTGTGAGCTGTGAGGACAATTAAGTGCTTGAGAGATAGATTGTTGGCTGAGAGGGCAGCATCCAAGTTGGCCAGACATGAAGCCCAGCTCTTGGAAATTTAAACAAGGTTGGTTTTGGTTTCATTTTCATCACTTGATCTGTGCAGCTGAGTGAGCTAGAGAATAAGCTGAACGACGAGACCAAATTTAAAATGAAAGGTGGCTTTTACATTTGTAATTTAATTGTGTGCTTTGTCTGTTTTTTCAGGGGTGTCAAGTGCACTGGTTCTCTTTGACAAGAAGAGGATTTCAGGATGAGGTATTTGAGATTACATTGTAACCCTCTCGTCGTGGCTTGTATGATTCTGTTTTCTTTTATGCTCTGTTTCGTTGATGGAACGAAAATTTGGAGAAAAATAAAAATTCTTGTTCTGTTTGTAATGGAAAGTGTTAACAAGACCAAAGTATACAATACAAGTCATTTTCTATTGGAAAATGTCTTTCTCATTTATTTTCCATTTCATTTTCTTGCAAAAGAAAGACAGTCCTGTCATTTGTATTTTGCAATAGGGAACTTGTATGACTGGTAGGTGCTATGAAGTCACTGAGAGAAACTTGATAATAGAATATATTTGAGGTCATTTTGTTGAGCTACAACTTTATGCCACTTGGGAAACTAGAGAGTAATTTTATCTGGCATTTAGTTCTGTCTTATGAAGCTCTATTCATTATTTTCCAGTAAACTTCAGAGTGATGCAGTCAGAGAATCTTGCCAAGTTTGAGCTAATTCGATCGGTATTTTGTAGGTTTGGCTTCTCGTCTCCCACGTCCCAAGAATCTTGTCAAGTTTGCTAAGGGCTACATGTATAAAGCTTAAAGGAAGAAGAAGCCGAAGGATATATATCAAAGTAGTGAAGTTAAAGAAGGCTCCATTTTTTTGAAACAAAATTAAACTTTTGTTGAATAAATAAATATTGTACATTAAAAGTGACATCATGTATGAAATATTATATTTTGGTTGAATAAAAAGTATTTTAAGATTTAGATATGAGCAAGTGTATTTATGAAATTTATTTACAAATTTTTAGTTTTATTTAAGTAATTTACAGGCCAAAAAAAATATAAAATAAAAAAATAAAAAAATAAAAAAAAATAAAAAAATTGTAGCATTATGCATCAGTTTTTTTAAAAAACCGATGCATAATATCATACATTATGCATCAGTTTTTTCAAAAAACCGATGCATAATGTCAGACATTATGCAACGGTTTTTCAGAACCGATGCATAATGTCTGACATTATGCAACGCTTCATTATGCATCGGAACCAAAACTGATGCATAATGTCAAAAAAAACCGATGCATAATCCCCTGTTTGTAGTAGTGTAAGTGAAAGTTCATGTGTGGGCTAAAAATGATAAAGGGAAAAGTTCGTTGATGCTATATGACAAATAAGATATCAATATTAAAGCAAAAGGGATTAAGAAATGGATATCATTCGTCATTAAGTTGATAAAGAATTCGAGAATCAGAAAATCCAATATGCTTGTCGTTGTGTCAAAAGCAAATTTGCTGTTTTAAGCAGACTGCAATTAGATGGATAAAATATGCTCCATAGTCATATTTTCCCATGTTAAGCTGTCGGGATTATATTTTATTTTGGTCGACGCGATTGTCCATTAACATCAATAGTTTCTGTTTCATTTAATAAAGCCAAAGAAATCCAGTGTTTTGCTGATATGCCGCAGCATGTACTTTAATTTGTTCTGCATAAAATGCTTCATTTTCAGGGCATGTAAAAAAAAAATTCAACGATACGCAATAAACAGAGTAAAAAGGACTCGTACCAATGGCTTATCTGCATACAAAGTGGTCGTAGTTTAAACTTTAAAGTTGGTAGTTGTCGGCATTCCATAAAAAAAACAAAACACTCGAGTGCATAAAATAACATCTTATTAGCTGATACGTAAAAAACTAGATAATGCTTTTGTCGATATGAACATGGGTCGGTCCAAACCGAGCCAATCCTGATGGAAAACACTTGGCTGCAGTTAGTGAGCGATCTTTCGAACATGAATCAAGGAGGACCAAAAGACGCTGTTCTGTGGATTGACCTTTGTTCTCCAATACATGGATGCAAAGACCAGTTGTAGTGCAAGGATCGGGTAGAGGTGGAGAGTGTGTGCTATGAATACCAATAAAGATGAGATCTTAATTTAACGCCTCAACAGGTGATTGATTCTCTGGCCTTAGTTTCAAACCAAATAATATGCGTCAAGCAACCTCCCTTTTTATGCAGTTGGCTTTCCTTCAGCAAGCAACTTGCATATACATTGGCAATTTGAATTTTATGTCTTTTTTTGTTTTCTTATAAAATAACTTAAATTATTTCGGTCATGGAATTTTACGGAGAAATATATGCATAACTTTTACTACTTTTCTCTTCCATATCAATCATCCGTTAATCCATTTCAGTGTTCCAGAAATCGACCGAATCGGCTGATTAATCGGTCTTTTTCTTGAATCCGATTTTACCCAAATTGGATGAAAAAATCGGGTGGCACCTGGGTGGCGATTAATCGGTTCAGGCGGCGATTAATCGGTTCAGGTGGCGATTAATCGGTTCAGGCGG
The DNA here is from genome assembly GCA_033675215.1 of Rhodiola kirilowii. Classification (NCBI taxonomy): domain Eukaryota; kingdom Viridiplantae; phylum Streptophyta; class Magnoliopsida; order Saxifragales; family Crassulaceae; genus Rhodiola; species Rhodiola kirilowii. Next base: position 25,755,558 of record CM066200.1, read on the forward strand.
CGATTAATCGGTTTAGACGGCGGCAATTAATCGGTCCGGACAGCTAAATGTTAAAGATTAAACTTGGAGGACTTTATTGTAATAATTAGGATTTTTTAGATCAAATTTAATTGTTTAGTTTGTTCAAGATGTAGTATCAATTATGTATGGCCTATGCATGCCGTAGTTTGAATTTCTATATAGATTATTAGCAATAGTTTAGCATGTTTAGTACTCATTGAGAGTAATTTTGGCATGCACCCTATTTTCTTTTGATTACATGTCAACTAATGCATCTATAGATAACATATACATAATTATTTTTCAATTATAAATATAAAAATATGATAAAAATAAAAAACCGATTAATCCACGATTAATCCTCCAGCACCTTGTCTGCACGATTAGCGATTTCTGTAACCTTGATCCATTTACATGCATTCCCATGGGGTCATATATAGAAGTTTTCCTCATTTGGGAAATTGGGAGAAATCATTACAAACGCGCATACTTCAGCTTTTTCTGCAATGTTGATGCAGAACTCAGTCTGAAAATTTTAATGATGGCGAGGATCTGGTCCTGTGGGACTTACTCTTTTGGATAGCTCGACTGGTGACTCAGGTTCTCCGAGATCATCCAACGATCCTGCAGCTTGTACTGTTGTATCTATCAGAAGTCTAGAATCGAATTTTGAGAATGAGAGAAAGACCACAACAATGACTAAGCAGAAGCACCTCGAGGAATTGGCCATCACACTGTAAGCAGCGCAGTTGTACAGAATCACGTTAGTTCAAACTCTATGAATAAGTACAATGATATGAAGGCACAACTATATATAGTTTGATACTTGGCTATTTTCTGATTTCAGAAGGCACATAACTAGCACAGGCACATGCACATATATAGCAAAATTTACATGCTTCTTTATTTTATAAAAAAGGCGTCATCGGCCAGTCTAGTTAGAGACACGAGCTGCTCATCACACACATTGTCCGACACAGTGACTGTGCCACACTTGACACGTGAGGAGGGGACCATGCAGCCAAATGAGGGTGTAAATGTGAGTTGGTGATCATGGCTCACAACCGGAGTGGAGCTGGGTTGGAGACGGCGAAGCGAGGGGGCCGGAATCAGTGCTTGAAGGTAGCTACTCAACCAGCATGCTGGATAAAGTTGAAGTTTGAAGACCAGAGCCGAAACGCTTCGTAGAAGGCTGATGAGCCGTATTTATACGACTCATCGAGTCAACAAATCCCACCAATTCTGACACTTTATCATACAAACAGTTACTTCTTAGTGTTCTTTTGCATTTCAGGTGTTTCGGAAGCTCTAGGAGGAAACGCGCTTAAAGACTGGCAATTTCGGCTCAAAACATCACAGTTTCAGATTAGACCTTTGGACAGTCGACGGAGTCCTGTGAATGGACCGCTGATCAGAAAAATACGAGCCACATGCCATCGAAAAGGTGACTCAATTCCCTACAACTCTCTAGTTCACATCGAGAGCAGCCGAGATCGTTTGGATGGTCGAAATGAGAGTTAAAGTGAAGACAGACAATCTGGCCGAGAGTTCCACATGCACTTTACACTTTAGGTGCACGCCGAGTCCAAGGCCGAGTCAGCCCGAGTCACAACCGATTCAAGGCCTCCCAACCGAGTCCAAGCCCTCCAAAATCCGGCACCGTGAACAGTATTTTCGGCGTGAACAGTGTTTCGGGTCGTGAACAGTGTTTTCGGGAAATTTCCTAATTCCATCCAAGCTTCTGGAACCTTCTGGAAGACTTGCTGATCAAGTAAACTTACTAGCTAAGTTTGCTTAAAGATCAAGCAAAAGATAATTTAGGAAACATCACCTAAAACGACAAGGATTTTACCAACTTGACCCAATGTCAAATAGGAAACTTTGGAGCCTTGTCTACTCTATAAATAAGAGCTCTCCTCAACCTTTCAAAGCATCCCAAAACGTGGAGAGCTCCTCTCTCTACAAAATCTCATCCCACAAGGATCAATTCGAGATCCCTCATTCGAAGAAGCACTCTTCTCCTCTCGGTTCCTACTCCTCTTGGCAATAGCGAAGACATCCTCTCCTTTATTACTTTTGTCTTTTATTTTCATGGCAATGTGTAGCTAAGCTCTTTATTCGGGCTAGAGTTTAATATATCGTGACTACTGTTTTTGAGACTTGATACTTAATGCTATTTTCATTGTTCTACTAGTTCTTGTGCTAAATTATCTTGGTTGAATTGCAAAGCTAAATTGATACTTGGAATGGTTAGGTTTAGCCGAGCAATTCAACTCTCTTTTTACTATTTGTTTGATACTAGACTGTTGAGAACAAATAGGGCACTAATCTAATATATCTTGGAATGGAGTATTAGATTGCTAGGACTAGAATTCTATAATCCGGAAAGGAAGTAGATTGTGGTATAGGCGTCCGGAAAGACCCTATTTTAGGTTATAACTTGGAATGGAAGTAACCACGCTTAGGAACTTGAAAATAGATGTTTAGAAGTCGATGATAAAACAAGTCACAATTAGAAACCCTAGTCTGAATATTCTCTCTTATTGATATGTTTCGTTTGTTTCCTATTTTGCACTGTTTCCAAATCTCTCACAAACCCAATTGTCTTTCCTTTTACAGAACAACAAGTAACCATCTAGCTCCCTAGGGTTCGACCCTTCCTTGCCGCTGTACTAACTCATAGCCAAGAGTAAGGAAATTATAAATTCTAATTTGCAGGTACCGACGACCTGTCAAAGGCTTAAGTTGAAACGCTGCGTTTAGGAAGAGGCAGTTGATAGCGCTAAAATATTTACTTTTTAGGCGACCTCTATGCTTATTGTTTCGATCAATTTATTACGATTTCACTTGCTATTTGATGCTTTGTGGTTCATTTCAGGCAACTTACAGAGTTTAAGCTGAGAACACAAGTGAGTAGCATTTTGGAGCAAAACCGAGTATTTCGGAGCACAAATATAGACTTTCGGGCAATACGAGACAACCCGACCTTACCAGAGTATTTTGGACGCACAGATCTCATTTGGTGTCCGATTTGGTCGATTCAAAGCTTGTTGAAAATCTAACTCAAAGTGCTACAATTCTCTAGTTGACGCCGAGACCAAATTCGGAGGTTAAGATTGCCAAACAGCCTCATGCGTTTGCACAGTGCACCTTGTGCGTTCGCACAAATATTTCCAGTCGCACGAGGCTGACCTTGCCGGAGTGTTTTGGACGTCCAGGGCGTGTCCAATGTCCGATTTGGCTGATTCAAAGCTTGTTGGAAAGGTAACTCAAAGGGCTAAAACTCTTCAGTTGACGTCAAGACCCAACAAGGGATCATGCGTTCGCACAATCCATTTCATGCGAACGCACAAACCGGAGCCGACGCATAAGAATCCCTTGCGCTCGCATTCTTTCAACTTCCCAGTCCGCAGGAGGCCGTGCGAACGCATGCTTTCGCAGTTGGCTATAAAAAAGCAGATTTTTAGGGTTTTTGAGAGAGGGACTTTAGGGGGGCCGATTTTCTGGGTTTGTGGAGCAGTTTTTGGAGGAAATCTGGGATTTTAGAGAGAAGGAAGAACCTCATAAACATCTTGAATCTCCATATTAGTTTTGAAGTTCTAAACTCTACTTCCATATGGTTGTTTGCATTTCTATTATTGATTTTGTTTGTAAACTCACTATGAGTGAGTAGTGACCTTGGTTGGGGATTATGGATCCCTTAGACATGTTTGTGACGTTGTGAATACAATTGATGCTAATGTTGAATGAGTTTGCACATGAATCTTCTTCATTTGAACTTGATGTTTAGAGTTGCCCATAAGGTGTTTGTGACATGTCCTCAATGGGAACTTTGCTTGATCTCATGTTTGATGTAGCTCACGTTGATCATCATGACTTCAATGAACTAAATGAAGGAGCATTAGAGCTTTTGAGTTAGTTAGATAACTCTATAACCTAATGAGAATGGCTTGAACTTAACAAGAACATGTTTATCTAGTCAATAAAGCGCGAGTGTGAGGCTAGACATTCATGTTCTATAGTGCCAATAGAGCGCGAGTGTGAGGTGGTATGCGAGATGTAACCTCTTTGTACTAAGTTGTAGGGCGAGTTGAACTTAGTATAAATGTTGCATGAGCTAAATTCTATACATGTGCATGTGAATTCATCATTGGTATCTAATTTCATTGTCACAATAATTGTCTAGGTGAAGAAGTGATCCCTAGTCATATTTTAATTGAAAGTAAATCACCGTTTAGTAAGTTTTAATCTCACTTTTGGATTGAAAATCCCCCTCCAACCTTAGACATTCTAATCACATTGTTAGCACTATTAGTTTAATCACCTATCTTTTGGGTTCGACCTCGGTTCACCCGAGTCATTACAAATGTTTTGATTGCCGTGACTTAGCATAAGTGTTTGGATTCTTATTCAAATATTTCCGCTATATTTCGCATCGATCAAATGGCGCCGTTGCCGGGGATAGGTTAATTAACTAGGTGCTTATAGATTGTTTAGTTTGTCTATTCTTGTGAATATTTTTCTTTTTCCTATACTTGTATATTCTTCCTTTTTCTCTCATATCCCTTACTAACTTTGTTAATCTTGTTTTGCGAGGATGGATCACTATAACCAACAAGTCATGCACAATGGAGATTATTATGAAGAGGATTAACCAAATGCCCATTGAGAAGACTATTGGATGAACAACCAAAACCAACAAGTCTATTCTAATGAGGGGTACTATAAGAGGAAGAGCACATAAATTCTAATTACCAAGAGCATGGCTATCAAACTAGTTATTATAATTTGAATGGGGATGACCAAGAAGAGGAGCAATCAAGCGCCTATTGGGAAAACTCTTAGTATCCATCACATACCTACGCTCAAAATTGGAATGATAGTCAATTTCTTGAAATTGAAGACTCCTACCCTCCATACCCTCAACCTCCTCAACCATCAAATGAGCCCTCCAATATAGAAGCCATGTTTGCCACATACCTAGCAAACCAAAAGGAGATGGATGCTCGCATGGATAAGCTTCTAGCTGAAATGGCACAACAAGCAATTGACTTTAAGAACTTGGATGAGGAAGAGGAGGTACTCGAAGATGAAGTCCTTGAATCTAATGTCTCAAGGGAAGAATGGGATCAAGAAAGGGAGGATGAATTTTGGAGAGTCGGCACCGTAACTCATTACAACCAAAGGGATGGTGAGTCTTGTGACGAAGAGGAGATGGAACGCAAAAATGAAGCATCCTTCACCACTAGCACATCTCAAGATCATTTAGATGAGAACACACAAGAGCTCGACGTCTATTTGACGCTCTCCGATGGGGAATTATTCAATGATGATGCCTCTTACATAGAGGAAATACCTTTTATTGATAAAGAAGAACTCACCCCTCCCGCTATAGAAGAGCCGAAATATGAATCCCAATTCCTTGATGAGGATAAGATAGAGGAAGAGCGTATAGAGATTGAAAGTCTTCAAGGGTATAGAGACTTTGTTGAGGTTTTCATGGAAGAGACTAAAGACCAACCTCGCATGCAAGAAGACACGAGTCTAGAGAGGGATATTGAGGAGTGGGCACCTATGGGCGTCATTGATAAACTCAAGGAAGGAATGCCCATCATTCTCGAGACAAGTTATGAAGACCCTTTCTTCATTATGAAGTCTCGAGACAAGTTTTGGAGCTTCTTGCCATACTTTCAAAGATTATTTGAAAAAAGCTCCCATGGCCCTTTAATTTTTAAGGGATTTTCATACTTGAAGGGGTCATGCTCCCAAAGGAAAGTCTATTGTAGGCTTGATGGGAGGAAATTCAAATGGGATTTGAAGGTGGTTTGACACGATCAAGTCCAAGGCTCCGCTTGAGGAGGGATCTTAGCAAAAGACTCCTCAAGCGTGCTTCCTATCTCCTAAGAGGAGAATCGACTCCGTCTTAGCCAAGACGTTAAACTAGGCTTGTGAGTATTTTCTCTCCCGATCTTTAAGTATATCTATTTTGATTGGATTTCTATTTGCTTCGTGCAAGAATTTGAGGATATGAACTATGCATGTGTGAATGCCTATATTTGATGATTTCTTAACATGTGCTTGGTTAACTTGATGTCTTGATAGGGCATAAGTGTGGGGTCTTGAATTTTTGAGCATGAGTGTTGATGTACGATTTGGTATTGGCTTAGAAATTTTTGTCCGTAACTCCATGTGTTTGCATAGTCTCATTCATGCGTTCGCATAGTCTGCCTTTTCTTTATTTCATTGTGCTTGCATAAGATTTCATGCGCTCGCACATAAAATCAATGCCACTGCCCAGTACTATGCGTTCGCACAAGCCAATCCGTGCGTTCGCATGCCCGGTTTATTTCCACTTTATGCTTTGGTCGCATGAGTCCATGAGTTCGCACGAGAAATCCATGCTATTGCCTTCATTCGTGCGTTCGCACAAGTCACTCCATGCGATCGCATGCTCCTTCGATTCACTACTATAATTTCATGCGTTCGCACAAATCCATTTGACTACACGAGATGTTTGTGTTTGCTTGACGTGCTTTCATGTATGGAATCCAATCAACTTGTATGTTTAAGGGAAAACACTCACACTACTGTGCAATTCATCCAAAAGTTTCACATTATTAATGAAAACAAAAAGTCTAGGCAAGGCTATACATTTTCGAAAAATTTCATCTCTAAATTCAACTAGTCGTGCATGATTTCACTTGATTGATCCTTTAGATGACTATTGGATTGGATTGTTGACTTTCATTCTTGAGTATCAAAGCATCTACTAGCACTTCTTTATCTTTTATTCTAAGCTTTTTCTCAATAGAGACTAAAGAGTTGATCTTTAAAAGCATAAAATCTAAAAAAATATAATTCCAAAACCCTTGCATGCCATGATTGCCTTTAGGTGACCTTAGTGACCTTGCTTATCTTGTGGATTTGTCTTGTTGGTTTGTCATGCTCCATTTTCAACACTTAGCCCTTTGTCAAAGTTCTAAGTGTGGAGTCAAAAGAGGGCAAAATAAAAATAAGCCCCAACAAAAAAATTAACATGGTCAAAGAGGGCAAAGCCCCGACTAAAAACTCTCTCTATGATCACGAGAAGGTTTGCTTCAAAAATGATACAAATGCCGGGGGTTAGGAAGAGAAGTTCCCCCTCGAATACATTTGTAGGCCAAAGGCCATTTGAAAAAAAAAGAAAAAAAAATAAGAAGCACTTAGACTTGACAATCGGCTATTCCACCATTCTCTAGCATGAAAACTAATGAGACAATTGAAACTTTCTAGCAAGAATTCACTAAGGGACGAACCTCGCATTCTTTTATACTTAGGCATGATATGATTTGCAAGTGTATATAAATGCTTTGATGTTGGAACTCCTCTTCTCTTATGACTAAGTGACTTTTGCGTCCTAGGCTTGAGAATGAGTTCAAAATCAGAAGCCAATGGACTAGCCTCCTTGCTAGCATTGGCGAGTGATCCAACAAGATTTCTTTGCGACCATTAGATTTTTTTCTTGAAGTCACTAATATAGAAAATGACTAGAATCCTTGATTAAAGATTTATTAGTCTTTGCTTTGATTTGCTTGAATGTCCTAATTCTTGAATTTCCACAAGGATTCGAAGAGGTTTCATGTAGTGATTGAAACGCACATATCTAGTTGAATACATTATGAACTTCATGAACAACACCTTGCCTAGTACTTTGACAATTGTGAACTTAAAATGCCTAATTGGATGATTGTTCTTCTTGTGGGATTTGTGAGTATTCCCGTGTCTGAAAACTCTCAGGAGACTACAACTCCTCCACTAGGGTAGCCTAGGGGTTTAAAGGCTTGGTGCATTCGCTAAATGCACTCGTGTCACCTACGAAAGTGATTAGTGAGAAGTAGAATTTGTTCCTTAGTGTTTTTAGGTAGTTTTCATGACCATCTGGAGTTTCTTTGAACCGGTCTTGAGTGAGTGAAGTGCCTTCTTGTTGTTGATCTCTAAGATTAGTTTGCTCGGGACGATCAAACGTTAAGTGTGGGGTGATTTGATAGCGCTAAAATATATGCTTTTTAGGCGACCTCTATGCTTATTGTTTCGATCATTTTATTACGATTTCACTTGCTATTTGATGCTTTGTGGTTCATTTCAGGTAACTTACAGAGTTTAAGCTGAGAACACAAGTGAGTAGCATTTTGGAGCAAAACCGAGCATTTCGGAGCAAAAATATGGACTTTCGGGCAATATGAGACAACCCGGCCTTACCAGAGTATTTTGGACGCACAGACCTCATTTGGTGTCCGATTTGGTCGATTCAAAGCTTGTTGAAAATCTAACTCAAAGGGCTACAACTCTCTAGTTGACGCCGAGACCAAATTCGGAGGTTAAGATTGCCAAAGAGCCTCATGCGTTCGCACAGTCCACCTTGTGCGTTCGCACAAATATTTCCAGTCGCATGAGGCTGACCTTGCCGGAGTGTTTTGGACGTCCAGGGCGTGTCCGATGTCCGATTTGACTGATTCAAAGCTTGTTGGAAAGGTAACTCAAAGGGATAAAACTCTTCAGTTGACGTCAAGACCCAACAAGGGACCATGCGTTTGCACAATCCGTTTCATGCAAACGCACAAACCGGAGCCGACGCATAAGAATCCCTTGCGCTCGCATTCTTTCAACTTCCTAGTCCGCAGGAGGCCATACGAACGCATGCTTTCGCGGTTGGCTATAAAAAAGCAGATTTTTAGGGGTTTTGAGAGGGGGACTTTAGGGGGGCCGATTTTCTGGGTTTGTGGAGCAGTTTTTGGAGGAAATCTGGGATTTTAGAGAGAAGGAAGAACCTCAACAACATCTTGAATCTCCATATTGGTTTTGAAGTTCTAAACTCTACTTCCATATGGTTGTTTGCATTTCTATTATTGATTTTGTTTGTAAACTCACTATGAGTGAGTAGTGACCTTGGTTGGGGATTATGGATCCCCTAGACATGTTTGTGACGTTGTGAATACAATTGATGCTAATGTTGAATGAGTTTGCACATGAATCTTCTTCATTTGAACTTGATGTTTAGAGTTGCCCATAAGGTGTTTGTGACATGTCCTCAATGGGAACTTTGCTTTATCTCATGTTTGATGTGGCTCACGTTGATCATCATGACTTCAATGAACTATATGAAGGAGCATTAGAGTTTTTGAGTTAGATAACTCTATAACCTAATGAGAATGGCTTGAACTTAACAAGAACATGTTTATCTAGTCAATAAAGCGCGAGTGTGAGGCTAGACATTCATGTTCTATAGTGCCAATAGAGCGCGAGTGTGAGGTGCTATGCGAGATGTAACCTCTTTGTACTAAGTTGTAGCACGAGTTGAACTTAGTATAAATGTTGCATGAGCTAAATTCTATACATGTGCATGTGAATTCATCATTGGTATCTAATTTCATTGTCACAATAATTGTCTAGGTGGAGAAGTGATCCGTAGTCATCTTTTAATTGAAAGTAAATCACCGTTTAGTAAGTTTTAATCTCACTTTTGGATTGAAAATCCCCCCAACCTTAGACATTCTAATCACATTGTTAGCACTATTAGTTTAATCACCTATCTTTTGGGTTCGATGATGGACCATAATTATACGAATCAAAAACACAGTTAAACCCACTAAATTAGACTGTTTGTCTATTTAACTTTTGCTTGGTAGTTCCGATATTTATCTACAGGGTATTTTGGAGCCTAGAGAGAATACACGCTAAGGATATGATTTTACGCTGAAAATATATTACGAGTCAGTCCAAGGTCACGATCAGACGCTGAATGAAGAAATCTCAAGATCCTGACGTGGAATCACTCAATACAAATCCAACCGATGAAGAACCAAAGTCAGTCCGGGGCTGAAATACACCGATAGTATTGTGAAAACGTCACAAAACCTCACAAAACTCATCCTTTTTCCCCATGTGACCGGTGGCTTTTGGAGGAGGTGACCAAAGGAGGAAGCTCCCCTCCTCCCATGACCTCCAACTGGCGGCTTCTACCTCCATGGAGCTCACCATGGATGAGAGCCATGTTCTCTCATCTTAGCCCTCCATTCCCCTCTCCTTTGGCTATAAATACATGCCTCCATCTCATTTGTAAATCATCCTCAAATCCATACTTCACTTATCTCTCTAGAAAGTTGGTGATAGCGCTAAAATATATGCATTTTAGGCGACCTCTAGGCTTATTGTTTCGTTTGTTTTATCACGATTTCACTTGCTATTTGATGCCTTGTGGTTCATTTCAGGCAAATTACAGAGTTTAAGCTGAGAACACAAGCGGGCATTGACTTTGGAGCAAAACCGAGCATTCCGGAGCAAAAACATGGATTTTCGGGCATTACGGGACACATAGACCTCTACGGAGTATTTTGGACCTAGAGAGCTCATTTGGTGTCCGATTCTGTTGATTCAAAGCTTGTTGGAAAGCTAACTCAAAGAGCTACAACTCTCTAATTGACGCCGAGACCAAATTCTGAGGTTACAGTTGCCAACAAAGCCTTGTGCGATCGCACAACATCTTTATGCGATCGCGCATCCTGGAGCTACGGTCAGAACATGGGCAGTTGTGCGCTCGCACAAACTCAAGTATGCGATCGCACAAGAAATCCAGTCGCATAAACTATTGTGCGATCGCACACCCGGAAGCCGAAGTCGCACATGCAGCTAAGGAAAGATATGCGCTCGCACAATCTCAAGTATGCGATCGCACAAGAAATCCAGTCGCACAAAAATATGTGCGATCGCATACCACCGACCACCAGAAAACTTGTGCGATCGCACAATTGCAAATATGCGATCGCATAACCCGGCAGATGTTATAAAACCCAGAATTTTTAGGGTTTTGTGGGGGGACTTTTTGGGGGGCCGATTTTCTGGGTTTGGAGAGCAGTTTTTGGAGGAAATCTTGGATTTTAGAGAGAAGGAAGAGCTTCAACAACGTCTTGAATCTCCATATTGGTTTTGAAGTTCTAAACTCCATTTTCATATGATTGTTTGCACTTTTGTCATTGTTTTTGATTGTAACCTCACCATGAGTGAGTAGTGACCTTGGTTGGGGATCTATGAATCCCCTAAACATGTTTGTGACTTTGTAAATGTTATGAATGTTATTGATGAATGATTTCGCACATGATTCTTCTTCATTGGAACTTAATGTTAAGGGGTGCCTATAAGGTGTTTGTGAGAAGTCCTCAATAGGAACCCTAGTTGATTTCATGTTTGATGTAACTAGCGTTGAAAAACATGATTTCAAATGAACTAAATGAAGAAGCATTAGGGTTTTTGCGTTACATGGCGACACTCTAATTCTAATGAGAATGGCATGGTTTTTACACGTGTATGATTATCTAGCCAATAGAGCTAGGGTTTGAGGGTAGGTAATCTTACTTCATAATGCCAATAGAGCAAGAGTTTGAGGGATTGAGCGAGATGTGACCTCTTAATATTAAGTTAGAGCGAGAGTTAAACTTGGTATTAATGTTGCATGCCTAAATTCTAATTGTGTGCATGAGAGTTCATCAATAATGTCTCATTTTACCGTCACAATAATTGTTTAGTGGAGGATTGGATCCCTAGTCATCTTTTATTGATTGTTTATCTCTTTTCATTGATCAACCTTGCTTTGGATAGTAAACTTTTGCTATCAACCTCCTTAGAGGAACAAACCCCCCCCCCCCACCTTAGACATTCTAGCTTGATCGTTAGCACTACTAGTTTAACACCTATCCTCTGGGTTCGATCTCGGATTCCCGAGCTTTTATAAATGTTTTGATCACGTGACTAGCAAATAAGTGTTTGAATCTCACTCGAATATTTTACCCTATATCACAACCGATCAAATGGCGCCGTTGCCGGGGATAGGTTAATTAACTAGGTGCTATTTGATTATTTTAGTTCGTCTATTCTTGTAAATATTTTTCTTTCTCTTATGCTTGTATATTCTTCTTTTTCTCTCATATCCCTTACTAACTTCGTTAATCTTGTTTTGCGAGGATGGATCACTATAACCAACGAGTCATGCACGATGAAGATTATTATGAAGAGGATTTTTCCAATTATGCGACAAAAGATCAAGTTAGTGATTTGGAAAAGAAAATGGATAGCATGATGAGTATGGTTAAGGCTTGGGTTGACAGAAGGAAGTATGAAGACAACGAAGATTATTATGAAGATGATCAACCAAATGCCCATTGTGAAGACTATTGGATGAACAATCAAAACCGACAAGTCTCTTCTAATGAGGAATATTATCAAGAGGAGGAGCAACCATATTGGAATTACCAAGAACATGACTACCAAACTAATCATTATAATTTGGATGGGAACGATCAAGATGAGGAGCAACCAAACGGCTATTGGGAAAACTCTTGGAATCCATCACATACCCCCGCTCAAATTTGGAATGATAGTCAATGTTTTGATATTGAAGGCTCCTACCCTCCACACCCTCAACCTCCTCAACCATCAAATGAGTCCTCCGATTTTGAAGCCATGTTTGCCACACTCCTTGAAAGCCAAGAGAAGATGGACGCTCAATTGAAAATATTGGAGGCTCAAAACCGTGAGTTAAAAAGCAAAAATGCTAAATTGAGGGAGGTGGGTGCTCAATACCAAGTTTTGGGAAGCGAATGGTCACAACAAACAATGGAATGTGAAGACATGGATGTTGAGGAGGAGGTACCCGAAGAAGAAGTTATTGAACCTAATGCCTCAAGGGAAGAAAGGGATCAAGAAAGGGAGGATGAGTTCATGAGAGCCGTTCGCCAAGCCGTTCATGAGGATATGGAGGGTGAATCTTGTTACGAAGAGGAGGTGGAATGCAAGAGTGAAGCATCCTTCACTACTAGTACACATCAAGATTGTTTGGACGAGAACACACAAGAGCTCACCATTCCATCAAAGCCTTGGCTCTCCGATGAGGAATTCTTCAACGATGACGACTCATGCATTGAAGATATATCTCTTTTGGATGAAGAAGACCTCCCTCCCGCTATTAGTAAGCTTGATAGTGAACCCGATTCTCTTGTTGATGATGGAATCGAGGAAGAGGATATTGAGCCACAAGAACTTCATGGGTATAGAGACTTTGTTGAGACTTTCATGGAAGAGACTAAAGAGCCACCTCACATGCAAGTAAATGGAAGTTTAATGAGGGAGATTGAGGAATGGGCACCCAAGGACATCATCGAAAAATTGAAGGAAGGTGTGCCCATCACGCTAGAGGCTAGCATTGAAGATCCTTTCTTTGTCGCAAAGCCTCGAGACAAGTTTTGGAGCTTCCTACCATACTTCACGAGATTATTCAAAAGAAGTTCCCATGACCCCTTAGCTATAAAGGGATCTTCATGTTTGAAGGGGTCAAACTTGCAATTGGAAGTCCATCGTAGGCTTGGTGGGAGGAAATTCAAATGGGATTTGAAGGTGGTTTGACACGATCAAGTGCAAGGCCCCGCTTGAGGAGGGATCTTAGCAAAAGACTCCTCAAGCGTGCTTCTTATATCCCACGAGGAGAATCGGCTCCGTCTTAGCCAAGACGTTAAACTAGGCTTGTGAGTGTTTTCTCCCCCCGATCTTTAAGAATATCTATTTTGATTGGATTTCTATTTGATTCGTGCACAAATTTGAGGATATGAACTATGCATGTGTGAATGCCTATATTTGATAATTTCTTAACATGTGCTTAGTTAACTAGATGTCTTGATAGGGCATAAGTGTGGGGTGCCTATGTTTTGACTACACGCGATGTTTGTGCTTACTTGACGTGCTTTCATGTATGGAATCCTTTCAACTTGCATGTTTAAGGGAAAACGCTCACACTACTGTGCAATTCATCCAAAAATTTCGAAATATTAATGAAAACAAAAAGTCTAGGCAAGGCTACATTTTTGAAAAATTTCATTCCAAATTCAACTAGTCGTGCATGATTTCACTTGATTGATCCTTTAGATGACTAATGGATTGGATTGTTGACTTTCATTCTTGAGGATCAAAGCAATTACTAGCATTTCTTTATCTTTTATTGTAAGCTTTTTCTCGTTGAGACTAAAGAGTTGATCTTTGAAAGCATAAAATCGAAAAAAATTTATAACTCCAAAACTCTTGCATGCCATGATTGCCTTTAGGTGACCTTAGTGACCTTGCTTATCTTGTGGATTTGTCTTGTTGGTTTGTCATGCTCCATTTTTCACACTTAGCCCTTTGTCAAAGTTCTAAGTGTGGGGTCAAAAGAGGGCAAAGAAAAAAAGAAAGAAAGAAAGAAAAAAAGGAAAGAAAAAAGAAAAAAAAATCATATGAAATAAGCCCCAAATCCCTTCCTTATGATTGATCACCATTAGGAAGGAAATTTAAAGAAGTATGTGCTAAGTGCCGAGGGTTAGGAAGGTAAGTTCCCCCTCGAAAGTGCTTAGTGCGGCTTCTACCCCCTTTAACGTTTCAATTAGACTTGACAATCGGCTATTCCACCATTCTCTAGCATGAAAACCAATGAGACAATTGATACTTTCTAGCAAGAATTCACTAAGGGACGAGCCTCGTACTCTTTTGTACTTAGGCATGATATGACTTGCAAGTATATACAAAAAAAATGTAATGTTGGAACTCCTCTTCTCTTATGACTAAGTGACCTTTGCGTCCTAGGCTTGAGAATGAGTTCAAAGCTCACAAGCCAATGGACTAGCCTTCTTGCTAGCATTTGTGAGTGATCCAACAAGATTTCCTTGCAAATATTAGATCATTTTCTTGAGGTCACTAATATAGAAAATGATTAGAATCCTTGATTAAAGAGTTGTTAGTCTTTGCTTTGATTTACTTGAATGTCCTAATTCATGAATTTCCATAAGGATTCGAAGAGGACTCATGTAGTGATTGAAATACACATATCTAGTTGAATGCATTATGAGCCTCATGAAAATACCTTGCCTAGTACTTTGAAAATTGTGAGTTTAAAATGCCTAATTGGATGATTGTTCTCTTTGTGGGATTTGTGAGTATTCCCGTTTCTGAAAACTCTCAGGAGACTACAACTCCTCCACTAGGGTAGCCTAGGGGTTTAAAGGCTTGGTGCATACGCTAAATGCACTCGTGTCACCTACGAAAGTGGTTTATCATAAGTAATATTTGTTTCTTAGTGTTGTTAGGTAGTTTTCATAACCATATGGAGTTTCCTTTGAACCGATCTTGAGTAAGTGAAGTGCCTTCTTGTTGTTGATCTCTATGATTAGTTTGCTCGGGACGATCAAACGTTAAGTGTGGGGTGATTTGATAGCGCTAAAATATATGCATTTTAGGCGACCTCTATGCTTATTGTTTCGTTTGTTTTATCACGATTTCACTTGCTATTTGATGCCTTGTGGTTCATTTCAGGCAAATTACAGAGTTTAAGCTGAGAACACAAGCGGGCATTGACTTTGGAGCAAAACCGAGCATTCCGGAGCAAAAACATGGATTTTCGGGCATTACGGGACACATAGACCTCTACGGAGTATTTTGGACCTAGAGAGCTCATTTGGTGTCCGATTCTGTTGATTCAAAGCTTGTTGGAAAGCTAACTCAAAGAGCTACAACTCTCTAGTTGACGCCGAGACCAAATTCGGAGGTTACAGTTGCCAACAAAGCCTTGTGCGATCGCACAACATCTTTATGCGATCGCGCATCCTGGAGCTACGGTCAGAACATGGGCAGTTGTGCGCTCGCACAAACTCAAGTATGCGATCGCACAAGAAATCCAGTCGCATAAACTATTGTGCGATCGCACACCCGGAAGCCGAAGTCGCACATGCAGCTAAGGAAAGATATGCGCTCGCACAATCTCAAGTATGCGATCGCACAAGAAATTCAGTCGCACAAAAATATGTGCGATCGCATACCACCGACCACCAGAAAACTTGTGCGATCGCACAATTGCAAATATGCGATCGCATAACCCGGCAGATGTTATAAAACCCAGAATTTTTAGGGTTTCGTGGGGGGACTTTTTGGGGGGGCAATTTTCTGGGTTTGGAGAGCAGTTTTTGGAGGAAATCTTGGATTTTAGAGAGAAGGAAGAGCTTCAACAACGTCTTGAATCTCCATATTGGTTTTGAAGTTCTAAACTCCATTTTCATATGATTGTTTGCACTTTTGTCATTGTTTTTGATTGTAACCTCACCATGAGTGAGTAGTGACCTTGGTTGGGGATCTATGAATCCCCTAAACATGTTTGTGACTTTGTAAATGTTATGAATGTTATTGATGAATGATTTCGCACATGATTCTTCTTCATTGGAACTTAATGTTAAGGGGTGCCTATAAGGTGTTTGTGAGAAGTCCTCAATAGGAACCCTAGTTGATTTCATGTTTGATGTAACTAGCGTTGAAAAACATGATTTCAAATGAACTAAATGAAGAAGCATTAGGGTTTTCGCGTTACATGGCGACACTCTAATTCTAATGAGAATGGCATGGTTTTTACACGTGTATGATTATCTAGCCAATAGAGCTAGGGTTTGAGGGTAGGTAATCTTACTTCATAATGCCAATAGAGCGAGAGTTTGAGGGATTGAGCGAGATGTGACCTCTTAATATTAAGTTAGAGCGAGAGTTAAACTTGGTATTAATGTTGCATGCCTAAATTCTAATTGTGTGCATGAGAGTTCATCAATAATGTCCCATTTTACCGTCACAATAATTGTTTAGTGGAGGATTGGATCCCTAGTCATCTTTTATTGATTGTTTATCTCTTTTCATTGATCAACCTTGCTTTGGATAGTAAACTTTTGCTATCAACCTCCTTAGAGGAACAAACCCCCCCCCCCACCTTAGACATTCTAGCTTGATCGTTAGCACTACTAGTTTAAGCGGGCAAAGCTTATCTGAGGAGTTCGACTTATCTAAAACACCATTTGGTCGATCGTAACTAAGAGATCAAATGGATGCACATAAGGCTAAGATACTTCGAAAGGAGGAATTAGTCTAAGTAGAACAAGTATTCTAAACGATGTTGCAAGTCTTGTGCTAGAAATAGCCTCGATTCATCTTAAAACATTTAGTATGATCATTAGCGGTCAATGATAAACAGGCTATGATACAAAGCCCCCGAAACCGAATGCTTTCCTTAAATTTAAACACCACCTGCATTTACTTTCAATTTTAGTATAAACTGATCGTCAACTGCTCACGTTCCGGAGGACTTGCCAATCACGCATCACCCGCTGTAAGTCTTCTACTTTTATTTTCAGTATTTTACTTTTCTGTCATTTACTTTTCCGCACTAAAAACCAAAACCAACCAACCAATCACTTACTTTTCCGCACTAAAACCTCAATCAACCTAAAACACGCTCCCTCGCTGTACAAATCCCTCAAAGAACGACTATCCCCCTAATTCCCTTGGGTTCGACCCCTACTTACCACTTGCTACCCAGTAGTAAGGTCACGAGTAGCGGAATATAAATTTGCTTTTGCACAGAGAACACCGCACCTTAACGACAGTGCGGTGGGCTCCGTCAAAACTGGCGCCGTTGCCGGGGAATTAGCAATCGGATAAGTTGTTCTTTCCTTTCCCTTCTCATTTTCTCATGACGCTACCCACTACGTATGCATGAACTACAAGACATCTTCCCCTGTTCGGAGGTACGGATGGAGAAGACCCAGTACTACACTGCCGAAACTTTCACCACGTTTACTGCCACATAAAACCTGAAAATGAAATGTTAGAGGAATTTAAGCTTAAATGCTTCAAATTTTCTTTAACTGATTTTGCAACGATCTGGTATTACACATCAACTGCTAGTAGTGCAGTACATTTTGTGGACCTTTGCGTTCCATTCCTGAAGGAATTCTCCCCCCATCCTTACGCCAAAAAACCCGTGAGAAGATCATGTGCCTTCAACAATCCGGGGATGAGACTTTGGACGATTACTACACGAACTATGACACCATCGTCTCAAGCTGCCCGCACCATGGATTCACGGAGGTGTTTCTTCTTCAAAAATTCCTTTGTGGGATGAGGGCCGATGAGTTCTCAAGGATCAATGACGCAGTGGGAGGATCAGCCATGCACTTATCCCTGACTCAGATATGGGATGTTATAAATGACCTGGCCGCAGCCACAAAACGAATACCCCAAGCTGACATAGGAATGCGGATAGAAGAGGCTCCAGAGACAGACGAAGAAGAAACTCCCGAGCCATCAGAAGAGACTCCCGAGCCATCAGAAGATTGGGATATAGAAAGTATCGGGAGCAACGAGGAAAAACCTTCATGGGAACTGAATGCCGTGTCAGCAATGGAAGAAGTCCAGAATACCACCAGCATGCTGCCCGAGCCATACCCAGCTATCATCACCCAAGCTTCCGAGACCATCTACGACCAGATCCTCACAAACGGACATAACAAGGCAGGACCAAGCCTTAAGATGCAAGCTTCCCAACTTTTCCCCTCGATCAATAGGCAAATCGCTAAAAACTATGTGATCAATGAAGAGGCTAGAAGGAGGATGGGAAAAGGGCCTGAGCAGAACGACTCCTCGATGGAGCATGTTTTCGCCACGACTGGACAAGGCAGCCCTAAACACCAGAAAACCCAGTTCAAGAGACTAGTAGTAAAGGGTCCCTTACCTTCTCAGAGACGTTGGATGGAGAAACCACCAGAACCATGGGAACTGGACCCAAGCACATCATCTCACAAGAAATCGGGGAAAGGCAAGGCAAAAATCAACACAGGAACAGTGGCGAAATATGACCTAAGCCACCCATGGGATCCAAACCAGTGATCCAGGAATGAGGTACTGTCGAGCCAACGACGTTAAACAAAGGCACTGGTCGGGAGGTAACCCGACACCTATCTTACTTTCAATCTTTTATTTTCTATCATTTAGTTTTTTCCGTAAGTCGCTCTCACCCACTTGGTGCATAGAAGAAATGACTATTCAGGAATCGGACTTGGGTGCAACATTAAGCCAACCAGGCCTACGCCAAGAGTTCAAGGCCCAGCCGAACTCCCGCGATTATCCAGACTCATGCCATGTCGTTCATTCGGCACAATAAAGGGAGTTCTGTTCTTCCCTTTTCCTTGATGTCATTTCCTTCTCGTACAATATCTGCTTGCATGGCTTTTGAACTAAGTTGTGCTGAAAGGCACGCCTTCGTTCAAAAGTGTGGGGTGAGAACCACCTTTGTAAATAAATAACATGTTTTCTTTTTTTTTCTTCCTTAATTTTATCTTTTTGAAAATATGAACTTAAGAATGTGAAAAAGATAGATCATAACTCATGCATTAACCTTGTCAAAATTCAACTGTTTAAAAACTTAGAATGTAACTTCTCATTTGTCCCTTTGTGCTGAGATAGACTAGGGATGTGGAGTTGACATAAACTGCCCTAGAGAGGCTTGGCAAGCAATCGAAGGACTGAATTTCGCTATATGGTTTTCGAAGTCAGTGGAGGCTGCACTTCGGGTTTCAGTGAAGATTGAAGTCATCTCCGCCATGCAGTGTTTATGCAAAAAGAAAAAAAAAGGCGAGGACGGGAATCAGACCGTCCTATCTCTAGTCAAAGTAGCCGAGAAAATAGATGAGCGACCCTCATCTTGACCCGCGCGAAACGACAAGGATGAGAGGAGCGGGGAGGTATTTCCATATGCTCGCGGGCGACGATTGGACCTCCCAAAAAGGCTTGAGAAAATGTACTAGCAAGCCACAAAAAGGCAAAAGCTCGAAGAAGCAAATCAAGAGGCCAAAGGCCCAAAATTGTGAAGGTTTTAACCGAACAAAAAGTGAAGTACTCAAAGAGTCAAATCAAAGGCCAAAGGCCGATTCACTACAAAACCTGTCCCTCGCCAAAAGAAAATCAAAGACCAAACCGTTGAAACCCGAACCGAATCACGTGCTAGAGAAAGCTACAAGAAAACCATATAGTGCGAGACGGTTCCGAGAATGCAGTCCAGGAGCCTAAAAAGGGCTATCTCCCGAAACATCCAAAATAATTTACATCTCAGCACGAAGGTACAAGTATCAAGTTTCTTCTATTTATTTACATGGTTTAATTCGGTAATAAGTAGTAATGCATGAATTAGGATAAATCTAGTCCCACAGTCTAACTTTCCTATTTTAAAAGCTTACTTAGTGTGCCGCCCTTTAATAGCATTGTTCGGGACGAACAACTAAAAGTGTGGGGTGATCTGATGGACCACAATTATACGAATCAAAAACACAGTTAAACCCACTAAATTAGACTATTTGTCTATTTAACTTTTGCTTGTTAGTTTTGATATTAAGCTACAGGGTATTTTGGAGCCTAGAGAGAATACACGCTAAGGATAGGATTTTACGCTGAAAATATATTACGAGTCAGTCCAAGGTCACGATCAGACGCTGAATGAAGAAATCTCAAGATCTTGACGTGGAATCACTCAATACAAATCCAACCGAGGAACAATCCAAGTCAGTCCGGGGCTGAAATACACCAATAGTTTTGTGAAAACGTCACAAAACCTCACAAAACTCATCCTTTTTCCCCATGTGACCGGTGGCTTTTGGAGGAGGTGACCAAAGGAGGAAGCTCCCCTCCTCCCAAGACCTCCAACCGGTGGCTTCTACCTCCATGGAGCTCACCATGGATGAGAGCCATGTGCTCTCATCTTAGCCCTCCATTCCCCTCTCCTTTGGCTATAAATACATGCCTCCATCTCATTTGTAAATCATCCTCAAATCCATACTTCACTTATCTCTCTAGAAAGTTGGCACTTTTGTAAGTTTTTGGTTTTAAATCTATAATACTCTTGTTGGTTCTTGAGTATTGTAGTTAGTTCTTGAGTACTCCTGTCGGTTCTTGTAGTACTCAAGCTTGTCTTTACTATTCTTGAGTACTCTTGTCGGTTCTTGAAGTACTCACCCCTTTCCTTTACTTACTGTCTTTCAAAAACCGTAAGTACTTAGCTATGGTATCCACCTCTATGGATATTCGTAGCTAAACTCTTCATTCGGTTGAAGGGGTGTACTTGTATCATAAAATGTTTTAGACCCTGCACCTAGTGCATCTTTGTGTTCGAAACTTGTTCTATGTGCCATATATCAGGTCAGAACTTCCAAGGTTGAGTGGATGCTTTAACGGGCAAAGCTCTTCCGTGGGGTTCGTGAACATACTCAGGTAAGTGGATGCTTTAGCGGGCAAAGCTTATCTGAGGAGTTCGACTTATCTAAAACACCATTTGGTCGATCGTAACTGAAAGATCAAATGGATGAACATAAGGCTAAGATACTTCGAAAGGAGGAATTAGTCTAAGTAGAACAAGTATTCTAAACGATGTTGCAAGTCTTGTGCTAGAAATAGCCTCGATTCATCTTTGAACATTTAGTATGATCATTAGCGGTCAATGATAAACAGGCTATGATACAAATCCCCCGAAACCGAATGCTTTCCTTAAATTTAAACACTACCTGCATTTACTTTCAATTTTAGTATAAACTGATCGTCAACTGCTCACGTTCCGGAGGACTTGCCAATCACGCATCACCCGCTGTAAGTCTTCTACTTTTATTTTCAGTATTTTACTTTTCTGTCATTTAATTTTCCACACTAAAAACCAAAACCAACCAACCAATCACTTACTTTTCCACACTAAAACCGCAATCAACCTAAAACACGCTCCCTCGCTGTACAAATCCCTCAAAGAACGACTATCCCCCTAATTCCCTTGGGTTCGACCCCTACTTACCACTTGCTACCCAGTAGTAAGGTCACGAGTAGCGGAATATAAATTTGCTTTTGCACAGAGAACACCGCACCTTAACGACAGTGCGGTGGGCTCCGTCATTCGACCTCGGTTCACCCGAGTCATTACAAATGTTTTGATTGCCGTGACTTTGCATAAGTGTTTGGATTCTTATTCGAATATTTTAGCTATTTTTATAACTCGATCAGCAGTTATTTCCGTTACTCCAACGGCTAGTTGTGGTGTGTAAGAACTATAACTTTAGGGGCTGTGTTTGTAATTAGTCAAAACTTAGATGATTGATGTGTGAGGCGCTTGTAAGTGTATATGAACTCAAAACCCAGATTTGGGATTTAGGATTTGTAAGCGAGCGGAGAGAGCTGGTAGCATAGTGAAGCGATTGAAGCTGTCCGACTGAAATTGCTTGAAGCTAGAGGTTCCCGTGATCGTGGAAGGCTCCGGTTGTTCAATTACATCAATAAAGACCGTCTTGGTTGCTGGAGTATGGACATCCGGTCATGAACCAGGGTAATTCTGATTGTTGTTTTTGTGTTTCGTTTGATTGATTGCGTTGCTACATCGAGTCTGCGTCCTTACAAATGGTATCAGAGCCAATCGGCATCGCAATGACATCAACGAAGGTGAAGGTTGAGAGGTTTGATGGAAAAGGAGACTTTTCTTTGTGGAAGAAAAGAATGGAGGATGTACTGCCAGATGAAGGTATCGAAGGCTTTAGAAGGAGAACATAAACTTCCTGCGTCCATGACCCAAGAAGAAAAGACCGAAGCCATGGAATTGGCGTACAACACCCTGATTTTGCATCTGGATGATAAAGTGCTGAGGGAGGTCTCAAGAGAAAAAACAGCTGCCGGGATTTGGACGAAGTTGGAGGCTCTGTATGTGACAAGTACCCTGACTAATAAGATTTACTTGAAGGGCAAATTGTTTGGATTCAAGATGGATAATAGCAAACCAATTGAAGACTTTCTTGATGATTTTGCGAAGATCATCATTGATCTGGAAAACATCAAAGAAAAGGTTGAGGATGAGGATCAATTTATAATGATCCTAAATGCCCTACCTCCAGAATATGCTACACTGGTGGAAACCATGAAATATGGTGGAGAATCTCTATCAATGGAAGAGGTTCTTGCTGCCCTGAAGTCCAAGCAACTTGAAGCCAAAGCAAACCCTGATAATGCTTATGGACTGGTGGCTTACAGCAAAGAGTTCAAGTCAAATAATCAGAAGAGGAACTTGAAAGGCAAATTCCAGAAGAAATCTGCCTCTCCACAAAGCCCAAGGACTGATAAGAAGAAATTAAAGTGCTACTTCTGCCATAAGGAAGGGCATTTTAGGAGGGACTGTCCAGATAGAAAGAAGCAATTTGGTGGCAAAAAACAAGAACAAGGTGATGCAGCACGGGCAGAAGAAGGCTATGATAGTGCTGAGTTACTAGCTGTCTCAGATGGTGACTCATCAACAAGATGGATCTTGGATAGTGGTTGCTCGTACCACATGACACCAAACAAGGCTTGGTTCAGTAGGCTTGAGGAAAGGAAGCAAGGGACAGTTCATCTTGGCAATAACAAGTCCTGCACCATGGCTGGAATTGGAGATGTCAGATTGAGGATGGATGATGGCCAAGAGATCACACTCCCTTGCGTCAGGTATGTACCTGAACTTAAAAGAAATCTGATATCTCTAGGCATGTTAGATAAGCAAGGATATGTCTTTAAAGGTGAGAATGGAACTATGAAAGTCACTAAAGGCTCACTAGTAGTTATGAAAGGTATAGTCATGAATGGTATATATGTTTTACTTGGAAATACAATTGTCGGGGCACCGATTAATTATGCTGAAAAGAAGAGTAATAACATGTCTTTATGGCATTTGAGATTTGCCCATGTAGGGGAAAAAGGTCTAGAAAAATTGTATGAACAAGGCTGTCTAGGAATTGAAAAACTTGATAAATTGGTTTTTTGTGAAAACTGTGTTTTGGGTAAAGCCAGTAAAGTGAGGTTTAACAAGGCCATTCATAGAACTAGTGAAGTATTGAACTATGTACACTCAGATTTATGGGGACCAACCAGAACTGAGTCTCATAGTGGGAAAAAGTATTTTATAACCTTCATAGATGATTTTTCAAGAAGAGTTTGGATATTTTTCCTTGCAAGAAAATCTGATGCTTTTGATACATTTAAAACCTAGAAAACATTGGTGGAAAATCAGACTGGTAAGAAAATAAAAAGGCTAAGAACCGACAATGGTTTAGAGTACCTTGATGGTGAATTCATTAACTTTTGCAAGCTTGCTGGTATAACAAAGCATCATACAGTTGCAGGGAGCCCACAACAGAATGGCTTGGCAGAGAGGTATAATAGGACCATCTTGGAAAGGGTAAGGTGCTTATTGCTACAGGTAGGTATGTCTAAAATGTTTTGGGCAAAAGCTGCCAACACTGTATGTTATCTTATAAATAGGTGTCCTTCTGCTGCTATAAACTTTAAAACACCTATGCAAATGTGGTCTGATCACCCTGTTGATTATAGCATGCTTAAAGTGTTTAGTTGTGCTGCATATGCTCATGTTAGACAAGATAAGTTGGAATCTAGAGCCTTGAAATGTGTATTTTTGGGTTACCCTGAGGGAGTGAAGGGATATAAACTCTCGTGTCTAGAAAAGAATCATAAGAAAACCTTTATAAGCAGAGATGTGGTGTTTAATGAGTTAGAGTTTCCTCTTAAGAATGATAAAGATACATTAGCAGCTGAACAGGGGAATACAGTACAGATAGAGGTTGATAAGGGTAAGAATACCTTGATTGAGGTGGAGCAGGGTGATGTAGCTGAGCAAGTAAGTGGAGCTGAGTCATCAGAGCATGAACACCAAGAGGAGGGTAGCCAGAGCCCAATAGAAACCACTAGTGTTCCCCAAGATTATGTACTTACTAGGGATAGGGAGAGAAGGCCCCTTAGAAAACCAGTTAGGTATGGATATGAATCAGGTGAAAATAATATAGTAGCTTATGCTTTTAATGCGGCTGCTGATGTACTAGAGACTGAACCCAGAACTATGAGAGAGGCATTAGAGTCTAAGGAAGCAGATGAGTGGTATAAAGCCATGGAGGAAGAGATGAGGTCCTTGAAGAAAAATGATACCTGGAAGTTAGTTGACAGGCCTGATGGTGTTAAGCTAGTAGGCTGTAAATGGGTATTTAAGTTGAAGGAGGGCATTCCAGGGGTAGAGAAGCCAAGGTACAAAGCCAGGCTAGTAGCAAAGGGATTTACACAAAGGGAAGGTGTAGATTTCAATGAGATATACTCACCTGTAGTTAAGCATAGATCAATAAGGATTGTTCAGTCTATTGTTGCTTAATGTTAAAACTGCATTTCTATATGGTAGTCTTGATGAAACCATTTATATGTCACAACCTGAATGTTTTGTATCTGGAAATGCTGAAAACACTGGTTGTCTGCTTAAGAAATCCCTGTATGGTCTCAAACAGTCTCCCAGGCAATGGTATAAAAGGTTTGATGAGTTTATGCTTAGTTGTGACTTCAAACGATCAAGTTATGATTGGTTCATTTACTATAAATTTTAGGATAATGGTTCTGCCATTTGTCTATTGTTATATGTTGATGACATGTTAATTGCAAGTGATAGTATGCAACTAATATATGGTCTTAAGGAACAACTGAATGCTCAGTTTGAAATGAAGGACTTAGGTCCTACAAAGAAGATACTGGGTATGCAGATTGTAAGAGACAGAGGAAATGAACTTTGTTCTTAAATCAAACTGATTATCTGACCATGTTGATAAGGAAGTTTGATACGTCTAATGCCAAGTCTGTTTTGATTCCATTAGCATAACACTTTTAAACTGTCAAATGAGCAATGTCCAAGGACTGAGTCTGATATTGAATATATGAATAGCGTGTCTTATGCTAATGTTATGGGGTGTCTAATGTACTCTATGGTATGTACTAGGCCTGATTTAGCTCATAGTGTAAGTGTGATAAGCAGATTTATGTCTAGACTTGGTAAGGCTCATTGGACTGCAGTAAAATAGGTGCTAAGATACATTAAAGGAAGTCTGGGTAAAGGTCTAATGTTTGGAAAAGCTAACAGTGAAAGTGATATTATTATGGGGTTTGTAGATTCTGATTTTCAGGAAGTATAGACACCAGGAAATCCCAGGCAGGTTATGTGTTCACTGTCTATGGGACTGATGTGAGTTGGAAGGCTGGATTACAAGCCATGGTGACCCTGTCAACAACTGAAGCGGAGTTTGTAGCAGTTACAGAAGCTGTGAAAGAAGCTCTTTGGTTGAAGGGAGTCTTGGCAGAATTAAAGCATCACCAGCCGTGCATAAAGATTGGCTATGATAGCCAAGGAGCAATCCATTTGTCAAAACATCAAGTATTTCATGAACGCTCCAAGCATATCGACGTAAAGCTGCACTACGTGAGAGAAATGATCGAGACTGGTGCTGTGGAGATGATGAAGATTGACACGGAGGAGAACCATGCAAGCATGTTGACTTAACCAGTTTGAAACAAAAAAATTCCAACTGTGTCTGGAACTGATCAGCATGGGGCAGACAGGCTAATGATGCCTGAACCAAGACGATCTGGATGATCATCAACTCAAGGTGGAGATTGTAAATGTGAATTGGTGATCATGGCTAACAATCGGAGTGGAGCTGGGCTAAAGACGGCGGAGCAAGGTGGCCGGAATCAGTACTTAAAGGTGGCTACTCAACCAGCATGGATAAAGTTGAAGTTTGAAGACCAGGGCCGAAACGCTGCGTTTGGGAAGAGGCAGTTATTTCCGTTACTCCAACGGCTATTATGGTGTGTAAGAACTGAAACTTTAGGGGCTGGGGTTGTAATTAGTCAAAACTTAAAGGACTGATGTGTGAGGCGCCTATAAGTGTATATGAACTCAAAACCCAGATTTGGGATTTAGGGTTCGTAAGCGAGCGGAGAGAGCTGGTAGCATAGTGAAGCGATTGAAGCTGTTTGACTAAAATTGCTTGAAGCTATAGGTTTGTCTGTGATCGTGGAAGGCTCCGGTTGTTCAATTACATCAATAAAGATCGTCTTGGTTGCTGGAGTAGGGACACCCGGTCCCGAACCAGGGTAAATCTGATTGTTGTTTTCGTTTCGTTTGATTGATTGCGTTGCTACATCGAGTCCGCATCCTTACAGAGGGGACCATACAGACAAAAGCTGGTGTAGGAAGCACAAAAGACAAGGCCTTGGTAGGAGCTGCTAGGTGTAGTGCCAGACCTAAGCACAAATCGACGCGTTATCCACAGAGCGAATATGAGACATAGGTACGGACTTGTAGCACGAAACGTAGCTGACAACACCGTTGGGGAGCGAAGGCTGAGTAGCAACAATAAACCCTTTTTGTAATTCATCAACAATTAATGAACAATTAATCAATTATCCCTCTTCTCTACCTTCTGTCCTCCCTCAACTCTTCTTCACCCGCCAGATTCCGGCAACACGCCCTCACATTTGGTGATTTCATCGATTTGGACTCTCAGCCATGTATCCCTACACTGACATCGCCGACGACATTCAAGAAATGCAGCATCTAGTGAAAAATGATGTATGATATTGGTTGTTGTCGAACAGCTACTCTCACCATCAAAACTTGCTTGCATGAACTTGCTACAACTTTGGCTTAGGAGGAAGCAGAAAAACTGAACAAGGTTGAACAAGATGAATCTGTCCCTCTTATGGAGTATGATATTGTTACAGGGTCTGATTTTATTCCAAAGTATATCACTCTAGGAGCACAATTAGGTTTGGACTTGTCGAGTCCGATCGAGCCTATGAGACGAAGCACGCCTCCGCTTGTGCTCACCACGTCGAGCGAATCTGTAGAAGAAATTTCAACCGAGTTGCGATGGAAACATCAGTCAATTTCAGATCTCAGTAAGGTAACGCCACGCGATGATACGACATCTGAAATCATATTTTGTGATTTACATTTCCTTGAGCATTCAGGCCCTCTAGCTGTTTGTGAAAATGACTCGGTCACAAAAATGGCTTCGGTTGGACGTTGGTGTCCTACCCAACCATTTAAGGTGGTTCCTGTATTTGTGCCACCTCCTGCAAAACCTTCGGATAAATCCATAAATATGCTGCAAATGTTGGACTCTCATATTATTTCCAAGCTACTGAAGTATGTCATATTACATGGTCTTGAAGGAGTTCTTGTTGTGGAGATATCAGATTTCGACTTGCTCAGTTTGGTTAGGTCCGAACATCTTCCTACTTGGATCTCAAGCCTACAGATCGAGGTAACATTCAGAATTCCTAGTATCGATTTCTTACCACCTTGGGTATTGGATATGTCTGATATCAAGCAGGGGAATGAGCAACTATGGTTTGAAACTTCTTCTTGCTATGTGAATAGTACTTGCAATTTCTGCAACTCAACTATTTGTGAAAATGCCCCAGAGACATTTCATTCATATTTTAATATGCTATGGCCTTTAAATGTGAGTCGATGCACCTTATTCGATTGGAAGTATGTTCAACTCATGCTGGAATGGTATTTGAGATTTTTAAATTCTTATATTCTATTATGGATTAAAGAGAATGTGCAAAGGTTAATGTTTGGTGGCTTTTCGATTTGGCATGCCATAGTCCAATACGACTTGAGACAGAAACTTATGTGCTTAGTGATCTTGAAGATGTGACACTTGTCTCTCTGAACATGGGTTCCTTAGCCGTGGCAGCTAAATATAAAGGAGATTTTGAGAAAATACTCAGGGCTATAATGAAGGAAGTCGAAGAGATCGATACCACAATAATCTTGTTCATCTTTGAAATCTATGTAGCTTTTAGTGCGGGGAAGACTAAAGGCTTAGTGGAAGCTGCAACTCTGTTGAATCATATGCCTTGTAGGGTTCGACTGAGGTGCACTGATGACATACGACTGCATGAATTTCAACAGTATGTCGAGAAGGATGCAGCAATTGGGAAGAGGTCTTACATCGCTGAGCCTAGCCTAGCTGATGCCATCAGAATTTTTTGAAGGCTGAAAGTAAAGTATGACAGCCATCAGGATGACAAAGCTCTTGTGATGGCTTCCCTGTTGTTAGTTCAATATATTGTAAGTCTTTATTTGCCTAATAAGGCTACAGACTTTGGGGATGAGGTTTATGCAAATGTATGAGTTCGACTTGCTAGCCAACCTGAAGAAATCGGTAACCGTGAGAGGAAGAGGATCCAGTTGGAAGTAGAAGTCCATGCCCTTGCAAGGGAAAAGGACAAAGCTAGCAAAACTCATGTGGCTGGTGGTTCCTTTACTGTTATCAGAGACACACCAGTTGACGATTTGAACAATCCGACCAAGGTTACTTTGTTCTTTAAAAGGTATCAGCTAGAGTTTGTTTGAGGAGAGGATATGGAAGGATATGATACAGAAGCACCTTAAGTTTACTTTTATCTATTGTCATATGAGTATGACTAAATTGGATAATACTATTATGGAAAGTCGCTGGCTTCTAGACAGATTTATGAATTGTATTCGGATACTAGTATTCCATGTTTGTGCCGATATTTACATTTCCATAAGCTGGGAGCTATCAAGGAGAAGGTCATCGTATAAAGAAGTGAAGCAGCTGATTGTAATACGGGACCTTTGGAGTCTAGTGACCCTTGAAGAGAATGGCAAATGGCTTGTTATTGAGACTAACACTATTATTGACATACACAAGTTGTCGAGCATCAACATGTCTTCCTACATTGAGTCAATCGTCAAGGGAGTGTCCATGGTGTCCATCTCCTACTCCAGCTCGCACTGGGAAATGATGCATACGGGTCGAAATTTAATTACTAGTGTCTTCAAAAATGTATTCCAGTCTCCAGGATTTGTTACCTTGGAATGGGAAAGACTTCAGAGGATCAACTCACTTCACTGGAAAATTGTTGAAAGTGAAGTTGAAAAGAGGAAGCCGGAGGAGCTTAAAACGAAATTTGAGGTCTTGTGCAAGGTCATCAAGAGTGTCTTGGGTCTAACTGGAGTTGGTAAATGTTGGACCCTTTGTGTTTTGATGATAATAAACACTTAGCTAATATTTGACTTGAGTGTGCAGAAATCACATACCTGTCTGAGAAGTCACAGGGTCCAGACTGTCTGAGAGAAACGTGACTGGACATCTCTGAGAGAGCTCAGCGCTACGAAAGAGATGAGATCTGCGTGACAGACAAGATCAAGCTCAGCAGCAAACATATATCAAGATCCGAGCTGGAGATATTCGAGATATATCAAGACCCGAGTTTGAAATATACTCAGGATATGATATGGAAATATCCGTACAAGATATACTCAAGATGTACGTGCTGAATATATACAAGCCGGATATGGAAGGGAATGATTTATTGGGTTAAGATATGGAAATATCTTAACCAATCAAATCTGCAAGATGGAGATCAAATATCTGATGGAATCTCTGATGTAGATCAGATCTGCTGGATATCTCTACGAGAGAGCAGCGCTGCGAGAGAGATGCGTTCTGTGTGAGGGACAAACCGACTTATGACGAGATCGGTTCGGCGAGAATATACTCGATACAAATCAGGAGATATTCGAGTATATATGATGGATAATTGACGAGAAGAATTAATATCAGTATATACACTGAATATATGTCGAGTATATACGAAGAGAAGATACATGCCAGATTTGGAAGGGAAATATGTGATGTGGTTAAGATATGGAAATATCTTAACCATATCATATCTGCTGGATAGCAATCGGATCTGCGACAGAGATCAGATCAGCCGACTTGAAGACTAATATAAATAGAGGAGAAGTCTTCAATATGAAGTGTAGCTTTTGGAGAGAACGAATCGGAGATTGAAGAGCGATCAATTCCGAAGCTGACGAAGTGCTGCTGTGTGCGGACGAGATAGATTGTGTTAGTTGATACTTTGAGTTGAGTAGAATTATTAGCTGTCACTGTGTGAGACAAAGTGTAACAATCTACAAGCATACTCTTTCATCAATAACATTGATCTTGAAGCCCTTCTGGAACTGTCCAGAAGGCAAGTCGTTTTCAACCTGCTGCAAAGGTTGCAGTAAGGTTTCCACTATAAATCTGTGAGTCTTTACCTTCCGTATAATTTCCTGTGTTACAGATAATTTTCGCTGCCATCTGTCTGAGGGATACCACTCTGGGATCTCCCTCACATAGTTGGCTAACCTAACGATCCAACAATTGGTATCAGAGCCGGGAAGCTCTAGATTTTGTGTTAGCCTTTGTAGGAAATCATGTCAGGCAGAAACGACTCGTTCTGGAAGCCGCCGGTGCTCAGCCCGGGAGAGTATAACTGGTGCAAGGATCAGTTCGAAGCTCACGTCTGCTCCCTGGATGGGAAGCTGTGGCGTGTATTTGAGAAGGGTAACTTCCCTATTCTGGATGTGACAGATCCTGCCAAACCGAAAGAGAAGGAGAAAGACGACTACACAGATGCTGACTACAAAGCTCTCCAGCAGAATGCCATGGCTAAGAAGGTTCTGTACATGGCCCTCTCACAAGGAGATCAGGTGAAGATGGCCGTGTACAAAACTGCGAAGGAGCAGTGGGATGGCCTGACTAGACTGTACGAGGGAAACAAAGACATAAAAAGGAACAGAATCCTAGCTGCCACAAAGGATTACGAATCTGTCGAACAGCGAAAGGACGAATCTCTGGAAGACTTCTACACCAGATTTCAAGTCATTGTCGCACAGCTGAACTCTCTGGATGAGGTACTTCCACAGTGGAAAATAACCCATCAGTTCATGCAAGCTCTCAGCTCCAGATGGGATACAGTGACGACAGCTCTCCAAGCTCAGAAGGGGATCAAAGATGTCACTTTGGAAGAACTTGTGGCGAATCTGCAGAGCCAAGCTGGGATTGCAGAGAGAAAAATGGCTAGGAGGCAAGCAGGCGAATCCCAAGCGATAGGATTGAAAGTCGAGAAGGCTTTGGATATAGCCCAGGTTAGTATGCCTTCTAAAGGTGAGGATGAGGAGATTGCTATTCTCTCGAGGGCCTTCATGATTGCGAACACAGGGAGAGCGCATAACAGAGGTTTCTCTGGCGGAGGACGAAATAGTCAAAGGTGGAACAAGGGATCTGCCTCAGAGGAGGGCAAGGCAAAGACAGGAGCAAAGGAAGAAAGAACCTACCATCACTGCCAGAAAAAGGGACATCTTGCTAAAGACTGCTACAGCAAGAAGAAAGGTGAACCACCTGCCCCAAGGGAAACTCAAGCCATGTTCGCTGCCTGGGGTAACTCTGACGAGGAACAAAGCGATAAGAAGCGAGCTAGGGACCCATGTCTGATTGCGAACTCCGCAAACAATGAGGTAAATGAATCTGACTCTTTTATAGATCAAGTGTTTAGTGAATCTGACTTTGCAGAAACTATTGGAGAACTGCTGAAGAAGATCACAAGCCTTAAGGAATAGATTGAGATCATGAAAGATGAACATGAAGACGACATGGAGAACAATCGTCTCTGGTCAACCAAAGCTATGCAACTTGAGAGAGAAATGGAGGAGCACATCTGCAAATGTCCCACCTGCGACAGAGGGGACGCACAAATCAGTGATCTAAGTGACGAACTGAGGGGCATGAGAATTGATGACACCAGGATGGTAGGATCAATTGCAGAATCGGTCAGGATCCAGTTGGATAACGAGGAACTCCGTCAGACTGTTGCAGATCTCAGACAAAAAGAGACGGAGAGAAAGAAAATCTGGCTTCGAGAACTAGAAGCTAAAAAGGTCGAGGAAGTAAGAAACGACTACAACAGGAAGTTTGCCAGACCTGGACTTGGGTATGTCGGAGTAATGGAAGAAACTGATGAAGAGGCGGCAAATAGAAGGATTGCCAAAGGAAAGGGACCAATGACTGAAGTCGGAGAGAGCTCCCATCAGCAGAAAAAGCCGGAACCCACAAGACAGTCGGGAAGAGCAGCCGCATCTCTGAAGGAGAGTCATTTCCATGACAATGACTCTGGACTTTTTAAGGGTGGGAAGGCCTTTGAAATTTGGAAGAAGATGAGTTCCAACCGTCAACCTTTCTCGATCGACTCTCAGGCACGGAGAAACAGGAGACCTGTGCCCTTAGAAAGACACAAGAAAACTGGCAGTCTCTATTACCGTGTCTGCTGGCACTGTGGTCACTCTGGCCATTACAGAGCAGACTGTGAGAAATGGAAAGAGGCCAACGAGAGGAGTCGCAGCTATCAGAGAAAGGCCGGTACTGCTTATGTCCCTAGGAGAAAGGTTTTTCCTCATAGAAGGGAAGACAGAGCTGAATGGGTTCTGTCTCACCATGACACAGCCATCTACGGACGACCCAGGAGAACTCCCAGGGGGAAAATCAATCTCGCTGATGATAATGATTCCCGTCCTTTAAAGTTTCCTTCTACTGTTAAAACTGTCCCAAAACCCAGTAAGCCCAAGCTTGTCTGGGTTCGTAAAAATTAATCTCTCTCTTGCAGAAGTGAGGCCCTGACCCTGATATCTGGACAGGGGATGTTCCGGGCACTGAGGGGGAATCCAGGACTACAAGCGATAGGAGAGTTATACAGCCACCGGCAAGACTGAGGGACCACCAGTGTTACATATCGCATGACCAGGTAAATCTAGATAATTTGTATCATTTTTGTAGATTTGCGTCCTTTGTCTCTCTTGCAGAACCAAAGACAGTAGTAGAAGAGCTCAAGGATCCAGAATGGGTCAATGCCATGCAAGAAGAGCTACATCAGTTCGAGAGGAACAAGGTTTCAGGCAGATCCTAGAGACACCCACGTGAAAGCTGTGAAGAGGATACTGAGATATCTGAAGGGAACAGATGATTTGTGCTTGTTCTTTCCGAGGGGAAGAGACTTACGCCTGGTAGCCTACACTGATGCAGATTGCGGGCTGCAAGATAGACAAGAAGTCCACGTCAGGGATAGCTCAGTATCTTGGACCGTGTCTCATCCCTTGGGCTTCAAAGAAGCAGTCCTCAATTGCGCTGTCCACCGCTGAGGCGGAATACATCGCCGCCGCTGCATGCTGTGCGCAGCTGCTGTGGATCAGGCAACAGCTAAGTGACTATGGTGTTATTACTAATTGTGCGAAAATTCTGTGTGATAACACTAGTGCTATTAACATCTCAAAAAATCCAGTGCAGTTCTCTCGTACCAAACATATAAAAATTCGGTATCACTTTCTGCGTGATTGTGTAGAAAAGGGAACAATTGAGATGGAATATTGCAGAACTGAGGAACAGATTGCGGACATATTCACAAAGGCTTTGCATAGAGAACCCTCCGAGAAGCTGAGGCTTGAACTAGGTATGGTTTCTCTCCCTTAAAGCTATGCTCTATTGTTGCTCCCTCAGTGATTGGCTAGACTAGATGCATATGAGTCACGTCTGATGGATAGATTAACATGAATGTTCTGTGCTAGTGAAAAAGTAAGTTGTGTTCATAATGTAGCATACATGCTTGCTATGTGACTGATGACTGCATTAGGGACCGAAAGACATGAAATTCTGAATCTTTTTTTCTGCCCAAAAGAGACCTCCATAGTTGATCCCACATTATAAGCCCAGGAGGTACTCTAGACCAACCCTAGCCTATCTTCATGTGGGATATTCCTATGTGCCCGTTGATGTGTTGTTTTTCTGGAGTTATTCCATATGAGGTATGAAGATGATAAAAATGAGTTTGGATGATCTTATTTGTTTTCTTCTGATTGTGTGTGGTGTTATTTGTACCATTTGGGTAAAGTTAGCACACCATACTAAAAACCTTGCGTACCCATGAGACAGGTCAGATTGAGTTATCACTTTGGAAGGTTCAACTTTGGCTGGGAAACAATCTCTATGACAGTTATGGAAATGGAGATTGCTGCCATCTTTAAGGCTGCTGAAATGGAGCAGCAATTAATGAGATGAAAAAGTTATGGTGAGGAAAAGGTGAGGGCAGCTCTCCTACTTTTGAATTCAGTGTTGAAGATTTTAAGCCCATGATGAATGGTAGTGTGAGGGTAATTTCCACGCTTTAGAGAGTAAGTCTTGTGTGCTTGAAATGTTGTGCCTTGTGGTGGAGAAGACAATACTACAGTTCTGTGAGTACGCGAAAAAGACAAATGATGATGAAATCTCGTCGAGGAGACTTCCTTTGATAGAGGAATGAAGAAGCAGAGAAGACCATGTTAGATGGGTGGCTAGCTATGTGCAGGTCACTCTCATGCAGTTGATGATGTGAAGAATGATGATGACCTGAGTCTTTCCCTCAGAATGAACGGGGAAGGCTATCCTTGAGCTGATGAACTGTTCAGAAGTTAAAGGAAAGTGATGACAAGCCAAGTTGCTGTGTTGATGACTTGTATGGAAAATTCAACAAAGTCAGGTGTGCACGTTGAGCTGGTCAGCAAATAACATGATGTTGTGCAATAGGCATTCATAACTTAAGAAGTTGTGAAGGATGCCGGATGACAGTTTTGAGATGTTCAAAAATGACAAGAATAGTAACCTTGGGAGCAAACCCAAGAGAGGGTATGATGAAGGCCCTGCCGCTGCGTGATAGAAACGTGATGTTTGGACAATGGTCCACGAGTGCTGCAAGATCAGTCTTGGTGATGGTTAGTGTATTCAGTTGAGTCACACACATTATGAGAAGAAGATCATGAGTCCTGTGGCGCAGTTGGTGTTCTTCTTGCTCCTACTTATGAGCGTGATTGCTGAGGTCTGGAGTACTCTGCAGGAGAAGGATGGATAGTTCCACGCTCCCCATCACAGTCACCTATAGAAGAAGATGTTATTGAAGTGACTCCCGTTTCTGTTCCTGTGCGTGAAGAAGCTGTTCTCCCCTCTGATAGTATGGGCGAGATGATGTCGTTGTTGAAGGAGCTTCAGATTGAGGTTCAGGAAGCTCTGACTGAGATGCAGAGAGTTCGGTCTGCATTGGAGGAAGTGAGGTCTGAGCTGCAGGATGTGAAGGAGAGGTTAGCAGCCTTGGAGGTGGTAGTAGAGGTAGACTCGGGTGGTGTGACAGCTGTGCTGGAAGGGCTCCCATCGCAGATCAAGAGCCTTGGCACAGAGACTGTGGAACAGTTGAAGGTTCTGTCCCAGAATGATTCTTAGTCTGGACTGTCTCATGGACCTCCCTCTTTGCCAACCCTACCACATATATCCCTGCTTCCTTGAAATTTCTTTTTGAATTTCATGTTAGATGTCTCTGTGCATTTTGATTTCCCTGCTTGGATGTGTGGTGTCCGTGTGACACACTTATGACTTGCTGGCATGACTGAAGTGTTTTCTTTCCATTACTCTGTGTTTCTATTTGCATATCTTTTTTATGATGCCAAAAGGGGGAAGAACTATGTGCATACACTAAGGGGGAAAAATAGTACCACAGATTAAGCGGATGTCTATCTGAGGGGGAACTGCGCTCTGCTAGAGCTAAATGAAAATCGAACTGAATAAACTCTGAAATAACTAGCACCTGTAGGAAATTGCTGATGTGCTTTGTGTGTGATTTCTTATTTGTGAAGAAGTGTTTGTCATCATCAAAAAGGGTGAATTTGTTGGACCCTTTGTGTTTTGATGATAACAAACACTTAGCTAATATTTGACTTGAGTGTGCAGAAATCACAAATCTGTCTGAGAAGTCACAGGGTCCAGACTGTCTGAGAGAAACGTGACTGGACATCTCTAAGAGAGCTCAGCGCTACGAAAGAGATGAGATCTGCGTGACAGACGAGATCAAGCTCAGCAGCAAACATATATCAAGATCCGAGCTGGAGATATTCGAGATATATCAAGACCCGAGTTTGAAATATACTCAGGATATGATATGGAAATATCCGTACAAGATATACTCAAGATGTACGTGCTGAATATATACAAGCCGGATATGGAAGGGAATGATTTATTGGGTTAAGATATGGAAATATCTTAACCAATCAAATCTGCAAGATGGAGATCAAATATCTGATGGAATCTCTGATGTAGATCAGATCTGCTGGATATCTCTACGAGAGAGCAGCGCTGCGAGAGAGATGCGTTCTGTGTGAGGGACAAACCGACTTATGACGAGATCGGTTCGGCGAGAATATACTCGATACAAATCAGGAGATATTCGAGTATATATGATGGATAATTGACGAGAAGAATTAATATCAGTATATACACTGAATATATGTCGAGTATATACGAAGAGAAGATACATGCCAGATTTGGAAGGGAAATATGTGATGTGGTTAAGATATGGAAATATCTTAACCATATCATATCTGCTGGATAGCAATCGGATCTGCGACAGAGATCAGATCAGCCGACTTGAAGACTAATATAAATAGAGGAGAAGTCTTCAATATGAAGTGCAGCTTTTGGAGAGAACGAATCGGAGATTGAAGAGCGATCAATTCCGAAGCTGACGAAGTGCTGCTGTGTGCGGACGAGATAGATAGTGTTAGTTGTTACTTTGAGTTGAGTAGAATTGTTAGCTGTCACTGTGTGAGACAAAGTGTAACAATCTACAAGCATACTCTTTCATCAATAACATTGATCTTGAAGCCCTTCTGGAACTGTCCAGAAGGCAAGTGGTTTTCAGCCTGCTGCAAAGGTTGCAGTAAGGTTTCCACTATAAATCTGTGAGTCTTTACCTTCCGTACAATTTCCTGTGTCACAGATAATTTCCGCTGCCATCTGTCTGAGGGATACCACTCTGGGATCTCCCTCACATAGTTGGCTAACCTAACGATCCAACAGTAAAACTGATTTCGTCCAAGCTCTTACTGATCAATTATTTGATGATGAGAACTTCTTGATTTCGATTGATATGCATGAGCACAGGGAGCACCATTCTATGGGGCGCCTTATTGGTGATCCACCTGACTATGTTGATCACAAGGAGGGTGGAGAATTTACTGAGGTGAGTCGACAATTATACTATATTGTTACGTTAGAGGTGGTCGAAGAGGGACATCAGCCAGAATCTATGTTCGCTCAATTCTTGTCAGAGTTGCTCATTCAACATGATGAGATAGCTTCGGCCAATGTGTTGCCTCAAAGCTACGATCCGACTCATGGCACAAGGCCAAACAGAACCTGTTTGACGTTGCTATTTAAGATGCCATTTTGGAATGATAGACACAAGACATGGACAATTTTGGTCGCTGCTGCATTTGGAGGAAATGGACTAAGCTATTTTCAATTGGAGAATAAGGGTGAGCACGTGGATGAAGCGCTCAAATCAAAAGGGATTACAATTCTTTTTCTTGCAGAGTTTCGACAAGTCAATTATCATGAACTACAATATAGAGAGCTACCACTACATATGTATGACCTTTGGGATGCTCAGTTGCTAGTTCAATGGAGCGAGCATCCACCAGACGAAGTAACTTGGAAAATGATAGCAAGCATTCGACATGAATTCCCGACATTCGACCTTGAGGGCAAGGTCGCTTTCGAGAGGGTGAGTAATGTGGCACACTTGACACGTGAGGAGGGGACCATGCAGCCAAATGAGGGGACCATGCAGACAAAAGCTGATGTAGGAAGCACAAAAGACAAGGCCTTGGCAGGAGCTGCTAGGTGCAGTGCCAGACCTAAGCATAAATCGGCTCGTTATCCACAGAGCGAATATGAGACATAGGTACGGGCTTGCAGCACGAAAGGTAGCAGACAACACCGTTGGGGAGCAAAGGCTGAGTATCAGCATGCTAGAACTAGTATAAATAAACCCCACAATCAATGAACAATTAATCAATTATCCCTCTCCTCTACCTTTTATCCTCCCCCAACTCTTCTTCACCCGCCGGATTCCGGCAACACACCCTCACAGTGACACAACAAAAAGTACTTGTACATGAACACTCCAATGCAGTTCATGTTTATTAAGTTTGTGTCTAGTCAGTGGGTTCTTGTAATGGAAAAAGCGTTACTCCATTTCTTATGCTATCAAAAAGAAAACACTTGTTCCAATTTGGCCTTTCAACCAAAAGCAAGCTATCTTTCTAAGTTCCTCTACAAGGTTTGCAAGGCCACTCTCACCTTCAAATTTATCATGTATATCAGTATATGTGTACTTCCATAGTCGTTTGCGCGCCTGCATCTCATTTAGCTACTTCCTGCTGGCACCAGCGCTGACAAAAGAATTAGCATTTTAGTATATATGTTAACCCACAAAGTGATACCATACTAAAATTTCAAATGAATACACACGAGGGTAGGTTTTCAGAACTCAGACAGTCCAGAAATATTAGATTATGAGGCGAACATGATGTGGATTTCATAAAAAAATTGTTAACCGATAATGCATCAGCATGTTAAATCCCAGTTTGACATATAATATTGCAAATGATGGCGAGTAAGGAATGGGGCGCGCTCAAATGTTATGGGTTGCTAAAGTGTTATGTGTTACTCTATTGTGCACCTTTAGATCATTTGAATCTAATGGTCCAGATTACATCTTGCACTTTCGTCTTTTAGGTAAAAGACAAAAGTGCAAAATGACAAACAACTTTGTCTCTTTTTGACTTTTATTTTGCACTTTGACTTTATTTTGCACCTTTAGATCATTTGATCTAAAGGTTGAGATTGAAGTAACACATAACACATTAAGAAGGC
The DNA here is from genome assembly GCA_033675215.1 of Rhodiola kirilowii. Lineage (NCBI taxonomy): Eukaryota > Viridiplantae > Streptophyta > Magnoliopsida > Saxifragales > Crassulaceae > Rhodiola > Rhodiola kirilowii. Next base: position 25,794,896 of record CM066200.1, read on the forward strand.
CATAACATTTGAGCACTCCTCAGTAAGGAATATTAAAATGCAATCATGGAAATTTTGAATGAAACTGCGCAAACCTAGCTAGAATCACATTCTCACATGTTTATTGCATATAATTGTGGCTGACGGTGAGCTATGGCTTAAAACGGGAGTTGAAAGGCGACCATTATATCAGCATCCTTGGCAGCATTCACATTAAACTGAGTAAAACAGAATAGTTGTGCTCAGCAGGTGCTAATCGGCACAATCTACATTCTGCAAAAAAGTCTACGCACTAATGCCTGATCCTCAAGTCTTCCATAATCCATGATGCCATCTTTCTTTTTCTTTTTTATAAAAAAAAACGGGCATGTTGCCCCTGTATTATTGATTATCAGAACAGTGGCCAAGCATGATACAAAGAGACAAGAAATGCCCCTGAATTACAAAACACTCACTAGGAGGAAGAGGAACAAAAGCCTCCGAACAACACAAATCCATCATTGGAAAACAGGATCAAATAAAGCCTGAGCAAACACACAAGCTTGCTGCCAGAAGCAGCACTTCAAATAGGCACAAGGATGTGTCATCTCTAATTTTTATTTTTCGCAATACCATATCCTCATCATCTGGTGCATGAATGTAGTCCTCCTGATCACATAAAAACAAGCGGTTGAGCTTATCATACTTAATGGCTTGAAGCACAAAGGTAGGCGCCCGCCCATCCTCCAAATCACTCCCTTGAGCCGCAGCGTAAGCCACTGCCAGAGCTGACCCATTAGCCTTGGGACAACACCTTCGGAACTGGACCTCCGGATATTCCGATATAATGCTCCATTGCTTATACATGTCATTCCAAGGAATATCATTGCTACCATCTCATAAAGGAAGACGAACTGACAACAAGAGAAATATCCATCCCCCTGTCCCTACCTTTGTCGATGGCCAGAGTTGCTAAGCTTATCAAACAGTCAAGCTCACCAGGCTCCTGCAAGTCTGTCCCATACATGACAACGCACTACCCGATTGAGTTTTTAATCACAATGCCACCAAAACTAGCTCCCCTCCTATGCACACAAGCAAGGAAAGATGAATAATTGTTGGAAAGGGACGGAGCTCGAATCCACCGACTAGCAAAGAAATTCCTGCTATGCACAGATAACCAAAACAATTTCCAGAGACTTTCATCCCCTCCACCACAAATAATTTTCCTAGGCATCACTCTGCCCAGGTTCATTCCCCAACTACTGATACAAATTTTGATATCATGACAAGAGCCTCATCAAAGAACTTTGCATTACGATTATTCCAAATTTCCCACATAGTACAGCAGGCAATCCCAACCTTGAGGCAGGTAATGAAATCCTTGGAACATTGAACAGATATAAGTCTGGTAAGGCTTTCTCTCCCTCCAATGAGGCCACCTCCAAAAAGCGTTTTAAAGTACTTATAGGCTTCTCTAGCCACCTCTCACTTGAAAAACAAATGAGTATCTGTCTCTACTGAAGGTTCATTGCAGCACCTGCACTTGGAGGCCAAATTGATGCCTATTTCCTTCACCTTATCATCCGTGGGCATTATAACATCAGTAAATCACCCATACATATCAAAGGGACTCTAAATTCATCGGCAAACATTAGTAACTATCCGAAAACTCTGTATTCACCATGACACAGGGAAGCTACATACCATGCATAAACAAAGAAGTTGTGTGTACTTTTGCGACCAAACCCAATTTGGTAGAAAATTTATCTCAGTCACTGAGAAAATTTTCTAAAACAAAACTGTATCAATTGCATCCATAATTACAGAAAAATAATGGGAAATGAGCAAATTGCAACTTGCATAAATCAGCTAACTGAATATTGCAATTACACAGATTTACACTACGAATGTGATTTTAGATAATCAAACATTCAACTAACTCAGAGACTAATTTCAACAAACGAGTTTAAATAACCCAACGACCTATCTGAAGTTCATTCTCAGCGTATTCGATCTGCAACTCAACTTCACTTGAGCACCATCACAATCACTCAAATCAGCTTTCCTCTTCACTGTCTTCCGGTCATCAGTATTCACGAAACTCCAGGATAACCCAACACAAGACGAATTCCGTTGCTTGAACTGATTGGTGATATCGGTGAGCGGCTTCCTCACAAACCTTCTCCTCTTCGGCAACACAACGGAATTGGCCGCCAAACCAGTGAGCGGACGAATGTTCTCCTTGTTGGCGCCAGCTTCTGAAACAGTCGGAGGCGGAGACGAGTCTGCCATTGGTGATTTGGGTGCTGAATACTGGAAAGTGGTGGTGGGATTAGGATTAGGGTTTGTGGTAATTGGGGAAGAACAGGCGACATTTGTAGGAGTGAAAATGGAGGGTCTGTGCAAGGATTGCATCTTTGGATTGAAAATTTGAAACTGTATGAATTAGAAATGGTGGGAGGGAAGGAGGGAGATGGGCTCGGTTTCGGAGTTGAATTTGAGAGAATGTTTAGCTGTTTGCCTGTTTCAGTTTGAGAAAAAATTGGGTCGAAAGGGGCGGGTAGAAAGCCGTAGAGGCAGAGGTGCTCTTATTTACTAGTGTTCGCGTTTATTATTAGAGTAAATTATAAATATTTTGGATCAAAATACAAACAGCATTTAAATAGTGGTCGTTCTACTCTTTCTCTTTCCAAAAAAAAATCTCCCGCCGACAGAAGACAGTAGAAGACTTTAGAAGGTGCTTGGATATTTCCCACCGGCGGGGCAGTTCTTCTAGTGTAATGGCATGGGATGGGATTTGTCAGGCTGTCTCTTAGCCATCTTCCTTTCCGTGATTCCTGATTGGCTCTGAAGGTTGGCGACCAGTTCTTCTAGTGTAATGTCTTTAATTCCATTTTGAGCCTGCAGTGCTAATGTCACGTGGTCCCACTTTGAGTTCAAGGCTTGCATGAACTGGTGTGTGGTTTTCCATTCGGGGAGCTTCTCGTTCAAGTAATCTAGCTGTCCAATGATGACTTGGAATCTGGTGAAGAAATCTTCCAGCGATTCATCCTAATTCTGCATGACAGTCTTATAGTCCTTAGTGGCAGCTAGAATCCTGTTTCTCTTGATATCTTCGTTCCCTCCATATAGTCTCACCAGTCCATCATACATGTCCTTAGCAGTTTTGTGCATCGCCACATTAATTTGATCTTCGGGAGAAAGGGCCATGTAGAGAACTTTCTTCGCTCTAGCATTCTTTTCGAGCTTTTTGTAGTCCTCGTCAGTGTATTTATCCTTGGTTTTCTCCACTGGTTTATCAACATCTGTTGTGTCAAGTTGGATGGTGAGTGGACCTGTCTCGATTATGCTCCATAGCTGTCCATCCAGCGAGCAGACATGAGCCTCAAACTGGTCTTGCCACCAATAAAACTGTCCAGGCTTCAGCAGCGATGGTTTGCAGAACGAATCGTTGATTGACGACATGATTTTCCTGCAATGCTAACAAACAAATCTAGAGTCCTCGGCTCTGATACCACATGGTGGATCGATTAGTGTTAGCAGTCTATCAGACGGAAGTCACGAAGTGGTTTTCCGCCTGATAGTCAGATAGCAGCGGAAACAATAGTGCAGGAATGTAAACGACTGAAAAGTATTGCACACGAATATAGAGTGGAAACCTTATCACAACAATGATAAGGTAAAAACTACTACCTTTCAGATTGCTCTAAAAGGATTTGTGAAACCGATTACTTTATATTCCGCTATACTTGTAGGGTTTACAAACTAGGTCTTTCCAATAGACTCTATTTGATGACCTCTACTCAATCCGACAAAGTAATCTGTTTCGAACCTCGAACCTCCGTGAGTGCGACTTCAGCAACCTTGCTCTTCGAATGCAGTCGCTCCGTTCTTCCCAAAAAAATGCCGCACCTCAGATTGGCAAATCCTAGGTCCATATATAGGGTTTACCGGGTCTCGATATCCAGGCCCAATGATCTGGCCCAACCGAACTTTCCAGACCTAATGGATTTGTATTCGATTAGACGAGATTTCATCCTGAATCTTTCTTTAATCAGCTTCTCCATTAATTAGAACTTGCCAAATCTGAGCTGTAGAATATTGTTAATTCAATCTTCCTATGGCAATTCAATCTTCGATCTATCAGATGGATTTCTGCACACTTAGACAGAATATTAGTTAAGTGTTTATTATCATCAAAACCTATGGGTTCCAAAAATTATCACAATAATACTCAGCCAATGACGAAGAAAAATAAACTGAAATTGTTTCACTATTTGCCGATACACTCTTCCAATCCCACATAAAACTTAAAGGCAAATCGAACAATACCTGAAGCCAACTCTTCGATTAAGCTAACTCTGTGACCGAGCTAATTCAAAATCGATCGATGCATTAGCGTTTTGAAGTAGGAGAAACGAGCTTGTGGATCTCCCATCACAACGCCATGGTCACCGATACCAATTAGGGTTGCTGACCCGCCTCATCTGACGCATCAAATTTAATATTTATAATCTCCTGCTAAAAGCTAGTAAAGCGATAAGCAGGGTCGAACCCAAGGGAGCTGGTGTTGTTGAAGCTGTAACTGAAAACAAATAGGAAAAGGGGGGTTGTGAGCAGTTGTGAGTGCAAAAGAGAGAATAGTAAGAAGAATTCAATAAGAGAGAGTATTCAGCTTAGGGTGCCTATTGTGACATATTTATCATCGACTGCTAAATATCAAATCTCAAGTTTCTAAGTGTGGAATTCCGGCAAAGGTAATATCCTAAAGTATCCCGGCAAAGGTGATACACCACAATCTAACCCGGCAAAGGTATTGTTAAATTTAGGTGTTACGATCTACCTTTACGGCAAAGTTTCCAGTAGATATTAACAATAATAATTGGTTGTCAAATTAAGCTTTACGACAAAGTTTCCACTTAACCTAACAATTCAATTCATAGGACGAAGCACAAGAACTAGAGAAACATGAAATTGCATTAAGAATGAAGTCTCAAAATATAAGTCACAATATGAGAAATGCGAAACTAAATTGAGAGTTTAGCTACGCATAATTGAAATAAAAACACAATGCATGATGAAAGGTAGAAAAATCTCTTCTCTCGTTGAAAGCTTCGCCTTCTCCTCCAGAGCTGTCTTTTGAATGATGGAATTATGGGATTCTGGAAACCATAACCCAGACATCTTATTTATAGCAAAAATTGGGTTTCCAAGTCTGATTTTTGGGCTGGACTTCCAAATCTCAGATTTGCTGACGTCGGTCGCGGACCATGTACACTTTAGCTCCACGGACACTGTTCATAAAATGGCATGTGTCCGCGAACCTCTCAGAGACTGTTTACCCATTATGCGCATCTATTTTGACTTCGGCTCTCAATTAGACCTTCCAAATGACCTTGGATGCTCTCGGTGTGAACTAGAGAGTTGTAGGGAATTGAGTCAGCTACGCAACAAAATGTAGCTCGTATTTTTCTGATCAACGGTAAATTCCCAGTACTCTTTCGAACGTCCAAAAGTCTGATCTGCCATTGTGATGTTTTTGGCATGAAATGCCCTCTTTTATGCTTGTTTCCTCCTAGAGCTTCCAAAATACCTGAGATGCAAAACCATACTAAAAAGTAAATGTTCGCATAAGAAAGTATCGAAATAAATGGGATTAGTTGATTCGACGAGTCGTATAAATACGACTCATTGATGGACCATAATTATACGAATAAAAAACACAGTAAAACCCACCAAATTAGACTGTTTGTCTATTTAACTTCTGCTTGTTAGTCTCGATATATTTCTACAGGGTATTTTGGACTCTAGAGAGAAAACACGCTAAGGAGAGGATTTTACGCTGAAAAGATATTACGAGCTAGTCCAAGGTCACGATCAGACACTGAATGCAGAAATCTCAAGATCCTGACGTAGGAATTACTCAAAATAAATCAAACCGAGGAACAACCAAAGTCAGACCGGAGCGAAATTGGACTGATAGTTTTGTGAAAACTTCACAAAACTCACACAAACTCACTCTTCCCCCTCCATGACCGGCGGCTTTTGGTGGCAAAGCCACCTTGCAACCGGCGGCTTTTGGGCTAACTTGCCCTCCACTCCTCCACTCAAACTTGCTCTCCACTCCTCCCTTCTCCTCCCTTGGATGAAAGCCATCTCCACCCTCCATTCCCCTCTCCTTTGGCTATAAATACATGCCTCCATCTCATTTGTAAATCATCCCAAAGTGTGGAGAGCTTCTCTCTCTACAAATTCCAAAATCACAAATCACTTATCTCTCTAGAGTTTGGGCACTAATCTTGTAATCACTTTACTTTGGAATAAAAGCTTGATCCTTGGCGCTTCAACGGTTTTGTAAGTCTTCTCATATTTATTTTACTATCTTTCAAAACCCTTGTTTTTCCAAATTCATAGTTATGATGTCCAGTGCCATGAATAGTAGTAGCTAAACTCTTTATTCGGTTGAAGGGGTATACTTATATCATACAATGTTTTAGACCCTGCACCTAGTGCATCTTTGTGTTCAAAACTTGTTCTATGTGCCATATATTAAGTTAGAACTTCCAAGGTTGAGTGAATGCTTTAACGGACAAAGCTCTTCCGTTGGGTTCGTGATCATACTCGGGTAAGTGGATGCTTTAACGGGCAAAGCTTATCTGAGGAGTTCGACCTCTCTTAAAAACCATTTGGGAAATCGTAACAGAAGATCAAATGGATGCACATAAAGCTAAGATACTTCGAAAGGAGGAATTAGTCTAAGTAGAACAAGTGTTTTAAATGGTGTTGCAAGTCTTGTGCTAGAAATAGCCTCGATTCATCTTTGAACACATAGCATGATCATTAGAGGTGTATTCTAAATGATGTCGCAAGTCTTGTGCTGGAAATAGCCTCGATTCATCTGTGAATATATAGTATGATCATTAGAGGTCAATGATAAACAGAATATGATACAAGGCCCCTAAAACCAAATCTTTCCTTTAATTGTGATATCACTGTTCATTTACTTTCAGTTCTCAAAGCACACTTAAACCCAACCCCAATCGCATTTAATTTCTGCATAAGCTTCATTAAAGAACAACTAATCCACACTTACTCTCTTGGGTTCGACCCCTACTTACCACTTGCTACCCAGTAGTGAAGTCGCGAGTAGCGGAAAATATAAATTTATTTGCACAGAGAACATTGCACCTTAACGACAGTGCAGTGGGCTCTGTCACTCATCAAACCACCCCACACTTAAACTTGTTCGTCCCGAACAAGAATTAAGTCATAGAAGGATAACAAATATGACACCACAATTTTTTCAACGTCCTAAATAGATGCACATGAATATGAGTCGCTAGTCTAGACTCGCTTTTCTACGCATAACTCAATCATTACTCAAATTTGTTGGGGTATAAAGTGCCATCTAGGCAAAACACAAATATGTGCAAGAAGATGTCAAAGTGATCTGTGCTAGCATCTGTGCAAGATCTATCTGTCAGTTCCAAAAAATCAGCACAACACCTATTTTTTCGAAAAGATAGATATCTATCAGATCTGCTCGACCGCCACATCATCAAGACCGGTTCTTATGAGATAAAGATACGCAGATCAAGATTCAAGCCCAACAATAATTATCCTCATCTCATCTAGATTTTAGGAAATCAGATCTAGGGTTTCTTAGCCTTCAAGTTTCACTCGGCTATATAAAGAAGGCCAGGTTGCTTTATTCAACACACACAAAACCTGAGAAACGCCGTGTGGAGGAGCCGTTAATCAAAGAGCGGAATTCATCATTCTAATCTACGAGTCGTCGTGCTGTCGTAGAAGGATTGAGGCCGCAAGTTGGTAAGCAACTTGCTTTACTTTCTTGAACTCATACATTGCTGCTGCGCACAAATTCTTTCAGAGTTCAAGAGGTGTCGTCGCTGCGTTGTACAAGTCTGTGCTCGCTGTTCAACTCACACAAGAGACGACAAACACTGCCAGGAGAATCTGCTGTGGTAGGTTCAACTGTATCAGCCTCGGGAGGAGGTCTGGCCGTGCAAGACTGGAGTCTTCGAATCTAAGGGAAGCTTAGATCACACAATTCACTTGGAGAGTAGTATAGGGGATCAGTAGTTTGGAAGGCTGTTCAAACGCCAATCTGTACTATATACCATAATAGTGGATTGTTCCTTGGACTTAGGAGAAGTCCCCCAGACGTAGGCTACATTGAGCCGAACTGGGTTACCAAGTGCTGTGTGTCCTTTACTATTCTGCATTTCATTCTGATTATCTTAATCTGTGCAACCAACTGTACCACAGGGTGTGCTACATCTAGCTGGTACAGTTGAGTTCATCTCACGCATAGCAATTTCACTTGGTATCAGAGCAGGTTCTCAACATACGGAGTTGGATCTTGGGAAGCTAGCTACTGTTCTAAGATGAGCATCAAGGAAGGACAAAGCACCACTCGCCCGGTGCTGTTAGAAAGGCCTAATTATGGCTACTAGAAAGACAGGATGAAGGCGTTTATCAAGAATGTGGATGAGAAAGCATGGAGATCTGTGCTAACTGGCTGGAACCCTCCCCTGTTAGCAACTGATGAAGGAAGGATTGTTCCTAAATAAGAAATAGAATGGTCTGAACAGGAGGAGCGTCTCGCCATGGGGAATGCCTAAGCTCTAAATGCCATCTTCTCTGCTGTTGACGAGTCAATTTTCAAACTCATCCTGAACTGTGAAAGCGCTAAGGAGGCATGGGATACCCTGTCCACCCACTTTGAAGGAACTGACAAGGTGAAATAGTCCAGGATTCAGATGTTGACATCCAGATTTGAGGAGCTAAAAATGCAGGAGGATGAATCCATCAAGGACTTTAACGCCAGAGTCTATGACCTTTTGAATGAGGCATCTACCCTTGGTGAAGCTCTACACGAAGAGAAGGTAGTGCAAAAGATTCTGAGGTCTTTACCTAAACGATTTGCTATGAAGGTGACTGCTATTGAAGAGGCAAACAATACAAAGACCGTGAGCTGGAAAGAATTGATTGGCAATCTGTGCACTTATGAACTGCAACATCTGACTGTACCAGAACCCAAGGTTAAATCTATAGGCTTAAAGGCTGAGACTGTGGTAGAGGATGAATTCACTGATGGAGTGAGCGAGGAACTGGCGTTACTCACGAAGAACTTCAATAAACTATTGAAGAAGATCAATCGTAGGGGTGCTGGCCAGAACAGCCTGAATCAGTCTAAAAATCAAGACACCATGAGAGTGGATTTCCAGCCGCAGGAGAGACAGTCTAACCAAAAGGAAAATGGCAAAAGCAGACGGACCAAAGGAATGCAGTGCAGGGAATGTGGAGGATTTGGCCACATACAAGCAGAGTGTGCTAACACCCTGAAGAAGAAGAAGAATAGCAAGTCTGTGACTGTTAGCTGGAGTGATACAGAGACTGAAGAGAGCACAGAGGAGGAAGATACAAGCAACTTTGTTGCTCTGTCAAGCATGATGGACTGTTCCACAGACTGTGCCAGCACTGGTTCCAAAGACTATGCCAAAAAGGAAGAAGCCGAGGTTGAAGAGAACAAAGCTGAAGAAAGTGTTGAAGAAGAAATCACTGATGAGTGCATAGCTGAGAAATATGCACCATTGTTCTCAAAGTGGACTGAGCTGGTAGACATTAACAAGAGGCTAAATGCAAGTGTTATCTCTTTGAAACTGGAAAAGCAGGAACTGGAATCCAAAGCCGACACTCTTGCACAGGAGAAAGAAAATCTGGAGAAAGAAGTAAAAGAGCTGAAACAAAATGTTGAAGGAGACAAACAAGAATTGAAGAAGCTCTTGGAGGAGATGGGTTCAATCAAGAAGCTCCTGAATAGCTTGAACACAGGGTCCAAGAATCTGGACCAGATCCTGTCTGTGTAGAGGAGAATAAAAGATACTGCAGGGCTTGGATTCACTGGTGCAAAGAAAGGTGGTGATACGAAGTTTGTAAAAGCTAGTGGCACAGTTCTTAAAGACAACAAACACAAGACAGCGGATGAGTTCGTCTGTGCCAGAGAAAATGACAACCAGTTTCGTGTCCCAAGAGATGGAGGATGGCAACGTGCTAGGGTGTGCTACTACTGCAGCAAACGTGGGTACATCAAACGTTATTGCTATCGTTATAGACGTGACAGCTAGTACAAAGAACCAACAAGGAGACGAGGCATCATGGTGTGGAGACCAAGGAATGATCAATACTGCTGTGTCTCGTACAGTTCAACTGACAAGGAGGATGAAGAGAGCTGGTTCTTCGACAACGGCTGTTCAAGACACATGACTGGAGTTTGAGAATACCTGACCAATCTGAGACCGATGGACGGCCACCATGTGAATTTTGGTGACGGAAAAAGAGCAAGAGTTCTAGCCAAGGGAACACTGAATGTGCTAGGTATACCACATCTAGATAATTTCTATTGGATTGATGGGTTAAAGGCCAATCTGATCAGTATTAGCCAGTTGTGCGATGGCCGCAATCAAGTTCAATTCACAAGAAATTCCTGCCAAGTTTATGACAAACATGGAGTATGTGTGATGGAAGGAGATCGTGCAAGCAACAACTGTTATCTCCTAAACCGTGCTACAACCCCAGCTACAATTACTTGCATGTTGAGTAGGTTCAATGAATTGCATCTATGGCATCAATGCTTGGGACACATCAATTTCAGATCCTTGAAGTTTTTGTCAAACGAGAAGTTGCTTGAAGGTATTCCTAATATTAGAGGAGATATACAAATTATTTATGGTGATTTTCAAGGAGGAAAGCAGACTCGAGCAGTGCACGAGAAAGTGGATAGAATCTACACCAAGCGTCCACTTGAGCTACTGCATATGGATCTGATGGGACCAATGCAGGTGGAGAGTATTGGACGTAAGAGGTATGCTTTCGTATGTATAGATGACTACACCAGATACTCTTGGATCATGTTCTTGCGCGAGAAGTCTGAAACTGTGCAAGCCTTTGTACAGTTTGCTACCTGCCTGATTAATAAAAGGAGAAATCGAGGAGAAAATCTCTTGTCCATTAGAAGTGATCATGGGAGGGAGTTTGAGAATGAGAAGTTTGCTCAGTTCTATGATGAGCAAGGCATTGTAAATCAATTCTCATCTCCTATCACACCGCAACAGAACGGAGTAGTAGAGCGGAGAAATCGAACTGTACAAGAAATGATGAGAGTTATGTTGCATGCGAAGAACGTCTCTTTGAATGTGTGGGCTGAGGCTCTGTTAACAGCTACCTACGTCCTGAACAGAGTCTTGATTCGACCAGGGATGGACAAGACTAGCTATGAGCTTTGGAAAGGAAGAAAGTCCACTGTTAAGCACTTTCATGTCTTTGGAAGTACTTGTTATATTCTGACCGATAGGGGGCAAAGGCAGAAGCTGGACAGGAAGTGTGATGAAGGACTGTTCATGGGTTATTCTCCAAACAGTAGAGCCTATCGTGTCTACAATAAGAGAACTAGAGCCGTAATTGAGTCAATCAATGTGGTGATCGACAATGCCAAGGATTCACCTCTGAGGAAGGAACCAGATGATGATATGGAGACTCAGGATACTCGTCCTAAGTCTGTACAAGGGTCAGTACCAAATGCAAATTCTGAAATTGTGCCTGAAACTGTGTTAGATTTGGCCGAGAAGGATAATGATGTACACATGCGAGATGCTGAAGGAAGTGTGGTGAATCAAACTCACTCTGGAGTTGGTGGAGCAAGTATGCAACCTTCTAGCAGAATCCAAAAGAATCATCCTCTATCTAGTGTCATTGAAGATCCTCACAACAAGATCAGAACTAGAGGTAAAACTCATGCTAATTATGGAGATATCATTAACCATAGCTGCTATTTATCAAAGGTGGAACCAAAGAATGTGAAGGAGGCCTTGCAATATGACCATTGGATCACGGCTATGCAAGAGGAGTTGGGAGAGTTCACTCGTAATAATGTATGGGATCTTGTTCCTCGTCCAAGTGGAGTCAACATCATTGGAACAAAGTGGATATTCAAGAACAAAACTGATGAAAGTGGCAACATTACGAGAAACAAAGCCGGACTGGTTGCTCAAGGGTACACTCAAATAGAGGGGATCGACCTTGATGAGACATTCGCCCCAGTAGCACGCTTGGAAGCTATTCCTCTTCTACTTGCAGTGGCATGCTACTTAAAGTTCAAACTATTCCAGATGGACGTAAAGAGTGCCTTCTTAAACGGTCTACTATTCGAGGAAGTGTACGTGGCACAGCCTAAAGGATTTGAGGACCCTCACTATCCAGATCATGTTTACAAACTAAAGAAGGCCTTGTACGGACTAAGGCAAGCCCCTAGAGCTTGGTATGAAAGGTTGACACAATTCCTCATGAGCATGGGTTACACTCGAGGAGGAATAGATAAGACTATGTTCGTGAAAAAGGATAACAAACACTTTATCATTGCACAGATCTACGTCGATGACATTGTGTTTGGTTCTATTTCTCAGAAAATGGTGGATGAGTTCGTGGCCCAGATGCAAAGCGAGTTTAAAATGAACATGGTGGGTGAAATGAACTACTTCTTGGGGCTACAGGTTGTACAGTCGAAGGAAAGGATTTTCTTGACTCAGGCCAAGTATGCGAGAAAACTAGTGAAGAAGTTTGGATTGGACAAGGCTGCCCACAAGAGAACTCCAGCTGCCACACATGTGAAAATCACTAAGGAGGATGCAGGAGCTTCAGTGGACCAGACCTTGTACAGAAGCATGATTGGAAGCTTGTTATACCTGACTATGACCAGACCAGATATCTGTCAAGCTGTGGGAGTCTGTGCCAGGTATCAGGCCAATCCGAAGGAAAGTCACTTGTTGCAGGTAAAGAGGATCATCCAATATGTAAGTGGTACTGCTGATTATGGTCTGTGGTACACTAGAGATACAAGTGGGTGTATTGTTGGCTACTCAGATGCAGACTGGGCTGACAATATCGAGAACAAAAAGAGTACTTCTGGTGGATGCTTCGTCATGGTCAATAACCTTGTATTCTGGTTCAGTAAGAAGCAGAACAGTATTTCACTATCATCTACTGAAGCGGAGTATATGGCTGCAGGGAGCTGTTGTGCTCAAATGCTTTGGATGAAGCAGATGCTCAAGGAAGTGGGACTGGATCAGAACACCATGACGTTATACTGTGACAACATGAGTGCAATCAGCATCTCTAAGGATCCAGTACAACATTCGCGGACGAAGCACATTGACATCAGACACCACTTCATTAGAGAGCTAGTTGAAGATAAAATCATTGGTTTGTTCCACATGCCTACAGAGAAACAACTAGCGGATATTCTGACAAAGCCGTTGGATGCTGAGAGGTTTGAGACACTAAGGTCTGCACTTGGCCTTTGTGCCATGAAAAACTTGAAGGCTTTGACGCCAGGGGCAGTCAGCTGAGCAGAAGTCTCTTATATGTGCTGACGTGCCAGGTAGTAAGGGGGAGCTATGTGTTAAATCAAGCTGTGCAAGCTCTTTGAAAAGTTATTCCGACAGAGATTCAACATGAGGCTGTTGTTAAGGCTGTCGATTCCACCAAGATGCTACCGGCGACTGGTCAAGATCCAGTCTTGTTGGAGAAGGAGTCTACCATTGAGGGGGAGACTACGTAGATCGGCACATCACACATCGAGAAGAAGAAGTATGGACAGGCCAAGACTCCAGTCAAAGGGGTTTTGATGTTCCCTTAAGTGGCATGTGTTTGGCAAAACGTAGCTTAGACAGTTCGAGCAGGTGTTCAGGGGGAGTTCGAACATATCCTAACACTCGTACACAGCGAGGATAAGACGCAAGGATAGTTCCCGGAAGATATTGGACTACGAAGATCTCGTCATGTTGAAGACGGCCAGCGACTTATTCGAGCAATAGATATTCGAATGAATATTTACATTAAGGCGGTAAAGCTTACTTGGGCAAGAAGTCTTCAGATTATCTTCCAACCGATTCAAAAAGATATTCATCAAATATCTAGGAATATTTCCTAAATATTTGATGGGATTATCTTGTGCGAATTAGGGTTTTGCTTGAGCATATAAATACAATGCAAGAGCAACCCTAATTCCCATCGCTTTCAAAGATCAGTAACACACGAGCATATCCTACTGATTGGAGAAGAAGAAAGCGACGGCCGGCTGTGTTTTTTCATTGAGAATACATCGGTGCAAGTGCAGTCTATTCAAGTGCAACACAGACTGTCTGAAGCGTATCAACTGCCGCACACAACAAAGGTGAACAAGCTTTCGAAAGAAAGCATCCGAGCTTCTGGAGAAGGTCAAGAACGTTCAGACTGCAGGTTCTGAACAAAGGGGATCGAGGAGAATTGCGGTGAACCTCGGTTGCAAATCTGAGAGACGGAGTATTGAGGTTAGGCTATTACAAGGTGTAAGTGTAAGTCCCTGTGGAATCCCTATACTCGTAATAAAGATTTGTTGTCCCTTTTTTGGGTGTGGGAAACCCCCCAGAGTAGGTGGAGCCGAACTGGGTTATCAGTCTGTGAGTTTCTACTGCTTTTATCTGTTTGCTGAACTGTTGTGATAAGAGTTCAACCTCTGTGTGTTGAACTGTTGTGCAAAGAGTCCTAGGCCTGTCGCAACACTACCTTGGACACAAGCTTGAACAGGGGACATAATTTCAATTGGTATCAGAGCCGAACACTCGACACACTGAGTGGGATCGTGAACTGTTCAAGATGACTCTGAAGGAAGGACAAAGCATAACCAGACCCCCGCTACTCGAAGGATCGAACTATGCCACATGGAAGCCTGTGATGAGATCTTTCCTGAAATCGCTAGACAAAAAGGCATGGAAGGCTGTTCTGAAAGGGTGGACGGAACCCATGATGAACAATCTCACTGGAGAACCGATCGCCAAACCAGAAGCTCTATGGACAGAAGAGGAGGACAAAGCTTCCATGGGAAACTCAAAGGCAATGAACGCAATTTTCTCGACAGTAGATGAAAATGTCATGAAGCTAATCATCAACTGTGAAGTGGCCAAGGAAGCATGGGATATTCTCCAAACAGCCTTTGAAGAAACAGACAAAGTTCGCAACTCCCGCATGCAAGCTGTCACAACCAGATTCGAAGAAATGAAGATGAAGGAAAGTGAAACCATCACTGAGTACAACACCAGAGTCCTGGAACTGTCCAACAAGGCGTCTGCACTAGGGAAACCCATCGATGATGAAAGATTGGCCAGTAAGGTCCTAAGGTCTCTTCCTCTGAGATTTGCCATGAAAATCACGGCCATTGAGGAAATGCATGATATCACCACACTGAAGCTAGACGAGCTGATGGGTTCTCTCAGAACTTACGAGATCAATCATGACTTCCAAACCGGAGAAGAGAAGGGAATCGCTCTCAAAGCTGATATGACGGAAGACAAACTGGATTCTGGCTGCACCACTGAGCAACTGGCCATGATGGCACAGAACTTTGGAAGAATGGTGCGGAAAATTAACAGACGTGGTCCAGAACAAGGTCAGTCTTCATCAACTGGTTACCGAAACTAGAAATCCGGCAGGGCAAGGTCTACTGATTCGAGGCAAGACTTGTCTGACAAAGGAAAAGAAGAGATCCAGTGTCATGAATGCAAGGGGTTTGGTCACATTGCTTCAAAGTGTGCAAACACTCTCATGAAGAAAAAGGCGATGGTGGCGAGCTTCAGCGACAGTGAGTCAGATGAAGAAAAAGGTGAAATCACAAACTTTGTGGCCTTGGTCACAACTCTGGATGAATGCAGCAGCACAAGTGAAACTGTTCCATCTCAGTTGGAACTCCCAGGTGAAGACCCCTCGGACAGTGACAATGAAGAACTCACGCAGGATTCTCTGGCATAGACATATAAAGATCTATATGAGAAGTGGCTGCTTCTGATCAAGATAAACAAGAAGCTAAATGACACAGTAGCAAGCGTCACTATGGAAAAGGACAAGGTATGGCAGGAGGTCGAGATACTGCTGACACTGAAAGCAGAACTGGAAGGTACAGTTAACTCACTGACTTCTCAACTGGCTGAGATAAAACAGGAAAGGCTGGATCTTCTTGCTTAGAAAACGGAACTCCTGGGTACTGTCTCCTCACTGAAAGTCGAAATAGAGAAGGATCGGAACACTCATCCTGTAGGGATGGGGTGTCTAAGAAAGACCATCAAAGATCTGCAGCGCAAAGAAGCGTTCCAACTGAGGAGGGTGGAACAGGCTGGAACTTCAGCTAGAATATGAGAAGATGGAACACTCTGACACTAGGGAGGAACTCAATCACCTCAAACAGTCGGTAAGAATGCTTAACTCTGGCACTAAAAACTTAAATGATATTCTTAGATCTCAGAGAATGGAGTCCGGACACAGAGGATTGGGGTTCACAGGAGAAGGCAGCTCAAAAGGTACGACGCTTGTTAAAACAAGACCGGTGTCGGAACAGAAGTCAGAACAGAAGGTAAGACAGCATCCCAGACGGAAAATAGATCTGCAACAAGAACAACCCAATAGTGGTCAAAGAAGGGCTGGTACGATGCACTTCGGCTCTCATTCAGCGCAAAGGAAAGAGTGGCGCACTTGCTGGTATTGTAATCAGATGGGACACATTAAACTGAAGTGTCGCCTGTTTTTAGCCGAACGACGTGCTTTCCAGCAACGAACCACATCACAACAGAAACAAGTCTGGGTTCAAAAGGTAGACCGAACCGTTTGCATGGTGGCCTGTTACACCTCAAGTTACACATCGCATGATAGTTGGCACTTCGACAGCGGATGCTCCGCTCACATGACAGGTAACTCTCAATATCTTACCCATATTAGGCCTGTTGAGCAGATGTGGTTTGTCACTTTCAAAGATGGTGAAAAGGGTCAGGTGATCGGCTGTGGGACATTGATGGTTTCGGATCTCCCTGCACTCAAGAACACCCTCCTTGTGCAGGGACTGACCAGGAATCTTATCAGCATCAGTCAACTATGCGACGACGGACACTATGTGTCATTCTCCAGCTACTCATGTCTTGTACTAGACCAGAATGGTGATACACTGATGAAAGGAAAAAGGGATGCAAACAACTGCTATACTATTAGGATGGGTCTGATAGAGTCAATGAACAACGAGAACCGTGACCAGCAACCAGTGGCTCTTACATGTGCAAACTATCAACAAAGATTTCTACGAGGGGGAGTGGATAAGACCTTGCACACAAGATCTGATTGGAGATGCGCACAAATCAATGTTGCCGGTGGTAAGAAGGTGGTACAGTTGCGGAAGATGTTGAATCAAAAGGTGGTACAGTTGTGGAAGGAGTTCGTACACTGCCCACAGAAATGTGCCTGGAGCCGTACAAGAAAATATGAATGCTCACGGAAGATGGTAACTCTGAGGCGGCATACCCTTGTCAACCCCTATGGCAGATCACGGAGTGGAACAACCAGATCCCCAGGGGATCTATGTGGTGTCAACCACTGAAAGCAGCCAACAGTGGTCAGTCATAATCGAATCTCCGGCTGAACAGTTGGACTGACCACCTAATAAAGAGAGCTGGAACAGGAGTCTCGACAGCTTGGAAAATATTTTTTTAAAATATCCTTAAAGATTTTATTTTGGATTATGCATGAAGAGACAATTTTGGAAAGCTGAAGAGTCATATAGACAAATTTGATTTTTGAAAAATCAAATTCATTCCCTGAGTATCGTCTTCTCTCTCTCGAAAACCCTAGAACGGAACTCCCCTCTCAACTGCTCCTTCCTCAACCGTCAATGGTGAACACCAGGAAGTCAGCAAAATCCAGTGCTAAATCAGCGGAGAAAAGCAAAGAAAGCATGCAGACCTCAAAGGCGTTGGCGGCGAAATCAAAGAATCCGAAATCAAAAGCTGCGAAGATGAAAAAGGCATCGCCTTTACACTCCGTCACCGAATCCTTGACCAAAGAAAAGTCTGCTGAAGGAGTTACCGCCGAAATCTCCCTGCCAACCACAGTGGATTCAACTCCACAAGTTTGTCCGCAATCTAAGGTAAATCCCACTATTCCTTCTGACTCTGCGAATATCTCCGTTGTTGGAAAATCGGTGTTGAATGAAGAAATAAGTGTGGAGGTTGAGAAGGTTGTTGACGGTGATGAAGCCAGAAGGGCTGTAATTGGTGATAATAGGGGTAAGGATGTTAAAACTGATGGTGTTGAAACCAGTAGGGTGATACTTGGTGGTGATAATGAGAGTGGTAGGGCTGTGACGGTTAACAAAGCCGGTAGTGCGGTTTCGAAGAAGAATTCTGTCAAGAGTGTGGAAGAAGAGGAACCCAGCAAGGGGGCTGGAGGCTCAGGAACGTGGAGAGAAAAGATTTTTGCCATAGGATACATTCCTTCGAAGGCTGGTCGCAGGAAGAAGGTAAAGCGGGCCAGTGACTCTCCTAAAAAATATCTCGCCCAGATCTATGCCACTCGAGGGAGGAAGATTGCAATGTCCGATGAAGAAATAGAGAAGTTCATCAAGTCCTCGGGGAAGAGGAATGTGGTGATAAGTGATGCTGATCCATCTGAGAACCAAGGAATAATTACTGAAGAAGGTTCCAGTTTGGATGCTGAGGCTATGACAGAAGAAATTAATCCATCAGGGAAGACGGATGTGTTGAAAGAATCAATCCCAGCAGAAAGTGATGAGGAGTTAGAGAATTTGTACAAGGACATTGATGATGTCATGGAAGACCTGGAAAAGGAAAAGAGTCAGGAAGAAGCTCAGTATGATCAGGCTGTAAGGGCAAAAGAATCTGATACAGATAAAGCTTCAAGTGTTCCACCCATAGAACCAAGTGTTCAGTCTGGTGTTGAGACTGGAAGAGCTGCAGAGAAAGCTATAAGCGGTTCAACAGTGGAACCCTCTGTTCAGACCAAAGCTCAAACAGCACCAGCTCCAGAGGAAGGTCTGCGTAACCTGGTTGTTGAAGTAGAAGAGTCTGGTACTGGAAA
This sequence comes from Rhodiola kirilowii, assembly GCA_033675215.1. Classification (NCBI taxonomy): domain Eukaryota; kingdom Viridiplantae; phylum Streptophyta; class Magnoliopsida; order Saxifragales; family Crassulaceae; genus Rhodiola; species Rhodiola kirilowii. The sequence goes on from CM066200.1 coordinate 25,813,826, forward strand.
GGTCTCAAGTGCTCAAACAGCGAAACAGAGTGTTCCGACTGAAGTCAAGACTGGAACAGCTCCAAAGAAAGTAATGAGTGTAGAAACAATGATAGTTCAAGATGATCGTCGTCGGGATCATTTGGAGGAGGATGAATCATCCATTCATAAGGATGCCCCCATATCAGCAGCAGAAGGTGTTACCCTTTCCGAAGATGACCAAGACAGTGTTCCCCTTGTCAACCTCAAGAGGACAACGAAGGGGAAGGAAAAGAAAAAGGTAGCCTTTGCCTCGTCTACAAAGGAACCAGTTAAGAAGGTTGCTGAAGTCAGCAGTGGGACAGGGGGAGATGGGTCTTCCAAGAAAAGGAAGCGCGTTGCTGCAGTTCCCATCTCTGAAGATGCCAGGAGATGTGAAGTCCCAGCCCCTGAATCTGAGACTGTCCCAGTTGGTAAGGTAAAGAAGGGAGTATGGTTCGTGACTAAAGACGCTGCGTTGAAATGGGAATGTGTGCTGAAAAGGAAAATCATACCGGAGAGGCTGCTGGATGCATCGAGTTACAAAGGGAAAGAAGTGATTGAGGTGCTTAAAGAGTCGGATCTATTCTGGACGTTAGATAGATGCAAACCGTTCAACAAACAGCTGGTGCGTGAGGCCATGGCAAACTTGCCTCCCAAGTTTGGGGTCATTGGAGAGGCTGAGTATGGGGTCTTCTATGTGAGAGGAAGAAGGATCAAGATTGATCCAGAACTGATCAATGTATATTTCTCCATGGATGACCCAACTGTTGATGAAGAAGAATCCAGCTTTGAAAAGATACTGATCACCATCACTGCAGGCTCTGTTCAGTGGAGACCTGAGTCAGTTGTGCATACAGCAGATCTGTCTACTTTCTATTCCATGCTGTTCTTCATAGCGGTGTTCAACTGGAGGCCATCTACTCATCGCTCTACTGTCAACAAGGACATGGCCCAGCTGATTTATCAGATAGGAAACAAGCGAAAGTTCAACCTGGGCAGAATAATGTTCAAACAGATTGCTGAACATGCCACATCGATGAGAACTCTGCACCAGATCTGCTTTCCATCCCTGATTTATGAGCTGATTATTCATCAAGCCCCTGATTTGAAAGCCCCGTCTGATCCCCTTACTAAAGCTCCCAGCAAATTCACAGTGGACCACAAGTTATACAAAGGGCGACATGTGAATGATCTGAAAGGGGGGAGCAAGCCAGGTAAAGAAATTGGGGAATCCAGTCGAGGGGGAGCTAGAATGGGCATGGATGAAAGGAGCAAACTTCTGAAGGACCTACAGGTTATCATTGCTGCGGACAAGGAACAGCGCCGCCGAATCAACAGGCTTCTTCGAGCACTCAGCTACCCCAGTGATGATGAATCAGAAGCTACTGCCTCTGAAGAAGACTCCATTGAAGAAGCTTCCGATTAAAAGGTCCATTGAAACACTAAACCCTCTGAACTTTTTCAAACATTCTGCTCATATGTGCTTGTTCTGGCACAATTTATTGCTTGACTATTCGAACTAGTTGGACCCCTTGCCAGTTTATGGCAAAAAGGGGGAGCATTTTTTAGGACAACAAATTTTGTGTTCCCTCAAGATGTCTAAGTCTAGATAGTTTTAGTTATGTAGTTGATTTGGTTTTGCCACAATTCCAAGGGGGAGATTGATGTTCCCTTAAGTGGCATGTGTTTGGCAAAACGTAGCTTAGACAGTTCGAGCAGGTGTTCAGGGGGAGTGCGAACATATCCTAACACTCGTACACAGCGTGAATAAGACGCAAGGATAGTTCCCGGAAGATATTAAACTACGAAGATCTCGTCAAGTTGAAGACGGCCAGCGACTTATTCGAGCAATAGATATTCGAATGAATATTTACATTAAGGCGGCAAAGCTTACTTGGGCAAGAAGTCTTCGGATTATCTTCCAATCGATTCAAAAAGATATTCATCAAATATCTAGGAATATTTCCTAAATATTTGATGGGATTATCTTGTGTGAATTAGGGTTTCGCTTGAGCATATAAATACAATGCAAGAGCAACCCTAATTCCCATCGCTTTCAAAGATCAGTAACACATGAGCATATCCTACTGATTGGAGAAGAAGAAAGCGACGGCCGGCTGTGTTTTCTCATTGAGAATACATCGGTGCAAGTGCAGTCTGTTCAAGTGCAACACAGACTGTCTGAAGCGTATCAACTGCCGCACACAACAAAGGTGAACAAGCTTTCGAAAGAAAGCATCCGAGCTTTTGGAGAAGGTCGAGAACGTTCAGACTGCAGGTTCTGAACGAAGGGGATCGAGGAGAATTGCGGTGAACCTCGGTTGCAAATCTGAGAGACGGAGTATTGAGGTTAGGCTATTACAAGGTGTAAGTGTAAGTCCCTGTGGAATCCCTATACTCGTAATAAAGATTTGCTGTCCCTTTTTCGGGTGTGGGGAACCCCCAGAGTAGGCGGAGCCGAACTGGGTTATCAGTCTATGAGTTTCTACTACTTTTATCTGTTTGGTGAACTGTTGTGATAAGAGTTCAACCTCTATGTGTTGAACTGTTGTGCAAAGAGTCCCAGGCCTGTCGCAACACTACCCTTGACACAAGCTTGAACAGGGGAAATAATTTCAGGTTTCTTTAGTAAAACCTAAAGGTACGCCTTTTGTGCCTGTTGCTGAACAATCTAGTGTTACTGATGTTCCTGTTGGGGTGCCGATTGGTGGAAAAAGTTTGGTGAAAGAATTGGTGAAGAAGAGAGTGGCGGACAGTTTAGTTGGGGACCAAGTAGTGGTCGGAGGTGGCTCGATTTCTGTTGCAGATTTGGTGACGCAAATTCAAGTAGAATTGATGGCTATCTTAGCGGAAGAGAAGGCTAAGCCTACTGAATATGAAGAGGAGTAGTCTTTGCAAAGGTCCCTTGCCACTTGCGACAAAAAGGGGGAGAATCTGCATGAGTAGAGATGCGTGGCTGTGGATTGGACGATGGGCTGTGATGATGTGTGCTGCAAATGATTTGTGTTGAGAAGTATTCAGGCGAGACTGTGACTGTGCTAGCAACTATCTTCTGTGCAAGATTATACTACTGGTTACAAAGAGGTCATGCAGAAGAAGTGTTTTGCCTCAAATGTCAAGGGGGAGATTGTTGGGGTATAAAGTGCCATCTAGTCAAAACACAAATATGTGCAAGAAGATGTCAAAGTGATCTGTGATAGCATCTGTGCAAGATTTATCTGTCAGTTCCGAAAAATCAGCACAACACCTATTTTTTCGGAAAGATAGATATCTATCAGATCTGCTCGACCGCCACATCATCAAGACCGGTTCTTATGAGATAAAGATACGCAGATCAAGATTCAAGCCCAACAATAATTATCCTCATCTCATCTAGATTTTAGGAAATCAGATCTAGGGTTTCTTAGCCTTCAAGTTTCACTCGGCTATATAAAGAAGGCCAGGTTGCTTTATTCAACACACACAAAACCTGAGAAATGCCATGTGGAGGAGCCGTCAATCAAAGAGCGGAATTCATCATTCTAATCTACGAGTCGTCGTGCTGTCGTAGAAGGATTGAGACCGCAAGTTGGTAAGCAACTTGCTTTACTTTCTTCAACTCATACATTGCTGCTGCGCACAAATTCTCTCAGAGTTCAAGAGGTGTCGTCGCTGCGTTGTACAAGCCTGTGCTCGATGTTCGACTCACACAAGAGACGACAAACACTGCCAGGAGAATCTGATGTGGTAGGTTCGACTGTATCAGCCTCGGGAGGAGGTCTGGACGTGCAAGACGGGAGTCTTCGGATCTAAGGGAAGCTTAGATCACACAATTCACTTGGAGAGTAGTATAGGGGATCAGTAGTTTGGAAGGCTGTTCAAACGTCAATCTGTACTATATATCGTAATAGTGGATTGTTTCTTGGACTGGGAGAAGTCCCCCAGACGTAGGCTACATTGAGCCGAACTGGGTTACCAAGTGCTGTGTGTCCTTTATTGTTCTGCATTTCATTCTGTTTATCTTAATCTGTGCAACCAACTGTACCACAGGGTGTGCTACATCTAGCTTGTACCGTTGAGCTCACTCACGCGGAGCAATTTCAAAATCATCATGCTCAACACAGAATTTATTCGATACATGTTACCTTTGAGCTGAAATTCAAACAAATTCGGATGAATGGGAGATAGTCCTCTTTAAACCCATGATCTGCATTCGCTGTTCCGAACTCTAGCTATATGGTTATACTTCGTTGCTTTTTCTTACACGTGATTCATTCGAGCTTGGAGGTTTTTGAGCTTTCTTTCTTCTTTTGTTGGACAGCTTTTGTAGTGACTTTCTTTGGCCTTTGGCACTTGATGTATGAATGATGTACTTCACTTTTTGTTGTATAAAACTTCACAACTTGGCTGATTTTTTCTTGAGCTTTGCTCCTTTATTGTAAACAGCTTGTCCTTTTCTTCCTTTTTTGAAGGAGGTCCAATCATTGCCCGCGAGCATATGGAAATACCTCCCTGCTCTTTCTCATCCTCGATTTTTTTGACGCGAGTCAAGATGGGGGCCCTCCACCTTTTTTCCCAGTTACTTTGGATTAGAGATAGGACGGTCTGTTTTCCCATCCCGCCTACTTACATAAACGCTGCAGTGGCAGAGCAAACTCTGAACCATGTAGTCTCAAAGTGCTAGCCTCCACGAAATCCACATAACCATATAACTTGAAATTCGATCCTTTGAATGCTTCGTCAAGTCTCTCTAGGACATTTTTATCAACTCCACATCCCTGTTTATCTCAACTCAAAAGGACACGTAGTGGGTTAAATTCACATGTAAACGCACAATTCAGGTTTCACGAGAGAAATACATCTAATCAGCATCGCCTGTTTCACATCATCAAAATTCAATACTGCATATCCAAGAAATAGAGAGAAACTTTCTACTTTTCAAAAAAAATTCAAAGGAAACGTGCTGACACAGTACATATGAAAGAAAAATAAACATGCTGACACAACTGACTGACTGACTCTCCCACCCCACACTTTTGAACTAAGCCGTGTCCTCACGGTATGATTTAAGCTCAAAGACATAACAATGCAAGACACACAAACATAGGGAAAAAGTAAATAGAGAATAAAGGTAAACAGGCACTGCCCTCGTTTCATCACGTGATGGTGTAAATTCTGGTCAAGCGAGTTGGTCAATGGTGGTCAACAGTCAACCGCGCCCACAATAGACATTATGGGTGCGGTCAACGCCCTAATGTTCACACTCGGCGCGACACTAATGTTGCATGTGGGCGCGCCTCTAATGTTAATGCTCGGCGCGATCCGCACTAAGTTGCACCTGTTTCTTGCATAAAAACATCTCTTTTCCCAAAAGACAGTGTAAAAAACATGACTCAGGACTCAAACAAACATAAACGACATAAAAAATGAAAAACGCAAAAATTTGCCAGGTTGCCTCCCTGTGAGCGCCTTTGTTTTACGTCGTTGGCTCGACAATACCTCATTAGGGATCACAAGTTAGGATCCATGGTCATGTGAGGTCAAATTTCTCTACTCCTTTGTGCTGCTCATAGCCCTCATCGAGTTGTGCTCTCATGTCTGTCCATCCTGGTTTCCATCCACATGTGTCATGTCTCGGTAGGTCGAATGAAACTACTATAGAAACATGCTTGCAAGACCTAGCTTGTTTTTTCTCCTTTTGATGCTTCCAACTCACGAATGTGTTTTTGAATGATAGTTTGTAGTTGGTGATCCAGTTTCTAGTCCTGCACAATGGGATACTAGCAGCCACAATGTAAAGTGAACCAAACGCCTTCTCTTATAATTTTATATGTTCACCATCCTGCAAGTACAACACAAGAGGCATATGAGTCGTATGTAATTCCATATTAAATTCAGCGCTTACCTCAGAATTTTTAGTAATCAAGTATGTGCATAGGTAAGGAGCGGAGTTTTCTTTGCTAGAACATATATCCTCCTCGTATGTGACTGGCACTATTCGGCTGAATTCATTCTCATCTTCTTCTTCTTCTAGCTCTTTATGATCATCTTGGATGATGTTATCCGTGAGCATGTCTATTTCTTTCTCTGTGTGGAGCTCTCTGGTAGTGGTCGAATTATCCTCTTCATCTGAAGCTTGAGTCTGTGTTGCGGGTAAGGTCGTGATGGAGGTAATGCATGTGATGTCGGGCACAATCTGCACTGAATCGGCTTCTACTGTCTGCGCCTTATCATCCATTTTGTGCATCTGACCCTGTTTCGATCTCTGTGCCATATCATCTATCAGGTCCCATATATCATAAATGTGTAAATCCATTACTGAACCTTTTGCTGCAGCATCAAGCATAGAACGCTCTAGTGGAATCATCCCATCAAGAAAGCTCTCAATAAGAAATAGATCTGTTAATCCATGGTGTGGATAGCTTCCATCAAGGTCATCGAGGTGCAAATAGTACTCAAGTAATCTTTCGCCCTGGAATTGCTTAATGGTAGAAACTTTCTCGCGGATTTCAAATCGAAAGGATGGCAGAGAAAAGTTCTTCATAAATCAGGCTCGTAGATCCACATAATTACTTTCACAATCTGCAGATGATGAATAATACCAAGATCTTACAGAGTCAGTTAAAGAAAAGAAAAATATTTTTAACTTGAACCTTTCTAATGATTCTTCTTTAGGCATTATGCGGCAACAGACGGAGTGAAACTTCTTCACATGCGTTACATGATTTTCTCCAACATCACCTCTAAATTTTGGGAGACGATCAATCATCTAACACTTAACCTCGCTGTCATCGTTTTCCTCATCGCCTTCTTCCTCACAAGCTGCTTCACTGTAATAAGAAGACATAGTGAATCACAAAACAAAACAAAAACACAACAAAAAAGAAACAACTTCACCCAAGCGCAGCTCCCCGGCAATGGCGCAAAAATTTGACGCGCGTCGTCTGACGCGTCAAATTTAATATTTATAATCTCCTGCTAAAAGCTAGTAAAGCGGTAAGCAAGGTCGAACCCAAAAAAGCTGGTGTTGTTGAAGCTGTAACTGAAAACAAATAAGAAAAGGGGGGGGGGGGGGGGTTTTGAGCAGTTGTGAGTGCAAAAGAGAGAATAGTAAGAAGAATTCAATAACAGAGAGTATTCAGCTTAGGGTTTCTATTGTGACATGTTTATCATCGACTGCTAAATATCAAATCTCAAGTTTCTAAGTGTGGAATTCCGGCAAAGGTAATATCCTAAAGTATCCCGGCAAAGGTGATACACCACAATCTAACCCGGCAAAGTTATTATTAAATTTAGGTGTTACGATCTACCTTTACGGCAAAGTTTCCAGTAGATATTAACAATAAGAATTGGTTATCAAATTAAGCTTTACGGCAAAGTTTCCACTTAACCTGACAATTCAATTCATAGGACGAAGCACAATAACTAGAGAAACATGAAATTGCATTAAGAATGAAGTCTCAAACATAAGTCACAATATGCGAAACCCTAAACTGAATTGAGAGTTTAGCTACGCATAATTAAAATAAAAACACAATGCATGATGAAAGGTAGAAAAATCACTTCTCTCGGCGAAAGCTTCGTCTTCTCCTCCAGAGCCATATTTTGAATGATGGAATTATGGGATTCTGGAAACCCTAACCCAAACATCTTATTTATAGCAAAAATTGGGTTTCCAAGTCTGATTTTTGGGCTAGACTTGCAAATCTCAGATTTGCTGACATCGGCCGCGGACTATGTACACTTTAGCTCCATGGACACTGTTCATATTAGCATCCACGAACACTGTTCATAAAATGGTCTGTGTCCGTGGTCCTCTCGGAGACTATTCACTCATTCTTCGCATCTATTTTGACTTCGGCTCTCGATTAGACCCTCCAAATGACTTCGGATGCTCTCAGTGTGAACTAGAGAGTTGTAGGAAATTAAGCCAACTACGCAACAAAATGTAGCTCGTATATTTCTGATCAACGGTCAATTCCCAGCACTCCGTCGAACGTCCAAAGGTCTGATCTGCTATTGTGATGTTTTTGGCATGAAATGCCGTCTTTTATGCGTGTTTCCTCCTAGAGCTTCCAAAACACCTGAGATGCAAAACCATACTAAAAAGTAAATGTTCGCATAAGAAAGTGTCGAAATAAATGGGATTAGCTGATTCGACGAGTCGTATAAATACGACTCATCAGTTGCGTATTAATTTGAGAAACAAAAATTACTAATTATGGCATAAAAGAATAATGTTAATAAATTTAGTTGCAAATGAACCGTGATTGAATGGAGTTTAAACTCAGTTAGTTTAATTTCAAATATCGTTAAGTTTTTTTGAATTTGCCCCTTGATTGGAAAAATTGATCGTTCTGACCTTCAATTGAAAATCGCTGGTAGTTTGAGGCACCATTTTGTACTTTTCCCTACTTTTTATGGCTGAATATTTAGTCTTTAAATTTGGACATTTTAGTCTAAGACATTTAGTCTTAAGTCTGAATATTGTACCTTAAGTCTGAACATTAAGCGGAATCATAGCGGTACGCACTGCTATTTAACTTTCACTCGTGTTTCGACCTTCTAAACGACATCGTTTGCTCTTGATGAGAACTATGGAGTTATAGGACTTTAAGTTAGCTACGTGAACAGGCTGTCGTCGTACCTGTGCAAAAACAATTTATATTTTTCCTCGCTCTTGGCTGTGGGTTAGCACAATGGCAAGCAAGGGTCGAACCCTAGGGAGCTAGATGGTTACTACTTCGTTCTGAAATAGAGAAAAAAAACAAGAAACTAGTGTGAAAGTAAAGGTTAATGTAATGATCGAAAATTGCTAAGGGATTTATCAATCAGAGAAGATATTCAGGTTAGGGTATTATTCAATTGTGACTTCGTTTATCCTTGATTTCTAAGTATTTATTCTAGCTTTCTTAGGGTTACTCCTGGTCTGGTTATAACCGTTTAATTCTAGCAAACCTAATACTCCTGGTCTGGTTATATTAGGTTTCGTGCAACTACTTATTCTAACCGGGTCGGTATCAATTAAGCAGTGAAAAGATAGTAAGGATTACTATGTTAAGTTGTATCCTTTCGGATCTCCCCTTAACCTAATAAATTCAAACTAATAATGTGCACAAGAACTAAATAGAAAGCATGAATAATGTTGAAGAACAGAATCTCAAAACAATCGTCACAATTATTTAACCCTAACCCGAATAATTGGATTAGTTACACATCGACATAAGTAAACAATGCAAATAATAAAAGGAAGAAACTTCACTAATTGACCGAGATGAAGAACAGGAGGAGCAAGGCACGGCTGAAGCAATGAATGAGGTCTGGCTGTGTATGACTGAGATGCTGGCGGAGGAAGGAGGGACAGCTAGGGCACGGCTGTGTGTGTTGTGAGATCGATGGATTTCTCTGTGATTTTCGGATGGTTTGAGGACTGCAGGATCTCCTGTATTTATAGGGTTTGAGAAACCCTAACTTGGTGAATAAGCTACGAAACCCTAGCATCGCATGCACATTGGGCCGGCTGCTGGACTTTGGACGTGCGAATGGATGAGATGAGGCTCGGCTGGCCGGACGGATGGAGCTCGGATGGATCAGCGCTGGAGTGCTCGGATGGCCAGGCGCATGCCCGCTCGGATGGCCGGGCGCATGCCCGCTCGGATGCCCGGATGAAACAGCGCTGAGCGCTCGGAGGTCCGGACTGGGTCTTCGGCTGGGACGCGCATGCCTGTCGCATGGCCGGGCGCATGGCCGGGCGCATGGCTCGGACAGCCGATCGGATGCCTACCTTTTCTCGGACGTGGCCTGCTTCTCTTCGGCCATCTTTTGATTTCCTCGGGCCATTCTTCATTCTTCTCGGCCATTCTCCATTTTAAGTGCATATAAACCGGCCATAAACTCCTTGTGATGTTTTTGGCTCCAAAAGCCGTCTTTTGACTGCGATTCCTCTTAGAGCGTCCAAATTACCTGAAATGCGAAACAACACTAAGAAGTAACTGTTTGCATATAAAAGTACTGGAATTGGTGGGATTTGATGACTCGATGAGTCGTATAAATACGGCTCATCAAACCACCCCACACTTAAACTTGTTCGTCCCGAACAAGGGCTAGGTCATAAGAGGAAATAAATGAAGTACGAACATCACAAAGCTTCGGTCATCCTAGACGTGCTACATGGACATGAATCGATTACTCTAGATCTCGCCTGTTATGCATGCTTGCTACTAATGTCATTGTGCGAAAAACATGGGGTTAATGATACGTGTTACCTTTGAAGCCGAGATGCAAACTAATTCGGATGTCTCGGGAGATAGCCCTTTTCAGACCCATGAACCCTCATTCTCGGACTCGAACTCGCTGCTATATGGTTATGCTTTGCCGCTTTTTCTTGCACGTGATTGATTCGAGCTTCAAAGTGTTGAGTGTTTTTCGGTCAGCTATAGTGTCTGATTTTGATGTATCAGTGGTACTCTTTACTTGTTTCGGTGTAAACCTTCACAATGATGATGGATTTGAACTTTTGTAGTGCGGGTTGTGACTTGCTCGAACCGTGATTTCTTCTCCTTTTGATGCGAGTCAAGCCGAGGGTCGCTCGTCTATTTTCCTGGTTACTCGGATTAGAAACCTTCCTGCTCTCACTCATCATCGTCCTTTTGACACGGGTCAAGTCAAGGGTCGCTTGCCTATTTTCTCGGCCACTTGGACTAGAGCTTGGACGGTGTGAAGTTTTCCCGTCCCGACCAACCGCAAGGGTGCCGCAGTGGCGGAGCAGACTCGTACTTATGTCGTCTCGAAGTGCTAGCCTCCACGAGCTCTACATAACCATACATCCTGAGTTCGGTCTTTGAATGATCTGTCAAGTCTCTCTAGGGCGTTTCTATCAACTCCACATCCCTGTTTATCTCAACTAACAAAGGCACGTAAAGATTTTAAGATCACATGTTAGTCGCACAAATCAAGGTTCGTCAAAGACATGCATGTAAAATCGGCTATATCTATTTCACCTAATCATTATCCACTACTGCAAGTCTAGGAAATAGTGAAGTATCATGTACAAAAATTTTAAAAATGACTCGAAACGTGCTGACTCTGTATGGTGGGCATGCTGACTCGATAACTGACTCATAACTGACTCTCCCACCCCACACTTTTGAAATGAGCCGTGTCCTCACGGCACGACTCAAATCTAGACACACAAATGCATGCAATAAATAGATAAGGTAAGGAAAAGGGTAGAACGAGACTCCCCTGGGATGTAGACGGTGGTCGGCTGAACTCGGATCAAGTCCGGGGGCTAAAATGCGTAGCTCCAAGGGGATTTTCCGGCCGACTAAGTCCAATCCCTGCAAAATGAAACCAAATCCTTTCCAAGGTACAATGTGACAAATAAGACTCATAAATAAACATGGACAGTAAATAAAGTGAAAAATAGAAAGTGCAGGGCTGCCTCCCTGCGAGCGCCTTTGTTTAACGTCGTTGGCTCGATAGTACCTCTTTAGGGATCACAAGGTAGGATCCCAAGGCTGCTTCAAATCAAACTTCTGTACTCCCTTGTGAAGCTTATAGCCCTTATCGAATGGTGCTCTCATGTCTCTCCATCCGGGTTTCCACTCAAACGTGCCATGTCTCGGTCGCTTCCTCATGTATGGACGGTCAGAATCCTTGCGATCATGGAAGTTTGATTTCTTTCCAGCAAGCGCAGGTGACAACCTTTTTGTTCCCATGTCATTCTTGGTCCGTGTGTCCAAGATGACCGATTTTCCCATAATGAGTGCAATAGGACTGTGAGCGCAGGCATCTCCCGTCTGCAAAATATAAGAGTCAATATCACGGGTGAGTGTGAGAATACCTGGATCCTTGCCTGAATCAGTGCTGCCCGCGGACGTCTCCTGTTTATCAACCGCGGACGTCTCTTCATTTATCAGTAATTCTTCAGATGTCCGCGCAGTAATGGTAGAGGCGCTCGCGCCCTGCACTGAGGTAGAATCTTCGGTGACCTTGATTTCCTCTGTTGCTTCGACAGTGAGGACCGGTTCTGCCTCGGGAAGATCCGTAATGAGGTCTGAGCTCGTCTCGGGCAGCTCGGTAATGGGGTCTGATTCGAGTGGCTCGGTCGGCTCTTCTTTAGGTGCTAGCGGGTTGTCTTCTTCCAAATATCTGGGGTAGTCAGACTTGAGCTCTTCTTCCGTCAACCATGGGTCCTCATCTTCTGCCGGTTCTATGGGCTCCGAGATAGGCTTTATTAGAGCCTCTGCCATGTCCTCCTCTGTTTTTGTGCTGACATATTCTTCCCGATTTCTCCTCAACTCTGACACGATCTGATTCAAGTCGGACAATGTTCTTGATAGCTCGGCCAAGTCTCTCTTGTTTTCGGCCCGAGATTTCTCCACTATGTCGGCCAACTGTTGGATGCTAGCTGCCAACTCTTTCTCATTGTCCTCTCGTGCCTCGGTCAGCTCTTGTATTGGTCTTGACCTCTCGGCCAAATCAGCTATCAAGTCCCAAATAGCACTTATGGTCATGTCATAGACCGAGCATCCTGCCTCCTCAGTGAGCCAACTCCACTCATGTGGTAACATCCCCGCGAGAAACCCTTGAAGAAGATACAAGTCTGTGAATCCATGGTGTGGGCAGCTTATCACAAGGGAATCAAAGTACCGTAAGTACTCATCCAAAGTTTCATCCCGGGATTGCTCAAGGTGCATGATCTTTTCTCGGACTTCTTGTCGGGAGGGTGGTGGATAGTACTCCCCATAATTCCACGGCTCACTTCCGTAGTAGGAAGTCATGCCGAATCTGCAAGTGAATCAGAAAAACGTGCAAGCTAGCATGGCACCGAATATCAAGCACATACTAACAACAAAGGGTCCCCAGGAAATTGGAGGGGTCACAGCGGTCCCACTTAAAACCCAATTTCCTTAGACTCGTAAGTCTTGGTGACAGGACCCTCTGAGAGCTAGAAAATGAAATCGAAAGAAATTGAAAACAAAAATCGAACAGTTGGGGTTTTTGAATTATTGAAATCACCGAATAGCAAATTTCGAAATAAGCAAGAAAGAAAAATAAACGAAAAAGAAAAGAAGAACAAATTTCACCGTGCGTAGCTCCCCGGCAACGGCGCCATTTTTGAACAGGCTGTCGTCGTACCTGTTCAAAAACAATTTATATTTTTCCTCGCTCTTGGCTGTGGGTTAGCACAATGGCAAGCAAGGGTCGAACCCTAGGGAGCTAGATGGTTACTACTTCGTTCTGAAATAGAGAAAAAAAACAAGAAACTAGTGTGAAAGTAAAGGTTAATGTAATGATCGAAAATTGCTAAGGGATTTATCAATCAGAGAAGATATTCAGGTTAGGGTATTATTCAATTGTGACTTCGTTTATCCTTGATTTCTAAGTATTTATTCTAGCTTTCTTAGGGTTACTCCTGGTCTGGTTATAACCGTTTAATTCTAGCAAACCTAATACTCCTGGTCTGGTTATATTAGGTTTCGTGCAACTACTTATTCTAACCGGGTCGGTATCAAATAAGCAGTGAAAAGATAGTAAGGATTACTATGTTAAGTTGTATCCTTTCAGATCTCCCCTTAACCTAATAAATTCAAACTAATAATGTGCACAAGAACTAAATAGAAAGCATGAATAATGTTGAAGAACAGAATCTCAAAACAATCGTCACAATTATTTAACCCTAACCCGAATAATTGGATTAGTTACACATCGACATAAGTAAACAATGCAAATAATAAAAGGAAGAAACTTCACTAATTGACCGAGATGAAGAACAGGAGGAGCAAGGCACGGCTGAAGCAAGGAATGAGGTCTGGCTGTGTATGACTGAGATGCTGGCGGAGGAAGGAGGGACAGCTAGGGCACGGCTGTGTGTGTTGTGAGATCGATGGATTTCTCTGTGATTTTCGGATGGTTTGAGGACTGCAGGATCTCCTGTATTTATAGGGTTTGAGAAACCCTAACTTGGTGAATAAGCTACGAAACCCTAGCATCGCATGCACATTGGGCCGGCTGCTGGACTTTGGACGTGCGAATGGATGAGATGAGGCTCGGCTGGCCGGACGGATGGAGCTCGGATGGATCAGCGCTGGAGTGCTCGGATGGCCAGGCGCATGCCCGCTCGGATGGCCGGGCGCATGCCCGCTCGGATGCCCGGATGAAACAGCGCTGAGCGCTCGGAGGTCCGGACTGGGTCTTCGGCTGGGACGCGCATGCCTGTCGCATGGCCGGGCGCATGGCCGGGCGCATGGCTCGGACAGCCGATCGGATGCCTGCCTTTTCTCGGACGTGGCCTGCTTCTCTTCGGCCATCTTTTAATTTCCTCGGGCCATTCTTCATTCTTCTCGGCCATTCTCCATTTTAAGTGCATATAAACCGGCCATAAACTCCTTGTGATGTTTTTGGATCCAAAAGCCGTCTTTTGACTGCGATTCCTCTTAGAGCGTCCAAATTACCTGAAATGCGAAACAACACTAAGAAGTAACTGTTTGCATATAAAAGTACTGGAATTGGTGGGATTTGATGACTCGATGAGTCGTATAAATACGGCTCATCACTACGCAACGAGATATAGGCCACCGTCATCAGATTTTGCATTTGCTCCCAGAACTCATTTGAAATAGTGAAGGTCTAATATGCTATTGTGTGTAAATGACTTCCATTGGTGTTTTAACCTTCTAAACGATCTCGGTCGCTCTCGGTGTAAACTAAAGAGTTGTAGGGCTTTAAGTAAGCTACGTGATGGACCATAATTGTATGAATCATAAACACAGTTAAACCCACCAAATTAGACTCTTTGTCTACTTAACTTTTGCTTGTTAGTTCCGATATTTATCTACAGGGTATTTTGGAGTCTAGAGAGAATACAGGCTAAGGAGGAGTTTTAAAGCTGAAAATGAATTACAAGTCATTCCAGGTCACGACCAAATTCTGACTTTCAAGAACCGGACGTGGAATCACTCAAAACAAGTCCAACCGAAGAGCAACCAGAGACAGTTCGGAGCTGAAAGGACCGATGGCTTTTGGGGAAAGATCACAAAGCTCTCAACCACTCCCCTCCCCTCACATGGCCGGCGTCTTCAAGGAGGAGAAGCCATGTGTCCCGGCGGCTTTCCTCCCCTCCACCTCACCCCGGCGGCTTTGAGCTCCTCCATGGATATCTTGCCAAGTGTTGAGCTCTCCTACACATCTCTCACTCCTCCATGCCTATAAATAGAGACCCTTCCTCCTTGTATCATCATCCCATCTCATTCCAACATCCACAATCCATAAGTTAGTGAGAGAAGCTCTCACTTCTCTCTAGAGTTTGGGCACTAATCATGTAATCACTTTACTTTGGAATCGAAGCTTTAGCACTTTCAACGGTTTTTGTAAGCATTCTCGTCTTTACTTTACTGTCTTTTCAATTCAGCAACTTTACTTTCCTGTCTTTACTTTCCAAAACTTTATTTTCTGTCTTTCAAAACCTTTACTTTTCAAGGACTTAGTTATGATGTCCTGTTCCATGAATAATCATAGCTAAACCCTTCATTCGGTTGAAGGGGTGTACTTGTACCATACAATGTTTTAGACCCTACTCTTAGTGCCTATATGTGTTCAAAACTTGTTCTATGTGCCACATATTAGGTTAGAACTTCCAAGGTTGAGTGGATGCTTTAACAGACAAAGCTCTTCCGTGGGGTTCGTGAACATACTCGGGTAAGTGGATGCTTTAACGGGCAAAGCTTATCTGAGGAGTTAGACCTCTTTTAAAAAACCATTTGGTTGATCGTAACTGAAGATCAAATGGATGCACATAAGGCTAAGATACTTCGAAAGAAGGAATTAGTCTAAAATAGAACAAGTGTTCTAAACGATGTTGCAAGTCTTGTGCTAGAAATAGCCTTGATTCATCTTTGAACACTTAGTATGATCATTAGAGGTCAATGATAAACAGACTATGATACAAGGCCCCTAAAACCGAATGCTTTCCTTTAATTGTAATATCAACTGTTACTTTACCTTTCAGTACTAAAATCACAACCAACCCACGCTACTCTCAGTACTAAAATCACAACCAAACCCCAACTGTCCTACTTAAAGAACAACTATTCACCTAACTCCCTTGGGTTCGACCCCTACTTACCCTTTACTACCCACTAGTAGAGTACGAGTAGCGGAGATATAAATTTGCTTTTGCACAGAGAATATCGCACCTTAAAGACGTCGGGTGGGCTCCGTCAAAACTGGCGCCGTTGCCGGGGAATTAGCAAATGGATAGTTGTTCTTTTGTCTGTTGTACATAATTCGCCATGTCTTCATACTACGACATAGAACCTTGGAAAAATGGGGGCAGCAACCTTATGTTTAAAATGCTTAGATGCCTCCCCCAATTCGGAGGTACCATTGAAGAAGACCCTGTGATACATTGCCAACATTTTCACCACATCTGCCGCCACATGAAACCTGAGAACGAGACGTTAGAGGAGTTTAAGCTGACATGTGATGGACCATAATTATACGAATCATAAACACAGTTAAACCCACCAAATTAGACTGTTTGTCTATTTAACTTTTGCTTGTTAGTTCCGATATTTATCTACAGGGTATTTTGGAGTCTAGAGAGAATACAGGCTAAGGAGGAGTTTTTACGCTGAAAATATATTACGAGTGATTCCAAGGTCACGACCAGATGCCGACTGAAGAAATATCATGAACCTGACTTGGAATCACTCAAACATGTTTAATCCATCGGCATTTGGACAAGAACGCAATGCAAAGGCACCGAGCCCGGTAAAGGCCAAACAAGGGCAATTTCAGCCGATTTGGGATTTCGACCATGTTCCAAGCAGAATTTGGCTTAGGTTCCTTCTTGAGATCATCTTAGAACGACATTTTCATTTAGAATATACTCTCCAAAATCCAAGAAGCTCCGGCCAAAGCTCCGGTCAGATTCCGGTCAAACCGATGGCTTTTGTGAAAAGATCACAAGGTTCTAGAAGGCAAGGGGAGGCTCCTCCTCACATGGGTGGCTAAAGGAGAGATGCTCCTCCTCACATGGGGTGGCTAGCTTGCTCTCCACTCCTCCTCCTCCATGGAAAGCTTGCCATGTGGTGGCTTCTCCTCCACACATCTCCTCCTCCCATGGCTATAAATACAACCTCCCCTCCTTTGTAATCTTCATCCACAAACAATCACAAATCCTCCATAGTTACTTATCTCTCTAGAATTTTGGGCACTTTGGTAAGCTTTCGTTAAATCTATAATACTCCTGTTGGTTCTTGAGTATTCTAGTAGTTCTTGAGTACTCTTGTCGGTTCTTGAAGTACTCAAGCTTGTCTTTACTTTTCACTGTTCTTGAGTACTCTTGTCGGTTCTTGAAGTACTCACCCCTTTCCTTTACTATCTTTTACTTTCGAAAACTTTACTTTACTGTCTTTTACTTTCGAAACTTTTACTTTCCAGTCTGTCAAAACCTTTACTTTTTAAGTACTTAGCTATGATGTCCTCTTCCATGGATAATCGTAGCTAAACCCTTCATTCGGTTGAAGGGGTGTACTTGTGTCATAAAATTTTTTAGACCCTTTTCTTAATGCCTCTTTGTGTTCAACTTGTTCTAAGTGCCTTATATTAGGTCAGAACTTCATTAGTAGAGTGGATGCTCGGAAGAGCAAAGCTCTATCATGAACTCGCGACCTCCGTGGATAAGTGGAGGCTCGGAAGAGCACAGCTTATTTGTGGAGATCAACCTCTTCCAAAAACCATTTGATTTATCAGGAATGATGGTCAAATGGATGCACATATTAGACAAGAGTACTATGTCTTGCAAAAGACTAGACGGTGTGGCAAGTCTTGTGCTAGGAATAGCCTCGATTCACTTTTGAACACTTAGTATGGTCATTAACGGTCAATGATAAACGGACTATGATACAAGGCCCCAGAAACCGAATGCTTTCCTTAGATTTAAAAAACCCCTTGCATTTACTTTCTTAGTATAAACTACTCTATCAACTGCTCACGTTCCGGAAGGCTTGCCAATCACGCATCACCCGCTGTAAGTCTTCTACTTTTATTTTCAGTACTTTACTTTTCTGTCATTTACTTTTCCGCACTAAAAACCAAAACCAACCAACCAATCACTTACTTTTCCGCACTAAAACCTCAATCAACCTAAAACACGCTCCCTCGCTGTACAATTCCCTCAAAGAATAGCTTATCCCCTAATTCCCTTGGGTTCGACCCCTACTTACCACTTGCTACCCAGTAGTGAAGTCGCGAGTAGCGGACTTATAAATTAATTCTTGACGTTTGCACACGACGACTGTGCATCCGTCAAAATTGGCGCCGTTGTCGGGGAATTAGCTTCCGATTAGCTGTTCTTTTCTTTTCTTTCTCTCTCTCGATTCTCGAAATCACTTCTACGCAACCATGTCTCGTGAAGAGAGCCACCATGACTATCAGGATGATAACGAGATGAATCTGTTCGATCGAAATAATGAAGCACCGCCTCAATTTGTTGACGATCCAGAACAACTCATGCGAAACCATAGAGCTCGTAATAGGGAGGCCATTCGAAGAAACCAAGAACCACCCGAGGACCAAAATGCAGCTGGTCCAGTACAACCCCCTAGATATCCACCACCCCCTCAACCTCGACAAATGCCAAGACAAGAACCTGTCTACAATAACTACTATGGGGATGTCAACTACCGTGCACCTACTATGGGAGAACTCAATGCCTCAGAATTTGAAACGCAGCCGTGGTGCATTTGCCAGGGCCCTGAATTAGAAAACATTGCCGTCGACATGTCCGTAGTCCACAATTTACCAAAGTTCTCAGGAACTAATGGAGAATCAGCAATGACTCATCTCCAGCGCTTACATGGTATATGCCAAAACTTAAAACCGAATGGCGTAAATATAGACGACTTCAAGTTAAAGGCGTTCTATTTTTCCCTCATTGACTCGGCAAACGACTGGTTCCTTTCATTGCCTTCGGGAAGCATCAGAACATGGGTTCAGATGCAAAGGAAATTCATGGACAAATACTACCCAGCAACAAGAGCGATGCAAGTAAGAAGGCAACTGCAGGACATAAGGCAGTGACCTAACGAAACCATGTACGACTACCTGGAGAAATTCAACCACCTGGAGAGAAGCTGCTGCACTCTTGGACTACCCGAGAAGCTCATCATCGAGTACCTAATTAATGGACTAACTGAGTTAGACAAAATGCTCCTGGATGCCTCAGCTGGAGGATCCATGATGAATCTATCATTAAGTGGCATAAGGGATCTCATCACCAACGTTGCTGAAAATGCTCGGTTTAGAAAGGAGACTACTCGTCAAGATGAATTCTTCCGAACAAAAAACGTATCACAAGCCGAGACATCAGTAAACTCCATGCCAGAAGAGATGAGACAAATGAAGGAAATGATGATGCAATTCCTACGAATGCAGACAGTTCAAGTAAGACCTTGCGAGTTTTGTGGCTCTACGGACCACAAGACTGATGCATGCCCAACTTTGATCGAAGTCAACCCGATGGAGGCCAATGCAGTTGGAGGATACCAATGGAACAACAACAAAGTCGTACCCCAACCAGCTCAGACGCTCTACCAACCTCCCCACAAGCAGTACAACCAGAACGCCCCACCAACGAGCCAGTATCAACAAAGGGGACCAAACCAGTACCCGATGGGCCAATATCAACAGAAGGCTCCAAATCAATATCAGGCGGGCCCGAGTAATCAGCAAGGACCAAACAAGTGGCTGGAGGACATGATGAAGGAACTCTCGAGTAATGTGCAGCAATCCTCGAGTGCTGTGCATCAATTGAAGGGTACTGTGCAACAATCCTCGAGTACTGTGCAGCAATTGTCGGGCTCTGTGCAGCGGTTGAGTACTACTGTGTATCAAAACCAGGCAAAAAATGAAGGAGTAATAGCTGACCTGAAAAAACAAATGTCTCAGCTCGCCACCTCAATATTCGAGCGAAATAATGAGCCTGGTCAACTTCGTTCACAAACCATTCAAAACCCGAAGGAAAATATTAATGCCGTGACCCTAAGGAGTGGAAAAAAGCTTTCCGTCAAACCCATGGAGCAAGCGGAGGACAAAAGCCCAAGGTTGTCCGGAGAAGAACAAATGAAGCCCGAGACTCGCGGAACTCTTGAGCAGGATGCGGCCGAGAAAAATGGGGACGCACCTGAGGAACACAGGCCTAGCCTGGTTCCACCATCCTAAGAACAAAGGCCACACCCGGTGCCCAGAACCGATACCTCCAAGATCCGCGCCGCGCTTCCATTTCCAGTGCCAGCCCGAGTACCAAAACAACATGTCATGGATGAGGACGTGTTCAAATTATTCAGCAAAGTCGAAATTAACATCCCCCTCTTAGAAGCCATTAAACAAATCCCTCGATATGCTAAGTTTCTAAAGGACCTTTGCACCAACCGGAGGAGGAGCAATAGAAATGATCAAGAGCTAATGAGAAGGGACGTATCGGCTGT
This sequence comes from Rhodiola kirilowii, assembly GCA_033675215.1. Classification (NCBI taxonomy): domain Eukaryota; kingdom Viridiplantae; phylum Streptophyta; class Magnoliopsida; order Saxifragales; family Crassulaceae; genus Rhodiola; species Rhodiola kirilowii. The sequence continues at coordinate 25,834,300 of CM066200.1, forward strand.
CATGCAACGAAAGGTGCCCCCCAAATGCGGAGATCCGGGAACTTACACCATTCCATGCACAATTGGCAACATCCGAATCAAGAACTGCATGCTAGACCTTGGAGCATCAATCAACGTTTTGCCCTTCTCTATCTACTCATGCCTTAGGATCGGGCCGCTCGAACCCACCAGTCTCACTATTCAACTGGCAGACCGGTCATGCAAACAGCCCGAGGGCAAAATTGAAGACGTTTTGGTCCAAGTAGGAGAATTAGTGTTTCCAGCAGACTTCTACGTCCTTAAAATGGAGAATAGTGGGCCAACAGACCATGCTACTATCCTTCTCGGTCGACCATTTCTTAAAACCTCGAAAATGAAAATGGACTGCGGGAGTGGGATGCTATCAATGGATGTAGAAGGAGAGGTCTTCAGCTTCGACATATTCAGAGCAATGAAGCATCCCATGGAGTTCGAGGAAGTGCACGCTCTCGACGCTTTGGACGACCTAATCCAAGAGGTTCAACCAGAACCAAGAGCGGATCCCTTAGAACTCATACTCAATGGAGCCGAGAGCTCATATGACTTGGCCGAAGGCCTGCATGAAACACTAGCCCACTTAACAATCTCGGAGCCTCTCACACCAGGATATGAAGTCAACGAGGTAAAATTATTCAAATCAAATACCTTTTTACCCTCGGTGATGCAAGCTCCCAAAATAGAATTGAAGCCCCTGCCCGTGCATCTGAAATACGCATTCCTAGGGGAAAATAACACGCTCCCGGTAATCATAAAAAGTGGCCTAGAAACAGACCAGGAGCGTCGTTTGATAAAAGTGCTGAGACAATATAAGTTGGCTATTGGATGGACTCTAGCCGACTTGAGAGGAGTCAACCCAGCAGTTTGCATGCATCGCATCTTACTCGAGGATGGAGCTAAGCCGTCAAGAGAACCTCAGTGACGACTCAATCCAATCATGATGGAAATCGTCCAGAAGGAAATACAGAAGCTCCTGGATGCAGATGTAATCTATCCAATATCGGATAGCCAGTGGGTGAGTCCAGTCCACATAGTCCCGAAGAAAACTGGAATCACAATCGAGGAAGATGCCGAAGGAAAAATGGTGACAACAAGGGTCAAGAACGGCTGGAGAATGTGCATCGACTACAGAAAATTGAACGCTGTCACAAGAAAGGACCATTTCCCTCTGCCATTCATCGATCAAATGTTAGACCGACTGGCGGGCAAACCGTACTTTTGCTTCCTGGACGGATTCTCAGGATACAACATGATTCCCATAGCACCTGAGGATCAAGAGAAGACCACATTCACGTGCCCATTCGGCACATTTGCTTTCAGAAGAATGTGGTTCGGTCTATGCAATGCTCCGGGGACTTTCCAAAGAGTGGTGACCAGCATCTTCTCATACATGATCGGAATATTCATCGAAGTCTTCATGGACGACTTCACCATCTATGGCGATACATTCGACGCTTGCCTAGACAATTTAAGCACGGTTCTGGCACGATGTGTCTCGATGAACCTTGTGCTCAACTATGAGAAGTGCCATTTCATGGTAACTCATGGAGTGGTCTTAGGGCACGTCGTCTCACAAGAAGGCATAGAGGTGGATAAATCTAAGATAGACCTGATCATGACTTTACCATACCCCTCCACTGTCCGAGACATCCAATCCTTCCTTGGGCATGCGGGATTCTATCGACGATTCATCAAGGACTTCTCCAAAAAGGCTTTGCCTCTATCCACTCTTCTCCAAAAAGAAGTTCCTTTTGAATTCACCAATGCATGCAAGGAGGCCTTTGATGATCTGAAGAAAGCCCTCACTAGCACACCTATCATCCAAACGCCAAATTGGGAACTACCATTCGAAATCATGTGTGACGCTAGCGACTTTGCTGTGGGAGCAGTGCTCGGCCAAAAGATTGATAAGAAGGCGGGTGCGATCTACTACGCCTCACGAACCCTAGATCCTGCCCAATGGAACTACTCCACCACCGAGAAGGAACTCTTGGCAGTGGTATTCGCTCTGGAAAAATTTAGATCCTATTTGCATGGAGCAAAAGTGATAGTTTATTCCGACCATGCTGCCATCCGTTACCTAATGAAGAAGAAGGAGGCCAAGCCAAGGCTCATTCGGTGGATCTTGCTACTGCAAGAGTTTGATGTGGAGATAAGGGACAAAAAAGGGATCGAGAATACTGTGGCCGACCATCTAAGCAGGATTGTCCGAGAGGAAGAAGAAGGGCACATAACCGAGTCATTTCCAGACGAGCACCTCTATGCAGTCTCAACCAAGGTGCCGTGGTATGCCTCAATCGTCAACTACCTTGTAGGAGGTACATTTCCTCCTTCTTTTACTAAAGTACAATGCATGAAACTTAGGCATGATGCTAAACATTACTTATGGGATGATCCTTATTTGTGGAAAATAGGAGCAGATCAAATACTTAGGAGATGCATCCCCGATAATGAAATAGCTTATGTTATTAGCTTTTGCCATGAGTTTGCATGTGGAGGACACTTCGGTCCTAGGAGAACCGCTAGAAAAATCCTAGATAGCGGCTTTTTCTGGCCAAGTATATTTAGAGATGCATATGAAAAGTGTCAAAAGTGCGATAGGTGTCAAAGGGTAGGAAATGTGTCAGCTAGAAATTAGATGCCTCAAGTACCCATAATGGTCAATGATGTTTTCGACATTTGGGGCATTGATTTTATGGGACCATTCCCAGTTTCATGCGGGTATACTTACATTTTAGTTGCTGTAGATTATGTGTCAAAATGGGTAGAAGCCAAGGCCACAAGGTGCGACGATGCAAAGACTGTCATAGATTTTTTGCGCACTAACCTATTTTGTAGATACGGGGTACCCGAGGCCATAATCAGCGACCAAGGAACGCATTTCTGTAACCGCATGATGGCTGCCACTTTAAAACACTACCATGTCCACCACCAGACGTCCACGGCATATCATCCTCAAAGCAATGGTCAAGCAGAGATCTCCAACCGCGAAATCAAGAGTATTCTAGAAAAGATGGTGAAGCCGGCAAGGAAAGATTGGAGTCAAAGGCTAGATGAAGCTCTTTGGGCTTATCGGGCGGCATACAAGACGCCAATTGGGACCTCTCCATTTAGACTTGTTTATGGAAAAGCATGACACCTTCCGATGGAATTAGAACATAAAGCCTATTGGGCGCTCAAGCAGTGCAATCCAGATTTAAAAGCTGCCGGACTAGATAGGAAGCTTAAGCTATCCGAACTTGAAGAATTGCGGCTTGAGGCCTATGAAGGGCAAACGGACTACAAGGCCCGGACAAAATTATATCATGACAAATTCATCCTCCGGCGCTCATTTGAGGAAGGACAACAAGTACTACTCTTCTCCTCACGGTTGAAGTTTATGTCAGGCAAACTGAAATCAAGATGGACCGGTCCTTATACCGTGGTTAAGGTATTCAACCATGGGACGCTTGAGTTGGAAAGCATGGAGGATGGAAGACGATTCAATGCGAATGGATAGCAAGTCAAACACTACCATGGCGAGGTCAACTTGATAACACAAAAATACGACCTGAGCCACCCATGGGATCCAAACCAATGATCCCCATGCGTCGAGCCAACGACGTTAAACAAAGGCACTGGTCGGGAGGTAACCCGACACCTATCTTACTTTCAGTACTTTTATTTTCTGTCATTTAGTTTTTTCCAATAAGTTGCTCTCACCCACTTGGTGCATAGAGGAAATGACTATTCAGGAATCGGTTATGGGTGCAACATCAAGCCAGCCAGGCCTATGCTGAAAGTTCAAGGCCCCAGCCGAACTCCCTCGATTATCCAGCCTCATGCCATGTCGTTCACTCGACACTTTAAAGGGAGTTCTGTTCTTCCCTTTTCCTTAATGTCATTTCCTTCTCATAATGTCTGCTTGCATGGCTTTTGAACTAAGTTGTGCTGAAAGGCACGCCTTCGTTCAAAAGTGTGGGGTGAGAACCACCTTTGTAAATAAATAACATGTTTTTTCCTTTTCCCTTAATATTATCTTTTTGAAAATATGAACTTAAGAATGTGAAAAAGATAGATCATAATTCATGCATTAACCTTGTGAAAATTCAACTGTTTAAAAACTTAGAATGTAACTTCTCATTTGTCCCTTTGTGCTGAGATAAACTATGGATGTGGAGTTGACATAAACTGCCCTAGAGAGGCTTGGCAAGCACTCGAAGTATCGAATCTTACTATATGGTTTTCGAAGTCAGTGGAGGCTGCACTTCGGGTTTCAGTGAAGATTGAAGTCATCTCCGCCATGCAGCATTTATGCAGAAAAAAGGCAAGGACGGGAATCAGACCGTCCTATCTCTAGTCAAAGTAGCCAAGAAAATAGATGAGCGACCCTCATCTTGACCCGCGCCAAACGGCAAGGATGAGAGGAGCGGGGAGGTATTTACATATGCTCGCGGGCGACGATTGGACCTCCCAAAAAGGCTTGAGAAAATGGACTAGCAAGTCACAAAGAAGCAAAAAGCTCAAAGAAGCAAATCAAGAGGCCAAAGGCCCAAAATTGTGAAGGTTTTAACCGAACAAAAAGTGAAGTACTCAAAGAGTCAAATCAAAGGCCAAAGGCCGATTCACTACAAAAGCTGTCCCTCGCCAAAAGAAAATCAAAGACCAAACCATTGAAACCTGAGCCGAATCACGTGCTAGAGAAAGCTACAAGAAAACCATATAGTGCGAGATGGTCCCGAGAATGCAGTCCAGGAGCCTGAAAAGGGCTATCTCCCGAAACATCCAAAATAATTTGCATCTCAGCACGGAGGTACAAGTATCAAGTTTCTTCTATTTATTTACACGGTTTAATGTGGTAATAAGTAGTAATGCATGAATTAGGATAAATCGAGTCCCACGGTCTAACTTTCATATTTTAAAAAAACTTACTTAGTGTGCCGCCCTTTAATAGCATTGTTCGGGACGAACAACTAAAAGTGTGGGGTGATCTGATGGACCATAATTATACGAATCATAAACATAGTTAAACCCACCAAATTAGACTGTTTGTCTATTTAACTTTTGCTTGTTAGTTCCGATATTTATCTACAGGGTATTTTGGAGTCTGGAAAGAATACAGGCTAAGGAGGAGTTTTTACGCTGAAAATATATTACAAGTCATTCCAAGGTCAACATGCTTCAAATTTTCTTTAACTGACTCGGCAATAGAGTGGTATTACTCATGTGCGGCTTATGAAGGCGATTATAGGGATCTACAAACCCAATTCCTAGAGGAGTTTTGCCCGCCATCTCTCCGACTTGAAACTCGCGAGAAGATTCTCAATCTTGAGCAATTCCGGGATGAAACTTTGGACGAGTACTTGGCGTACTTTGACTCCATTGTGGCGAGCTGCCCGCACCATGGATTCACCAGATTCAATCTTATTCAAAGGTTTCTCGGTGGAATGATGCCACTTGAACGGAAAAGACTTAATGATGTAGCGGGATGTTCACTCATGAAGTTAACCGTTACTGAAGCCTGGCGCCTCATAAATAATTTGGCAAAGAACACAAAACAGGGTCAATGGCACCAAACTGACGATAAGGCCAACAATGGAAGTGGACTCAGTGCAGAACGAGCCCGACACCACACCCATTATGAGCTTGCCCGCAACCAAACCGAGAGAAGACATCAGTACAAGGGCAGTAATGGATGTGGAGGCGACTCTAAAGGAGCCAATATTGGAGCCCACGGAGCCGACAAAGGATGAGGACTCTTGGATGACCGAAGAAGAACTACCCAAATCTGGCCCGGTCCTCATCACCAATCTGCCCGAGGAAGTCCCGGTCCTACTTGACGAGCCAAATGAAGTCCCGGACCTCACTAAAGAAGCACCCGAGGAAGTCCCGGACTTCACTACCAAACCAGCCGAGACATACCTGGACCTCACTACCGAACTGACAAAGAAAATCACGGCAGGCCCGGTCCTCACTGAAGAGCTGCTCGAGAAAGGCCCTGTCCTTATGGCCGAGAAGCCCCTACATAACCCTTCATGTTCTATAAAGATCACAGCCACCAGAGATGAGATGATCAATGATGATGCAGTGCTAGGCGAGTTGGAGGAGAAGCATGAGCCAAAACAGCCAACGAAGGAGCTCCCACTCGTCACAAGCCAAGAAGAGCCTCCTGAAAGGTGTAAGGATCAAGGACGGCCAATCATCTCTGCCACGAAGAAGAGGGATAGCAAGGGCGCATGCTTGAGGTTGCTTGGCAAAAGACTGAACTTCCAAAACTGCAAAGATGCCAACCGGCTATACATGAAGAAGCGGCAAAGACATGGGCCCAAAGAATGGAAACCCGGAAGGAGAAGCAAGAGAGCTCGACTTGATGGACCAGCAGCTATGGTCAAGGAGTCCTCGCTTTCTCGGGGATATGTGAAAAAGAAGCCGCCGGATCAAGGGAGAGCAGAACTTAGCCCGCAACTATATGTGTTCTTTGGGCAAATCAAAAGAGCTACTGAGAAGAAGTTCGACCTCAAACCCATGGGACCCCACCTTATGATCCATGAATGAGGTATCGTCGAGCTAACGACGTTAAACAAACGCACTGGTCGGGAGGTAACCCGACACCTATCTTACTTTCAGTAATTTTCTTTTCTGTCATTTAGTTTTTACCGCAAGTCACTCTCACCCATTTTTTGTATAGAAGGAATGTCTAACATGTAGGAATCGGTTTTTGGAGCAAGATCAGATCAGCCAGGCAGCTTCCGAGAAATTACCGGGCCTGCGCTGAGAGTTCAAGGCCCCAACCGAACTCCCTCGATTATCCAGCTCCGAGGCATGTCGTTCCACGACACGACACAGTAAAAGGGAGTTCAGTTCTTCTCTTTTCCTTAATGTGATTTCCTTCTCTTGTATATATTTGCATGACTTTTGAACTAAGTCGTGCTGAAAGGCACGCCTTCGTTCAAAAGTGTTGGGTGAGAACCGCCTGTGTACATAGTTAACATGTTTTTCTTTTTCCTTTTCCCTTAATATTATCTTTTTGAAAACATGAACTTGAGAATGTGAAAAAGATAGATCTAAATTCATGCATTTACCTTGTGAAAATTCAACTGTTTAAAAACTTAGAATGTAACTTCTCATTTGTCGCTTTGTGCTGAGATATACAGGGGATGTGGAGTTGATAGAAACTGCCCTAGAGAGGCTTGGCAAGCACTCGAAGGATCGAATCTAACTATATGGTTTTCGAAGTCAGTGGAGGCTGCACTTCGGGTTTCAGTGAAGATTGAAGTCATCTCCGCCGTGCAGCGTTTATGCAAGAGGCGGGACGGGAATCAAATCGTCCTATCTCTAGTCCTAGTAGCCGGGAAAATAGATGAGCGACCCTCATCTTGACCCGCGCGAAACGGCGAGGATGAGAAAGAGCGGGGAGGTATTTCCATATGCTCACGGGCGATGATTGGACCTCCTAAAAAGGCTGAGAAAATGGACTAGCAAGTCACAAAGAAGCAAAAGCTCAAAGAAGCTAATCAAAGGCCAAAGGCCAAAATTGTGAAGGTTTTAACCGAACAAAAGTGAAGAAACTCCAACTCAATATCAAAGGCCAAAGGCCGATTCACTACAAAAGCTGTCCCTCGCCAAAAAGAAATCAATGTGCTCAACTCAGTGAAACCCGAACCGAATCACGTGCTAGAGAAAGCTACAAGGAAACCATATAGTGCGAGTCGGTCCCGAGAATGCAGTCCTGGAGCCTGAAAAGGGCTATCTCCCGAAACATCCAAATTAATTTGCATCTCGGCGCAAAGGTACAAGTATCAAGTTTCTTCTAAGTATTTACAGGGTTTAGTTTGGTAATAAGTAAGTAATGCATGAATAGGATAAATCTAGTTCATATTCTCACTTTCATATTTAAAGTTTTACTTAGATTGTGTTCTGCCCTTTAAAAAGCATTGTTCGGGACGAACACCTAAAAGTGTGGGGTGATCTGATGGACCATAATTGTATGAATCATAAACACAGTTAAACCCACCAAATTAGACTCTTTGTCTATTTAACTTTTGCTTGTTAGTTCCGATATTTATCTACAGTGTATTTTGGAGTCTAGAGAGAATACAGGCTAAGGAGGAGTTTTAAAGCTGAAAATGAATTACGAGTCATTCCAGGTCACGACCAAATTCTGACTTTCAAGAACCGGACATGGAATCACTCAAAACAAGTCCAACCAAAGAGCAACCAGAGACAGTTCGGAGCTGAAAGGACCGATGGCTTTTGGGGAAAAGAACACAAAGCTCTCAACCACTCCCCTCCCCTCACATGGCCGGCGGCTTCAAGGAGGAGAAGCCATGTGTCCCGGCGGCTTTCCTCCCCTCCACCTCACCCCGGCGGCTTTGAGCTCCTCCATGGATATCTTGCCAAGTGTTGAGCTCTCCTCCACATCTCTCACTCCTCCATGCCTATAAATAGAGACCCTTCCTCCTTGTATCATCATCCCATCTCATTCCAACATCCACAATCCATAAGTTAGTGAGAGAAGCTCTCACTTCTCTCTAGAGTTTGGGCACTAATCATGTAATCACTTTACTTTGGAATCGAAGCTTTAGCACTTTCAACGGTTTTTGTAAGCATTCTCGTCTTTACTTTACTGTCTTTTCAATTCAGCAACTTTATTTTCCTATCTTTACTTTCGAAAACTTTATTTTCTGTCTTTCAAAACCTTTACTTTTCAAGCACTTAGTTATGATGTCCTGTTCCATGAATAATCATAGCTAAACCCTTCATTCGGTTGAAGGGGTGTACTTGTACCATACAATGTTTAAGACCCTACTCTTAGTGCCTCTATGTGTTCAAAACTTGTTCTATGTGCCACATATTAGGTTAGAACTTCCAAGGTTGAGTGGATGCTTTAACGGGCAAAGCTCTTCCGTGGGGTTCGTGAACATACTCGGGTAAGTGGATGCTTTAACGGGCAAAGCTTATCTGAGGAGTTAGACCTCTTTTAAAAAACCATTTGGTTGATCGTAACTGAAGATCAAATGGATGCACATAAGGCTAAGATACTTCGAAAGGAGGAATTAGTCTAAAATAGAACAAGTGTTCTAAACGATGTTGCAAGTCTTGTGCTAGAAATAGCCTTGATTCATCTTTGAACACTTAGTATGATCATTAGAGGTCAATGATAAATAGACTATGATACAAGGCCCCTAAAACCGAATGCTTTCCTTTAATTGTAATATCAACTGTTACTTTACCTTTCAGTACTAAAATCACAACCAACCCACGCTACTCTCAGTACTAAAATCACAACCAAACCCCAACTGTCCTACTTAAAGAACAACTATTCACCTGACTCCCTTGGGTTTGACCCCTACTTACCCTTTACTACCCACTAGTAGAGTACGAGTAGCGGAGATATAAATTTGCTTTTGCACAGAGAACATCGCACCTTAACGACAGTGCGGTGGGCTCCGTCACTACGCTAGAATGTATAGATTGCCTCCATCAAATTTTGCATTTGCTTCCAGCACTCATTTGAAACAACAAAGGTCTAATATGTCATTTGTGGTGCCAATTAAGATTGAACATTATGCCTTCACTCGTTTTTCGACCTTCTAAATGTCCTTGTGTGCTCGTAGTGTGAAGTAGAGTGATGTAGGACTTTGAGTTAGCTACACAACGATATATAGCTCGCCACCATCGGATTTTTCATTTTTTTTCCAATACTTATTTGAAACAATAACGATCCAATATGTCATTTGTGGTGCCAATTAAGTCTGAACATTATTCAGTAAGTTTGACCATTATGCCTTCACTCATGTTGCAACATTCTAAATGACCTCGTCTGCTCTCGGAGTGAAGTGGTGAGTTGTAGGACTTTGAATTAGCTATGCAGCGGCATATATCTCGCCTTCATCGGATTTTTCATTTGCTCCATGCATTCATTTGAGACAACAAAAGTTTAATATGCAATTTGTATTGCCAATTAAGTCTGAAAATTATGCATTATTAAGTCTGAACATTATGTCTTCACTTGTATTTCGACATTCTAAACGACCTCGTCCGCTCTCGGTGTGAACTAGAGAGTTGTAGGGCTTTAAGTTAACTACGCAAGGATGTATAGCTCGCCTCCATCGGATTTTGCATTTGCTTCCCAATACTTATTTGGAACAACAAAGGTCTAATATGCAATTTGTGGTGCCAATTAAATCTGAACATTATGCATTAAGTCTGAACATTATGCCTTCACTCGTATTTCGACCTTCTAAACGACCTTGTCTAAACTCGGTATAAATTAGAGAGTTTTAGGACTTTGAGTTAGCTACATAGCGATATATAGCTCACCTTCATCAGATTTTTCATTTGCTACTAGCACTCATTTGAAACAGTGAAGGTTTAGTATGCCATTGTGGTGTAAATGACTTACACTCGTGTTTAGACCTTCTAAACGACCTCGTCTGCTCTCAGTGTGAACTAGAGAGTTGAAATAATTTGAGTTCGCTACGCAACGATATATAGTTCGCCTCCATCAGATTTTTCATTTGATTCTAAGACTCATTTGAAACAATGAAGGTATAATATGCAATTGTGGTGTAGATGAGTTCAACTCGTGTTTTGAAAAGATCTCATCTGCTATTGATGTGAATTAGTGAGTTGTAAGACTTCGAATTAACTGCGCAACGATATATAGCTCACCTCCATTGGAGTTTTTATTTACTCCCATAACTCTTTTAAAGCAACGAAGGTCTAAATTGAATTAAAATTAATTACAAAAACCAAAAAGACTATATTGCCCCTGTGAGTTTTTTTGATGGAAAGACAAAAAACAAAGACACTGAGACTACACTCAGGAAAAAACAAGAAGACAAAACCAAGCAACAAAATTATAAGAGACTAGATAAACAACTTGGAATTGCTTCATAGTTAGTCCAGCTCCACTTCTCCTCTTTAGCTTTTCTCGCCAGCTTATCCGCGCACTTGTGAGCCTCTCGAACTACCAGACTTATTTCCCAACATGTATTTCTTTGCAGTCTCTCTCGACAATCGTGAGTCCGGTGGGGAAGTGGATGGCCTTGTGCACAATCCGGCTCAAAAATTACCTTGTGAAGCCTTCTTTCCGCCGCCATTTCCATTGCTCTATGAATTGCCCATTCCTCTACTCCAGAGCTTGAGCTGAAACCCTCTCCCCATTGTGCCTCAGCTAACAGTACGTTACCTTTTTCATCCCGACTACAAATCCCAATACCTGCCATTCTTGTGTGTTCCTCCCAAGCTCCATCCGCATTTAATTTGACAAAACCTCTCCTTGGAGCTATCCAAGATGTTTCACCACTCATATCGGTTACCACAAATTGTTGTCTTGAACTCAAGTATTAAGATATCTGTTGTTTTAAAGTTCTTGCTGCTACCACGGGTATTAGGCCTTGCTTACCATTTACGACAAGGTTCCTGTTGAACCAAATTGTTCTGGCTCCCTGCAGAATGGCACCAAAGTCAGCATTGTCATATTTAAAGGCACAGTACCATATCCAATCTCCAATGTCTGGGAAGTTATGCATCAAGAATGAATTATCCACCCCAAGCTCACTCCAAAACTAACTTGCCCACCAGCAGGTTAACAGTGCATGTGAGGTTGTTTTACTGTAGAAACCACATAAAGCACACTCTGTCTGCACATCACATCTTTTCTTTTTCAGGTTGCTGGCTGACGGAAGAAAATCATGATACACCCTCCAGCAAAAATCTTCACTTTTGGTTGTACCTTTAACCTCCAGATGTTCCTCCAGAAAAAGATTACCCTCCTGGTGTCCGCCTGCTCACCTACTCTTTCTATCCACAACCTGTCAGCCACCTCTTTCAATTTGTAGTAAGTCGATTTAGAAGAAAAACTCCCATTTCCCTCCAGCGTCCATGTTGGCTCCCCAATATCGGAGTTCAAGTTAATCCACTGCCTGATTTTACCAGCTGTATTCCATATATTCCTCCACGCCTGCGATGGTCTCGATCCCAGCCGACAATAAAGGATATTGGAGTCTTTATAGTTGATGAGCCGTATTTATATAACTCATCGAGTCAACAAATCCCATCAATTCCAGCACTTTATTATACAAACAGTTACTTCTTAGTGTTGTTTTGTATTTCAGGTGATTTGGAAGCTCTAAGGGGAATCGTGCTTAAAAGATGGCTTTCTGAGCTAAAAACATCACAAGGAGTTGAGGACCGACCTATCTACACTTGACCTAAGGAATGCCCGAGGAAATTGGAGGGGAGCCTTAGAAAACTAGACAAGCGCCCGAGGAGTCCCGAGCAGATCCATGCCCCAGTCGAGCAGATCCAGGCCCCAGCCGAGCCGTCTAGCACCAAACTCAAGTTGCTCGGGAAAACAAGCTGATCTGACAAATCCACCTCGAGCAAAGTGATCAAAATAGAAAATAAGGTGGACAATGTCCGAAAACCAAGGAGAACGACCGAGCAGATTGGTAGTTGACCCAATTCCAAAGGTCCCGCGCGCGCTGATAGGCACCGAAACCAAGTTGCTCGACCAGACGGGCGAATCTGGCAAATCCGGCTCAACCAAGTTGTTCGAAATACCCAAAAACTTGGACGATCTTACTTTCCACACAAAACGCACGAGTAAAACTAGCCCATGCCCGAGAAATGCCTAGTTCCTTCCAAAACGGAGTCAAGGCCGGCCAAGCCGAGTTCGAAGTCACAAATCTCGGCTCGTCTTCTCCTCCTTCATTGGCGGTTTTAAGGCTTCTAGAAGGTCCTGGAAGAATCTGGAAGACTTGCAAAGCAAGTAAACTTACAAGCCAAGCAATGTCGGTTTTAGGACATGTTTCCTAAAACCGTTTAAGGGCCAACCTCAATTTGGAAACTTCTAAGCCCTAGTCTCCTCTATAAATACAGCCTCATATCAAGGGTTTCAAGCATCCCGCAACACAGAATTCGAGCTCTCCTCTCCTCTCGGTCCAAAGTCCTCCTCGGCGCTTTCCAACATTCCGGCTCCGGCCCTCCTTCGTTCGGCAATAGAGAAGAACATCTTTCCTTTATTATTATTGTCTTTTGTTTCCATGGCCATGTGTAGCTAAGCCCTCTATTCGGGCTAGGGTTTCATGTATCGTGACTATCGTTTGAGACTTCATTCTTAATGCTATTCCATGTTTCACTAGTTCTCGTGACTATATTCAAAATTATTGCTAGACTAGGTGGATGCTTTGTCGCAAAGCTTAGTTGATCAATATTCTTATCATTATTATCCGCCTATTACTTTGTTGTTTGGGTAGATAGCACATCTAGGTCAAATAACACCTTTGTCGGGTTGCTTGATTTAGGGGAACTAGAAGCTTAGCACCTCTGTCGAGCTAGGTCGTGGCATAACACCTTTGTCGGGTTATTGGGGAAGTCACCTTTGTCGGGACGACCACACTTAGAAACATTGAATTAGATTGTTAGCAGTCGATGATAACATGTCACAATACAAAACCCTAGTCTGAATATTCTCCCTGATTGATAACTCCCAGTTAATATCCTATTTTTGCACTATTTCCAAATCTCTCACAACCCAACTGTCTTTCTTTTCACTGAACAACAAGTAACCGCTCTCTCTTGGGTTCGACCCTTTGCTTGCCGCTATACTAGCCAAGAGTAAGTGGAACTATAAATTTAAATTTGCAGGTACCGACGACGACCTATCAATAGTATTTAGCCTTTAGGAGCTTACTTACCAAGCTATTACGGTTAGCAAACAGCCGCTAAACCTGCTTTGCTAATAGTGCATCATTAAAAATGGACAGGTCCCGAAAGCCAAGACCTCCAATCTCCTTTGCCCTGCACAGTTTGTCAAAGATGCACCAATTGAATTCCTCTACCTTTGTTGCCGTTCTTCCACCAATAATTACTTACAATGCTGACCACTCTCTTAATCAAAGAATCTGGGATCTTGAAGCACATCATTGCATAAAGAGGTACAGCCTGGATCACCGCCTTTATCAATATTTCCTTCCCAGCCATTGACAACATCTTTTCCTTCCAGCCTTGAACTTTTTTCCACACCTTCTCAATAATATATTGGAACATCTCTGTTTTATTGTGGTTGAATGCAATAGGAAGACCCAAATACTTCGATACCTTCTCCACCTGCTTAACTCCCAGAATATTAACAATTTTTGATCTTACTGTTTATGGAACATTCTGGCTGAAATTTTTTTCAGACTTTGCGTAATTGACCATCTGCCCTGACAGAAGCTCATATGTCTTCAACACCTCCTTTAGATTGCAAGCATTCTAAATGTCCGCCTTAAGGAAAAACATGCTATCATCTGCAAATAGAAGGTGAGTAACTTCCGGGGCCTCCCTACTTATTCTTATCCCCCTCAACTTGTTTCTATTATGAAAGTCCTTCAACTTAGATGACAGCCATTCAGTGCAAATTAGAATTAAGTACGGGAAACAGGGTCACCTTGTCTAATCCCTCTCTCCGGCAAAATTTCCTTAGTTATTAAATCATTCACTCTAACCACATAGCTAACAGAGCTCACAGCTGCCATAACCCCTTTCACCCATATATCCGGGAATCCCAATCTCAGCATCATTTCCTCCAAATCATCCCATTTTACTCTATCGTAAGCTTTACTCATGTCGAGCTTCAACGCAAAATAGCCTACCTTCTGCTTGTCTCTTGTCTTAATATAATGTAACAGTTCATGCGCAGCAAGTATATTATCAGAAATGAGCTTACCTGAGATAAACGCACTTTGACTGTCCGATATAATATCTGGTAGCAATGGCTTCAGGCGATTTGCAAGCACTTTCGTCACCACATTGCATATGCTAATAGGGCGGTATTCCTCTAACTTTTATGGATCCTTCTTCTTCGGTACTAGTGTGATCAGAGTCTTATTTAAACCTTCCTCCAGCCTTCCCTCATTCAACATTTTCAGGACACTCTTTGTTACCTTCTCCTTGACCAAACCCCAATTCTTTTGGAAGAAAAGAGCCGAATAACCATCAATACCAGGGGCTTTAGTGGGACACATTTGAAATAATGCATCTTGGACCTCCATCTCATTGTAGGGGGATGACAGAATATTAATCATCTCACTTGTGACCTTTCTCGGCACCACCTCCAACAGGTTCATCAATCGATTCATACCTCCCACCCTACTTGATTTGAACAAACTACTGAAGTGACTAACAACCAAATTACATAACTCTTTGTCTCCAGAAATCCATGTATCCGTGTGGTCCTTCAACTTGTCTATTCTGTTCACTTGTCTCCTATGAGATACCTTCAAATGGAAGAAACGCGTATTTCTGTCACCCTCTCTAAGCCAATTCGCCCTTGACCTTTGTTTCTGTAAGAGTTCTTCACGCAACAGCCATTCATCCAGTTCGGCACAAAGAGCTGCTTCTTGGGAAATCACCTCCTCAGTGCGATGCATCTCTTTTACTCTCCTTATTTCTTTCTTCAACTGTGAAATTTTATTTTTTACCTTCCCAAAATTTTCCTTGTTCCAAGCATCCAATCCTTCTGCACATCTCTTCAAACAAGCTGACATTCTACCACTGCCACCTTCTGCCTCCCTCCATAAACTTCCGATTTTCTCCCTAAAATTTTGATGCCTAAGTGACAGGCGTCGTCGGTACCTGCAAATTTAAATTTATAATTTCCACTTACTCCTTGCAAGTACAGCGACAAGCAAGGGGTCGAACCCTAGAGCGCTAGAGCGGTTACTTGTTGTTCTTTAAAAAGAAAGACAATTGGGGTTGTGAGAGATTTGGAAACAGAGCAAAAATAGGAAACAAATGAGTGATATCAATCAGAGAGAATATTCGGTCTAGGGCTTTGTATTGTGACTTCGTTTATCATTGATTTCTAAATATCTAATTTCGTGTTCTTAAGTGTGGTTACTCCGTTTTAGGTTATAACCTAAGGTAGGACCGTTTCAAGTTACTACGCCACAATCTACTCCGTTTCAGGTTATAGACTTCTAGTTCTAGCAAATCTAATACTCCGTTTCAGGTTATATTAGATTCAGTGCAACTACTTATTCTAACGGTTTAGTATCAAATAAGTAGCAAACAAAGGGTATGGCTTGCTCGGTTAAGCTTTACCATTTCGGGTCTCGACTTAACCTCATAGTTCAAACCGAAATTAACATGCACAAGAACTAGTAGAACATGGAAATATCATTAAGCATAAAATCTCAAAACGAACGTCACAATACTTAAAACCCTAAACCGAACAAGTTGTTTAGCTACGCATATCCATGGAAAAACAATAAGACAATAATAAAGGAAAGAATGATCTTCTCTATTGCCGAAGGAGAAGGACCGGGCCGGAATGACGAAGAACGCCGAGGAGGACTTCGGATGTTGAGGGGTGCTCGAATGATGGATGCTCGATGCTCTGATGGGATGATTATGCCCTGCCCATGAGATCTTATTTATAGGAAAAGACTAGGGCTCCAAGTCGGTTCCATGTTCCCTAATCTACTTTTGGGCCAAAGTCCAAAAACGACTTTAGGAAACCTCTAAACCGCCACGCTTGGGTCTTGCACCGACTTGACCAAGATTAGGACACTCTTGCACCGACTTGCTTGAAGACGAGCCGAAGTTCCACCGACTTGGCCCGGTGGCCGAGTTTTTGCTTCGGGATTGGGCCAGCCACCGATCTGCTCGTGCGTTTTGTCTGGGAAGTGAGATTGTCCAAGTTATTGGGCATTTTGAACAACTTGGTCGATCCGGATTTGTCAGATTCGCCCGTCTTGTCGAGCGACTTGGTTTCGGTTCCTATCAGCGCGCGGCCTTTGCTTTGGGATGGGGCCAACTGCCAATCTGCTCGTGCGTTCTCCTTGGTTTTGCGACATCATCCACCTTATTTGCTATTTTGATCACTTTGCTCGAGGTGGATTCGCCAGATCAGCTTGTTTGCCCGAGCAACTTGAATTTAGTGCTAGACTGCTCGGCTGGGGCCTGGAACTGCTCGGGCGCGGCCTGGTCTTGCTCGGTCCAGAGTGTCCAGAACTGCCTTGTGATGTTTTTCTGCACAAAATGCCATCTTTAATGCGCGTTTCCTCCTAGAGCTTCCAAAACACCTGAAATGCAAAACAACACTAAGAAGTAACTGTTTGTATGATAAAGTGTCGGAATTGGTCGGATTTGATGACTCGATGAGTCGTATAAATACGGCTCATCACTAAGCCACATAGGCTCGAAACGGAAAATGTTCAGTCTACCTGGCCTTCCCTTCCTTCTCCCTCTCACAAGCAATGGCGCATGATCTGAAGCCCCAGTCACTCCATGCCAAATTTCTGCATCAGGGAACAACTCTCTCCAACCTTGATTCGCTAACGCTCTGTCCAGTCTGTCTTTCATCTCCCAAATTCCTTTCTCCTGTCCGAATAGGTAAACTGAGAACCTTTGAAGCTCAGATCCGTCAAGCCGCAATCCTGAAGAACTTCCCTAAATTTTCTCATCTGCCACTCACCCCTTAGACAACGGCTCTTTATTTCCCATCCGAATAAAACTTCATTAAAATCTCCCACTATTATCCAAGGCAGCTCCGAAAAACTATTCAGTCTGCGTAACAAATTCCAAGATTCTCCCCTCCTGCTTACGTTCGGTTGCACATAGAAGATTGTGACTATGAAGCGATTACTACCTTCAACTATAGCATCTATGTGATCACATGAGAAATTACATACCGTGATGTCAATTTCTGAGCGCCACCATAACAACAAGCCGCCTGACCTTCCTCTGCTATCCACTCCAAAGCCATTTTGGAACCCTAACTCATTCTGAACACGCCTCAATCTCTCCCTTCCAGTCTTTGTCTCTACCAAGCCTACCCACTGGGGCCGATTTGCTCTTACCATATCCGCAAGAGCTCGAACTATCGTGGAGCCCCCAGTCCACGATAGTTCCAACAAATACCATTCATTGCTGTCGGCAGGGCTACACTGTAGCCCCCGCCGATCGGATTTGATTATTGACTTTGCCATATCGCTGACTTCTGCCCGCCTTCGCTGTCTGCCTTTGTTGAAATGGGTGAAACCTTCCCTTTGCTGCTTTATAGTTTATATTTAAAATGTTGGTTTACACGTGAACCTTACTCAATTATAAAAACATTACTTGGAGTATAATTCCATTTTAAATTAAGTACTTGACTTTTCCAATTTTCGATTTATTAACGTTTACATCCATTTTTACATGTTTGATCCTATTAATCTTATCACCAATCACAATAAAAATAAGGGTAAATTAAAAAAAAACATTATTTGGGCTATAGCCCCATTTTAAATTAGGTAACAGATTTTTCCAATTTTTAATTTAGTGACTTTTACAACCATTTGCACATGTTTCATCCTATTAATCTTATCACCAACCGCAATAAAAATAAAACTGATCAAATTAAGTTAACATTATAGCCGAATTCATAAGTTTTCGGCCTTTAAAATCTTCAAAACTCCAATTCAAATATAAAATGTATGCAAATTGACGCAAAAGTCACTAAATTGAAAATTAGAAAAGTGTGGTATCTAATTTTTTTTTGATGGGGAGCTTAAAGCTCAGAAAATAGCATCTGTTCTTTTTTTGATGCGTTGGTAGGGACTTGAACCCGGGCCGCCTACAAGCACCGGAGGAGCTCCATACCACCATGGCAACTCACTTCACCCTAGTCTGGTATCTAATTTGAAATGAGGCGGTAGTCCAGATAATATTTTTGTAACTTACGCTTATTATTATGAGATAAAAACCAATGTTTTATTTTTTAAGGTAAAATACAAGCTCACAAAGCCAAAAGAAACGTCCAATACAACACCAAGGCACAAAAGAAAGAATACTTAACAGGCTAGAATTAGGATCATATGAGAAGTGGTTAAATTCATGAGAAATAAGAAATTTTTTAAACCATTGGATCTAAGATCTTATTGCTATTAATCAACAAGATTATTTACAGTATCACATCACCAGAAAAAGTAATACGGTGGCTCCTTTCTCTCTCCTTTTCTCAAACACTCCCGAAGCTTGTAGAAACCAGGCAATTTGCTTCGTTCTCTCCCGTCGGCGGGGCTTGGGCGGCGCTTTTGGACTGATTTTTGGCTCACCAATGATGTGGGTGGTGTGGGTTAGCCCCTGAGTATCGTTTCGCTCTGTTTGGCGTCTTCTTGTCTTTTCTCGGTCGGCGTGGATGCGGGTGGTGTGGCGCGATAGTCGGTGGGTGGTGGTGTCTGGCGGTGTGACAGCGCTGGGGGCGCCGGATCTGCTTCTGGGATGGAGGTTGGCTTCTTATTGGGTGGTTTGGCGGTGGCGGATCTGTCGTCTTTGCTTGGCGGTGGTGATTTGGGTTGGTGGTGGTGGGCTGTCGTGCGATGATGGGATGGATGTCGACTGGGTGGGTCGGTTGTGCGGTGGACGGTGGCGGATGGGTGATTGGCGGTTTGGGATCTCGGCATCGGTCCAGATTTGTTGCTGCTGGTGTTCTCGCCGGTGATTGTTTTGGAGTAGTTTTCGTTATGTTTTTTTTCGGTTTAGTTTAGTCTTAGTTGTAGGTTAGTCTTAGCTTTAGCTAGTTGATTAAGTTGTCGTCTTAGGCCGGATGGGTCGGTTTCGATCGGAATTTGTCGGCTTCGGCCGGCACCTATCGGCTTAGGCCGAAAATGATCAGCTTTGGTTGTATCAGTTCTAGTTGAAGGCCCTCTGTCCATTATTTCGTTGTAAGTGTCGTCTGCTTCGACCAGGCGGCCGGATTTTGTTGGGCCCTTCTTGGTACGGGTTGTACTGTTCTTGTCGGTTGACAACTTAATAAAAAAACAAGATTATTTACATATAATGAAGTTATAAATATGGTTAAAGGGTATAATAGTAAATTACAAAAGAACCAAACAAAACAATTATAACATACCAGCGCGCAATTCTGCAACACTCGACCATTTTGGTTGTTGTCACCTACCGATCCTCATCTCGTTTTCTCAAAGCTCTGTTACTCAATTTCGAATCTTTCGATCCCAAAAACCCCTAATTTCCATTTTCTCATGATCTGAGCTTTCCGATATGATCCGGCGCTTTTCAGATCCGAGGATGTGCTATCCGATTCTAAGGTTTTAACTTTCATTACCTATTACATTCAGTTGTTATGCATTTTTCTATATTTGATTTTGTATTGGAATTGATTGATTCATTAGCTGATTGGTGTTGTTGTGGTGATTGTTGTTTAGTGCTCATCAGGTGTTTTATGAAATTGGGTTGTTTCATTTTATTTTATTTTTTTGTAAATTTGCATCGCGTGACCTTGTTTGTGTCAGTTGTGGGATACTAAATTGTTGAAGTGGAGGGAGATTGAGTATGCTGATGCGCATGTTGCTGGTGGGATGATAGGAGAACTTACTTTTATAAATGGACTTGCCACCAAGGTTGAAAAATCTAGGAAACATTTGAAGGAAAGGAAGAACAGAGCTAGAAAGATCTGTGGTGTGAAGAAGACCAAGGTTGGAGATGCTGCAAAGAAGAAGTGAGTTGTTTGGAGTTTAATAAGAAAAGAACATCGCAGTCGCAGTCGCTTTCAATCTCAATTAAGAAAAATCTACCTTTTTTACAAGATGATTACTTGTTACAATTTGCAGATGTTGGTACTAGGTTTAAGTTATTTCAGTAGCAAACTTTTATCCCTTCCAATCCATATTTTTTCAATGTTAAACTCATCTTCAATGATAACTTGCAGGTTTTATCCATAAAAAAAAACTCTTTTATCACTACGAATTTTAGATATGAAGCTACGCATTATAAATGCAGTTTGAATTTTAAGTGTTCGTGGCTGGAGTGAATTTTCTCGGTAGCTGAATGATCGAACAGTTCTTGGAAAAATCTTGTGGTATGGTATCCTGTGTTCTGTTGTAGTATATGTTGAAGTCAGGGCAATTCGTGTACTTGAAATCTGACTGGGGACTGATACTTGATACACACTTGTAAACAAGGATGCTTGGAGTGATCTGCAAGGTGAAATAGGATGACTTGGGAACGCTAAAATTGCTGAAGGATGCACAACTTTGATTATGCACACTTTGGTTCAGAACTCGGTCATTGATGGTCAAGCTATCACTCCGGGAAATGCTGGAGATGTCATACCAATGTGTATTCTTCTTGAATTTGATCCTCTGCATTGGCCCTCGACAGTTTTCAACGACAAATATGCCACAATCGGGATGGCTAGAGTTTGTGAAAGGAAATCCAATCCTTCCAAGTGCTCTGCAGTAGAACGGGGTGCAGCCTGGACGCATTTCTGGATCTTGGAATGATTTAAGCACCCTGATATGTGAGCATAGAATTATAATCCTGAAGAAAGCGCCAAAAAATATCCATGGAGAGTAGTGATTAAATCATTTGGTCTGTTGCTGGCTCCATTGATATATCTTGCAATACAACTTTTTTTTGGGATTACAGAACATTAAGTACCTCTGTAGTCCTCATTAAGTGCTCCTTTAAATATGATGTTACACATTATTCTTTGAAAAGCTACGCATTTTGATACCTTTACTATAAATAGTATGATACGCAGTTTGATATAGTTGCTACGAATTATAATGCGTAGCAACTATGTTTTAGTGCTTAATGACTAAAATGCGTAGCAATTACAAACAAAATTCATAATAGTCATGTTTTGGTGCTTAACGACTAAAATGCTTAGCAATTACACATAAAATTCGTAGCAATTACAAATCAAATTCGTAGCTTTCTAGTTAAAATACGTAGCTTTCTAATTAAAATGCGTAGCTTTCTAGTTAAAATACATTGATTTTTAGTTAAAATGCGTATCTTTCTTTTTAAAATACATATTTAAGTGTGCCTCACTGTTTCGTTTTCACTATCAATGAATCATTTCGTAACATTCCTAGTATGAAATATATCATTTGTAACAGCCTATTCATATGAAATAAGACCGAGTACCTAATATTCGTAGTACAATCCATATAATGCGTAACGAACAAATGGGTTGGGTGCTTTGAATCAAATTATCCTATTCAAAATGCTGAGCAACATACATGGAGCAAAATGCTGAGCAACATAAATGTGATGAAAACATCAGATGGAAAATATTCTAATCATAATCTTCTGGAGGTCTATTTTTCTTCCATTTCGCGACTTGTTGCAACACTTGCTCTCTTCTTTTGTTCAGATGGGATCGTATCATCAAGTAAGTGTCACGCAGGTTGCTTGAGGTTTATTTTTCTTCTTGATGTTTATCACATCCATGCGTTCCTTTTCCACTTGCATTCTATAAAGAAATATTCAAATTGTACATCAGAAACTTCCTCAACAACTATGAATAATAATAAGATACAGACAACTAGCATTAAAAATCCATTCTACGCAGTTGTTGCTACAAGGTACCAATTATGAACCATAAGCTACCAATTATGCTTCCACATACGTATTTTATGATTCCAAAGATACGAATTATTCATCAGAATCTACGAATGATAATTACGCAGACCATGTAACATACATGAATTGAGTTTTAAATAAAATTACAAGGTACCAATTATCAACCTTAAGCTATTAATTTTTGCCACAAGGTACCAATTATCAACCATAACCTACTACTTATGCTTCCATATAAGTATTTTATGGCGGAGTGTTCGAGTTGATTTAAGCTATAGCAAGACAACTAGCACAGTAACATCAGAATTAAGCTACCTCTTCCTCCAATTGGGTTTTGGGTTCGGGTTCTTTAGTCGAACTCGCAGCTTGGCTTTAGGGTTGTTCCTGCCCACACGCATTTTGATTCAGTTAATACGAAACATATATTTGAATCATGCCTAATAAAGTACGAATAATAAAATATCAACGAGATAAAATATGAAGTTACGAATGATGGATAGTGTACTACGAATTTTAAGATACCGTTTTGTTTCGGCTGCTCTGTTATGTGTATTACAAATTTTGAAACAAAAACAACAATTTCAAAACAAAAGCTACGAATGATGCGTGAGAGATTACGAATAATACATAACATATAGTCAATGAGACCTAAATATCCCTTATACGTATTTTATGCTTTCATAAGTACCAATTATGAAGCAGAAAGCTACGAATGATGTGTTAGAGACTACGAATAATACATAACATGGAGAAAGAACAACTACAAAAGTGCTTGCATCTGCGGCGGCCTCATCTTCTCCGTTGCATAATAATGATAAATAAATAAATTATATGCTTTTGCTATCAATTTGCAACCAGATAAACCATAGTTTGGTAGAATTGACATAATCAAGAAACAAACCTTATATGCACGAGAGTGGCTGAATGGGTCGATGGAACGATTACGATGAACAAGTGAGTACATCGTGTTTTCACCTCAGTCGAAACGAACCAATCGTGCATCGTCGTCGCTTGTCAATAGATCGCAGTAGAGTCGGGAGCTCTCAGTTCAATTTTCGAATGATTAGGTCGTCAATAAGTTAGTGGAACGACCGAACGATTATCAGTGCGATTCGATTTTCAGTAATATTATTTGGACTAAACTATCCATAATTCGTATATTAATCGACTGATTAGTGTGATTTGAATTTGAATTTAGATTTAATCAGAACCATTTATTAAATAAGATGTAGGGCTGAGAATATTTCTCATTTCTCACTAATATATGACTTCTCACTAGAACCGGACCCTAACAGACTATACTAATAGTTTCAAGAATTCTTGGCAACTATTTTGGGATTGCCCAAGACAACGACCATTCCCAACTTCCGAGCTCTCTTAGCAAGCCAGTCTATAGCTTCATTGTTCCATCTTGAGATGGCCTTGAACTGACCAACCTTGATGCCCATCATGCTTCCTTATGAAATTTTCAATAATGCCCAAGCCAATGTTAGGATGCCACGAGCGCAGGTTGACCGCCCATATCAGTCTCAATAGAGTCTATAAGTAGCAAATCCTTTGAAGCCTTCAATTTGTGCGCCATCTCTAAGCCCATCTCAAGAGCCTTCCCCTCTTCCTCTACGACAAAGTTGTGCCTGTTGAAATTGATAACTCATATGGATTACATTCTCCATATTGGCTCAAATGTCTAGGCTTGAGAGTCAAGATTTAGTAATCTAATATAAGCTAGCAATTATTCTCCTTACTTAACAATGTGGGACAATTTCTTCAAGTGCACATTCCCAACAGACTTCTGTAACCACTCCATCAGTCGCAAAGATAACTTCTCAGCCTGCTTTTCTTTCATTGAAAGCAAAAGATCCATCGCACAAAATAACTGGTATTTCACTGTAGTTAGCCTTGGGTCCAAACCACTGCCAATACCCTTTGCCTCCCTATATAAGTTTATTGATTAAGAAGTTCAGCCTCACCCTTAAATCTTCTATGCTTCTACCAACTTTCCCATGTACTATATCTTTCCGTTGCTTCCATCTCATCCATAAACAACACAATAAACTCTTGAATTCATAATTCGAACACAACTTTGAACTTAACCACAACCAATATCCCAGATCGTTACACTGGTTATTTCAGATTTCAGTAGGCAGGCTAATATTCTGCAATAGGCTTTGCGTCCACCAACATTCCTTGAATAAATGTATAGCATATTCTCCCCTAACTTTATAGTGACAACATATATTCTGCACCCTACATCCACTACACCATTTTACATCCTACGTGACAAATTTTGAAATGCGTCCCAATAGCTTTGTCGCATAGAAAGGGTTATACGACTACGATTTGACTTGTTTGTCATATTAACCTGTTAATGCGACGTAATTTTATGCGACGTAAAACCTGTTGTCACATTAGGTTGTTAATGCGACTTAATCTTTAGCGACACGTAATATATGTCCCGTAATAGTTGTATTGCGACATCACTTTAAGCGACACCAAATTTATGTCACATTATATGTTTTATGCGATTTAAATACAGCGACAACTAGAAGTATGTCGCTTAAGCATACAAATTATATCCCTGAAGCAGGCGCTGACATGATAACTCCCTTTTATGTTTCAAATGTACTCGGCATTAAAGAGGTCAACCTACCATGTATGGATTACGAGACTTTTTTATCCAAAGAAAGTCGCATAAACATGCAAAATAAATGCAGAACAAGGACACAAGTACACAACCCCCTGCTGCCATATGTACGTACCTTAATCCTTGAAACCCATTTGTCATAGATCGAACATTCCTCTTCAGCTCCATTCGAAAAACTTCTCCTCATGTTGATGAAAGGCACACATTATTGAAGGTATAAAAACTCACATTCTCATATATTTATACTTGTCATTTTTCATTTTTCTGAGTTAGAGGGGGAGAGCAGATCTGTGTGCTGCTTGTGTGTACGTGGGGTGGATGTGTTTTGGAGAGGAGCAACGACGTGTGGGATTTTAGACGTTTGTAGGTGTTTTATAAGGTAGTTTTTGGGAATTTGGTAGCTAGATTTGGGTTGGAGCATCTCATGGGCAGAAACCATTTCGATTTGGGCAGTTGGAACAACCATTTGGTAGCTTAAGCTAGCGGCTGTAGGCAGATCAGCATGCCTGTGTTTGTATTGCATTTGATATTATTGTAGCAGTGATTTTTTGTTGCAAAACTCCCATGACACGAATGGCCCCCTGCTGTAGGATTTGGGCAATTATTTTAGGATTATTTTGGGCCTTTTTAATTTAGTGCATCAATTTATATGCCCCTGCAACTAATTGGACATTTGAATTTGCATATTCTCATATCCCCTAATTAATTTTAACTCATATTTGTTCTAATATAGGAACGTAACGCCATGGACAAGAGTTGGATGAATTTGGCGGACAAATGTGATCCGCGCTTTGCACAAGGGATTGTGGATTTCATCAACTTCGTGAAACAAAATAAACCCCGGAGTACTACACATAAATGTCCATGTAAGCGTTGTAGGTTGCACCATGAGAGGTTGTCATTGGATGAAATCCAAACACATTTATTTCGCAATGGTATAATGCAAGACTACACAACTTGGACTTCTCATGGGGAAGTAGAGCACGAGGCTTCATCATCATTATACACACAACGACATCAATATATTATGGAAAAGAGTAGGGGCTCGGTTGAGGAAAGTGGTTCATATTACATGGATCCTACAATAGAGATGCTTAACGACGCTTTTCCTAATCCGGAACCACATGAAGAGGATCTTGAAAACTCATATTTGGGGAAGGAGGCCTATGATAAGTATCAAAAACTTCTCGGCGAAGCACAAACTCCTATATATGTGGGTAGTGACAAAACTGTATTGAGTACCATCTTAAGTGCAATGAAAGTTAAAGTTGAGAATGGATGGTCTGATAAGAGCTTTAATGATCATTTGAGAATCACCAAAGACCTCCTTCCGAGACCAAATAGTTATCCCGGTACGTATCGTGAGGTTAAGAGACTTTTGAAGAATATGGGGATGGGATACGAGATCATTCACGCATGTGAATATGGTTGTGTGCTATTTTATAAAGCCAACAAGGACCTACTGAAATGTCCGGTGTGTGATGAGTCGAGATACTTGGACGACGACCGTGATAGAATGATTCCAAGGAAAGTGGTACGATATTTTCCATTAACTCCAAGATTGCAACGTCTTTATATGTCAGTGCATATAGCCAAAGAGATGCGATGG
The DNA here is from genome assembly GCA_033675215.1 of Rhodiola kirilowii. Taxonomy (NCBI): domain Eukaryota; kingdom Viridiplantae; phylum Streptophyta; class Magnoliopsida; order Saxifragales; family Crassulaceae; genus Rhodiola; species Rhodiola kirilowii. The sequence continues at coordinate 25,860,909 of CM066200.1, forward strand.
CATAAGAAGAGAAAAGTAAAAAATGGTCTTATTAGACATCCCGCTGATAGTGAGGCATGGAAGGAGTTTGATAAAAAATATCCCGATTTTGCTCGAGACTCTAGAAATGTGCGTCTTGGATTGGCCACAGATGGCTTCAATCCCTTCGGAGCAGCTGCTCTTTCTCATAGCACGTGGCCAATTGTCGTGATGCCTTACAATTTATCACCTTCCATGTGCATGAAGAAGGAATTTAATATTCTTGCTATGTTGATTTCGGGTCCAAAATCTCCAGGAAAGTGCTTGAATGTGTTCATGCAACCCTTGATTGATGAATTGAATATATTATGGGAAACTGGAGTACGCACATTTGATCGATATGAAAGGTCCATATTCAACATGAAAGCTGCAGTGATGTGGACAATCAGTGACTTCCCGGGTTTGGGAATGTTAGGAGGTCTGAAGTCTAAAGGATACAAAGCTTGTCCAATGTGTTTAGATGATGTTGATGCAACACATTTGGCGGGGAGGATGTCTTACCAAGGCCATCGCAGATGGCTTGATACAAATCATTCGTGGAGGCAGCGAGCTACTAAGTTCAATGGGGAAGTTGAGTTACGAGATGCCCCACCTTCATTAACAGGTGAAGAGGTTTTGTCCTCTGTGCTTAGCCATCAGTACCCCGTACTTAGCTTGCACCCAGATTTCAAATCTAGAGGTGTGAATAAAGACAAGTTATGTTGGACTCATGTGAGCATTTTCTACGATTTACCTTATTGGAGCACATTGAGACAACCATATTCGTTGGATGTAATGCACATAGAGAAGAATGTGTTTGATAACATCATCGGTACTATTCTTGGTCTTCAAGGTAAGACAAAAGATGATATTAAGGCTCGAGAAGGTTTGGAGCAACAAGGGATTCGTAAGGAATTGTGGTTCAACAAGATAGGGCCATCTTCGCGAAAAGATAAGGTTTCACAAGCACCTTATACCGTTTTACCTAATGAGAGGGCAGAGATACTAGAATTCATTAGAGATGCTAAGTATCCTTATGGCTATGCTGGTAGTTTGAAGAACAAAATCAATGTGGAAGACAAAAAATTTAATGGGTTAAAAACTCATGATTGCCATGTCATGTTGCAGCGTCTACTCCCGGTGTTCATTAGACCATATTTGCCACATTATGTAGTCGAGCCCCTTATATCATTATCACGATGGTTCCAGAAGTTATGTTGTAAGGAGTTGACGATCAATGACGCAATGCAAATGAAAGATGATATAGTCATCATCCTATGTAAATTGGAGATGATTTTTCCTCCTGCTTTCTTCACCATCATGGTGCATCTATTGATCCATCTGCCAGATCAAGTTATGCTTAAGGGACCCGTACACTATAGTTGGATGTATCCTATTGAGAGGTTTACAACTTTTTCTGTATGTGAATTTTTTCTTTTAAATGTTATGTTTTACCATGTGTAAACTAAATACGATTTATTACTCATGCAGGCAATTAGGTGAGTATAAGAGATATGTTCGGAATGCCAGATATCCAGAGGGATGCATCGCTGAGCAATACATTACACATGAGTGTGTAACGTATTGTAAATTGTACATGCATGACCAAGTGGATGTTGAATCACCAAACGTTGCTCAATTATATGCCCTGAACGTGTACTCACCTATAATCAAGGTTAGTGGTCATTGTCCGAGGATCAAGTTGAGCGCGAAACAGCTTGATATGGTTCATTGGAGCGTTTTGGAACACTGCGAGCAAGCAAAGGAATATATTGTCAAACATGCTGAAAAGTTTGCCTCCGAGTGCCCAAACCTCGCGAAGAAACAACGTGTTAAGCATTTTATCAAATACTTTCGTGGCTGGGTACGTATGAATACTAAATTGGGTATCTATTTTATTTTATTGTGTCAAATATTTTATTTTATATTAATCTCTTGGTGAACCACATGTAGATGGACATTTTGGAAAGGGAGTGCAGCAAGTCGTATTGTCCCGAATTGCATAGTTTAGGACGCATGCCTCAAGCATATGCGTGCTACTCTCAGTGTTATGTTAATGGTGTGAAGTTTGTTGTTTGGGATCGGGATCGAAATAAGAAGACTCAAAATTCTGGTGTGATGGTCGAAGACGGTGAATTAACTTATTATGGAATTATAAAGAACATTATTCAGTTACAATACGCAAATGGGATGCCGGTGGTAGTTTTTGATTGCACATGGTTTAACACCGATCCTAAAGAGAGGGGAAGCACAAAGAGGGATTATGGACTTCTTTCTATAGACGCATCCACAACTTGGTATGAATATTGGCCTTATTGTCTAGCCACCACCGCAAGACAAGTGTTTTACTTGGATGATATAAAGGCGGGTGATAATTGGAAGGTTGTAAATGTTGTATCACATAGAGGGGTATATAGTGATAACTCCCTTGCACAAGATGATGAAATTGAAATAGCAAATGCCGACGAAAATGATCCTTATCAAGAACGAATGCCCACAGCGAGGAGGCAATTGTACTTGGATGAAGAAGACGATATGAGCGAAACAGGGGACGAGGATGATGATAATAATCTATGTGATGGAGATGACGAAATGTTCATTGAACAGGAATTAGATGATCAAGTAGTGGAAGGTGGCGACGATGAAAGTGATGATTCAATGGGAGTGGAAGGAGGCGACGATGAAGATGATCAAGACAACACTTCCGATGATGACCTTCACTCTTATTTTTAATGCAGGTTCTGTTTTTATTGAGAGATTAAAACTTGTACTGTGTGATGGGTTTGTTTGATGAAAACATTGTTGTGTTTTTTATTTGATCTACATGTTTTGTATAGTTTATGTCACAAATTTAGGTACAAATGTCGCTTATACTCATCAATTTTAGGAGGCAAAAGCAAATTTCAGATTGGAGGGAAATGAAATTTCCGTTTCCAATTTTTTCTGTTAGTTTTAAGCGACTTGTTCTTTCAACATATGTCGCATAAGGATAAGGCTTGGCCCAAATTCGAAAGCCCAGATCAGAAACCCTATGTCTTCACTTCCTTCTCCCGTTTTCTCTTCCGTCTCTACCCTATGCGCCGAAACCCTAAACTCTGCCGCTTCTCTCTAATTCCGCCCAGATCCGAACACTGCAAACTACAGAATCTCATCATCCATGGCAAAATCAAAGAACGCGAAGCCTACCAGACGTCTCGAAAATGTCGAAGTTAACAGTAGGAAGTCGAAAATGAAACTCTGATCTCCTTCACTCCGTCGGCCTTCCAAAAAGTTAATGAAAACTCCACCGCCGAAGCCAACCACCGGTCTTGTGTGTGCTGAGTCTCCGGAACTTTCGTCTCCACCGCCATCACCCGAAAGGTCGAATCAGATGCCTCCGATCGGTCCAGAAGTCAGGCACACGGAGCGGTCCAAAGCCATCCTCCATGCAATGGATAATGTGTCAGGACGACGTATGAAGAAACTGGATGCCATTCGTACTCCGCCTCCTACGACCAAAGGCACTCCACCGCCGAAGAAGAAAAATGACCGACCTCCGGTTCGTCACACTCCACCGCGCAAGGCTAAAAGCTGTTGTCAAAACTCACAACCGCAATCTCAGCCCGAGTCACAACTACCTGCTATTGATCCTTCGAGAAGGAAGAATCCCGCTGCAATTGTTGCTCAGAATCAACCACGACAATTAATTCCCGAATCAGACCCACCAGAAGACCATGCTATTCCAGTAAAAAGAAAGACCAACACCACCACTGCCATTGATCAGAACCCACAACCAGAAAAACATAGAAAAACCAACATCACCAACAGTCAACCCCCCCCTGATACCTCTCAACCACTACCTATCATCAACAATCCCCCACCACAGATCCAAAAGGAGAATACGTTTGCACCCCGTAGATCCCCTAGGTCTCTACAAAAGTCAGCCGGTCGACCAAAATCCCAATACCACAACCGTCCTCCACCACCACCTATCATATCCCACCCTCCAGAATTACATACACTATTGCCTGTTGCAGAACTACCAGCTCCAGAGTTCGATCCAATGGACTCGTTCGATGACATTGCATCATCAGATGATGATGATGCCGAAGCCAATTTGGCTAACATTCCTAGCATTAGATGCAAGAGCTCTGGTTTTGTGGAAACAGGTAATAATTTTGTATTGTTGTTTGTATTTGATAATTAGGTACATTAGTTACATTGTATACCTTGTTTCTTATTGTTGTATCTATAACAGAGGATTCATTTGGAGGGAAGAGGAAGGTGCGTGGGGTTGTCAATGGATCAGAGGTGGCCACTTATAGGATGACCCATAACAAAGGCAAACCGATCAAGGTAGATTTTTTACCTAACGGTGCTGGGCCAGCTATTCAAAAAGTGGGGAGCCTACTTGTGCACGAGATTGGTAGTGCCGTGAAGGATAAAGTTCCAATGCTAGCATCTTCATTTAGGAGGCTTGAGGAAGTGGATCGACGTATTGTGTACGATCACCTAAGAGTGAGTACTTTGTTTTGTTTACTTTGCATTTAATTCAATATTAGTCTGCAACTTTTTAACCATACCCATTCTCTTCTTTGCAGCCAAACTTTGTTATTGAATTAAAGGACGACCAACTGTGGAATCACATCTTCAAGAAAGCCGTGGAGAGGTATCGTGACTGGAAATGTGACTGTAAATCCTTCTACAAAGAGTATGGACCTGATGTGTTGCCTAGGGAGTTTGTGGATAGGCCTGGGCAGTGGGAATGGCTTAAAGCACACTTTAGCGAAGCTAAAAATCAGGTAAGGCATTCACTTTAATTACTAAATTACATTTTCTGCTAGTTATTTGCTCCATTTATATCTAATTTAAATTATGCAGAAGTTAATAAGTACTTTTAACTTGTCTAATTTTTATTACAATAGGAGAAGGGTAAGACGATGTCAGGTGTTCGCAATAAGGTTAATAGAATCAACCACCGAGGTGGGAAATGCCCGTTCTACATGAGGGCTGAAACACTGTCTGCACAGGGAGAACTGGCAGAGTACATAGCCACGTTCGCCCAAGTCTATTCTGGTGATCCCGTCGGTGCTGCCCTTGCTGTTAGTTTCTTTCTTTTCCTTCTCATATATTTGATATTTATACATGTTCATGTTTGGTTGCACATGTTCAACAAATATGGCAAATATGTTCCTTTGTAGTTCATATAGCCATATGTTCATTTGTAGTTCATATACCCATGTTCATGTTCAACACAGTTTGGTTGCATATGTTCAGCTATTTGTATATGTTCATGTGTGGTTCTTGTGAAACATGTTAGCAAATATTATCTGCCATTTGATCTTCTTATGTTCCATGTTCAAGTTCCATGCTCTTCTTGTGAAACATTTGCAAATATTATCTGCCATTTGTAGTTCTTATGTTTGGTGTCATGTCCACTTTATCTGGGAACTCTTCATGTAATTCATGCGCTTTGTTATTGTCATTTTATATACACTTTCCAATGTGTACATGTAGGCAAAGATGCAAGAAAGGGTTCGTCAACTGCTGCAGGGGCAAAATGGTGATGATTCTGAAAACAGTGTCCTCGATGATGATGATCGTGATCGTGAACCTATACCAGTCGCTACTCAGATCAAAATCATGACAGAAGTGTTGGGGCAGCAGCGTGGAACTTATGTTTCCGGGACTGGAAAAGCCTTCAAGAGACCACCCCTCCCAAGAGGGGGCGCAAGGAACTCCGAAATGAAAGTTCAACTTCAAAAGAAAACAGACGAGTTTGAGATAATGAAGGCTGCATTTGAGGAGAGGATACGTATTTTGGAGGACTTGGTGGTTCGAGGTGGATCAGCTTATATGGCAAGCCACAATGCTTCTGAAGGCGCGACAAGCTTTGGACCTGCTGCTCAGTAATTGTTGTTTGCTATAACTATTATCATATGCAAAACTTGTGCTTTTTGGATGGGTTGTGTAACCCTTATGTTCAGTGTTTGTTGTTGTTGTTGCAATCAGGACAGAATGTTGTTGGTTTGCAGGATTTTATTTTGTGTTTGGTTTGAAAACAATTTCAGGTTTCGAATTAATATTTAATCAAGTTTATGTGACAATAGTTTGTTTGAAATATTAGTCCTATATGTCCATTTAAACCATATTGTAAGCTGTCATGTATGCAGTGTATACATTATTATACGACACATATACATTCAATATTAGTCGCGTAATAATATATATACGACAGCTATATGCTCGATATTCGTCGCTTCATCATATATATACGACAAGCTTATGTTGGATATTTGTCACTACAACATGTTTATGCGACAAACAAGTCGTACCTTTCGTCGCGACAGACCTTTTATAAAACACATATATGTTCAACATTAATCGTAATACCATTTTAGCGATAAGTCCGTATTCAATATAGGTCGTGAATTCCTTATTATGCGACACGTTTTTATTCAATATTAGTCGCGAATTCCATTTTATACGACACAGCTATGTTCAATATGAGTCGCGAAACACCATTTATACGACACTATCATGTCAGGATTATAAGCGTATGCTCATATGAGTGGAACTCGACTCTTAGTTTATGTGACTAAATATAACAATTGTCGCATAAGAGTTTAACTTAACGCGACAGTAGCTTTTTTCGTTTGTCGTGTATACTTTTGGCTACTCGGATTTCGCAACCCTTTTTTCGCGACACATTAAAAGTCGCATAAATTGTATGCGACATTTTTTGCTGTTTATGCGACGCCGAAAAACTGTGTCATAGGATGTAAAATGGTGTAGTGATCCCCGTCACTCCAAATTTTGCATAGTTGGGAGGCTATCATAGAAAAGTCTCCACACAATCACTTTAATTCTATTAGACAGTTTTAACTTCCAGAAGCACCTCATATACTTTTATGTTTATCTTACATCTGACTACTCTCCTTGGGAAATACTCCTCATTGTCTCAATTTCTACTGCACACCAGTAAGCTCACTTAACAGTTAAAACTTCCGACCCATCCTTAGTCCTAGTTTGTGTGTGTGATCATTACCTTGCCTTAGACTTAATAGGTAGTGTATGTTTAGGGTAAGAGATAGGGCCGGGAGGGTACGGATCGAGTAGGGTAAGATTAAGATTAACCTTAATGATATTTTAACTAACGAGTCAAATGTTAAGGCCTCACTAGTTTTACCAATTGGATAACAATACTTATTTAATAATTATTCAGGGTTAGGTTCGGGTACAGACAAGTTTAGAATACGAATCTAGAACTAATTTGATTCCTTGATTTGTAGAATCCGACAATATATAAGAAAATCAGCTAATAATTAAATGCCAGGGTGGTAGCCTGTTGGTTAAAGAGTCTGACAATACTCCGAGTTCGAATCCTAGGACCATCAAATTTCTCACAATTTTGTGAGATTTTCTTCTTCATTTTCCTTTCTCTTTCTCTTTCCCTCTTCCTCGTCCCGCCTCGCGCGTGAATGCTTCCCACATCCCTCGTGGATGCTTTCCTCGTCCCGTCTTGCGCGTGGATGTGTTGCTCCTTTCCGCGGAGGTGATATGTCTTGCAATGGTAAAGGTACTCGATGAGGCATGTGCTCCAAATGTCAAAGAATGTACCAATAATTGCAGGGGTAAAATATGCGCGGATCCATGGTAAAGGTGTCGGACCTGGTCTGTGCTTCAAGATGCGGTTATATGTACCAATGATTCCGGGATCTTGTCGAGATGCCTTGATAGAGCTACGCAAAAGATCAATGTATATGTACTAGATTGATAAATGTTATCGCGATATGCATTTCAATGTCATCAATCTTTGGCATCATGGGTAGTGGTCTAGCGGTCACAGTCTTGGTCAAATGACCAGGAGGTCGACGGTTCGAACTCCCTCAGATGCACCGGCATGAGTTTGGGAATTGTCCATTCCTTGCTTATCATAGTGAAATTTACTTTTAAAAAAATGTCATCAATCGTTGTACCCCTTCATCAAAAAAAATGAAATTAAACAATTACTCTCTCATTTTACTAATTTAAAATAATCAATTAAGGACAATTCGAGAAACAACAAACTTGTCTAATTAATCATATATCATGTTTTTAGGGATTACGCTATTATTTTTATTTAAGTAATATAACAACACAGTTATAATTTTAGACATTATGATTATTATTAATTTTATTATTTAAATTAACAACAACAATTTGTTTCGTGATTGTATGTTATACCCCAAATTCAAATAATTTTTATTTACCTTTGACTTTTGACTCAAAATAATAATAATATTAATAATAAAAAAAAGAAAGAGATGGTTCGAGAAGGATCGATCATCATCTACTCATCTCTCTGCAGAACCTAATGACCGAAAAGGAAAAAGAGGGAAAATCTGAACTCTATGTTAGTCTCCGATGGTGAAATCGAGTCAGTGAATCGACGAATTCAGCGGCTTACGGCGCACATGTCGCCTGATCCAAGTATGGTGGAGTGCGCCCGATCGAAGGTGGAGGTGGATACTGGAGCCCCATCGGTGTACTTGAGGGAAATCATAGGGATGTACAAGAGAAAGTGTATGAGTATTTCAACACTCGGCCGGACTTGCGGACGCCTATCGAGATATCTAAGGATGAGCATCGGGAGCTTTGTATGAGGCAGCTTGTTGGGCTGGTAAGGGAAGATTTGGTGAGTGCTCTCCACCCATTCTCTTAGATAATACATGTTGGGCGTGTATAAAGAGTAGAGATTGGTGATGGCGTAGTTTAGTTGATGAGTAAATTGTTGTCAGAAGATGCTTATGTGAATGATGCGGTGTGAATTTGTGAGGAGGTTTAATCGAGACCATAGTGCACAGGTGCTTGATTTTAATGAAAGCTATGTGTTGATTCTGTGAAGTAAATGAAGGTAGTCATGTGGGGAATATTTGGTGTATCAATGAGGTTGATAAACATCAAGTATTGAACATGATCTGGTGTGCAAAAATGGTTTGGTTTGGAAATAAAGTTCTGTTTGGCCAAGTTTAATATCATCTACTGCAAGATTAATTGTGTATTGAATCATATAGGTTATTTGTTGAGTTGTAATTGGTTAAGTTGCCAAACAAAAGGACATAAGTGCATACATGGATATTAAAGTGGATTGGAGTTGATATTTGGCAAGATTATGGACTGCTGTAGAGTACAAGATGAGTCTTTGAATTGTTCAAATCTTTATTTCTCTGATTAGAGCTGATTTTGGTTGTATGGCAGAAGGGTTAAGAAGTACTATTAGTTAAGATTGTTTGAATTATGACATGTGAGGTTTGGGAAGCGGAATTGGCAAGTATTTATGGATACACATTGTTGTAGATGGTCATAGAATGATAATATGACTCAAAAAGGAATTGGATGAGTGTGAAATTGATTAGTCACCGTTGTAGTTGCAGCTAATCGGGCCAAGTAATTGCATAAGTGCATTCAAGTCTTGGATCGAGTGTTTCACAGGTAAGTTTATAATATATTTTATTATCGTATTGATTAATAAAATGAATGAGGTGACAGATGATGAGTATTGTGATATGGACATGTGCATTATTGCATACACATCATTTGCATACACGACATGCATCATCATGGACATGATATGAGTACTGAGGTGACGGCGAGACGTAACGGCCCAGTACTGCACTTGGGATTACAGATGGGCGGTCCAGGTAGTCTATAGGGCATAAAGCCTGACCGGTCTGTAATGTGCCCACCGTTTGATATGTTACAGATGGGCGGTCCAGGTAGTCTATAGGGCATAAAGCCTGACCGGTCTGTAATATGTTCATTGTTTGATATGATTACAGATGGGCGGTCCAGGTAGTCTTTAGGGCATAAAGCCTGACCGGTCTGTAACATAGTCCACATGTGCATCATAGTGCATTCATGCATTCATTAATTTATGTGCATTCATGCATTCATTAATTTATGTGCATTCATGCAGTCATCAATTTATGTGCATTCCCAACGGTAATAGAATATATTATTTACTTACTGAGTCTCCCCGACTCATCCCCTTATTTTCCCCTAAATTTTCAGATAAGGGAACTGTCAATTTAGGAGTTATCGCACTTCGTGGTCCGAGTATGGTGCCATCCAGCTAGTTCCCTCATTGGAGTCCGTTCAGTCATTTCTTCCTTCCACTTTAGAGTATTGCTCCATGGTACTTGAGCAGGATCTTAGATTCATTATTTTACTTTCGCTGTCTTATATTGTCACTTAGTTGTATGAATCTTTTTACAAATAATTTATCAGTATTTGTTAGACTAATGTAGAGGCTTGCTTGGCATGTGGAATAGGTGTCAAGCGCCGGTCTCGACTCTTTTATCGGGTCGTGACAAAGTTGGTATCAGAGCCCTTAGGTCCTCATAGTATCCGGAGCTAGGACTAGTAGAATTTTGATTATGGTAGTGAAGGGCCCCACCGCCATAAACAACGTTCTTCTAGGACCTATAGGAATTTTCCACTTATTTATCTGATGTCATCCTTCGATCGTCGTGTCTATTTGATTCTTGCTAATAGAAATTTTTTTTTCTGAGTTGTGATGGCACCGACAAGAGAACGTTGTTTTACCATTGAAGTTAGGCTTGTGTAGTAGAAAGGACAAGTTTTATAGAAATAAGTACTTGGTTAATTAATTAATTTCAGACGCTCTCTTTGGTGACAAGTTTAAAGTGGTATCATACTGGAAGTTAAAGATTGGAAGTGGACGATTGCGTGGTTGGGGAAAATGAAAGTCATAAGGAAAGAGTCAATGGTACACTCATACATGTTTGCGGTATAGTGTTAGAAAGAAAATTATCGCGCCAAAATTTGTAAGTTATAGAGTTACATTTCAAGATGTCAAGTGCATGGTGAAAATGAAGTTATGGAATGTTTGAAGTGCGAAAGTAGGTACTTTCAGAGTTGTAGATGCCAAAATGATTGAACTGCGAAAATTTTGCTATGGAGTGAGAACGAAGAAAAAAAAGACGAGGAAAAAGATATGGTTTTATGAGAATAGAGGATATTTTAGAGTTATGAAGTCGCGTATTTGTTACTTTAAGGATCATCTGATCCACCAGTTAAATAATAAGTATTACTATAAGAAAGATGATTGGACATTCTACGATTGGAGGAGAAGGGAGGACGATTCCAAAGTTAAATGTTGCTATAGCTGGTAAAGATAGACTAGTTATATTATTGTGACTGGTACGACAGTAGTGTCTGAATAAGAGCAATGATGAGTATGGAGGTTTCTCATTAAAATGATATGTTTATTCTTAGGCAATCAAGGATGTACCTTAAGAGATAAGTATATGTCATGTTTTGGATATCAAGTCAACTATATTGAGATAAAAGTTTATTGTCCTCTAATATGAGATATTGGTGGTTCGTAGCATGAGAATATTTGGAGTGGTTGATGGTGATATAGGATACAAGAATTCAGATGCACGTGACAGATAAGATATATGTAATTGTCAAAGTTGGATAATTTTTGATGAAGATGTATAGTTTAGGTGATTTCAATGTTGCAAGAATGGCTTTGTCAAGACTTTTTCACTCCAGTGTGCTTCATCAATGTACTCGTTGACTTACTTAAGAAGATGGATAGATTGAGATAGCTAACTCATGGACTATTGAAAGTAAAGTAAGGACTTGATGAATAATAAGTATCCGTTGTTGGAGATAGAGTAGTAAACAAGTTATGGTCCTAACTTTGGAAATGTGGACCTAGAGGACGTTGTGTTTTAAGAGTTAATTGGAATGTGCAATTATACGATTTGGTTATTGCCTAGTCTTGTTGTTGATGAAAGAAAACAAGCATTTATGTTTAACATGTGATATGGAGTAGTCCCGAGGTTATCTGTGAAGAATCGTCTGAGATGTCCTGGATATCGAAGTTATTTGCATTTGAGGTAACAGTCTGTCATCTTCTAATTTGAGTTAGTTGATGGTCGATCGATTGAGAATATTTTTATTATTTGTCAAAGATATCAGACATTTAGATATTATTATTATCATGGTGAAGAAATGTGAACTCTTCATTAGTATGGCCATAAGCATATAGAGAACTTTAAATGAATTGGAAAGAACCATGGAGTAAGGCGATGCATAGGTTTATAAGGGGTTCTATGCAAAGAATCGATGTTGCTGAAGGATTTCATGACATTGAAAAGGAACCCAAGGAATGGGTGTACTAAAAGGAATGGTATGGTGTAAGTGATTTGACGACGGCAAGTCGAGATTTGATAAGTTTAGATGAGCTTCACTTCTAATTCGATCGCTTGTTGCATTTTCCTATTTTGATGTTGTACTTTGACCAAGCAGCAAAATGACGATAGCAGTCACAAAAGTATGAGGACATTTATTGTCTAAAGAGTATTTTATGGAATGAAATATGTTGTGGAAGATAGTCGACCTGTCGGCCTATGGTGAATCAAGTTAGATTAGTTTGCATTGTTCGACTTCGTGGAGTTAAGGTGAATGCTTTTCGTTGATGTTGATGGATTTATATATGCGAACAGAATTACTGTTGGCGTTTGCATTAGTTGAGCTACACGCAACTTCAAAGGGGTCATCGAAGTGGCGCAGCAGAAGCATAGTGGGCCCATAACCCACATAGTTAAAGAAAAGTCAAATATGTTTGGTGTGACTGAGAAAGAAATTTGTTTGGCGTATTGCTGTCGTGCTTACGTTGGTATTTGGGAAGAGACTCACAAGTTGAATAAGCTAATTTTAGGAAGTCATGGAAGGGCAAGCATTGCAGACTTTGCAAATGGTAATGATCGTGTATTTTGATTTCAAATTAATTGATGTGATCGGTGGTTCATAAAAAAATGAGACTCTGTCGTACACATGTAATATGCATTATAGCTCTTCTAAGACGGCTTCATGATCTTCGAGAAGCGTATCAGTAAAATGGTGAGAAGCGTGTCTGACTTATATTAGTTTCAGATGTATAATTTATCAAGCAGAGAAAGTTGAACATCAGAGACTTGTTTGTTTGCTTTAGACCGTTGAGCTCTCAGAGTGAAAACCAGTATTATGACACCTGTTATGGAATTTCTACTACTAGTAAAGGACATTATCAGATTTGGACTATAAGTAGTAGATTTGCTAAGAGTGTCCACTTTACTACAGTGAAGATTGATCATACTACGAAGCAATATTTATATGTGTATTGATGAGATTGCGCATCTTCACGGCGTTTCAGTTTCCATTGTTTGTTATCGTGGGTTCTAGTTTCTAACCTACATCTCAGTCGGAAAGATTTTACAAGAGATGGAATAATGAGAGTTATATTTGGGCACTGTAATTCATCCTTCAATAGACCTGTTGAATAAGAGCTCTAGTCAAACATTAAATCATTATTGACTTCTGAGGCGTTGGGACTGATATATGTCATTAATGAAATTCGTTTATAGTAACAGTTATCACTCTGAGCTTTATGGCAGGAAACGTAGGCCGCATATTGGATGGTTTGATTTGGGTGAGAGTAAGTTACTTAGACCTGATTTGATACGAGACGTTACTAACAAGGTCTGTTTGATCAAGGATAAACTATTAGCAGCTTGACAAAAGTCAAATGTTGATCCCAGATGAAGAGAGTTGGAGTTCTAGGTTGACGATCATGTCTATTTACGAGTCCCGTCGATGAAAGGCGTTACGGGATTTGGCAAGAAAGGCAGCTCAGTCTGTGTTGCATTGGTCCTTTTGAGATTCTTGAGCGAGTTGGCAATGTTGCTTATAGATTGGCTCTACCACCGACGTTATCTAGCGTACATCCAGTATTTCACATCTTGATGCTACGAAAGTATATCTGATCCTAGTCATGTATTGAAATACGAGCGACTACAAAATGGTTGGTACTCTATCTTATGATGAACAACCTGTAGCTATTTTGGATCGACAAGTAAAGAGATTACGAAACAAGGAGATAACTTCTGTTAAAATCCTATGGAAAATCATACTAAAACTGAAGCAACTTAGGAACCCGAGAAAAACATGAAAGTAAGATATCCTCATCTTTGGGAATCACAAGTATGGTCAATTAAATTTGGGGACCAAATTTTTTGAAGGAGGATAGAATGTTATACCCCAAATTCAAATAATTTTTATTTACCTTCGACTTTTGACTCAAAATAATAATAATATTAATAATAAAAGAAAGAAAGAGATGGTTCGAGAAGGATCGATCATCATCTACTCATCTCTCTGCAGAACCTAATGACCGAAAAGGAAAAAGAGGGAAAATCTGAACTCTATGTTAGTCTCCGATGGTGAAATCGAGTCAGTGAATCGACGAATTCAGCGGCTTACGGCGCACATGTCGCCTGATCCAAGTATGGTGGAGTGCGCCCGATCGAAGGTGGAGGTGGATACTGGAGCCCCATCGGTGTACTTGAGGGAAATCATAGGGATGTACAAGAGAAAGTGTATGAGTATTTCAACACTCGGCCGGACTTGCGGACGCCTATCGAGATATCTAAGGATGAGCATCGGGAGCTTTGTATGAGGCAGCTTGTTGGGCTGGTAAGGGAAGATTTGGTGAGTGCTCTCCACCCATTCTCTTAGATAATACATGTTGGGCGTGTATAAAGAGTAGAGATTGGTGATGGCGTAGTTTAGTTGATGAGTAAATTGTTGTCAGAAGATGCTTATGTGAATGATGCGGTGTGAATTTGTGAGGAGGTTTAACCGAGACCATAGTGCACAGGTGCTTGATTTTAATGAAAGCTATGTGTTGATTCTGTGAAGTAAATGAAGGTAGTCATGTGGGGAATATTTGGTGTATCAATGAGGTTGATAAACATCAAGTATTGAACATGATCTGGTGTGCAAAAATGGTTTGGTTTGGAAATAAAGTTCTGTTTGGCCAAGTTTAATATCATCTACTGCAAGATTAATTGTGTATTGAATCATATAGGTTATTTGTTGAGTTGTAATTGGTTAAGTTGCCAAACAAAAGGACATAAGTGCATACATGGATATTAAAGTGGATTGGAGTTGATATTTGGCAAGATTATGGACTGCTGTAGAGTACAAGATGAGTCTTTGAATTGTGCAAATCTTTATTTCTCTGATTAGAGCTGATTTTGGTTGTATGGCAGAAGGGTTAAGAAGTACTATTAGTTAAGATTGTTTGAATTATGACATGTGAGGTTTGGGAAGCGGAATTGGCAAGTATTTATGGATACACATTGTTGTAGATGGTCATAGAATGATAATATGACTCAAAAAGGAATTGGATGAGTGTGAAATTGATTAGTCACCGTTGTAGTTGCAGCTAATCGGGCCAAGTAATTGCATAAGTGCATTCAAGTCTTGGATCGAGTGTTTCACAGGTAAGTTTATAATATATTTTATTATCGTATTGATTAATAAAATGAATGAGGTGACAGATGATGAGTATTGTGATATGGACATGTGCATTATTGCATACACATCATTTGCATACACGACATGCATCATCATGGACATGATATGAGTACTGAGGTGACGGCGAGACGTAACGGCCCAGTACTGCACTTGGGATTACAGATGGGCGGTCCAGGTAGTCTATAGGGCATAAAGCCTGACCGGTCTGTAATGTGCCCACCGTTTGATATGTTACAGATGGGCGGTCCAGGTAGTCTATAGGGCATAAAGCCTGACCGGTCTGTAATATGTTCATTGTTTGATATGATTACAGATGGGCGGTCCAGGTAGTCTATAGGGCATAAAGCCTGACCGGTCTGTAACATAGTCCACATGTGCATCATAGTGCATTCATGCATTCATTAATTTATGTGCATTCATGCATTCATCAATTTATGTGCATTCATGCAGTCATCAATTTATGTGCATTCCCAACGGTAATAGAATATATTATTTACTTACTGAGTCTCCCCGACTCATCCCCTTATTTCCCCCTAAATTTTCAGATAAGGGAACTGTCAATTTAGGAGTTATCGCACTTCGTGGTCCGAGTATGGTGCCATCCAGCTAGTTCCCTCATTGGAGTCCGTTCAGTCATTTCTTCCTTCCACTTTAGAGTATTGCTCCGTGGTACTTGAGCAGGATCTTAGATTCGTTATTTTACTTTCGCTGTCTTATATTGTCACTTAGTTGTATGAATCTTTTTACAAATAATTTATCAATATTTGTTAGACTAATGTAGAGGCTTGCTTGGCATGTGGAATAGGTGTCAAGCGCCGGTCTCGACTCTTTTATCGGGTCGTGACATTGTAGTATTTATAATTCGTAAGTTTGTGTATCAATCCCATGAACTATTTGAGTTAGTAACACAAACAATTTATAGTTTGTAAGTTCGTGTATTAATCTCATGAAAAATTTGGGTTAGTAATACAAACAATTAATAGTTCGTGATAGTTTGTGGGTTTATGATTCTAAAATAATTTATTTATTTATTTTAGAAAGAATCGTTTCGTGATTCCTAATACTAAGGGATAATTATTAATTTTCATTTATCAAATAAAAAGTGAAATGTAAAAAAACAAGTGTGCTAGGTAATTTCGTCATTGTTCAATGTAAAAGGCAATTATGGGCCGTCTGTGGTCTTGGATGGGTGGGTTAGGGTGGAGCAAAGAGGTGGAGGCTGATGATTTTGATGATAGGATGTAGATCGGGCTGGCTGGGGTGGTCGCTGGCTGTTGGGTTTGGCGGTTGCTAGGCTTTTCGGACGGCGTCGGGTCTGTGCCGGCGGTTTCGTCGGCGGGTTGAGGTGGGGCGGCTTCGGCCAGTTTTGGTGTATAGTGTTTAAAGTTTTAGGGTGTTGTTTACGCCGGATTTCTCTGAGTATCTGGGTTAAATCCGGGTAGTTTATAGCCTGGTGTTTACCGGGATGGAATGAAGGTTGCGGAAGTTTAAAGTTTACAGAAAAGTGGCTGGTGCTATAATGCTTATTTGAAGCTTTGCTTCATCTGTTTGGCCTCCTCTGGCATGATACGGCTTTGGACCACTGGAATGTTAAGATGGATCAACAACAGGTTGATGGATTAGCTTGACACGGATCGCGCTGCTACGTCTTCTGTGTCCTTTTAGCTGTTTTGTCACGGTTGTTGTTCTTTCTTTATGTTAGTTGTTGGGTTCAGTTTGTATTAGCCTTTGTTCTATCAAAAAAAATGTAAAAGGCAATTCATTAAAGTTTTGACATTTTTTTTTATGGCAAAACCAAGCCGTAATACAAAGCCAGAAAGTAACAAAACTAACCAGCTGAGAACACACACTACAAATTTTTCCAAAATTTCCGCCTCCAACAAGAAGTCGGATTACAGACGGAAACATATTAATTTCCGTCACCTTCCCGTGAAGAACGATGATGTCGGAAATTTTCCCGACGGTAAAATAGTTCCGTCGACATTTCGTCAACTCAATCCGTCCCCAATCCGTTGATAGTACGTCATACTTCCGCTACATACACTTCCGTCATCGATCCGAGATATATCCGTTGAACATGTCCGTCACAAGTACGTCTAATTTTCGTCAACATAATTTCCGTCAATATTCCAACGCACTGCCGTTTCTCCATTTTTCGTCTACATGCCGCATACATTACGACAACCTTAGTTACCGTCAAATTTCCGTCTCTCTGCCGTCAATATTATGTTCCGTCCATTTTCCATCTTACTACCAGCAGTATTATTTCCGTCACTGTTCCGGCTTAATTCCGTAATATAAATTACCGGCAAAAATCCACCTACACTCCGTCACTTTATTTTCCGTGTACATTCCGTATACAGTACGGCCACCTTTTTTTCTGCCTGAATTCCTTCTATGTTCCATCAATTTTTTATTCCCGTGTTATTTCCGTCACCTTTCCGTTATCTTTGTTCAGTCACTTTTCCGTCAATCCGTATACAGTACGGCAACCTTTTTTTCCGTCTGAATTCCTTCTATGTTCCATCAATTTTTTATTCCCGTGTTATTTCCGTCGCCTTTCCGTTATCTTTGTTCAGTCACTTTTCCGTCATTTTACCATACTCATAGTTCCGTCGACATACAGTCTGTTTCCCGTTATTTGAATAATTGTTAAATTTCTTTTTTTTTGATATAATTTTTAAAAATGGGAATTTGCATATTAAAAAAATTCGAAATTTGCATATTAAAAAAATTGTGAATTAACAAGAATTCGATTCAAACAAAAATGTCTAATTTCTGGGATTATTTTCATTCGATCCCTGATGGCCATGATCATCCAAGCTGCGACTGGATGGCGGCTGGTAGCCAGGAGTACTGAGCATCCTCATCATGGCAGCTTGCATTTGCATCATTTGGTCCATGCTCACCCGAAGGGACGCCTGTTGTAGTTGCATGCTCCTCAAATCAGCCTCTTGTCGGGATTCTATGCGCTCTAAACGCGGCACAAGTTCCTGAGTGTACTCGTTCGACGATTGGCTCCTTGCTGCTCCTTGCGAGCTGGCACACGAATGGCTGCCCGTTGAAGAGAACTTGTCCGACACTAATGTTGCTGCAGGACCATACAGATACGGTATCCCCGACCTTGGGTGAACTCCCATGACAGTTGCAGCGGCCTCTACCAACTTTTCTTCCGGTACCCTTTCATCTGCAACGCGATCCTTGAGGATCAGAGCTTCAGCATCAGCAAGTTGTTTCTGCACATTTCAAATGAAACAAAAAAATTAAATTGATGAAGTCCCAAAATTGTATGTAAAAAATGCATCAATAAGAAACATATTAGTTGTCAAACTGATTATACAATCTATTAAGATAAACATGAGTAATAAACCAATATAATTTGGAAAGTGTAATACCCTTTTGTTCTCCCAGTCGGGTATCAGATACGACCCATCCGCCCGCTGGTATTTCTTGTCAAACATATCAGTCAATAAAACTTGTCTTTTATTGTCCTTTTCCTGCAAATTTAATTATAAATGTGATGTGAAAAACCTAAGTGTACAAAATTGAATAATTTTAAAATAGTATTTATTACCATCTTCGCATGGTGATAGTGTGCCGGTCTAGACCCAAATGCGTGCAATTTCGGCGGGCCGTTCCTGGCAAGGTTGGCAGCATAAGTTTGCTTGTTCTTTTCACTACGGGCTATGAACGCTGGGTCCGTATTAAATCGAGCTCTTCCCGCATCTATGTGATCTTTGGTCAACCATTTCGGTCCTTTAGTTTTCCCGGTTCGCAAACCTCTCCACGCATCTTGTAGAATCTTAGCCGCCTTCTTCCTAAAGTTGGCCTCAATCTGGATGGTGTGGATCGGATCCCACCGGTACAAGCTCTAGATATACATTACATAGTTTTGTTACGAACAATGTAATATAATTAATCACAAACCAATGTAATCGAAAACAAAGTACCCAAAACATAACGCAACTTCACTACATTTTACCTTGAAGTGTCGAAACCACTTCACCGGAGCTTGTGGATCACACGTGTCCATTGTCGTCCAACCGATCTTAAAGCCAGGTCCAATACACTGAAGCCCGATATGATTAACAACCTTAGGGGGGTCAAAGCTGAAAAATAATATATAAATGTAACATTTATAATATGGTTTGTATAAACACGCTGCACAAATTTTACGTTATAATTAAAGTACTCACTTGTCATCCCCAGCTGGAGTGATCCAAGGCCTTGTATCATATGGCATTGAACCCATGGGTGTCTCCTCACTGAGTCCACCACCGGCCGAAGTCCCTCCTCTAACGAACTCTGTCTGAATTGGGTCATCATGGTCGTCAGCATATGCCGAAGGTGAGTCCCTCTCTTCTGCATTCTCGTCAACCTCCCTGTTCGCCCCCAGGTTTTGAAACAACAGATCGTCGATCGAGTAATTGGTCACATCAATATTGTTTCCGTCTTCATCCATAGGATCCACAATAGGGTCCGGTACACTCATTGAAGGCCTGTAAGGCTCTGGGCTTGGTCGTCTGTCCCCTGGTGACGATGTCGTACGTTGCCTGTCATCACCCCCTTGTGTCGCAGGGGTATGATCTTGTACCGGCACAGAAGGTCTGTACGCATCTCGATTTTGATTGTTGTCCCCAGCTGATGGCTGATGTTGCATGTCCTGACTCAACTGTCTTGGTTGGCGTATTTCAGTTAGTCGCGTCTGTACAGACGCCCCTCTACCAGCCACGGCATTCCTTTTATCATGTACATTTCGCCTGTTTGGTGCCATTTACCCTGCCACATGATTTAAATTAGTATTTTCAACAAGTAGACCAGTATGTAGAAATTCTGCTTGTATCCACATTTTCAACCAAAACAGCAAGTGCTTGAATACCAAATTTTAATACAAAACAACAAGTATCTGTGTGAAAAAATTGCTTCTGAAATCATCAACACGCGCATAACATTTGAAACACTTTTGATACAAATTGGTTTAAATTAAACAAACATCAGATCGCAGACGGACTGAACTGAAGCGGTTAGAAAGACGAGTAAATTAAACAAACACACGCAGACGGACAAACAAACCCAGCCGGACAAACAAACGAACTGAACTGAAGCGCACAATTTAAATGGACGAGTAATTTTACATACCTGGGCTACGAAAGTCGCTTATGCTATTGGGACAAAATCGGATTTAGAACTCGGCGGCTTACGGCAGACGCTAGTGTTCTAAGACGGATAATGAGGGTTTCAGACTGCGCATGTAATTTCAATTCGCTTGGTGACGAAATATATTTATTCTATTTTAGCCCAAAATTCCCTTAATTGTCTGGGCGGGCGAATCCGGTGGGGTTTTTTATTTTTTCGATATGGATTCGACAGCGCTTTTTCATATAAGCGCTGCGTATGAATACATATTACTGCGCTTGTATTCATTAAGCGATGTAGTTTACTTAATTCATATTACAGCGTTTTTATGAAAGGCGCCGTTTTTATTTCCTTTGCACATCGCTTGTATATTAAGCGCTGTTTATGAGTTCCTTTGCACATCGCTTGTATATTAAGCGCTGTTTATGAGGGAGGTTTGCACATCGCCTATATATTAAGCGCTGTTTTCTTACCGTTTTTCCTAAAAATTACATTATACAAAATGTACCAGCCATTTGCATTAATATAGTAAAAAACAAACTTGATAATTACAAATACATATTCTTAGTCCTTACGTAATAATTTTGTATTGATAAACATTCACATTTTATTTAATAAAGAATTTTGCTTAACCCTTATTTTTCTTGACATTCGAAATAAAATAAATACCTTAATGGAATTAGGCTTAAAATATACAACGAATGTTCAAATTTAAGATACATGTTGGTCAGACTTTAAGATTTCGATGATTCCATCTAACACTACAAATTTGGGAATTGACCTCTTTTACAGAGCAAAATATTGAATTAATGTTGAATTCAATTTACCACCTATTATTTGCGAAAAAATATACTTTTATTTCGTAGCAATCTTGATTCATTCACGACGATTCGTCAGACTCTTCTGCAGTATCTGGAATATCAGCTACGTGCTCGTCGTTGTCTTCTTCTTCGGTGTCGTACTCGTGAACCTCAACATCAGCGAGGTTCCCTAAGACTTCGGTTACGTTCACCATTACAGGCATTTCAGTTCCCATTTCACCCTCGTCTTGGAACGGAACATTTGCTACCTCCTTATCGATTGCGTTTGTTGGTTTCACAGGACAAATAGCAACCCAGCCCTGATCATTTTGTCCAGCTAATCCCGGAAACGTCACATAGTAAACTTGCACCGCTTACAAATATATAGGTTTCAATTTTAGATAGTAGTTTAAACGTCCAGATTTCATATATATGTGGTGACACGAGACAATATACGTTGCGTTGTCCGATAGTAGACAATTTCACATTTTGGAAAATTAAAATGCGCATTTATACATGAAAAGCGTAGTTAACTACATTAGATACGTTGCACACCATTGTATTACAGAGTTTATGCTGGTTGAGTTCACGTTAATTTCATAGATTCAATAATTATTTTGGTGCTTGCTTCCCAGGTGACCCACGGGGTGACGGCTGGTCAACTTCTTCGTCACCGTCATCACATGGACTTGTATTTGAAGAGGGACATTGTCTGTTGTTCAGTTCATCATCGTATCTGTATTTTTCCATACTGAAGCTATGCTCTCCCTGACATTCCGAGCCATTATCACATGAATATAATCAACCTTGAGCGGAACAGACATATCCTTCGGAACCGCTTGATTCTTCACCAGCCATCTCCGCAAACAAACGGTCGGCTTCCGAATTCGAACTCATTATATGAAATTGTTGGGATGAAAATACTAATAGAAGGACAAGAGCTAGTGCGTTTTTTTATAGTGTGAATGATATCTGATTCCGTCGTATTTCAGTTATTATTCCGTAACTATTAACAACGGCGCTTTTTTGTAAGCGCCGTTGTATATGAGTTAAAACGACGCTGCCTTATTAAAACTAAACGGCGCTTTCATGTATAGGCGCCGTTGGATATATGAGTTAAAACGACACTGCCTTAATAAATATACACGGCGCTTTCATGTATAGGCGTCGTTGTATAATTGAGAAAAAACGGCGGTTTAGTGAATAGGCGCCGTTATAACTGAATTAAAACGGCGCTTTCACGTATAGGCGCCGTTGTAGGTCTATCGAACACGGCGGCTGGAGAGTAAATGCCCTCGAACCCTAAAAATTACAATTCAACAGCTAATTTTAACCAGACTGGTAAATCCAAGCTACGCCGACTTCTTCGCCCGCCGTTGAAGGTTTAATTTTCTCGCACGGGTATGTAGCTTAGTTGTCATCATATATCGGCGCTTAAAGTCTCTGTTTTGCATAAGGTTTCGCCGGAACTCGCCACCGTCTTCCATTTCGTAGTTACGATTGCGTGTAAACTTTTGGTTGACACCGGCGTGTGTCTGTATTCATTTAGTCAGGGTACCCAGTTCAGTCAACTGATTATTCACTGTGAAACTATGAGAATGTAGGGAGCCTGTAGTGCGAAATTGATTGTACAAATTACACACAACTGTAAACTACTTATCTGTTTCGGTTTACATTGTAAAGTGCCTTATATGCTTGCGTTGTTTAATCGCAGGACGATGGTTAACACACCAAGTAGTGTCGACGGAGCCTCATCAGCGACAGGTAATAAAACATCGAAACGTAAACAAAGGGGTGCAACCCTTCTGACCAGTTTAATTGACAAGCATAAAGATGGCACAAAGGAACTGGTCACGATAGCAGCAGATGGGACTATCGACGGTGAAGTAGGGAAATCATTCAGAACATACATTGGTAACATCACACAGACTGTTCATATATTAAATGCGCAATGTGGTATGTATACGTTAATATGTGCGTTCGGTACATGCAGGTCTCGTTACGAAAAAGCAGATCCCAATTACATATGAAAAATGGACGTTAGCACCCCCGGAGCAGTTCGAGTTGGTGTGGGAAGAGACTTTGGTCGGTATTATTAACTGTGAAACGAGTGATTGTTGCCTTTATCATACTGTGAAACGAGTGATTGTTGCCTGTGTCTGAAACTGATACATGTTCAGGTTGGGAAGAAATGCTTGCTGTACGTCGAAGGAGGAGGTACTGATCAGGACAGGTCACTTGTAGCACTTGGCAGAGTGATGCGAGGACGCTTCGTCCAGTGTCAAGAGCTGCCTGATGAGATGGTGAAGGTGGTTGTAGAGATTGAACTTGAACCATCGACAGAGCTTCCAATGAAGTTGGGGCTCAAGGAGAAACTATCAGAAGTTCAAGGTGATTTCGTGGGATGGCCGAAATGTCTGGTAGACATTGATGAAAAGGTATCTGAAAGCCAAACTCAGATATAGGACAAGAAACACCTATGAGTATATGAATGTGAATAGGTTCATATACTTTTTTTGTTTTCCGCACAGGGATATGACGAGTACAGATTTTTCCACCTCCAATGCAGCAGTTTTGACAACCCAACTCTGGAAGGAATGACAATGGTTTGCCGTTTTTTGTACGAACATGCGAAAATGATGGCCAAGTCGACTATCTATTTGGTGTACGTTGCCAGCGAAGTTTTCGGTGAGGATTGTTATATCCAGCTGGAAAAACCAGACATTTGGCAATTCACCTCATTGGAAGCTTTGAGTGCGACCGCAGTTGAAGTGTACATAGGGTAAATCATAGTACTATTATTATTAATAATTGTTGTTAACAATTTGTCCAGTTTTGACTAACTTAATTATGGGAATGACAACAGATTTATGCACTCAAAGATCCCACCGGGCATTAGGTTTGGATACTTCAGACCGAGTCATATGACACCGTCTGTCGATATGGGAACGAGGGTGGATTGCTTCAAGAGGAGATTGGAAATGCCAGATTACGCTCATAATTTCTGCTACTTCCTTCCTTACGTCCATGTGAAAAAGTAAGATGTTACATTTTTCGTATTGTTGTATGTGATGAAATGCACTGTATACTAATATAATAGTATAATAACTGTTCATTAGGTGGCATTGGATGTTAATTGTATTATTCCCCGCAAGGCGCTTGGTCCTCTGGCTTGATCCAATGAGTGATAAACCGCTAGATGATGCAATCGAGTTCGTCAACACGTAAGGACCACTATGCTAATCCACTATTTCTTACCAATACTACCGATTGCAATTACAACTTACATTAATTACGTCAATGTTACAGGGGCATGCGTACATACTTCAATCTCCCGCCAGATGCAGATATACAGTGGAGGACTGTAACGGTATTGAGTTAACAAATACCGTTAGCGAAGACCTGAATCTTTTATTCATTTACTTGATATGTATCAGTTATTGAATAAACCATTTCTTATTTCAGTGCCCCAGACAGCCATTCAACACTCAAGTGTGTGGCTACTATGTGTTGCAATATATTCGCGACATAATCAAGTTCGTTCAGCAAACCAATGGATCTCTTCATGACGACATCGCACAGGTAAATATATGCGATGATAAGTAATAGACCATTAGAATCTTAGCCTACGTATTGATAAAACTGATAAATATGCATGATTTTTCCAGGCTTTCCCTACCGGAGAGGACCCGTATGGTAACAATGTCCTGAATGATATGAGGAACGAATTTGCAGATGAATTGGTAGATTACCTGCGGCAGTCAGATCCTCCGGTGTATTAGTAATTGGTCCATGCGTTTTGTACCATATGGACGTGTCCAGTGTCAACAAATTGGATTCATTATGAGAATACAAATTATATGTATAATAGTGAGCAATGTAATTTGTTTGTTTTTTTTTCATCCCTTACTTGCTACATATTGAGCAAGGTAAATTGATTTGAAGTGCATATCGTGATTTTTTTTGGTTCCATCACTTACTTTCAGACAGCGCTTCTTATATAAGGCGCCGTATTATGTACAATGATACGGCGCCTCATGGTTAAGCGCTGTTCTAATAATAAGTGTTACAGCGCTCATTGTTTACGCGCCGTCGAATTCTAACGATCGACATTTCAAATCCGTTCTATATCGACGGCGCTTAACACACAAGCGCTGTACAATATATGCGCCGGACAGCGCGTATTAAGAAGGCGCTGTACTATGGTACATGAAACGGCGCCTTATAAATGAAGCGCTGTCCATACTGACATTATCAACGGCGCTATAAAAAACAAACGCTGTCTTAAATACGAACATAAATGTCGGAAATATAACGTATTAATGACGCTTTGTTATGCCACCTACACGATAGTCACATTTATTATAAAGGTTCAGGAAATATGCGTTGCTAATTCGTTCTATTTCCGTCACTTAGTGACGGAAATAAGCTGCTTTGTTGACGGAAATAGTCTTGTAGAACTACACAACCATACATTCTACTCCTATAAATATGGACACTTGCAGCACGCCAGCACACAAATTTATTCCTGCCACATTTTGTATATTCACAAATAAACTCCGCTGTTTCAAATTTAACAAGTGTTTGGATGTGTTATATTGCTCCGACTTCTTCCTTTTAAAGATCTGTTTGGATTTCTTGTGTAGGTCAGTCAACGACCAAGTGAGGTTGTGTTCCATGTTCAAGTCCAATCTGTTCTCTTCCGTCTTTTTCAGCATTATTCGCTCATCGTGAGAGACAAATACTGCAAAAGGCGGATGAGAACAGACATTAGCTTGTCGTGAAACATAATCTCATATCGTTGACGGATCTGCACAAGAAATCCAAGCAGATCTTAAAAAGAAAAAGCACAATTACGTCTTCATTCCGTCAACTTACGGTCTCTTGCATATTTAATACAACAGCGCTTATAAACTTAAACGCTTTTATTTATCCGGATTACAACAGCGTTTATTTACTAAAGCGCTGTTGAAAGTGACATACAACGGCGTGTATGAATTAAACGCTGTGAAACGCAAGATAAGCGTTGTCCATGTACGAACTGTAAAAACAGTAATTTGGATTTTATCTAAAGTATTTGAAATCCGTTATATATCGACGGCGCTTACAAAATAAGCGTTGTACCATGTATGCGTAGAACAGCGCGTAATAATAAGGTGATGTATTATGGGACATGATACGGCGCCTTATTTTAGAAGCGCTGTCCCGACTGATATTAACAACGGCGCTTTACAAAATAAACGCTGTCTTAAAAAACGAACATAAATCGACAAACATTGACGGATTCAATGAATCCCTTGCACAATACTATTTCATTAAAAACATCTTTTGGAATAACACAAATTTACGATCGGCACTTCCTCTCTAATTTATTGCTCAATTTCCCGATTTCAAACATATAAACTTTTCAACCGTTTAATTCGTTGGTAATTTGCAATACAAACTCAGTTGGAACACATATATTAATGTATTATAAATATGATGAAATACATTAATGTAAGCGGTTACAAAGCACTAATATATTAATTCATGGAAAATAAAGTTGTCGCTAATTCATGACATATAAGTTCTGCCATTTTACGGGTTGCTTCAATTTCTGAAACGTGAATTCCTCCTTGATAACCTTTGCATCCTCATTTCGTCATTGACAATCATATTGCATCTCCTCATAAAATTACCCCGAACGTGACTGTCAGCCCCTGCATCCCAAGTAGCTATACTCTACAAGCAATAACTCATTTTCAATAACCATTAACGTTTGTCAATAAACTGAAGCATATAAGACATTTGAGTTATCGATTTGTACCATAAACTCCTCGTACCAAATTCCCTTAGCGCTCTCTGGGATCCTGTTCCACGATGGCCACGCTTCATCCCAGCATTTAGCTATGCATTCTCGTGCAATCCTTTGATGAACGTTGAATGGCCAGAAACTATTACAAATTTTAGAATCACATAATACATGGTTGAATTTATGAAAACAATCAATATGCATGACATGTACAATGAGTTCTTACGCGTATCTTCCGATAGGATATACATGCACTCTAGGATCAACGTCAGGTGGATTGACAGCGAAACCAACACGGTCAAATGAAGGAGACATGTTGACGGTATTCAATTGTAAGGAAGATAGTTTCTTTTTTGGGAAAGGATTGTAAGGAAGTATGTATGATTTAAAAGAGTTGTCATATATATATAGGGCATTTGGGGTCTGTTCGACGGAAATGTGATGGAAATTATGACGGAAATAACATGATATTCAGACGGAAAATTGGGAATAAGTAACAGTAACTAAAAAATGGTAACTATATGTCAGATGACGGAAATAACATGTTATATTGACGGAAAACTGCATATAATAATAACGGTAACTAGAATTCGGTATAATGTCGGAAATGTAACGGTCTACATAGACGAAAAGTCAACGAAATGTATGCGAATAAAAACTGCGGGTAGTTTTTGGTATACTTACAACGGCGCCTCACACATGAAGCGCTGTGTTAAGTGAATTATAAACGGCGCCTTACGTATGAAGCGCTGTCTTAAGTGAATTATACACGGCGCCTTTCATTTAAAGCGCTGTATTAAGTAACGGAATAATGACGAAAATCGGACGGAATGTTTGATACATATACTGGAAATGGGATGAAGAAGATTCCAAAGAATTTATGGCTCTTGACATTAAGATAAGGTAAAATTATATAAAAGGGTTTTTGAACTCAAATAATTGAATTGCAACTGGACAGATGTTGAGAATTGCAACTGCAGTCCAATTGCAATTCAACCAGCTGAGTTCATGGCATCTTTTATATACTTGTAACTTCTCTTGTAAGAAACTAATCTCAGTCAAGAGCCATGAAATTCTTCAGAACCATCTTGCACCTCATCTCTAGTATATGTTGCAAATCAAATTTGTCCTTATAAATGCTAAAATGTTGAAGATGAATGTTGTAGGTTGAAAGATGCAAAGAGGTCTCTTATATAGGCAAAACTGAAATTTGTTACGCGTCAATATTCCGTCGCATGTCCATTTACATTCACGGTATACTTACACGGAAAAGCAACGAAATGTATGCGAATAATGTCTGCGCGTAGTTTCCGTCATTCTTTCGTTACTTAAATTCCGTCGCTAATCCGAGAACTCATGCGCGACGGAATAAATGTTGACGGAATTCTGCAGGAAATACCTCGAAGATGTTTTTGGTGACGGAATGGTGTCGAAAATGTACCGTTTTATTTACCGCCGCCGTTACATGTGACGTTATAACGACAGAATTTTTGGACGGAAATTTTGGAAAAATTTGTAGTGACAGCCTAGCTGAAGATCTACACCACTAGACAAGCTCGGCTACAACAAAGGAAAGATACCTAGAATCCTAGGTATAGCAATCATCGACTTCCATTTCCATAACTCTTTTCCTTAGTCATCTTTGCCAGCGTATCCGCTAAACCATTCGCTTCTCTTCGGGACAAGGCCATTCTCCAGTGCTCCATGGAATTAAGCAAGACGAGGGCTTCTCTAGCCCACGAGGGAAGTTGGCTGAGCCTGTGACTCCGGATTGTGATGATTGAATAAGCTTTTGCGCAATCTGTCTCAAAAATACAATGAAACAGTTTTTGTTCAGCTGCCCATTGCATCGCTTTCAGGATGGCCAAACCCTCGGCCTCAAGAGAAGATTGTATATTCGTGATAGGTTCTGCTAGAACTCCCATGATCACACCCTCCTCGTCATTGCATATACAACTGATGCCAGTTATTCCATGAATGTTCCCAAGCTCCATCAGTATTGAACTTCAGATACGGCTTCTTTGGGGCAATCCAGCCATTGTTTCCTTCAAGATCTTAGATAGAGAATTTGTAATCCGGATGGTTGTAGTACTTTGCAAGCGTCTTTGTAGAAA
Organism: Rhodiola kirilowii; assembly: GCA_033675215.1. Taxonomy (NCBI): domain Eukaryota; kingdom Viridiplantae; phylum Streptophyta; class Magnoliopsida; order Saxifragales; family Crassulaceae; genus Rhodiola; species Rhodiola kirilowii. The sequence continues at coordinate 25,890,101 of CM066200.1, forward strand.
TACATGCTGCGTGTGCGTCTATGTCAAGCCCATGTTTGTCATGTGAACACAGATTCCTGTTATGCCAAATCAGTCTTGCACCATAGCACAATAAAATTAGATTATCCAAGCTCATAGTACTAAAGCAGTGCCAGATCCAGTCAGTAATAAGTTTTGACATTGTTCACAAGATTTTCGATAATATATAATATTTTCGACCTTATGTATTAACTTTTTTTTCGCAAGGTTTATAGAAATGTTCACAATCATCCCTGTAATTAGGATTACGCCGGAGATTTCGAGGATTTAAATAATTTATATTTTTGTGTTCTTGGCCCTGATGAAGAGCAATATGACAGAGCAATGAAGTTTTGCCGAACAATAATGGATGGTCTCATTCGTTGATAGCACATTTTGAAAGGTGTAGATTGATTGATAATTTTTGTTGGAAATCGAGTATAGTTGTGTGAAGAAAATAGAGGTGAATACTATATGACTGTAAAATTAAATTCATTTAATTTGATAATAAAAAGTTTTTCCTTGGTGTCATACCAAAAGGTTTTTCTTTGGTAATAAAAATCTGAGTAAAGATTAGATACAAAGCATATTTTTGGTGCAAAAAACAAAGTTCGTCAAAATTGGGTTATAATTCGTCGCCGAGAAATTAATTGTACACGAGATATAATACGTGATTTAATCTCATCCGTCCAAATGACTAAATCAAGAGCTGTCATTCGTTTGTATTTTTTACAAAAATATGTCATTTGCACCGGATCCTTTTCATAAAAATTCTATTTATGGATTTGATGACATTAGAAATAAAGGCAGTCATAAGGACATAATGCCTTTATAACGTGGACTATTACAATAGTGAATGTTCTCTTGTAAAAAGAGGGACATAGTGGCTTACTGGAAGGAAGAACAACAAAAACATGAATCACACAATAAATTACAGCATTCCTCTCATGAGGTTTTATGCCGACTGATTTTCTTATTTGAAGTGTTCTTTTTGCGTGAGTCAAGGTGATAGTGGAAGGCACAAAATCAGTTCGCAAGTTTAGACTGTTGGTTCCAAATATCAACTTTAGGGTTGTTGTATCCTAGGAGGCAGTAACTCAAGATTTCAAGCAGCCAGTGGGTGAGTAATCATTCTTTAAGGAAAGCGTCCAACGCGCCTCAACCACAATTCTGATTTGATGGTATCAAAGTAACATTCCTCTATCATTTTGTATAAATATGAATTGTATCTCTTTTGATCTATCTGTCATTATGTATCGTTCCAACTGTTTACTTGTACATTATTTCTGTCAATTTTGTACAAATTGTCTAAAACATTTCACATAAATAGTGATTTTTACCAGAATCCATCAGTAAAATTTGATTCCAAAATAAGTTTTTACTTGTTGTGAAATATCTAAATGAGTTGTGGAACTCAAATGAAGGTGAACATATGAAGAGATGAGAAATGTAGAGAGGAAGAGATTTCTAGTCTCATTGATATTGAACTTCATTTGAGTTTCACAACTCATTCAAATATTTCACAACACGTTATCCGCACGAGTTTCTCAAGGTAGGGATACAAATATCTTCTGTTTCTTTGTACTATATCATGTTTAATTTTACACGTGGCTAATGGTTTAGTTCATTATTGTTTCATTCCATTACTTGAAATCAATTCATATTATATTTATCATATATTGTTATGCAATGTCAATCTTATGAAGCTCGAGCTCAATACTCTTGAGCCTGTCAATGATTATCCGTCGTTGATTCTTGATATTGAATTCCCGCTAAATGTCATGTGTCTTTAAGATACTATAAAAAAAAGAAATAAAGCACTTATTCAAAAAAGATGGCTAAAGCAATGATATACATCGGCATCATCTCCACGAGAGATTGTATTTAAAAATTTGAGAATCAGTGATCCCTCTCTCCTTTGAAAGGATTTGAAGAGAGGTACGATCACTAAAAATGCAATGATATAAAACTCTCTTTGATTAGATACACTTACGTATGCAAGATTATACAAGTGTAGGCGAGGTGTTGTACTTTTGAACACCTTCTTAATGTTTATCAAGCCTCTTTGAAAGCAAAAGATGTTAAAATAAATTTTACTGAACAAAGTGAAGATCTTAAGGATATCACCCAATTGAACCTCTATGAATCTCACTCGTTTGGATGTTGGAGATTATTTTTAGGGAAAATTTCAAAAACATAGCCTGGACTACCGGTCTATTTCAAATCAGGTACCGGACTTTCTTAATTTTCAATTTACTTATGTTTTTACTAAAATGCAAATTAACATTGTTAGTTAACACCGTTATGATATGGGGAATACATTCCGGCTTCCCTATTGTTCATCAACTACCACCAATAGTCTTCCTTTTCCCTCTCTGTATTAACCTTGAGAGCTAGATATCCAGATCACAGGATCCCAAAATTTCTAACATTCTTACAGGCAATCAGGGGAGTGCCCCATATAGTGATGGGTATATAACCTTGCAACCTGGATGTTAGATATCAGCACACCTGCTGCTGAGGAGATATATGGTGCAGACGTATATATTAGATCGTAACAATACAGGTAATTTATAAATTATGCCACTATATTGAGTTGTTGATGTTCAAAGTTCACAAATAATATCTGAACGAGTGTTCTCTTTTTCCCAGAGAGGTAGAAGCTTCAATAATGCGGTTAAGTGTTCCCCGGCCACCTAGTTCGCATCAGTTGAAGTTTTCAATCACACATGCTTTGTTCTTTACGACATAAACATGAAGTACGATGAATGAATACCAACTAGGTTATGTTAATTAGTTGATATTTATACTTGTCCTTTTTCTTGTTTTATTGGGAATGTGAGAAGGCAAGGGTTAAGTTACTACTCACTAAACATTTCGAGTGTTCCCAGGGAAGCAACTCAAGATTTGTACACTGTCATGAGAGCTTTATATTCTGTGTGCATGTTTTTAGGGATTATCAATTCTTCTTCAGTACAACAAGTAGATTCAATAGAGCGAACATTGTTTTCCAAGGAGGGGATAGCTGGAATATATTCTCCATATCATAAACGGTGTTAATTTATGTTTGTATTTTAGTCCAAAAATAAGTAAATTGAAAATTAAGAAAGTCTGGTACCTGATTTGAAATGGACTAGTAGTCCAGGTTATGTTTTGGAAATTTTCCCTATTTTTTAAGAGGCCAATGGATAGTTTGACAAACTAATTAGTGATAGGAAGACGACATAAAAGATGTTGTCTCTCTTATTAAAGTTTAAGTGTTAATTTTTCAGTATTTTCATATTTCATGTTTAATGCTTCGTTTCCCCTTCATGTTAAATTAAAAGTATTTCTAATTTTATTTATTTATTTGTTTTTTTATGAGACATGAATATTATCATCTCAATTAAGATGAAAGATGATGGTCTATCGCTTTATTTAGTAGGTAATGCAACAACACGCACAATTATTAGAGACCAAATATATATTTCGCATCTTAAACTACCTAAAGCTAATATCAATATAATATCTGGTGCATCAAATCTTATTGAAGGTTATGGAAGAGCTCAAATAGTGCTACCTAACGGAACACAATTTATCAGAAGATGTAATGTTCTCAACCAGATAAAAAGAAACCTTTTGAGTTTCAAAGATATACGTCGAAATGGCTATCATGTTGAGACAACGAATGAAAATGACGTTGAAAATTTATATATCACGTCTATGGTCTCAGAAAAAAATGATGGAAAAACTTCCGTAATACAATTATGGACTATATTATACTTTTATAAATCCAGTTAAATCATATATGGTGATAAACCAAAATCCAATAGACCCGAAAATTTATCTTATATGGCATGATCGATTAGTCCATTTGGGGTCAATAATGTTGCGAAGAATCAATGAGAATTCATTTTCCTCCTTACATTTATCTTCACATGTTCTAATCTCTTTGAATATTCCTCTCTACAAATCCCTCTTCTCTCTTCATATGTTCATCTTTGTTTGAGTTCCACAACTCATTCAATTATTTCACAACATTACCAATATAATTAGTTATATTGGGGTGGATGAAATGGGTTATGGCATGTGTAACTTCAGTTAAGAATGGAATTAGATTTAATGACAACATTATTGATGTTATTGTGCCGGAGAGGGGTCTAAGATAGTGGGACCTCCTCTCGCCCTATCTATTTATTTTGTTTATGGAGTTGCTGAATGAAAAAAGTGTGGAAGGGGAGTTAACAAGGGGCTGCTGATCAGTGGTTTAGGATTTGTAGAACTGCTCATTGCATGTCGCATCTCTTTTTTATAGATGATTCTATAATGTTCATCAAGGTAGATGTGGGGCAGGCCACAAATTTAAAAAACATTATTTCAAGCTATGAGATGGTTTGAAATTAAAAATTGTGTTCAATGGAAATGTCGAGGTGAACGTGAGACAGTATTATTAGGGAATTACAGGTTAAGAAGGTGACCAGTCATGGGAAGTATCTTGGCCTTCCATTAATTGTGGGGCAAAGAAGGTGTGAAGCCTTCAAAGAGATCACCGAAAAGGTATGGAAGAAGACGATAGACTGGACGCATAAGTTACTTTCTGCGATAGGTCGTGAAGTGCTAGTGAAGGCAGTGTTTGTACATAATGGCTGTATTTTGCCTTCCACAGAGACAAGAAATGAAATTCACAAGATCATGCTTAACATTTGGTGGAACAAAAAGGGCTCAAAAGGAACACATTGGCTGAACAAGAAGATACTGTCCTTGGCAGGGGTTAGATCATCCGTTGTCTGGCAAAGTCTTCTGAAGATTAGGGACACCTTCCTGTAGGGAGTGGATTGCATTGGGTACGAAGAGATCTGCAAATGAAATCAATCTAGTAATGGTGAGTTCTCTACCAACTCTACATACCTCCCAGCTAAGAAAAGCTACAAGGACAAGGTAGGAGGTCGGCCTGAAGAGTCAGACATAACTAAATGGAAGAGCTTCTGGAAGTTGTTGTGGAGTGCCAGAGTTCCGAATAAAGTGAAAGTCCACAACCGGAGGATGTTTTACAGAAGTCTTTCGGATGCCATGGGTTTGGTTAGGAGAGGTATTGATAGAAGCATTAATTGTAAACTTTGTGGAATGCAACCGGAAATAGTGGATCGCCTTATTAGGGGTGCTAGTGGGGGCAGTGTTTGTGGAAGTTGCTGGGGGGTGGACAGACTAATCCATTTATGCGAGGCAGGTAACAATACAGGTGTATTGTGGGTGAGTTCATTCCAAGGTAAGAGGCAGGAGTTCGATAGTATTTTGCCAGGCTCTTGGTTGATTTGGAAGAACCGAAATGAGGTCTGACATGGTAATGCAGGTTGGGACCCTTGGAGAGCAAGCCTATGCAAAAAAATTTCTCCGAGCTGGTTAAAATCAAGGCTTTTTTGGAGCAATGGATGTGGACTTGTTGGCCAGATGCTGGAGGGAGAGGTCAACATCAGGCTTGATGAAGCTTGGAACAGGGAAGGGGGTATGATCGGGTTGGGAATGGTTTGAATGGATAGTGATGGATCAGGGGAAAATGTAATAGGTGGGCTTCTCGGGCTGCAGTCCGGGTAGAATTTGGCCCTATAATTTTTTTTAGTTTTCACTTTTCATTCGAGCGGAGGATTGCGATTTGGGGAGAAGCTACTGCGACGTCCGAGGGTGCGACCGTGCGAGTGGCATCTGCGAACTTCTGAATTAGAATCAGATAGGTGACTAATACTTTGACTTCAAAATAGATAGTTCTGACCTCTCAGACTCGCGTAACTATAAAGCCTCTCTTTCTCATCGGCTCCGTTTCACATTAATCCTATTCCTTGCCCTAAAACTACCCTATAACAATCAGCAGAAACGAAATGGGTTTGTGGATCGATTTGGGGTTCCTTTTAAAATTGTTGATTTAATATGAATTTGTATGATGCAGGGTCATCACTACATCGCCCGATTGTGAACACACAGCCCAACTGCCCAAGTTCACCAATTTTATTGAGGTAATGAAAAGAATTAGTGTTATAAGCATCAATAAAATTGATGGACATATAAGCATCCTAAATGTTTGATATTGAATTGCCCGATTATGTGTTTGATATATTTTCAGCAAATGTTTGATATTGAACTTCCCGATTATATGTTTGATATACACATCAATAATATTGGTGGAAAATAATTTAGTGTTTGATATAACACTAATTAAATTCATCCTCAAATTTCTCAGCCCAATTGGCTAAATTTAGAGTTTGATATTGAATTCTGAGGATAATTTTCCGGTTGAATTCTGAATTGATTTTGCTTGATTGTAGGTGTATTGATGAATAATAGAAAGCCTAAAAGTTTGAAGAATATATATTTTCGTTTTTTGCAAAGTAATGTTTCTTCAAGTGCTAGTGAAAGCACATATCATGATATTGGAAGTGGAAGTGGAAGTGGTGTGAGAATTCAGAGTATTTATGAAGAATCCGTAAATGAAAATATGATCTCTCCTACATCGATTTCACTTGAAGAAGGACAAAATGAAAAAATTATGGGTGAAGCGGCCTTCGATATTAATTCACTTGAAAGGGATTTGGCAAAATGACAAGCAATATGGAAGTGTCATTTAAATGAACAAGATAATGTTCGGAGATATGTGGTGTTAGGGGCAAATCAACCTCATTTAAAGGCTTATCCAAGTACTTGGGATGGAGGTCAGTATTGAAAATTTAATAGCTCATGGTTTGAACAGTGTCATTGGCTTGAGTATTCTATTGAGAAGGATAAAGCATACTGTTTTGCTTGTTTTTTTTGAGACCGACTCATCTAAAGGCTCATCATTCTAGTTGGAGAAATGTGAAGGATAAGAAGTCGGACATTCTAGCTCATATGGGGGGATTAATTCTATTCATAATTCCTCAATGCAATGCGAAAGTGGGAAAATTTGAGAAATCCGTCACGACATATCGAGAGAGTGATAAAATACTATGTCCTCAAAAGAAGTAGCAGATAACCGACTACGCCTTATTGTCACTATAGAGACCGTGAAGTTGTTGGCAGAACAAGGGTGTCCTTTTAGAGGTCATGATGAATCAATGGAGTCTCTTAAAGTGGCAACTTTGATGCTAGCAAAATGAATTAGTTTGGACCACCACAAAGTCCTAACAATGCTCCAAAACATGCCAAGTATACATCATCAACTATTCAAAAGCAAATATTCTTGGCAATAAAGTTAGAGCAAAGATTCGAGAGGGGGTTGGAGAGTCCAAATTTTGTGTCCTTGTCGATGAAGCTCTTGATTTGGAAAATAAAGAGAAGATGACAATCATTCTTCGTTTTGTGAATTGTAAGGGGTTGGTTAGAGAACGATTTTTCAAATTGGTGAGTGTTGTTGACACACGTTCTCAAACTTTAAAAGATGAGATATCAAAGATTCTTGCTAAATATGACATCAACAAAGAAAACATGTGTGGTCAAGGCTATGATGGTGCAAGTAATATGAGTGGTCAATTTAACGGATTGCAAGCCTTTTTCTAAAAGACTGTCCATATGCATATTATGTGCATTGCTTTGCTCACCGCTTACAGCTGACCTTGAATTGTATAGAAAAAGAAGTTTCCGATGTGTGGCGATTTTTTTTCTACTTTGACGATGATTGTCAACTTTGTAGCTTCTTCTGCAAAAAAGACATTCAATGTTAAAAGGCTGTAGGGAAAAGGAAATTCTGGACTTATTGCTGTTGGTACACTTGAGACAGGTCCAGGTATGAATCAAGCTTCTACTTTACAAAGACCCGGTGCCACACGTTAGGGCTCACATCTTTGTTCAATTTCAAGTTTGATTAAGTTATTTGGAGCTACCCTGGCGACTATTGATGATTTATATAAGAATAGGGTAGATAAAGTCCCAGGAGAAGCGAAAGGCATTGGTAAGGCTTTCAAGAAGTTTAATTTTGTCTATTGTTTACTCTTGATGCATGAAGTCATGATGATCACTGAGTTTCTTTCTCAAGCTTTTCAAAAGAAAGACAGATATTTTGAATGCCATGCAATTCCTCTCGATGGCCAAAGTAAAACTTCAAACCATGAGAGTTGGTGGTTAGGATAATTTAATTATGAAGATTGGAACTTTTTGTTCAGAGCATGGTATTAGTATGCCGGATATTTGCGCTCCTTACAAGAAAGGCGTGAGAGATAATGAAAGGAATATAATGATTGAACATTATTTTTGGGTCAATATACTTTATGATGTGATAGACCTTCAGTTGATGGAGCTTGAGAATAGATTTTCAGAGACTTCTATGGAGCTTCTCGCTCTTAGTTCGTCATTTGATCCACGCAATGGTTTTCAAGCATTCAAAGCTGAAGATGTGTGTAAACTTGCTTCAAAGTTTTATTCGTCTGATTTCACATCATGTGACATGGATAATTTGAAGATGGAGTGTGGATTCTTTGTAGGTGGTTTGAGCAGGATTTGATGTTTACAAAGATGACTTCTATATCAGATTTATGTCGACTGCTGGTTGAGTCAGGAAAGTCAATATATTTTCCTATGATATACCGACTAATTTGTCTTATATTAACTCTTATGGTTTCTACGCCCACAACGGATAGAGCATTTTCATCGATGAAGATCATCAAAAAAAAATCTTAGGAATAAGATGAGCGATGAATTTCTTGATGATCTCGTGGTCCTTTATATTGAGAGGACTTTTATTGATTGTATTAGTAATAGTGATGTAATAGCTGAGTTTGAAATGAGTGGACCTCGAATGGTCAAATTTAGCTAGTTGTATTTGTAATATGCTTTGGTTGGCGTAATAAACTTCCAGCCCTGTTAACTTTGAATTACTGGCTTTACCCCTGTATGTGGTGATCCTACGGGTACAGACGAGTTCCTTGTTGGTGGAATGTGAGCAAGCGATGTTGAGGGCGGGGCGTTTGAGATGGCCACAACAAAGGCAGAAAGGGAAGAATATGCATCGGTTGCATTTTTGATGGACTCTACGGATGTAGCGGAAGTGCTTGTTTCGAAGTAGAGCTCATCATGGTGGTCCAATTCTTGGCTGCCTCCGTCTTTGGAAAGGATGATCAGCCATGAAGGCTGGAGAGTTTATCTTGTGCCCAGAGGCTCAAATGCCTTAGCTGATCTTCTTGCTCGAAGAGATTGTGCGGAAGAAAGGAACTGGTCGAAGACTTCTGCTGTCCCTCGATGTCTTAGCTCTGTATTGAGTTAGCTGTTCCTTGATTGCTTTGTGATCACTTGTAAATATAGCGGAAAATATTCGAATAAGAATCCAAACACTTATGCTAAGTCACGTCAATCAAAACATTTATATTGACTCGGGTGAACCGAGGTCGAACCCAAAAGATAGGTGATTAAACTACTGGTGCTAACATTAAGATTAGAATGTCTATTGTTTGGGGGGGTCTATTCTTCAATCCAAAGTGAGATTAAATTTGCAAAAATGGTTAACAATCGATTCAAAGATGACTAGGGATTACTTCCCCACCTAGACAATTATTATGACAATGGAACGATATACCAATGATGAAATCACATGCACACGTATAGAATTTAGCTCATGCAACATTAATACTAGGTTCAACTCGCGCTACAACCTATTATCGAGAGGTTACATCTCGCATAGCACCTCACACTCGCGCTCTATTGGCACTATAGAACATGAATTTCTAGCCTTACACTCGCGCTCTATTGGCTAAATAGACATGTTCTTATTAAATCCAAGCAATTCTCATTAGGTTAATGAATTATCCAACTAACTCAAAAGTCCTAATGCTTCTTCATTTAGTTCATTTAAGTCATGTTGATCAACGTGAGCTACATCAAACATGAGATCAAGCAAAGTTCCCATTGAGGACATTTCACAAACACCTTATGGGCAACTTGAAACGTTAAGTTCAAATGAAGAAGATTCATGTGCAAACTCATTCATAAAAGGCATATATAGTATTCACAATGTCACACACATGTCTAGGGGATCCATAATCCCCAATCAAGGTCACTACTCACTCATGGTGAGATTACAATCAAAAACAAATGAAAGAGAAGGAGTTTAGGAATCTAAAACCAATATGAGATTGAAGAGTATGAGAATCCTTGTGGTTGATCTTCTTCTTCACTCAATCCACCTTGGAATTCGTGTTGGATGCTCCTCAAAATCAGTGCAAAAATCCCCCAAAAAGTCCTCCTTTGTTGAGATCTAAAAGTTTCTATTTATAGCCAAAGTTAGGGTTTCCGGTACTGTAGCTCCAGTCGGTCGACTGGCGGGAGCTGGTTTTCCCAATCGGTCGACTGACGCTGAAAATGTGGCTGACGAAAGGATCTCCTAGTCGATCGACTAAAAGTCCAGTCGACCGACTCGATGGACTGGTTTGGCAGGCCTCCTGGCGTGACTTGCAACTCGACCGACTCGTGGATCTCAGTCGGCCGACTCGAGCTCTTGAGCACTCTAAGCAACTTCTCAGTCGGTCGACTGGCTGGTTCAGTCGACCGACTCGATTGATGAGTTTGAGGAGCCAACTGGGACGTCTTGCAACTCGACCGACTGGGGCATGGGAAATTCCCAGTCGGTCGACTAGAGCTTCTTTCTGCCCAAAACTGCTCAAATCCTCGGATTTTCTCCGAATTCTCGTGTTAAGGTCCTGAGCTCAATGGATGGTTGCTCCAAGCCTGAAATGCAAGGAAAATGGTCAAATGGCATCGAAATAGCATCGGGAATGGACCAAAACTCTTCGTAAATGGGTATGTGATGGACCAAAGTTATACGAGTCAGAAACACAGTAAAACCCCCTTATTTAGACTGTTTGTCTATCTAACTTCTACGTGTTAGTCCCGATATATTTCCACAGGGCATTTTAGAGACTGAAGTGAAAACCTGCTAAGGAGAGGATTTTAAGCTGAAAAGATAACAAGAGTCAATCCAAGGTCAAGATCATATGCCGACTGAAGAGATATCAAGGATCCTGACGTTGAATTGACCAGAACAAATTAATCAGAGGAATCAGGAGTGGAGTCAAGACAGCCCGGGGAAGAAACACATTGACAGTTTTGTGAAAAGACTGCACAAAACTGTACAAAATCACACATTGGGCAAAGATGACCGGCCACCATTCAAGGAGGTGGGCAAGGGAGGAGCTCCTCCCCCTTGGGTGACCGGCAACCGGCGGCGCCACCCTCCTCCACCAAAAGCCGCCGGCTCCTCCTCCTTGCGCCCCTTGTCTCCTCCACAAGCTCCTCCTTCTCCTCCCTTGGATCAAAAGACACGTGCTTCCATCTCATCCATCCATTTCTCCTCCCTTTGGCTATAAATACCAAGCCAAACCTCATTTGTAAGACACACCAAATCTCAATTTCACTTCTCTCTCTAGAAGTTGTAATACTTGTAAGTTGTAATCTTGCTTTGGAAATAAAGGATAGCTCCCTTGGCGCTTCAACGGTTGTAAGTATCTCTTAGTATTTATTTATTTAACTGTTGTCTTTAATTCCTTAGTATAATGTTTAGCGCGATGAATAGTAGCTAAACTTGTAGTTCGGTCTAAGGGGCGCACTTGTATTATAAAATGTTTTAAGACTATTAAACTTAGTATCTAATCTAAGTATTCAAAACTTATTCTATGTGCCATTTATTAAGTCAGAACGTCCATGGTTGAGGGGACGCTTGGAATGGCAAAGCTCACCATGGGGGTTCGTAAACTTGTACGGATAAGTGGATGCTTGGAATGGCAAAGCTTATCTGAGAAGTTTGACTCATCCTAAACACCATTTGGTTGATCGGGAATGATTGATCAAATGGATGCACATAGGCTGATATAACCGGGAATGGAGTATTAGTCTAAATAGAATAAGTGTTCTACGTCCTTGGAATAGGCTAGACAGTGTACGCAAATTGAGTGCTTGGAATGGCCTTGATACACCGTTTGAATACTTAGGAAAGTCACTAAAGGTCAATGATAAACAGGATATAATACAAGTCCCCTGAAACCGAACATTTCTTTAATTATAAACTGTAATTTACTTTCCAGTCTTAAAATCAACCAACCAACCAATCGATCAATCAAAATAGCTGGTAGCTTTAAAACCAACCAACCGACCTTAAACACGCTCTCTCGCTAAACAACCCCCTCAAAGACATCTATTCCCCTGATTCCCTTGGGTTCGACCCCTACTTACCAAGTACTACCCAGTAGTATAGTCGCAAGTAGTGGACTATTATAAATTTATTTGTACAAATCGCTTTGACGACGAGCGGTTCTGTCAGTATGTAAATGAGTCGAGAATTCGACTCATTAAAACACTCCACACTTAGAGTTTGATTGTCCCGAGCAAACAATAAGAACAAGCCAGAGAGAAACAATGGGTAAACTTTATTTCTAACTACTCTAACACATATTTACAATCTAACTCCTTTTTGTAGGTGTGACGAGTGCATTTAGCATATGCACCAAGCCTTTAAACCCCTAGGCTACCCTAGTGGACGAGTTATAGTCTCGTGAGAGTTTTCAGAAAAGGGAATACTCACAAATCCCAAGTGCACTTATCCCATGAGAATTGAATTCAAGAGTGTTTAACCAAGGCTATGATTTCTCAAAGAAAATTCCTCACCCCCACGCTAGGGCTATCATCACAATACCATCAAAAGGACTTTCGAACCACTTTGAATACCTTTGAGATTGTGCATTCAAGGTCATTAATACTAGAGCTATCAATCGTCTCGTCCAAATGTCTATTCATTTTCAAGGTAATACAATAGAAGTAGAGCTTTTAGTTTGCACAAAAAGTGTCATTCGCTCGCCTATGCTAGCTAGGGCTAGTCCACGGGCTTGCGACATGGAACTCGTTCCCAAGTTTTAGGCGCTTAAGCCGTAATCCATAAGGGAGGAGGAGTTCGTCACGAGAGTTCTTTACAAACAAGTCATAAACCAAATGAATACTCCCGTGCAAGTACATGGGTCGTCCAAGAGTTGTTTCAACTAGCACACAATGCAAATGTTGAATCCCGCACAAGTGAATAATGATGGAAGAACATAGAGTCAAGTTTTAAGTGCCTCTTATTTTCTTTTCTTTCTCCTTTTTTTTGAATGGCCTTTGGCCTACAAATGCTTTTGAGGGGGGACTTACCTCCCTAACCCCCGGCATTTGTATCATTTTTTTATTCATGGGGCTTCGCCCTCTTTTGACTCCACACTTAAAGCTTGACAATATGTTCAAAAAGTGTATGGAATGTGCGGGGAACAAACATGAGTAAGGCACCGTGTTAGAGAACTCAAGTCACCAAGGAATATTCAAGGGGTCTAAGTTTTTCATGAAGATTTTTGAAAGTGCTTGCTATAGCTTGATCCAAGGTATTTCAACAAAAATACTTAGAGAATTAGATAGACGAGAGATAGCAACGATATTGGTTTTCAAGAATACATATTCAATGGACTAGGTCGGTTGTAAGTTCAAGATCCAATAAATGTGGCAAATAGGCTAGATGTGATTTATAGGAATTGGAATCGATAGTCGCAAGCCTATGTGGTTAAGAACACTCTCATGTAGGGATAAGGTGCAAAAGATGCAAGTGTCCATCAAAAATGATATGCAAGGCATGCTAACATGCGAACTATGCGCATAGAACCACTCCACACTTAACTCAAGCTTAGTCCCTAAGTGCAAAGGATGATAAAATAAAGGCAAAGGTGCATAGGAACTCCCCTCGTTTGTAGAGCCGATGACAAAACTCATGGGAGTGAGAAATACCCTTTGGTTGCAAATGTAGACAAAGAAGGTGAATTTTGAACATGAGAAGAATATAAAGGTGCATGTCCTGTAGAGTGAACAGTAGAAACGGTAAACACCTTCAATATCATATGAAATGTAGCATACAACCAAAAGCAAGTCAAGGGTATATCACTCAAAATGGCATACATCATCCGAAATTGCGCCAAAAGGCGACTTAACATCCAAGTACATGATCAAAGTAAGAAAAGCACCAAAACATCAATACAAGTATGATCAAAATGTACTAGAAGCTGAAGATGTAGCCTCGTCGTCTCCCGAAGTGGTCTCTCCAGAAGAATCGCCAACGTCCTCCTCCAAATCATCAGTAAGTGGCGTGGGAGGCAAGGGAGAGGCGACACGAGGAGCAGAAGGTCCTGGGTCAACTGGAGCAGCATGAACTGGAGCACTCACCCCACTGATCATGGATAAAAGTGCAGCGCGGAGCCACTCTGACTCCTGGCGAGCTCTCTGCGCCTCAGCTCTAACGAAATCCTCAAGGCGGCTCAAGCCACTCCTCAGATCAGCAATCTCAGAGGAGGTCCTCTGTCTCCACTCGGTGGAATCATCTGTGGCAGGGAGAGGGATGGGAGAGGCAAGCTGGTGGCGAGGATGAGCCGGCCAGACGGATTAGATGAGGTTGGGCGAAGGTCGGAGTTGGGGTTGAAGGGCTGAGTCGGTCGATTAGGAGTGTGAGTCGGGTAAGTGGAGTGAGAATGGAAAGGAAAAAATGAGTTTTTGATAAGTGAATCTCAGTCGGTCGACTGGGTGGCGAGTCGACCGAATCGATGGGCGAGGTTTCGGGTGCTCCTGAGCTTCAAGCGAGTCGACCGACTGGCGGCAATTTCAGCTTCATCTTTTTCTCCTAGATCAAACTCCCAACTCCACACTTAGGATTTTTACCCCGCAACACGAAATAGCATCACACAATAATCATACAAAATCAATTCAAACTAAAGAAATCATTAGCATAAACATGCTTTTCAATCAAACGCAAGCTAGGATCAAAGACTCCACACTTAGAACGTCACCATCACCAAGATAATGCATGCAAGCACAATTTCACATCAAGCACACCCAATCATGCATTTTTCACATCCTAGCACTCATGCTCGCATTCAACATTCAATGGACACATGCCAAACATATATGAAATTAATGTGCATAAATGGACAACTCACAAAACCGGGCTACCTCCCGTGAGGGCCTAGTTTAACGTCTTGGCAAGACCGAGCCGAATCTCCTTTTGTTTAAGAAACACACTTGAGGAGTCTTGTGCTAGGATCCCTCCTCAAGCGGACTTGTCGAAAATTGGGAGACTCAATCCGGGTTCTTTGAAAAGTTGCAAGCAACTTGCTTAATAGCACTTGTCCACAGTGATGCTTGCTCCTTACTCTTTACCGTTTTAGCATTTGCTTCTCTTTCTATCCCTCCATTGCATGAGGACAACCTATAGTGATTAAGAGAGGGGTCCTCATCGGGGTCAATCAACTTGTACAAATCCTTCTTAGTCACCTTCTTGACCTCAACATTCTCGGCCCTAGCACTCGCTTGCTCTTCCAAGTCACAAGGTTTGGGCATGGCCACTTGTTCGCCCATGGGCCTCTCTATCTTTATCTTTTCTCCCCCAATCTTCAAGGTCAACTTCCCTTTCCCTAGATCAACTTTAAAACCGGCGGTGGCCAAGAAAGGACGCCCAAGAATAAGAGAGGTGTTTCCATTATTCCCCATGTCCATCACTACGAAATCACAAGGTATGTAGAACTTGTCTATCTTAATAGGAACATTTTCGATCACCCCTTTGGGTTGCCTTTTGGTTCCATCGGCGAGTTGCAAGGTCATCTTAGTAGATTTCATTCCCTCTAACCCAAGCTTATAATAGGTCGCAAGAGGCATGACACTTACACTAGCACCAAGGTCGGCTAATGGGTCTTCAAAATTCATGGCGCAAATAGAACATGGAATGGTGAATCGGCCGGGGTCCTTCACTTTGAGAGGTATTTGCTTTGAGAAGAGGGCGCTACACTCATGGTTCAAAGCTACCATGCTAGATTCTTCAATAACTCTTCGTCTAGACACAATATCTTTTAAGAACTTTGCATAAGTAGGATTTTGAGTGATTACCTCATAGAATGGAAGAGTGACATACAACTTCTTCAACATCTCCACAAATCGTTGGAAGTGAGCGTCTAGCTAGCTCTTTTTTAGCCTTTGAGGGAAAGGTATCACGGGCACATATTTCCTCATCAAAATCGGCTCTTCCTCTTTTTCCTTTTCTTCCATGGGAGCTTGAAGTTCCACTTCGGAATTTTCATTGGCAACTTTCGCTTCTATCTCTTTGTCATTATCGCTCGGTTTTCTTTGAGGAGTAGTAAGGACTCGTCCACTCTTTAATGTAATGGCATTGACATCCATGAGAGATGGCTCTTCATCTTCAAGAAAGATAGCATTGCAATGCTCGGTGAAATTTACATCCGGTTGAGAAGGGAGCTTCCCAATTTGCTTCATATGAGAATTTTCTTTAGCAAGCCTTTTGTTTTCGGCAACTAATTCCTCCATCTTCTTGTTGGTCTCTTTTTGGATTTCAAGCATTTGTGCCATCATGGCCATCATAGGTTTATCTTGAGGATTGGAAGAAGCTTGCCCTTGATGATGAGAATTCCCTTGATCATTCATAGGAGATTTGGCTTGATAAGGCCTTTGAGAGTTTCCTTGAGAATATTGAGAGTTTTGGGTGGAACCTTGACCTTGAGTAGAATAAGAATTTTGCCCTTGATTTTGGTTGGAGCCATACCCTTGTCTTTGGTAACTCCCTTGATAAGAATTTTGCCCTTGAGGCCTAGGAGTGAAATTGGAGTCATTGGCCATTCTTCTTTGCGGAGGCTCGTAATTTCTTGTGATGGGATTAGAGTTTTGAGCATAATTTATTTGTTGATTTACATAGTGGGCTTCTTCATACCCGTCATCATCATCTTCATGTCTCCCATCGGGACAAGCCTTCGTCGAATGCCTCGTACTAGAGCATATGAAACAAGGTTGTTGGACCGGATTCTTCTCTTTTTCATTCTTCGGTTTAGACACCTCCAAAGCGTTTACCATGCTTATCATGGTTTCCATCTTCTTTGTCAAATCACTAAATTGATCTTTAGTCACATAATTCGAAGAATCCTCTTGATGGACCATAATTATACGAATCATAAACACAGTTAAACCCACTAAATTAGACCTTTTGTCTATTTAACTTTTGCTTGTTAGTTCCGATATATTTCTACAGGGTATTTTGGACTCTAGAGAGAAAACACGCTAAGGAGAGGATTTTACACTGAAAAGATATTACGAGTCAGTCCAAGGTCACGATCAGACGCTGAATGCAGAAATCTCAAGATCCTGACATGGAATCACTCAAAACAAATCCAACCGAGGAACAACCAAAGTCAGACCGGAGCAAAATTGGACTGATAGTTTTTTGAAAACTATACAAAACTCACAAAAACTCATCCTTATCCCATGGTGACCGGCGGCTTTGTGCAAGAGGTGGCCAAAGCCACCTCCCCTCCTCCTCCTCTCACCCACAACCGGCGGCTTCCACCCCCTCCCCTCCTCTCCACAACTTTGTGACACTTGTCCCCTCCTCCACCACATCTTCTCCTTCTCCCCTCTTATAAATAGAAGCTCCTCCCTTTGTATTTCTTCATCCACATCCATCCCAAAAATCATTCACTTCTCTCTCTAGAAAGTTTGGCATTTGTAAGTTTGGTTTTCAATATATAATACTCATGTTGGTTCTTGAGTATTATAGTTCGGTCTTGAGTACTCCTGTTGGTTCTTGAGTACTCAAGCTTTTTTTTATATTCGAGTACTCTTGTCGGTTCTTGAAGTACTCACCCCTTTCCCTTTACTTACTGTCTTTCAAAAACCCCCGAGTATTTAGCTATGATATCCTCTTCCATGGATAATCGTAGCTAAACTCTTCATTCGGTTGAAGGGGTGTATTTGTATTATAAAATGTTTTAGACTATTTTAGTGTTTTTTCTCTGTATTCAAAACTTGTTCTATGTGCCATATATTAGGTCAGAACTTCCAAGGTTGAGTGGATGCTTGAAATGGCAAAGCTCTTCCGTGGAAGTTCGTGAACATACTCGGGTAAGTGGATGCTTGAAATGGCAAAGCTTATCTGAGGAGTTCGATCTCTCTCAAACACCATTTGGATACATCGGAAAAGATTGTCCAATGGATGCACATAGGCTAGTATACCTTGAAATGGAGTGCTAGTCTACGTAGAACAAGGGCTCTACGTTTTTTGCAAAAGATTAGACGGTGTTGCAAGTCGAGTGCTTGAAATGGCCTTGATTCACTTTCGAACACTTGTGCAAAAGACTAGACAGTGTGGCAAATCGAGCGCTTGAAATGGCATTGATGCACGTTTGAATACTTAGAAGGATTACTAAAATGATAAAACAGGCTATGATGCAAGGCCCCCGAAACCGAATGCTTTCCTTAATTTACAAAACCCCCTTGTATTTACTTTCCTAGTATAACTGCCTTAATCAACTGCACTCACCATCCAGAGGACTCGCAAATCACGCATCACCCACTGTAAGTCTTTCTTTTTATTTTTCAGTATTTATTTTTCTGTAATTTACTTTCCGCACTAAAAACCAAAACAACCAAAAAAAAGGTCACTTAGTTATAACCACTAAAACCCCAATCAACCTTAAAACACGCTCCCTCGCTGTACAATCCCTCAAAGAACGACTATCCCCCTAATTCCCTTGGGTTCGACCCCTACTTACCACTTGCTACCCAGTAGTAAGGTCACGAGTAGTGGAATATAAATTTATTTGTGCACATTGCCTCGCGCAAGGCAGTGCTGTCAAATTGGCGCCGTTGCCGGGGAATTAGCTGTCGGATTAGTTGTTCTTTTCTTTCCCTCCCCTTCTCATCTCCTCATGACGCTACCCACTACGTATGCATGGACAACAAGACATCTACCCCTGTTCGGAGGTACAGATGGAGAAGACCCAGTACTACACTGCCGAAACTTTCACCACGTTTGCTGCCACATAAAACCTGCAAATGAAATGTTAGAGGAATTTAAGCTTAAATGCTTCAAATTCTCTTTAACTGATTTTGCAACGATCTGGTATTACACATCAACCGCTAGTAGTGCAGTACATTTTGTGGACCTTTGCGTTCCATTCCTGAAGGAATTCTCCCCCCATCCTTACGACAACAAACCTGAGAAAAGATCATGGGCCTTCAACAATCCCGGGATGAGACCTTGGACGAATACTACACGAAGTATGACACCATCGTCTCACGCTGCCCGCACCATGGATTCACGAAGAAAGTTATTCTTCAAAAATTTCTTCGTGGGATGAAGGCCGATGAGCTGACAAGGATTAACGAAGCAATGAGAAGATCAGCCAGGAACTTAACCATGGCAGACATGTGGAACCTCATAAATGACCTGGCCGCAACCACAAAGCGAATACCCCAAACTGACAGAGGAATGCAGATAGAAGAAGCTGGTCCAGAGACAGACGAAGAAGAAACTCCCGAGCCATCAGAGGAGACTTCCGAGCCATCAGAGGAGACTTCCGAGCCATCAGAAGACTGGGATATAGAAAGTATCGGGAGCAACGAGGAAAAACCCTCATGGGAACTGAATGCCGTGTCAGCAATGGAAGAAGTCCAGAATACCACTAGCATGCTGCCCGAGCCATACCCAGCTATCATCACCCAAGCATCCGAGACCATCTACGACCAGATCCTCACAAATAGACAAGACAAGGCAGAACCAAGCCTTAAGATGCAAGCTTCCCGACTTTTCCCCTTGATCAATAGGCAAACTGCAGAAAACTATGTGATCCATGAAGAGGATGAAAAAAGGATGGGAAAAGGGCCTGAGCAGAACGACTCCTCAATGGAGCATGTTTACACCATAACTGGACAAGGCAACCCTAAACACCAGAAAACCCAGTTCAAGAGACTAGTAGTGAAGGGTCCCTCGCCTTCTCAGAGACGTTGGAAGGAGAAACCACCAGAACCATGGGAACTAGACCCAAGCACATCATCTCGCAAGAAATCGGGAAAAGGCAAGGCAAAAATCAACACAAGAACAGTGGCGAAATACGACCTGAGCCACCCATGGGATCCAAACCAGTGATCCAAGAATGAGGTACTATCAAGCCAACGACGTTAAACAAGTACACTGGTCGGGAGGTAACCCGACACCTATCTTACTTTCTGTCTTTTATTTTCTGTCATTTAGTTTTTTCCAATACGTCGCTCTCACCCACTTGGTGCATAGAAGAAATGACTATTCAGGAATCGGACTTGGGTGCAACATTAAGCCACCCAGGCCTATGCCAAGAGTTCAAGGCCCCAGCCGAACTCCCTCGATCATCCAGCCTCATGCCATGTCGTTCATTCGACACAATAAAGGGAGTTCTGTTCTTCCCTTTCCCTTGATGTCATTTCCTTCTCATATAATATCTGCTTGCATGGCTTTTGAACTAAGTTGTGCTGAAAGGCACGCCTTCGTTCAAAAGTGTGGGGGGAGAACCACCTGTGTACATAAACATGTTTTCTTTTTTTAATATTATCTTTTTGAAAATATGAACTTAAGAATGTGCAAAAGATAGATCATAATTCATGCATTAACCTTGTGAAAATTCAACTGTTTAAAAACTTAGAATGTAACTTCTCATTTGTCCCTTTGTGCTGAGATAAACTGGGGATGTGGAGTTGACATAAATTGCCCTAGAGAGGCTTGGCAAGCACTCGAAGGATCGAATCAAACTATATGGTTTTCGAAGTCAGTGGAGGCTGCACTTCGGGTTTCAGTGAAGATTGAAGTCATCTCCGCCATGCAGTGTTTATGCAAAAAAGAAAAAAAGGCGAGGACGGGAATCAGACCGTCCTATCTCTAGTCAAAGTAGCCGAGAAAATAGATGAGCGACCCTCATCTTGACCCGCGCGAAAGGACAAGGATGAGAGGAGCGGGGAGGTATTTCCATAGGCTTGCGGGCGATGATTGGACCTCCCAAAAAGGCTTGAGAAAATGGACTAGCAAGTCACAAAGAAGCAAAAAGCTCAAAGAAGCAAATCAAGAGGCCAAAGGCCCAAAATTGTGAAGGTTTTAACCGAACAAAAGTGAAGTACTTAAAGAGTCAAATCAAAGGCCAAAGGCCGATTCACTACAAAAGCTGTCCCTCGCCAAAAGAAAATCAAAGACCAAACCATTGAAACCCGAACCGAATCACGTGCTAGAGAAAGCTACAAGGAAACCATTTAGTGCGAGACGGTCCCGAGAATGCAGTCCAGGAGCCTAAAAAGGGCTATCTCCCAAAACATCCTGAATAATTTGCATCTCAGCACGAAGGTACAAGTATCAAGTTTCTTCTATTTATTTACACAGTTCAATTTGGTAATAAGTAAGTAATGCATGAATTAGGATAAATCGAGTCCCACAGTCCAACTTTCATATTTTAAAAGCTTACTTAGTGCCGCCCTTTAATAGCATTGTTCGGGACGAACAACTAAAAGTGTGGGGTGATCTGATGGACCATAATTATACGAATCATAAACACAGTTACACCAACTAAATTAGACCTTTTGTCTATTTAACTTTTGCTTGTTAGTTCCGATATATTTCTACAGGGTATTTTGGACTCCAGAGAGAAAACACGCTAAGGAGAGGATTTTACGCTGAAAAGACATTACGAGCCAGTCCAAGGTCACGATCAGACGCTGAATGCAGAAATCTCAAGATCCTGACATGGAATCACTCAAAACAAATCCAACCGAGGAACAACCAAAGTCAGACCGGAGCAAAATTGGACTGATAGTTTTGTGAAAACTACACAAAACTCACAAAAACTCATCCTTATCCCATGGTGACCGGCGGCTTTGTGCAAGAGGTGGCCAAAGCCACCTCCCCTCCTCCTCCTCTCACCCACAACCGGCGGCTTCCACCCCCTCCCCTCCTCTCCACAACTTTGTGACACTTGTCCCCTCCTCTACCACATCTTCTCCTTCTCCCCTCCTATAAATAGAAGCTCCTCCCTTTGTTTTTCATCATCCACATCCATCCCAAAAATCATACACTTCTCTCTCTAGAAAGTTTGGCATTTGTAAGTTTGGTTTTCAATATATAATACTCCTGTTGGTTCTTGAGTATTATAGTTCGGTCTTGAGTACTCTTGTTGGTTCTTGAGTACTCAAGCTTTTCTTTATTTTTGAGTACTCTTGTCGGTTCTTGAAGTACTCACTCCTTTCCCTTTACTTACTGTCTTTCAAAAACCCCCGAGTATTTAGCTATGATATCCTCTTCCATGGATAATCGTAGCTAAACTCTTCATTCGGTTGAAGGGGTGTACTTGTATTATAAAATGTTTTAGACTATTTTAGTGTTTTTTCTCTGTATTCAAAACTTGTTCTACGTGCCATATATTAGGTCAGAACTTCCAAGGTTGAGTGGATGCTTGAAATGGCAAAGCTCTTCCGTGGAAGTTCGTGAACATACTCGAGTAAGTGGATGCTTGAAATGGCAAAGCTTATCTGAGGAGTTCGATCTCTCTCAAACACCATTTGGATACATCGGAAAAGATTGTCCAATGGATGCACATAGGCTAGTATACCTTGAAATGGGGTGCTAGTCTAAGTAGAACAAGGTCTCTACGTTTTTTGCAAAAGATTAGACAGTGTTGCAAGTCGAGTGCTTGAAATGGCCTTGATTCACTTTCGAACACTTTTGCAAAAGACTAGACAGTGTGGCAAATCGAGCACTTGAAATGGCCTTGATGCACGTTTGAATACTTAGAAGGATTACTAAAATGATAAAACAGGCTATGATGCAAGGCCCCCGAAACCGAATGCTTTCCTTAATTTACAAAACCCCCTTGTATTTACTTTCCTAGTATAACTGCCTTAATCAACTGCACTCACCATCCAGAGGACTCGCAAATCACGCATCACCCACTGTTAGTCTTTCTTTTTATTTTTCAGTATTTATTTTTCTGTAATTTACTTTCCGCACTAAAAACCAAAACAACCAAAAAAAAGGTCACTTAGTTATAACCGCTAAAACCCCAATCAACCTTAAAACACGCTCCCTCGCTGTACAATCCCTCAAAGAACGACTATCCCCCTAATTCCCTTGGGTTCGACCCCTACTTACCACTTGCTACCCAGTAGTAAGGTCACGAGTAGCGGAATATAAATTTATTTGTGCACATTGCCTCGCGACAAGGCAGTGCTGTCACCTCTCTAGACTTAGCCATTTTCTTGTGATCGACTCCTTGATATCTATCGAAATTTGTGGCGATCTTCTCTATGACTTTAAATCCTTGGTTTGCCGGTAACTCCATGATTGCACCACCACTAGTCGTGTCCATTTGGCCTTTGGCCTCTTTGGTAATGCCAAGATAGAAATATCTCATAAGATCCGCTCTTCGAAAGTTATGATGAGGGCATTCCCTAAGATAATGCTTGAACCGATCATAGGCTTGATGAAATAGCTCATTATCCCTTTGAGAGAACGTCAATATAAAATCGGTGAATTTCTTTGTCCTTGATGGTGGAAAGAATTTGGTGAGAAAAGCATTTGCTAGCTCGCTCCAAGTCCTAAAGGATTCCGGCTCTTGGTTTTGCAACCATTCCTTCGCATCTCCGTATAATGAAGACAGGAAGAGCTTTAGATAGACATATTCTACGGGTACATCCCTTGACTTATAAGTGCGGCAATATTCTTGAAAGCTTGCCAAATGGGTAGAGGGATTCCCAACTCCTTGGTATTGATCATGAGTCACCATATGGACTAAGGAGGATTTCACATCAAAATCAAATGCATCTTCATCCGGAGGCACAATAGCCGAGCCATTCCCTTCAAGGGTAGGGGTTATATAATCTCCAACGGGTCTCTCATCATCCTCGTCATCATATCTATAATTTCTAGCATTCCTTTGAGGAAAGGGAGGATTCCGTATAGGATTTTGATCATCAACATTGTTCCGTCTAGCGGGAGGATCTTCTTCCCTATCCTCTTCCATTCTAAAGTTTCGGTTGTTTCTTTGAAGAGCGGGAGGGTTCTCTATCTCATCTTCCATTCTAAACCCCGGTGGCAAGTAAGGTAGTGGGTTTAGGAGTGGAGGTGGATGAGGTCTTGGGCCTTGGAAAGCCGGAGGAACAATAGGATCAAGGGGAGGAGGGTTCTTGCGAGGTCTACCTCTTGGTTTCTTGACAGTTGGGAGGTTTGAAGTTGAACCGGTAGCTACTTGTTTTTGCCCCTTAAATCTTGTGTTCATTCAAGTGCCTGCGAGAACAAAAGAAATTCTTAGCAATGAAAGGCAAGAGAAGCTAACACAATCAAGCTCAAAACAAGCAATAACTATCGAGCAAGGGAAAGTAAACAAACTAAACAATCTAGTAGCACCTAGTTAATTAACCTATCCCCGGCAACGGCGCCATTTGATCTCTTGTAAATATAGCGGAAAATATTCGAATAAGAATCCAAACACTTATGCTAAGTCACGTCAATCAAAACATTTATATTGACTCGGGTGAACCGAGGTAGAACCCAAAAGATAGGTGATTAAACTAATGGTGCTAACATTAAGATTAGAATGTCTATTGTTTGGGGGGTCTATTCTTCAATCCAAAGTGAGATTAAATTTGCAAAAATGGTTAACATTCGATTCAAAGATGACTAGGGATTACTTCCCCACCTAGACAATTATTATGACAATGGAACGATATACCAATGATGAAATCACATGCACACGTATAGAATTAATACTAGATTCAACTCACGCTACAACCTATTATCGAGAGGTTACATCTCGCATAGCACCTCACACTCGCGCTCTATTGGTACTATAGAACATGAATTTCTAGCCTCACACTCGCGCTCTATTGGCTAAATAGACATGTTCTTATTAAATCCAAGCAATTCTCATTAGGTTAATGAATTATCCAACTAACTCAAAAGTCCTAATGCTTCTTCATTTAGTTCATTGAAGTCATGTTGTCAACGTGAGCTACATCAAACATGAGATCAAGCAAAGTTCCCATTGAGGACATTTCACAAACACCTTATGGGCAACTTGAAACGTTAAGTTCAAATGAAGAAGATTCATGTGCAAACTCATTCATCAAAGGCATATATAGTATTCACAATGTCACACGCGTCTAGGGGATCCATAATCCCCAATCAAGGTCACTACTCACTCATGGTGAGATTACAATCAAAAACAAATGAAAGAGGAGTTTAGGAATCTAAAACCAATATGAGATTGAAGAGTATGAGAATCCTTGTACTTGATCTTCTTCTTCACTCAATCCACCTTGGAATTCGTGCTGGATGCTCCTCAAAATCAGTGCAAAAATCCCCAAAAAAATCCTCATTTGTTGAGATCTAAAAGTTTCTATTTATAGCCAAAGTTAGGGTTTCCGGTACTGTAGCTCCTGTCGGTCGACTGGCGGGAGCTGGTTTTCCCAGTCGGTCGACTGACGCTGAAAATGTGGCAGACGAAAGGATCTCCCAGTCGGTCGACTGAAAGTCTAGTCGACCGACTCGATGGACTGGTTTGGCAGGCCTCCTGGCGTGACTTGCAACTCGACCGACTCGTGGATCTCAGTCGGCCGACTCGAGCTCTTGAGCACTCTAAGCAACTTCTCAGTCGGTCGACTGGCTGGTTCAGTCGACCGACTCGATTGATGAGTTTGAGGAGCCAACTGGGACGTCTTGCAACTCGACCAACTGGGGCAGGGGAAATTCCCAGTCGGTTGACTGGAGCTTCTTTCTGCCCAAAACTGCTCAAATCCTCGGATTTTCTTCGAATTCTCGTGTTAAGGTCCTGAGCTCAATGGATGGTTGCTCCAAGCCTGAAATGCAAGGAAAAGGGTCAAATGGCATCGAAATAGCATCGGGAATGGACCAAAACTCTTCGTAAATGGGTATGTAAATGAGTCGAGAATTCGACTCATCACTTTGCCTTGTTTTTGCTTGGCTTGTGAGCCAGAATTTTGTATAAAAAATGAGGTATCAATCATAAAATTTTCAATACGAAAAATTGATTCAATTGTTGTGAAAAGTATGAATTTGTGGAGGAGAAATTCAAAGGAAGAACAAGAACATATAAGAGATGAGAAATGTACAGAGAAATATATTGATTTTTGATTGATTTCAAATGCCTTACAAGTGATCCCCTTATATAAAGCTAGAAGTTCATTGATATGTGAAAATACTAACAATTAAGGTAGAAATAAGTGACGCACCATTAAACATCCATTAAGCACTTGGAACACATCATTTTATAGTTGGGAACACCATTAAACATCAATTATATTTTCCATTTAGAATAAATGACGCCGTTAATCAACATGACTGATTTTTCATTACCATAAATTTTGAATCTCGATCGTCCAAATTGTAGTCCTTGAATCTCCGCCGTCCAAGTCCATTAAACCTTTGAAAAGCAGCTCGACATCCGCCCAGCTTTTTTTTTCCTTCACTTCGCCGCCGTTGCACTTTCGCCGCAGCTTGTTTGAAAACTCGAGATGTTAGACATCAATTTGTTCAGAGAGGATAAGGGCGGAAACCCGGAAGCTATCCGGGAGTCTCAGAGGCGTCGCTATGCTGATGTCACGTTGGTCGATGAGGTCATCAAGCTTGACGATGAGTGGAGGAAAGGTTAGTCATTTCTGCTGATTTGGATCTTTGGTTTTTCTGATTGGACTTTATTTTGTTTTAGATTTGTGAGTGTTGCTTTGGTGGCTTTAGCTCAGTACGCCGTGGACCAGATCCGGAGGGAACTGAATCAGAAGGCCAAAGACGTTTCGCTGCTCAAGAGAGTGAGTATTGCATTTTGTGTCTTACTTTGCTTCTCTGCATTTGGTTGCTCAACAAACTTGGGGCTCTAATTGCTTTTTGGTTGTCATTTTGTCTCATGTATCTTATCATCGAAGTTGCCACAAAAATTCCGTATACATCGGTCTGTTGCAATTACTGGTTATGAGAACTGTTTGTATCGTAACATAGATTTCTGGGATGAAGGAGATGGCTATGAGATTGAGACTTGAAAATTTGAAATTTCATCTCTTTGTATTGGTTTTTTTTTCTTTCATTTGAATCCCATAATGTGGTTTACATGGATCATGGAACATCACTATATGATGATTATTCTGTATCTCCTGTTTCCTACAGGAAAAGAAGGATGCTACTGAAATCATCAATGAGGTTGGTGTAATCAAGGAAAGGAAAGCAAAGAAAGAAGCCGAGGTGGAGGAAATCAAGGCACGGTTGGACACTAAATTGAATTTGATTGGGAATCTAGTGCATGATTCAGTGCCCATCCACAATGACGAGGTGCATATCATGTGCTATATATATATATCTGATGTCTTGTTGGTTGTTTCGGATTTTTGTCTCCCCGTATTTAATGTTGCATTTTTATATGTCAAATTTGCAGGCAAACAATAATGTGGTTAGAACATGGGGCAAGAAGCGTGCGGAGGAAGGACTAAAAAACCATGTTGAGCTTGTTGATCTACTCGGCATAGCTGATTTGATAAAAGGTATGACGTTTATGGTGGAAGCAGACATGACACACTTTAACTTTGACCATTTTTATGGCGAGTTGCATCAAGTTTTGTTAACTTGCATTCGAATTTTTTGATGTTCCCAAAATTGTAGGCGCTAATGTAGCTGGTGGTAGAGGCTTTTACTTAAAGGGCGATGGTGTTCGGCTCAATCAAGCCCTTATCAACTTTGGTCTTGATTTTTTGGAGAAGAGGGCCTATATAATGCTGCAAACTCCATTCTTCATGAGGAAGGATATCATGGCCAAGTGTGCTCAGTTAGCTCAATTTGATGAGGAACTTTACAAGGTATCTTTTGCTCGTTGTGTCGTTTGAAAATTGTCAACGTAGTTTGGCTTGTGATTATGTAAATAATAGCATTTGCCACTGATTTTCCCCACGTATCATTGGTGTTTGCTAACCTTTTGTTGTCTTTAAAACTAGGTTATGGTTTAGTTTTGTATAAAAAATCCTGGTGATGCTTTGTTTCTTCCGTCTTATAGGTATCTGAGATTGGCTACACTAGTTTGTGGGACTATATCTTACAAAATTCTGGTTTCTTCTTTATGCCGAACTGCCATAATTGCTTGATGATGTTACCTTTGAAATTGGATATGGGGTCTTTTGGGTTGTAATACTTGGTTGAATTTGGACTGATCAATTTTCTGGTCTTTGATGTTAACCTGTTACAACATTAGGTATACTGGATTTCAATGGTTGCCCTTGCCCCACATTTCTGTTCTATTTGTTGGTTAAGATACACAGTATGACAAGTGGCAGTATTTGACTGAACTGTTTATATACAGGTAACAGGTGAGGGAGATGATAAATACCTTATTGCAACAGCAGAACAGCCCCTATGTGCTTATCATATTGATGACTGGATCCATCCTACACAGTTGCCTATTAGGTGAGAAACACATGACATTCTATAACAAAATGAAAAACGCAAGTTACCGTTTCTAACCATAAGATCCCTTGTAAAGTTAATAACATCTCAAGTACAGATATGCTGGATACTCTTCTTGTTTCCGTAAAGAAGCCGGGTCACACGGTAGGGACACCCTTGGGATTTTCCGTGTTCATCAATTTGAGAAAGTGGAGCAGTTCTGTATGACCAGCCCAAATGATAATGACTCCTGGAATATGCACGAGGAGATGTTAAAGAATTCCGAGGACTTTTACAAACTTGTATGGATCCTGGTCTATTTTCAGTCACTATACTCTTTTACGGAGGAAAACATCAATTTCTACTTTATGCTGGCTGATCATGCATCCCATTTTGCTTGAAATTGACTTGTATTTTGCAGTTGAACATCCCCTATCAAGTTGTGTCTATTGTTTCGGGCGCATTGAATGATGCAGCTGCGAAGAAATATGATTTGGAAGGCTGGTTTCCTGCTTCCAAGACATACAGAGAGCTTGTGTCATGCTCAAACTGTACAGACTACCAGTCGAGAAAGCTGGAAATAAGATATGGGCAGAAAAAGGTTTGTGTTTCATATATCTTTTGTTTTGACCGTTTCACAAGCAAATAAGGTGTTGATAGTACTGGTGGAATGAATACATTCTAGATGGACCATTATATTATGGGTTTGTATACAGGGCAATGACCAAGTGAAGCAGTACGTCCACTTGTTAAACTCTACTCTTACAGCAACTGAGAGAACCATTTGCTGCATCCTTGAGAACAACCAGACAAAAGATGGTGTCAAGATCCCAGAAGCCTTGCAGCCATTTATGGGAGGGAAGAGCTTCTTGCCATTCATTAGAGAAATCGGAAAGAAAATCAAGGCATAACTATCTTTCTGGTTTATTTATTGAATGTCAAAGTGCAAGGACTGGTAACTGTTTGAGAGATCCATAGCTAAACTTTTTGCTGGAAGTCAATTGTTAATCATTACTTATCAACAACTCAAAATTTACCTTTTAACCCTGCTATTTTCTTCCTAGCTTTGTTTCTTGTCCTTTTAGCTTTTCTGGACGTTTTTTTTATAGAAATGATCGATTTGAGTGTGTGGATATTCCAAATGATTTTGGGTTATACAGAATGACTTTTTTTTTTATAAAATCAGATGGTTATTTTTTTTTTAAAAGATAAGTGGACGACACATAGGCTTTAAGGATATGTGGAAGCCCGTGGAAAAAAAATAGTTTTTTTTTCTTTCAAAAATTGGATCCTCAAGAGTCACGGATTCGTATCCGGTGCTGCCCAGCTAAATGCTGCAAGCCCCGAAACGACGTCGTTTCGTGTTTATTAAAAAAATCAGCATTCCAGTCACTTGACCCTCTTCACCCTTCTTTCTTGCAATTAATGGCTCCCTCCATCAAATCTGCACTCCGACGACTTCAACCCACATCTCTTCATCTCTTTAATCAATTCTCCTCCGTCATCTACTCTACCCATCACCCATAAAGCATTAGTCAAAGCTTCATTAGCTGTTTGCTTCACATACATAGAGGGAGAGCTCAAAATCATCTGCCTTAAACAAGCCTCAACGTCTGAAACCAATTTATGCTGATCTTGCACTCAATCAAATTATTGTAAAACAAAACCAGCGCCCTCTCTTAAACTTCGACGGTCTCCGAAATCAGAATCTCGACTTCGCTACTTCTCTTCTAAATTTGCTATTTTAACAAGACGATTGATTAAGCCGCCAATTTAGGGTTTCAACTGAACCACGACGCTATGTTCATCTTCCTATACATTTGAAAATCCACAAGTTCCCTAATCAAAATTTTCATTTTGTGAATAACTTCAAGTAGATTGGCGCTGATAGGAGTTTGGACTCACCAAAATTGCCAAAAGCGTGAGGTGTGGTTGGATTTGGCGATAAGAGGTGGGAGAGTGTGGTCAGAGCCACCGCTTTGGGGGACGACGTTACAACTTTGCGGATAAGGTGGTTTGTGACCGTAAAATCGTCGGCGATGGTCATGTGTGAGAAGTGAGGAATCGTTTGGGCTTTCTTTGTGAACAGACATTACTGTGGCTTGAACGCCGTGATATGCGGCCCGACAGTGGTCGAAATTGAAGGCTGCTTAGCATTTTTGTTCTCCGATTGATATCCGAATGGTGAAAGAAAGAAAAGAAGCCATTGATTGCAAAAGGAAAAGAGAGAGGAGAACTACCTCGCGTGACTTCAAGTCTTAGAATTGAAATGGTGTCGTTTGGAAATTCGCTGCATTTTGCTGTGCAGCATGGGATCCGAATCCAAGAGTCAGGATCCTGTTATCTTAAACATCTGGATCCGATCATCTTAAAAAAGAATTTTCTTCAAACACCCGGCTTTCATATATATTTAAAGTCCACATGTCGTCTACCTATAATTTTTTTAAATAACTGGATTGGGAATCATATTTTATAAAAAAAAGGTCATTCTAGATATCCCGAATGACCCAAACTCAATTTGGAATATCCACGAAATCAATTGGGTCATTTCTAAAAAAAACTCCTTTTCTGGATGGTTGTTTGAAGCTGGCGTGGTTTATGAGGCTGTTGTTTGCCTTTCAGAAACATTAAGCATGATTATCATCTATGTGTCGGTATACTTAGTGTATGCGGAGCTCGGGCCATAACTGGATGAATTATTTAAACTGAAGGTAGCTCGTATTTAAGTTGATTAGCTAGTTTACTTAGGATTATAACATATTGTGACTCAAAAACTCAAGTCTGTGAATCATAGTTATCTACAAATGACTCATTTTACTCATATCCTATGCGATATGGGACATTTTTCAAGTTATACATTGTTGGCAATAATGCTGAATTAACAGGCGGATATTACGAAGTTACTGAACAAAACTGATATGCATTGCTAATTCAATTCAGTTGAAAACAATTGGAAATCAGAGTGGATCGAGTCGCGTTCGACGCTGTCCTTAAAGCAAGATTGCCGCCCTACTGGTGTTAGGACTCGCTGACAGTATGCTTCCCAGGAAGAAACGATCCTCGGCAAACTCTGTGCACCGAAGCTTTGCCGATCGAACAGTTTCTGGCCTTTGGCTAACATCGATTGACTAATGCACATAATGGAAGCCAAATCCGACGTCGTCGAACCGGATGATTTTGATTTTCCTCCATTTTTTTGGTGGAAAATTTTGGAACCAAACATTCCAAATTGATTTTTCATCCCCAAAATTTTACTTTCCCTTTTTTTTACCCAGGCTCAGACATTTGCCAACAGGGTGGTGACCTGTTGGTTAAGGAGTCACATACAATTCCTTACTTTCCGGGTTCAAGCCCTGGGGACACCATTTTTCTTTAAAAAAAAAGGATTCGAACTCACGACCACTTGGATATCGGAGGTTTTACGTCTTAGCCCTTGACCGATTGTTCTACGCTTTGATGGGCAACAAACAAACTCAAGGAGTTCGTTACATTGATTTGTGGAATCTGTCAGTAATGCTAACTAGGCATATAATGCCAAATGAATTTGTTTTGTGACAGTCTATATATGAGAGCAAAAGGAATGAAATAAGATAAGAAACAGTTAGCAAACTTTCCCTTTGGTTTTCTGCAACCAAACATGGGGTTAATTTACATGAAAATCCCTTTAAAGTTTAATTCGTATGACATCAACTCTTTCCGCTACTCCTTTGATGCACATAAAATAATAAATTATTTAGAAAAATATTTACTTTTGAATTCGCCCTTTTCCCTTATGGTTCAGTTAGGTTCATTAAATTTTGAGGGTTGGAAAAATTGAAGGAAACGGAGTATTGTAGTGCTGGTTCGGTTAAAAAACCGAATCGAACCGACATTTACCGAATCGAACCGATTTTTCGGTTTTGCCAAAATTAGAATCGAAAACCGAACCGATTTTTTGGTAAACCGACTGTCGGTAAACCGATTTAATCGGTTCGGTTTCGGTTTTGTCGGTTTTGGTTCGGTTTTGTCGGTAAACCGGACTTCCGTTGCCTTTTTGGAGGTCTAAACCTTCGAATCTGATCTTGGTGTCAACAATAAAGTTGTAGCCATTTGAATTAACTTTCCAACAAGCTAAATTTCAACTCATTTGGACACCGTATGGGCTCTAGGCATGCAAAATACGTCGCAAAGGTTCATGGAAAACGAAATTCGGTTTGGTTTGAGGTTGGTTCGGTTTCGGTCGGTTCGGTTTTGGTTCGCGGTACAAAAACTCAGCCCTAGAGTATTGTGTTTGATTTGCTATTAAGATCTAACATAATTATTAACAAACTTAATATTCATATAAATATTGTCATTTAGTTGGATGATTTTTAAGGCTTAGCCATATGGTGTGTCTAATTGTGTCCCACATGAAGTGTCCAATGGCGTGTTATTTATTCTTCCATCTTTATATTGCTAGTCTTTTATTGTCCTCATGTAGTAATATGATACACGCATAAAAGATGACATGGACTTCCCACAAGAGGAGGTGAACACAAGAGCAGTAGGGTACCTAAATGGCCTAAGATTTCTGGAATCTGTCAAAAATGCTAACTAGGCATATAATGCCAAATGAATTTTTTAAGTGGCCGTCTATATGAGAGCAAAAGGAATGAAATAAGATAAGAAATAGTTAGCAGAAATCTCTCCTCATAAACCTCTTCTTATATCTCACCTCCTTCAGTATTGTTAACATTTGGTGCTTCTTCATTGAGTTGAGCCCTGCCCTCCCTTCACCATACCGGACATAATCACAACCAGATCTTAGGCTAAGACATTTTCCATCTTAATTGATTTGGTCCAGCGGCATGACGATAACTTCGTCAAAAAATAATCGACTAATTAATAGAGTCAATAAAGTAATCCATCAAGGGCATGCAAATTTCCATGGTTAAAATAGAGAAGATTTCAGTATTACTTCCCCAAACTCTTCCTCCCATGGCCAGTGATCCATACCCATCTACCCACAATCACCACCCCCACTCTTTTTCGGCAAATTTTGATCAATCAGCTATATTTAGTCGCTGATTTCACCAACTTAATCTTTGAATTTTATCTTGATTTAAACATGAAAGTTGTAGAACATTCAATTAGCTTTCCGACGATATAAAGATCGTCTTCAACGGGTATCGAACGAGGTCTTTGTGAGCTCCAGAAGATTGATCGCTCATTAGTAACTTCAAACATACGGTCTATTTCGACTTGGTTTTGAGTTGCCTTAACATTATATTTTAGTTTAGGTGTAAACATAGAAATTGTAGCCATTGTCCTTAGCTTTATGTTTTAGGTGAACGATTTCCCAAATGGTGCTGTGGTTGCTTGTTATACCGTTGCAAAGTTGCTACGGTTATATGTGGTTGATCACGCACACTTGTAGGCGACCTTAGTTTGAGCATGTTTTCAGCTGCTTTAACGTCCAATTTAGATCTTAATATCAACTGAAGAGTCATAACCTATTAAATTATCTTTCTAATGACATATGAGTCGAACTGATAGGGTAACTGAAGATCAAGTGGCTGCACTTAGAACTAGAAGTCTATGTCTTGATTTTGGAGTAGATTGTGCTGTAAGCGCTTGAAAAAGCCTTACTTTAGGGGTTAAGTCTTGAAAAGGAATAACTCCATACTTATGAACACAAAGTAAGATCATTTGACGTCCATGATGGTTGTCTCACAAGTAGAGACCCTAGACTGAATATCTTTCGTCCTTACTTACCTGTCATTTACTTTCAGTACTTTACTTTTCTGTCATTTACATTTCAGCACTTTACTTTTCAGCACTTTACTTTTATGCACTTAATTTTACGCACTTTACTTTCAGTATTTACTTTACACAATTTACTTTCCGCACTTTACTTTCACTACAGACGTTTTCAACATCAATCCAACATAACTTTGGCACGTATTGCGCTTGAAATACATCGTGCGACAAACCAAAAGTATGTTGTTTGGTTGATATTGAACTCAACTGTTCCCGCAATTTACTTTTCAGTACTTACTTTCAGCACTTTACATTTCAGTCATTTACTTTTCAGTTATTTACTTTCTGTCATTTACTTTTCTGTCTAAAAAACAACCAAAAAACCCAACCTGTCTTTACTTTATTTTTATTTTCTTTTCAAGAACAACTACTCCACACTGACTCTCTTGGGTTCGACCCCTACTTACCGCTTGCTAATTCATTAGTGAGCCACTAAAGTAGTGGAACTATAAATGTAAATTTTGCAGCGCACAACGACGCGCTGTCAAATTTTGGCGTCGTTGCCGGGGAGTTGTGTTTCGGAGTTGTTGTTCTTTTTGTTTTTGTTTGTTTTTGTTTTCGTTTTGCAGCCCAACATGTCGTTGTACTACGGAAGCGAGCCTTGGAATGATGATGAGTTTTTCCCACCATCCTTCCAACTTGAAGTCCGCGAGAAGATCATCAACCTTGAGCAATCCCGGGACGAAACATTGGACGAGTACTAATGGTATTTCGATTCCCTTGTGACGAGCTGCCCGCACCATGGATTCACGAACTTCGATCTTCTTCAAAGGTTTCTCGGTGGAATGATGCCACATGAGTGGAATAGGCTCAATGATGCTGCAGCGGGAGGGTCGATAATGAACTTGACCATGAATGATCTTTGGAACTTGATAGATGATTTGGCCGAGAGGTCAAGGCCAAGACAAGATCAGGCCAAGCCACTCGAGGACGATATAATGGAGCTGGCAGCTAGCAACCAGCAGTTGGCCGCAGACATACAGCAATTGAGTGCCACGATTCACCAAAACCAGGCCGAAGCTGAGGAATCATGGACCATAATTATACGAATCATAAACACAGTTAAACCCATTAAATTAGACCTTTTGTCTATTTAACTTTTGCTTGTTAGTTCCGATATATTTCTACAGGGTATTTTGGACTCTAGAGAGAAAACATGCTAAGGAGAGGATTTTACGCTGAAAAGATATTACGAGTCAGTCCAAGGTCACGATCAGACGCTGAATGAAGAAATCTCAAGATCCTGACATGGAATCACTCAAAACAAATCCAACCGAGGAACAACCAAAATCAGACCGGAGCGAAATTGGACTGATAGTTTTGTGAAAACATCACAAAACTCACACAAAAACTCATCCTTATCCATGAAGACCGGCAGCTTTGTGCAAGAGGTGGCCAAAGACACCTCCCCTCCTCCTCCATGACCGGCTACCCGGCGGCTTTACCTCCTCCTCCTCCTACCACAACTTTGTGACAAGTGTCACCCTCCTCCACCACATCTCCTCCTCCTCCCCTCCTATAAATAGAAGCTCCTCCCTTTGTATTTCATCATCCACATCCATCCCAAAATCAACAAACACTTATCTCTCTAGAAATTGTGGTACTTTTGTAAGCTTTGGTTTGAAATAATACTCCTGTTGGTTCTTGAGTATTATAACAGTTTTAGAGAATACTCCTGTTGGTTCTTGAGTATTCAAGTAAGATTTGGGAATACTCCTGTTGGTTCTTGAGTATTCCCCTTTACTTACTGTCTTTCAAAAACCCCCGAGTATTTAGCTATGATATCCTCTTCCATGGATAATCGTAGCTAAACTCTTCATTCGGTTGAAGGGGTGTACTTGTATTATAAAATGTTTTAGACTATTTTAGTGTTTTTTCTCTGTATTCAAAACTTGTTCTATGTGCCATATATTAGGTCAGAACTTACAAGGTTGAGTGGATGCTTGAAATGGCAAAGCTCTTCCGTGGAAGTTCGTGAACATACTCGGGTAAGTGGATGCTTGAAATGGCAAAGCTTATCTGAGGAGTTCGATCTCTCTCAAACACCATTTGGATACATCGGAAAAGATTGTCCAATGGATGCACATAGGCTAGTATACCTTGAAATGGGGTGCTAGTCTAAGTAGAACAAGGGCTCTAAGTTTTTTGCAAAAGATTAGACAGTGTTGCAAGTCGAGTGCTTGAAATGGCCTTGATTCACGTTCGAACACTTTTGCAAAAGACTAGACAGTGTGGCAAATCG
This sequence comes from Rhodiola kirilowii, assembly GCA_033675215.1. Classification (NCBI taxonomy): domain Eukaryota; kingdom Viridiplantae; phylum Streptophyta; class Magnoliopsida; order Saxifragales; family Crassulaceae; genus Rhodiola; species Rhodiola kirilowii. Next base: position 25,926,337 of record CM066200.1, read on the forward strand.
AGCGCTTGAAATGGCCTTGATGCACGTTTGAATACTTAGAAGGATTACTAAAATGATAAAACAGGCTATGATGCAAGGCCCCCGAAACCGAATGCTTTCCTTAATTTACAAAACCCCCTTGTATTTACTTTCCTAGTATAACTGCCTTAATCAACTGCACTCACCATCCAGAGGACTCGCAAATCACGCATCACCCACTGTAAGTCTTTCTTTTTATTTTTCAGTATTTATTTTGCTGTAATTTACTTTCCGCACTAAAAACCAAAACAACCAAAAAAAAGGTCACTTAGTTATAACCGCTAAAACCCCAATCAACCTTAAAACACGCTCCCTCGTTGTACAATCCCTCAAAGAACGACTATCCCCCTAATTCCCTTGGGTTCGACCCCTACTTACCACTTGCTACCCAGTAGTAAGGTCACGAGTAGCGGAATATAAATTTATTTGTGCACATTGCCTCGCGACAAGGCAGTGCTGTCAAATTGGCGCCGTTGCTGGAGAATTAGCCGTCGGATTAGTTGTTCTTTTCTTTCCCTCCCCTTCTCATCTCCTCATGACGCTACCCACTACGTATGCATGGACAACAAGACATCTACCCCTGTTCGGAGGTACAGATGGAAAAGACCCAGTACTACACTGCCGAAACTTTCACCACGTTTGCTGCCACATAAAACCTGCAAATGAAATGTTAGAGGACTTTAAGCTTAAATGCTTCAAATTCTCTTTAACTAATTTTGCAACGATCTGGTATTACACATCAACCGCTAGTAGTGCAGTACATTTTGTGGACCTTTGCGTTCCATTCCTGAAGGAATTCTCCCCCCCCATCCTTACGATAACAAACTCGAGAAAAGATCATGGGCCTTCAACAATCCCGTGATGAGACCTTGGACGAATACTACACGAACTATGACACCATCGTCTCACGCTGCCCGCACCATGGATTCACGAAGAAAGTTCTTCTTCGAAAATTTCTTCGTGGGATGAAGGCCGATGAGCTGACAAGGATTAACGAAGCAATGAGAAGATCAGCCAGGAACTTAACCATGGCAGACATGTGGAACCTCATAAATGACCTGGCCGCAACCACAAAGCGAATACCCCAAACTGACAGAGGAATGCAGATAGAAGAAGCTGGTCCAGAGACAGACGAAGAAGAAACTCCCGAGCCATCAGAGGAGACTTCCGAGCCATCAGAGGAGACTTCCGAGCCATCAGAAGACTGGGATATAGAAAGTATCGAGAGCAATGAGGAAAAACCCTCATGGGAACTGAATGCCGTGTCAGCAATGGAAGAAGTCCAGAATACCACCAGCATGCTGCCCGAGCCATACCCAACTATCATCACCCAAGCATCCGAGACCATCTACGACCAGATCCTCACAAACAGACAAGACAAGACAGAACCAAGCCTTAAGATGCAAACTTCCCGACTTTTCCCCTTGATCAATAGGGAAACTACAGAAAACTATGTGATCCATGAAGAGGATGAAAAAAGGATGGGAAAAGGGCTTGAGCAGAACGACTCCTCAATGGAGCATGTTTTCGCCATAACTGGACAAGGCAACCCTAAACACCAGAAACCCAGTTCAAGAGACTAGTAGTGAAAGGTCCCCCGCCTTCTCAAAAGCAATGGAAAGAAAAAACACCAAAACCATGGGGTTCTAACCCAAGCAAGAAATCAGGAAGAGTCAAGGCCAGATTCAACACAGGAACAGTGGCGAAATACGACCTGAGCCACCCGTGGGTTCCAAACCAGTGATCCAGGAATGAGATACTATCGAGCCAACGACGTTAAACAAGTGCACTGGTCGGGAGGTAACCCGACACTTATCTTACTTTCTGTCTTTTATTTTCTGTCATTTAGTTTTTTCCAATAAGTCGCTCTCACCCACTTGGTGCATAGAAGAAATGACTATTCAGGAATCGGACTTGGGTGCAACCAGCCAGGCCTACGCCAAGAGTTCAAGGCCCCAGCCGAACTCCCTCGATTATCCAGCCTCATGCCATGTCATTCGACACAATAAAGGGAGTTCTGTTCTTCCCTTTTCCTTGATGTCATTTCCTTCTCATATAATATCTGCTTGCATGGCTTTTGAACTAAGTTGTGCTGAAAGGCACGCCTTCGTTCAAAAGTGTGGGGTGAGAACCACCTGTGTACATAAACATGTTTTCTTTTTTTTAATATTATCTTTTTGAAAATATGAACTCAAGAATGTGAAAAAGATAGATCATAATTCATGCATTAACCTTGTGAAAATTCAACTGTTTAAAAACTTAGAATGTAACTTCTCATTTGTCCCTTTGTGCTGAGATAAACTAGGGATGTGGAGTTGACATAAATTGCCCTAGAGAGGCTTGGCAAGCACTCGAAGGATCGAATCAAACTATATGGTTTTCGAAGTCAGTGGAGGCTGCACTTCGGGTTTCAGTGAAGATTGAAGTCATCTCCGCCATGCAGTGTTTATGCAAAAAAGAAAAAAAGGCGAGGACGGGAATCAGACCGTCCTATCTCTAGTCAAAGTAGCCGAGAAAATAGATGAGCGACCCTCATCTTGACCCGCGCGAAAGGACAAGGATGAGAGGAGCGGGGAGGTATTTCCATAGGCTTGCGGGCGATGATTGGACCTCCCAAAAAGGCTTGAGAAAATGGACTAGCAAGTCACAAAGAAGCAAAAAGCTCAAAGAAGCAAATAAAGAGGCCAACGGCCCAAAATTGTGAAGGTTTTAACCGAACAAAAGTGAAGTACTCAAAGAGGCAAATCAAAGGCCAAAGGCCGATTCACTACAAAAAGCTGTCCCTCGCCAAAAGAAAATCAAAGACCAAACCATTGAAACCCGAACCGAATCACGTGCTAGAGAAAGCTACAAGGAAACCATATAGTGCGAGACGGTCCCGAGAATGCAGTCCAGGAGCCTAAAAAGGGCTATCTCCCGAAACATCCAGAATAATTTGCATCTCAGCACGAAGGTACAAGTATCAAGTTTATTTTATTTATTTACACAGTTCAATTTGGTAATAAGTAAGTAATGCATGAATTAGGATAAATCGAGTCCCACAGTCCAACTTTCATATTTTAAAAGCTTACTTAGTGCCGCCCTTTAATAGCATTGTTCGGGACGAACAACTAAAAGTGTGGGGTGATCTGATGGACCATAATTATACGAATCATAAACACAGTTAAACCCACTAAATTAGACCTTTTGTCTATTTAACTTTTGCTTGTTAGTTCCGATATATTTATACAGGGTATTTTGGACTCTAGAGAGAAAACATGCTAAGGAGAGGATTTTACGCTGAAAAGATATTACGAGTCAGTCCAAGGTCACGATCAGACGCTGAATGAAGAAATCTCAAGATCCTGACAAGGAATCACTCAAAACAAATCCAACCGAGGAACAACCAAAATCAGACCGGAGTGAAATTGGACTGATAGTTTTGTGAAAACATCACAAAACTCACACAAAAACTCATCCTTATCAATGAAGACCGGCGGCTTTGTGCAAGAGGTGGCCAAAGCCACCTCCCCTCCTCCTCCATGACCGGCTACCCGGCGGCTTTACCTCCTCCTCCTCCTACCACAACTTTGTGACAAGTGTCACCCTCCTCCACCACATCTCCTCCTCCTCCCATCCTATAAATAGAAGCTCCTCCCTTTGTATTTCATCATCCACATCCATCCCAAAATCAACAAACACTTATCTCTCTAGAAATTGTGGTACTTTGTAAGCTTTGGTTTGAAATAATACTCCTGTTGGTTCTTAAGTATTATAACAGTTTTAGAGAATACTCCTGTTGGTTCTTGAGTATTCAAGTAGGATTTGGGAATACTCCTGTTGGTTCTTGAGTATTCCCCTTTACTTACTGTCTTTCAAAAACCCCCGAGTATTTAGCTATGATATCCTCTTCCATGGATAATCATAGCTAAACTCTTCATTCGGTTGAAGGGGTGTACTTGTATTATAAAATGTTTTAGACTATTTTAGTGTTTTTTCTCTGTATTCAAAACTTGTTCTATGTGCCATATATTAGGTCAGAACTTCCAAGGTTGAGTGGATGCTTGAAATGGCAAAGCTCTTCCGTGGAAGTTCGTGAACATACTCGGGTAAGTGGATGCTTGAAATGGCAAAGCTTATCTGAGGAGTTCGATCTCTCTCAAACACCATTTGGATACATCGGAAAACATTGTCCAATGGATGCACATAGGCTAGTATACCTTGAAATGGGGTGCTAGTCTAAGTAGAACAAGGGCTCTACGTTTTTTGCAAAAGATTAGACGGTGTTGCCAGTCGAGTGGTTGAAATGGCCTTGATTCACTTTCGAACACTTTTGCAAAAGACTAGACAGTGTGGCAAATCGAGCGCTTGAAATGGCCTTGATGCACGTTTGAATACTTAGAAGGATTACTAAAATGATAAAACAGGCTATGATGCAAGGCCCCCGAAACCGAATGCTTTCCTTAATTTACAAAACCCCCTTGTATTTACTTTCCTAGTATAACTGCCTTAATCAACTGCACTCACCATCCAGAGGACTCGCAAATCACGCATCACCCACTGTAAGTCTTTCTTTTTATTTTTCAGTATTTATTTTGCTGTAATTTACTTTCCGCACTAAAAACCAAAACAACCAAAAAAAAGGTCACTTAGTTATAACCGCTAAAACCCCAATCAACCTTAAAACACGCTCCCTCGCTGTACAATCCCTCAAAGAACGACTATCCCCCTAATTCCCTTGGGTTCGACCCCTACTTACCACTTGCTACCCAGTAGTAAGGTCACGAGTAGCGGAATATAAATTTATTTGTGCACATTGCCTCGCGACAAGGCAGTGCTGTCACCAAGACATGGGCCAAGGGAATGGAAACCCGGAAGGAGAAACAAGAGAGCACGGTTCATTGGACCAGCAGCTATGGTCAAGGAGCCCTCACCTTTTCGGATGCATGTAAAAGAGAACCTGCCGGATATATGGAGAACCAAACCGAGTACATCACTCCACAAGTTCTTTGGGCAGAGTAAAAGGGCAGCCGAGAGGAAATTTGACCTCACTCACCCATGGGATCCCAACTTATGATCCATGAGTAAGGTTCCGTTGAGCCAACGACGTTAAACAAAGGCACTTGCCGGGAGGTAACCCGGCATGTCTATCATTTTCTTCATTTTATTTCCTACTTTTCATTTTACTTACTTTTTGTGTTTTGAACTAAGTCGTGCTGTGAGGCACGGCTTTGTTCAAAAGTGTGGGGGTATTTGAGTAGTAGTCTTGTACATAGTAGACAACATGTTTTGAAAATATACACTTTCATGATGTGAAAATAGATAGACCCGAAACATGCATTTCCTTGTGAAAACTTAATTGTGTAAAAACATGTGTATTTAACTTTCTACTTGTCCTTGTGTGCTGAGATAATGTAGGATGTGGAGTTGAAAGAAATGCCATAGAGAGGCTTGACAAGCACTTAAGGGACCGGATCCTTACTTTATGGTTATGTGAAGATTGTGGAGGCTTGATGGACCATAATTGTATGAATCATAAACACAGCCTGAACACCACACTGAACAGACGGTTGCTTCAGGGCTGATATTCCGATGTGGAATGGCCAGCCGTTGCTTCTCCCCCAATCTCACGAACTCTCGTGTTTAGCTTTCTCTCTCGGGATTCGCGCCCATAAGGACGCCCTAGCATTGTATATATATATGCTTGGACGGAACCCTAAACCGATCAGAGTATGTCGTCAAATAATTCGGAGATGTTGCGAAATATTTGCTGAATATTCGATCTATCTTTAAAGATGACTTCCACCCCAAGCCATCCGATATTTCCTCAGCCAATCTGCGTATAATGTGCATATATTTGATCGCACAGTTCTTTGATGAAGATCTGTCGTTCGGCTCCCATCAAATTGCTTTGTCGACATCTTCGGGATTTCAATCACTTAAGATATCTGCTTCATAAGATATCTCCTTCGACAAGTTAGACAGGAGGTTTCCAATTTTGGCAAGGAAATATTAGAGTGACCTCTCGAAGGATCTGTGTCGTTGCTGACTGACTCCAACTGGAAAGATTCTCAATCTTTAGTATCTTCAGAATAAACCGTATCTTGATCATGCGTCCTCTGTACGCTGTACTTCTGTTCCAATATCTGATTGAACTCTAGCTTGAACTGTCTAAAGATGTTTTGTCAAAGACATGCCAATCATGGGAACATCAATCTCCCCCTTGGCATTTTGGCAAAACCGAATCTATCTTTAGACCGAAACTACTCCCCCTTTTTGCCACAAACTGGCAAGGGGTCCAACCGAGTTCATCCAGCCAATCTGGTTGGTATCTGAAATCTGGTCAACTCCCCCTCGAACATGGCCTGGGACATGGGCACATACCGTGAGACTGTCGGACCAAGATGTCTTAGCAGCTGTTCGAACCCCTGAATGATCTCTACTTCCTTCAGTAGAATATAGTCAGAGCTGCTGTTAAGGATGACTGCCTTGGGACTGACGACTTATTAGGTAGCCTCTTAGAGATGATCTTCTTCTACGCTTTCTTCCACTTAGTTACCGCATCTGTACCGACTAATCACATTTCATGCTCAGATCCTTTAGTTGATACACTGGGTGGAGCAGCTCCTGGAGCACTCCTCTTCCTTTGCTTGGATGTACTTGCTCCCCCTGCATCTGTACTTGTGCTATTCCTCTGGGTGGATACTTCTGTCGAGTATGATTGGATGGTCACTTTCTTCTTTGGTTTCTCCTTATCAGTACTCTTTTTAGTTCAGCTTTTGACACTGAGTTCCGATTTCCCTTAAAAACTCCATTATCTGGTCTCCAGTCACCGGAACATTCCTTCAACAGCTGTCTTCTCAGTAGCCCTGTCGGTGTCTAACTTTTCTGGAATCTTGACAAGCTCATCTCCTTCATGTCCATTAAGCTCGTCATCTTTCTGAAACTTCTGATCCTCAACCATATTGAAGTATACTCAATATCTGTCTCTCTTTGACATCAAGTCAGGGATAGCTGGGGGATCCACCATCGTATGGGCATCCTCCGTAACGTCATCATGCACCCTTTCGGTCCCTTAAATTTTCTCTGGATAAGAGCTATATGACTTTTGAGGTAAACCTGTCTCACCACCCTACTCCATAGTTGAGACTGCATCATCTGGCACATTTTCCGCCAAAACTACAACCTGGGCTACTGGAGACTGGTCAGCTTTTGTCTCAACACGATTTGAAATCTTCTAGTTTAGCAACTCATCACTAATATCATCAATATCCTTGAGCGGCGCATCCAGGTCTTCATTCTTGTAGGGTGTATGGGTCTCTTCCATCACATTACCCAATTGCTTCGCTTGCAGTCCTCCACTTGCATTCTCATTCTCCTTCTTATCAGGATCACACTCTTCACCCTGCGGACTTACCCTTCTTCTGCAGAAACGGTCACAGGAACTGTAGCAGGTTTCAATACATTCGGCTTATATTTACCTCTTTGTCACCTTTAGCTCACTCAAGCTTGACCAATCGTTCGTACCTCCTTCTTGGCAGTATGAGAACAAGCCTTGGGTGAGATGAGGAGATTGCCTCATTTAGGGTCAAGAAATCGTCTGATTTTCCATTGCAGTCTGCACACTCTCCTCATTTCGGGTAGATACTCCCTTCCTTTCCTTCTGTTCCAGCTTCCTGTTGATAGGTGGTTAGCCCAACTGTTTGAGCTGGTGTTCTGCCTGTTACTGACCCCTGTCTGGAACACTTAGTTCTTGATAACACACAGACCCAGGGAGGATCTGAGTGTTTCAAACTGAGCGACATCAAGTGGTTTGGTGAATATGTCCCCCAATTGCTTGTCTGTTGTAACAGGCGTAAGAGTAACCACCTTCTGTTCAACCAACTCTTGGATGAAGTGATGTCTGATGTCTATGTGTTTCGTCCTGGAGTGTTGTACTGGGTTCTTTGAGATACTGATTGCGCTCATGTTGTCACAGTACAGGGTCATTTCTTCTTGTTTAAGTCCGTATTCAGACAGCATCTGCTTCATCCATAGAAGTTGAGTGCAGCTGCTTCCTGCTGCTATGTATTCTGCTTCAGCCGTAGACAGTGAGATGCTATTTTTCTTTTTACTGAACCACGAGACCAAGTTATTTCCTAAGAAGAAGCATCCTCCACATGTGCTCTTTCGATCTTCAGCGTTTCCTGCCCAGTCTGCGTCGCCGTAGCCAACCAGATGTGGGTTGGTGTCCTTGGTATACCAGATTCCAAAATCAACAGTCCCGCATACATACTTTATGATTCTCTTAACTTGTAGGAGATGACTTTCCTTGGGGTCTGCCTGGTATCTTGCCCAAACGCCAACGACATATGCTATATCTGGTCTACTAGCTGTCAAGTACAGGAGGCTTCCAATCATACTCCTGTACAGCGTCTGATCGACCTTTGTTCCAGCCTCGTCTTTGGTTATCTTATGTGAGTAGCGGCCGGAGTTCGTTTGTGACTTGCTTTCTCAAGGTCAAATTTCTTTATCACATTCTTGGCATACTTGCTTTGAGAGATGAAAATGTCGTCTTCCTTCTGAGTCACCTGGAGTCCTAGAAAGTAGTTCATTTCCCCAACCATGCTCATCTTGAACTCCTTCTGCATCTGTTCAACAAACTGATCCACCAGTTTCTAGGTATTGGACCCAAACACAATATCGTCAACATAGATTTGTGCGATAATAAAATCTGACCTTGTGTGTTTAACGAACAGGGTCTTGTCCACTCCCCCTCGCACATATCCATGATCGACGAGGAACACTGTGAGACGCTCATACCAGGCTCTGGGTGCTTGTTTGAGACCGTATAAGGCTTTCTTCAGGTGGTACACCGATGCTGGGTGATGCGGATCTTCAAACCCTTTAGGTTGAGCAACGAAAACCTCCTCATTCAGAAATCCGTTTAGGAAGGCACTTTTGACATCCATCTGGAACAGTCGAAACTGTAAGTGACATGCCAGAGCAAGTAGTAGGCAAATGGCTTCAAGACGTGCGACCGGAGCAAAGGTTTCCTCAAAGTCTATCCCTTCTATTTGAGTATATCCTTGTGCCACAAGGCGAGCTTTGTTTCTTGTGATGTTCCCCGATGCGTCGGACTTGTTTTTGAAGATCCATTTTGTACCAATAACGTTGACCCCATCAGGTCTTGGAACTAAATCTCATACATCGTTTCGAGCAAATTCTTCCAGTTCCTCCTGCATAGCGAGGACCCAATACTCATCAAGTAACGCTTCCTTTATGTTTTTCGGCTCGATTGATGAGAGGAAACACGAGCAGGCAGACAATTCTCTGGAGTTGCTCAGAATTCTGCGAGTTTGAACTCCATCACTAGGTGAACCAATAACTTCAGAGATTGGGTGATCCCTTGCAATTCGTCGTGAGGGTTGTAGCGTAATGACATTTTCTTGGAGGTTGACAGTAACAGCGTCGTCAGAGGGATGATCTTTAGGGGAGTTGTCGGAGGTGCCTACAGACGGGTCATGCTCTGTCTGCTGGGATGATGGTTGTGTTACAGGTGCTGTGCTAGTACTGTCTTCAGCATCGTCCGGGACCGCCTGTACGAACACTTCATCCTTTACTTTGACATTTATAGATTCCATGACTGATCCTGTGCGTTTGTTGAACACCCGATATGCTCGACTGTTTGAAGAGTACCCAAGAAAGAGCCCTTCATCACTCTTTGGATCCAGCTTCTGTCGGTACTCCCGGTCATTCAGAATGTAGCACTCACTTCCAAAGATATGGAAATATTTGACAGTGGGTTTCTTTCCTTTCCAGAGTTCATAGCATGTCTTCTCCGTTACAGTGCGTATTGTAACTCGATTTATGATGTGACATGCTGTATTCATTGCTTCAGACCAGAACTTCAGAGGAATTTTTTTGGCATGGATCATTACCCGGGCCATTTCTTGAATGGTACGATTCACCCGTTCCACCACTCCATTCTGCTGAGGGGTGATTGCTGATGCGAACTGATGAGTAATTCCGTGTTTCGTGCAGTAGGTGCTCATCGTAACATTCTTGAATTCTGTACCATTATCACTCCTGATGAACACCAGTTTTTCTCCTTTGTCTTCCCTTTCTCGTTGGATAAGAGTAGCAAGCTCTATGAATTATTGAGCAGCTTCGGTCTTGTCACGAAGGATCCTTGTCCAGGTGAATCTGGTGAAGTCGTCAACACATACTAGAACATACTTCTTTCCTCCATAGCTCTCAGTTTGCATCGGTCCCATCAAGTCCATATGGATCAGTTCCAGAGGTCGGTTGGTGTTGATTTGAGAGATCTTGGGATGTGATGCTTTCGTCTGTTTCTCGATTTGACATTCTCCACACATCACATCCTAACTTCCTTTGACATTTGGCATTCCTCTGATGAGTCCAGATGTGCAGAGTTTCTTCAATGTCTTGAGGTTTAGATGTCCAAACCGTTTGTGCCAAAGGGACATCTCATCTGTTTAACTTGACAAGCAGGCTGTTCCAGCACCTATTCCAGTGTCTGTTCCATCAGAGCCGATGAGATAACAATTGTTGGCTGCTCTGCTTCCTTTCATCAATGTTCCTCCATTTTTGTCGAGAACTTGGCATGAGTTGTGAGTGAATTTGACATGATATCCTCCATCGCAAAGTTGACTTATACTGATCAGGTTCACTTTCAGTCCTTCAACCAGGAGAGTGTCTTTGAGGACAGGTAGATCCGGAACCTTCAATGTCCCACAGCCGATTACATGTCCCTTTCCTCCGTCTCCGAAGGTGACGAACTGCTTCTTAATCACCGGTCAAATCTGAGTGAGAAATCTGGAGTCTCCTGTCATGTGAGCAGAGCATCCGCTGTCGAAGTACCAGCGATCTTTCTCTATGTGACTTGAAGAGCTGAACGCAACCATGCAAATATCTTTACTTCTGCAAGTTTTTGTGTCTATCTTCCAGTCATGAACCATGCTCGATGGTAGCTGTCCTTGTTGTGCAGTCATTTTGAACAGTTCAAGGATCCCACTCAGTGTGTCGAGTGTTCGCTCTGATACCATTTGAAAATATGTCCCCTGTTCAAGCTTGTGTCCAGGGTACTGTTGCGACAGACCTTGAACTCTTGGCACAACAGTTCAACCGACAGTTCAAGGTATAGTTGAGACACCCCTTGGACACCTCTCGCAAAGATCCAGCAGTTAGTGAAGATAACTGAAACACACACAGTTAACAGGAACCAAACTCTACCGGAGAGTGTTCCAGCAGATTATTTAAACAGTATATCAAGCAGTACCGGGAACCAAAGTAAAACAAAATGGGAGCACGCACGGTATGTTACCCAGCTCGGCCTCGCCTACTCTGGGTGGTTTCCCACACCCTATAATGGGGCACAAATCGTATTACGAGAATTAGAGCTACAAGTGGTCTTACTCTTACACAACCCCGTGTTTGTAATTGCCTAGCCTCTAACTCTCCGTCTCTCGGATTTGTGATCTCGGTTCGTCGCTACTCCCCTCGATCCCCTGTGGGTAGGATGAGACTTCTCTCTCGGCCTAGTCTTGAACTTCTCGGAAGTCCAGTCGCTTTCTCTCAAAGACGTAGCTTGATAGCTGTGTGTGTGTGTGTACTTCGTTGATCCTCCAGCACAGCCTGAACACCACACTGAACAGACGGTTGCTTCAGGGCTGATATTCCGATGTGGAATGGCCAGCCGTCGCTTCTCCCCCAATCTCACGAACTCTCGTGTTTAGCTTTCTCTCTCGGGAGTCGCGCCCATAAGGCCGCCCTAGCATTGTATATATATGCTTGGACGGAACCCTAAACCAATCAGAGTATGTCGTCAAATAATTCAGAGATGTTGCGAAATATTTGCTGAATATTCGATCTATCTTTAAAGATGACTTCCACCCCAAGCCATCCGATATTCCCTCAGCCAATCTGCGTATAATGTGCGTATATTTGATCGCACAGTTCTTTGATGAAGATCTGTCGTTTGGCTCCCATCAAATAGCTTTGTCGACATCTTCGGGATTTCAATCAATTAAGATATCTGCTTCATAAGATATCTCCTTCGACAAGTTAGACAGGAGGTTTCCAATTTTGGTAAGGAAATATTAGAGTGACCTCTCGAAGGATCTGTGTCGTTGCTGACTGACTCCAACTGGAAAAATTCTCAATCTTTAGTATCTTCAGAATAAACCGTATCTTGATCATGCGTCTTCTGTACGCTGTACTTCTGTTCCAATATCTGATTGAACTCTAGCGTGAGCTGTCTAAAGATGTTTTGTCAAAGACATGCCAATCATGGGAACATCACCTACTCTTAATGCCTCTATGTGTTCAAAACTTGTTCTATGTGCCACATATTAGGTTAGAACTTCCAAGGTTGAGTGGATGCTTGGAATGGCAAAACTCTTCCGTGGGGTTCGTAAACATACTCGGATAAGTGGATGCTTGGAATGGCAAAGCTTATCTGAGAAGTTTGACCTCTTTAAAACACCATTTGGTTGATCGAGAATGATTGATCAAATGGATGCACATAAGGCTAATATACCTTGGAATGGGGTGTTAGTCTAAATAGAACAAGTGCTCTATGTCTTGGAATGGACTAGACAGTGTGGCAAATCAAGTGCTTGGAATGGCCTTGATACACTTTTGAATACTTAGTATGATCATTAGAGGTCAATGATAAACAGATTATGATACAAGGCCCCTAAAACCAAATACTTTCCTTAACTTAAAACATCACCTGCACTTTACATTCAGTCTAAATATCTACTGCTTACTTTTCGCAAGACTTGCCCTTCAAGCAACCCACTCTCTGTAAGTCTTCTTTTTCAAGCAATTACTTTCAGTACTTTACTTTCAGTACTTTACTTTCAGTACTTTACTTTCTGCACTAACATCACGACCAACCCACTTACTTTTCTGTACTAAAACTAAAACCAACAACCAACCCCTCACTTTTCATCGCTAAAACCTCAATCCACCTAAAATCACGCTCCCTCTCAGTACATTCCTCAAAGAACATCTATCCCCCTAATTCCCTTGGGTTCGACCCCTACTTACCACTTGCTACCCAGTAGTGAAGTCGCGAGTAGCGGACTTATAAATATATTCTTGACTTTTGCACACGACGACTGTGCATCCGTCAAAATTGGCGCCGTTGCCGGGGAATTAGTCGTCGGATTAGTTGTTCTTTTCTTTCCCTTCTCATGTCTTCATCACACTATGTATGCATGGACTACGCGACATCTTCCTCAGTTCGGAGGAACGGTCGGAGAAGACCCCGTAATACATTGCCAAAATTTCCACCATATTTGCCGCCACATAAAACCGGAAAACGAAATGTTAGAGGAATTTAAGTTAAAATGCTTCAAATTTTCTTTAACTGACTTCGCGACAATTTGGTATTACACATCAACCGCTATGCATGCTGAATATTATGTGGACCTTCGCACTCAATTCCTGAAGGAAATCTCCCCCATCCTTACGACATAACACCCGAGAGAAGATCATGTGCCTTCAACAATCCCGGGATGAGACTTTGGACGAATACTACACATACTATGACACCATCGTCTCACGCTGCCCGCACCATGGATTCACGGAAGTGTTTCTTCTTCAAAAATTTCTTTGTGGGATGAGGGCTGATGAGCAGACAAGGATTAACGAAGCAGTGGGAGAATCAGCCAGGAACTTATCCATGGCAGATATGTGGAACCTCATAGATGACATGGCCAAAGCCACAAAACGAAGGCCAATGCCCAGAGCTAATAGTGGAATACAGATAGTAGAGGCTGTCCCAGAGACGAATGAAGAAGAAACTCCCAAGCCATTAGAAGAATTAGATACAGAAAGCACCGGAAGCAACGAGGAAGAAGTCCATAATACCACTGGCGAGCTGCCCGAGTCATACCCAACTATCATTACCAAAGCAGCCGAGACCATCCGAGACTGGATCCTCACAGACAGACAGGACGGGACAGGAGCAAGCCTTAAGATGCAAGCTTCCCAACGTTTTCCCTTGATCAATAAACAAATTGCAGAAAACTATGTGATCAATGAAGAGGCTAAAAGGAGGATGGAAGAAAGGCCTAATCAGAACGACTCCTTGATGGAGCAATTTTTCGCCACAACTAGACAAGGTAGCCCTGAACAGAAGAGAACCCAATTCAAGAGACTAGTAGTGAAAGGTCCCTCGCCTTCTCAGAGACGATGGAAGGAGAAACCACCAGAACCATGGGAACTGGACCCAAGCACATCATCCCCCAAAACCCAGGAAAAGGCAAGGCAAGAATCAAGGTTGGCACAATAGAGAAATACGACCTGAGCCACCCATGGGATTCGACCTTATGATCCATGATTGAGGTAGCGTCGAGCCAACGACGTTAAAAAAAGGCACTGGTCGGGAGGTAACCCGATACCTATCTTACTTTCAGTCATTTATTTTCTGTCATTTAGTTTTTACCTTAACAGTCGCTCTCACCCACTTTTTGTATAGAAGGAATGACCCCTTGTAGGAATCGATTTTTGGAGCAAGATTAGATCAGCCAGGCAGCTTCCGAGAAATTACCGGGCCCGCGCTGAGAGTTCAAGGCCCTAGCCAAACTCCCTCGATTATCCAGCTCAAGCAATGACGTTCCACGACACGACACAATAAAAGGGAGTTCAGTTCTTCTCTTTTCCTTAATGTCATTTCCTTCTCTTGTATATATTTGCATGACTTTTGAACTAAGTCGTGCTGAAAGGCACGCCTTCGTTCAAAAGTGTGGGGTGAGAACCGCCTGTGTACATAGTTAACATGCTTTTTCTTTTTCCTTTTCCCTTAATATTATCTTTTTGAAAATATGAACTTGAGAATGTGAAAAAGATAGATCTAAATTCATGCATTTACCTTGTGAAAATTCAACTGTTTAAAAACTTAGAATGTAACTTCTCATTTGTCCCTTTGTGCTGAGATATACAGGGGATGTGGAGTTGATATAAACTGCCCTAGAGAGGCTTGGCAAGCAATCAAAGGATCGAATCTAACTATATGGTTTTCGAAGTCAGTGGAGGCTACACTTCGGGTTTCAGTAAAGATTGAAGTAATCTCCGCCGTGCAGCGTTTATGCAAGAGGCATGACGGGAATCAAACCGTCCTATCTCTAGTCCTAGTAGCCGGGAAAATAGATGAGCGACCCTCATCTTGACCCGCGCGAAACGGCTAGGATGAGAAAGAGCGGGGAGGTATTTCCATATGCTTGCGGGCGACGATTAGACCTCCCAAAAAGGCTGAGAAAATGGACTAGCAAGTCACAAAGAAGTAAAAGCTCAAAGAAGCTAATCAAAGGCCAAAGGCCAAAATTGTGAAGGTTTTAACCGAACAAAAGTGAAGAAACTCCAACTCAATATCAAAGGCCAAAGGCCGATTCACTACAGAAGCTGTCCCTCGCCAAAAAGAAATCAAAGTGCTCAACTCAGTGAAACCCGAACCGAATCACGTGCTAGAGAAAGCTACAAGGAAACCATATAGTGCGAGTCGATCCCGAGAATGCAGTCCAGGAGCCTGAAAAGGGCTATCTCCCGAAACATCCAAATTAAATTGCATCTCGGCGCGAAGGTACAAGTATCAAGTTTCTTCTAAGTATTTACACGGTTTAGTTTGGTAATAAGTAAGTGACAGACGTCGTTTGTACCTGCAAATTTGAATTTATATTTTCCTCACTCTGAACTGTGGGTTAGTACAGTGGCAAGCAAGGGTCGAACCCAAGGAAGCTAGATAGTTACTACTTTGTTCTGTAAGAGGGAAAAAGAAAGATTGGGTGAAAGCAACAGTTTAAGAAATAACATTAGAGCACGAAATTGAGTAAGAGTGTATCAGGTAGAGAAGATATTCAGGCTAGGGTTTTATTCAATTGTGACTAGGTTTATCCTTGATTTCTAAGTATTTATTCTTGTCTTCTTAAGGTTACTCCTGGTCAGGTTATAACCGTTTAATTCTAGCAAACCTAATACTCCTGGTCAGGTTATATTAGGTTTAGTGCTCTACTTATTCTAACGGGTCAGTATCAAATAAACATTAAATAGATAGTGAGTATTACTAGGTTAATTTGTACCCTTTCGGATCTCCCCTTAACCTAATAATTCAAACTGATAATTTGCACAAGAACTAAATAAAATGCAAGAATAATAATGAATAACGGAGTCTCAAAACATTGTCACAATTATTCAACCCTAACCCGAATAATCGGTTTAGTTACACATGCTCATGGAAACAATGAAGAAAGTAAATAAGAACAAGAGTACTTCACTAATGAACCGAGGAAACAAAGACTGAGTCACGGCTGAGCTATGGTGAGTCACGGCCGAGTGATGGTGGTGCACGGTGGAACAAGGCGGCGGAGCAAGGAGGGAACGTCTAGGGCTTGGACGTGAGTAGAGGAGACTCACTCGTGAGTTTGTGGGATGAGTATTAGGTCTTGTATGCTCCTCTTTATATAGAGTTTGAGAAACCCTAAAGTTCCCAAAATAAGCCAAAGATAATCATGGAAATATTTCCATAATATTCTTTGTTTTATCTTCAAGCTATCTCTTTGCTTGGGAATTAAGCCACCTTAAACCTTCTTGAATATTTCGAAACCCTAGATGTAAGTTTGCCCTAAATATGACATTGGGCTGGACGAATTTGGGCTTTGAACTCGGTCAACTCGGATGCAACTCGGTCAACTCGGCTGGAAGTCGGATGCTAGGGCTGATCGGACTGGGTACTTTGGGGCCGATTTGACTCACCTTCGGACACTCTTCTGGCCAGGCTCTTGGTCCAAAGCACTAGTTGGACATGTATACTTGATGCTAGGACCTTGAAATAGGGCATTTTAATGGACATTGAAGCTCGGGCGGTCCTTGAAGTTGGTGTCTCACCCAGCCGGAAATAGTCCCTGAAATTTGGCTAAGTCCTGAAATCTGCGCTGATCGGACTAGCAACTTTGGCAATGATTTACTCCGGCCTCGGACAAGCTTTTGGCCGGGGTCTTGGCCATGGGCACCAGGTGGACATCCGGACTTGGTGATAGGACCTTGAGATCACCCCATTGTGAGGGCGGATAAGGCCGGGGCGGCTCTCAAAGTCGGGGTCTCGGTCATGGTACGCTGGTCTCAAAATCTGCCGGTGAGTCCGATTTGCGCCCTTTTGCTCTCGAATGAAGTTCCTTTACTCCGCATGACCCCAAAATCATCTTGTGATGCATTTATGGCCTAAAGTGCCATCTTTAAGCGCAATTCCTCCTAGAGCTTCAAAATCACCTGAAACACGAAACAACACTAAGAAGTAACTGTTCGTATAATAAAGTGCTGGAATTGGTGGGATTTAATGACTCGATGAGTCGTATAAATACGGCTCATCAAACCACCCCACACTTAAACTTGTTCATCCCGAACAAGAACTAGGTCATGAGAGGAACGAATAATGTAAACACCACAATGCTTCGGTCATCCTAGACGTGCTACATGGACATGACTTGGCTACTCTAGATCTCGCCTTTTATGCATGCTTGTTACTAATAGACCTGTGTGAAAACACGGGTTAAAGATACGTGTTACCTTTGGGTCGAGATGCAAATCAATTCGGATGTATCTGGAGATAGCCCTTTTTAGACCCATGAACCTCATTCTCGGACTCGAACTCGCTGCTATATGGTTATGCCTTGCCGCTTTTTCTTGCACGTGATTGATTCGAGCTTCAAAGTATTTGAGTGCTTTTCGGCCAGCTATAGTGTCAATGGCTTTGATATTTTCAATGGTGCTCTACACTTGATTTCGGTGCAAACTTTCACAATGGTGATGGATTTGTTGCTTTGTGGTGCGGATTGTGACTTGCTCGAACCTACTTGCTCTCACTCATCATCGTCCTTTTGACTCGGGTCAAGCCAAGGGTCACTTGTCTATTTTCCCAGCTACTTGGACTGAGTTTGGACGGTGTGAAGTATTCCCGTCCCGACCAACCGCAAGGGTACCGCAGTGGCGGAGCAGACTCGTACTATATTGCCTCGAAGTGCTAGCCTCCACAAGCTCCACAGAACCATATATCCTGAGTTCGGTCTTTGAATGATCTGTCAAGTCTCTCTAGGGCGTTTCTATCAACTCCACATCCCTGTTTATCTCAACTAAGAAAGGCACGCAAAAATTTTAAAATCACATGTTAGTCGCCCAAGTTAATTTTTACCAAAGACATGCATGTAATCGGCTCTATCTATTTCACCTAATCATTATCCAATACTGCAAGTCTAGGAAGTAGTGAAGTATCATGTACAAAAATTTTAAAAATGACGGGAAACGTGCTGACTCTGTGCAGGGTTCAGTAAATAAACGTGCTGACTCACTGACTGACTCTCCCACCCCACACTTTTGAAATAAGCCGTGTCCTCACGGCACGACTCAAATCTAGACTCACAATGCATGCATAAATAAAACAAAGGGAAATAAGAAGAGAGTAAGGACAGGCACTTCCCTCGTGCGGTGCGTGACGATCAGAAACAACTGATTATTCTCCTACGAGTCCTCGAAGAGCACCATTGGAGCTTGTATCGCAATGTGAGTTCGTCACACAATGAAAGGGCTGTGTCAATGACATTAAGACGAATAAAGGATTCCCAGGAGGTTGGAGGAGTCACAACGGTCTCACTTAAAACCCAACCTCCTTAGACTCGTAAGTCTTTGTGACAGAATCTTTAAACGCTCATGTTTCTTGACACAATTTATTCAAGGTGTGAACTACTCGCGTTGGACACAGTCTTATGCAATATCTTGGATACGTCCGCCTCTGCCCCTGCATGAAAATCATCTTCTTTCCCAAGTACAATGTGACAATAAGACTCAAGACATAATGATGAACAGAAAAGTAAAGAGTGCAGGGCTGCCTCCCTGCGAGCGCCTTTGTTTTACGTCGTTGGCTCGACATTACCTCTTTAGGGATCACAAGTTAGGATCCCATGGGCGTGTGAGGTCATACTTTGCCTCAGCAACTCCTTCAATTTGCCCGAAATCCTCATGTGACAACGTGCTCGGGTCTGCTCTCCATTGATCAGGCGGGTTCGCCTTCACATATCCCCGAGATGGTGAGGATTTCTTGGCCATAGCTGCTGGCCCAGTGGTGTGTATGGCCTGATCTGGTGGGTCCGGAACTAGGGCATCATAATCTGATGTGTGCACAATATCTGGCGGTTTTCTTGTGCATGGTCGGTCAGCATCCTCATAGACATAGAAATCTACCTCCTTGCCACCGAATGCTAATGACAGTAAGCCCATGCCCATGTCAATCTTGGTCTTGGTGGTATGAAGGAATGGTTGCCCCAAAATTAGCCCTGGCGGCTTATCGTCGCTAGCATCGCCCATCTGCAAGACATAGAAATCTGCAGGAATAATAAGATCTCCAATTCAGAGGGTTAGATCCTCTAGCAAACCAGTACGTCGAACACAAGATTTGTCCCCTAATTCAATCGACAACCTAGGTAGTTTCAATGGACCAAGTCCCAACGAACGATATAAAGAGTAAGGCATGACATTAATAGCAGCACCCATATCAATTAAACAGTGATGTATCTAGGTCTCACCGATACCACAGGTGACCGTGAAGGCCCCTGGGTCCTTACTCTTTCCTGGCGGTGTCTCATGGTTCGTAGAGAGTGAGCACTCTATCGTTGTACCGTTCTGCTTAGGCCTCGTCTCCATCCTACCTTCCAGCTCATCCTTGATGGTGATATGTCCTTCGGAAGCAACTACCTGCATAGCCCATGAAGAACTGTGAGTGTCGGACTCCTCGGCATTGAGGACCGGGCCTGGCCGAGAGGTCTCGGGCGCGTCCTGTCTGCTGGTTCCGAGAGCATCCAGGTTTGTCCGGGCTGTGCCGAGTGTGTCCGGGCTGAGCACCTTGGCCGGTTCTCTTTCTCGCACCATCGGGCTGAAGGCTTCTGCTGGCCTGGTAGGCTGTGGGCTAGGCTCTTTCGTGCTGTATCTTGCCATAGTGTCGAGCATCTCGTCCTCCCAACATGCGGACTTCTTTGGTGTCATGTCCACCACTCCTACCATGCTGACATTCCCCTTTGGATTCTGAATGGTTTGCGAGGGAAGTCGTCCAGCGTTGTCCTCGAGCCTCGAGACTATCATAGCAATCTGGGACATCTGCTTCTTCAAGTCGGCTATTGCTCCGTTGGTCGTGGCCATATGCTGGTTCATGGTTGCATTCAACTGCTGGTTGCTAGCTGCCAGCTCTTTCATCATGTCCTCCAGTGACTTATTGGAGCTGTGATTGCTCGGGCCCGGCTGATTAGTGATCGGTCCTTGGTGTTGGTACTGACTAGGCCCGTTTTGCTGGTACTAACGATAAGGAGGCTGGTGGGGCTGCTGATTCTGCTGAGGCGCATTCTGTCGCACCGGCTCTCTCTGTGCCTGATGTTGCTGATTATTGCTCTTCCAGGGCTGTCTGTTGACTCCTTGATTGGTCATGGCTGCGCCATATTGCCAGACTGCCCCTGGTCTGTTGCCATAACTCTGATAATCGCCCATTGCATTGACATTAGCCTGGTCGTCTTCTACTAAGGTAGGGCACTCGTCTGTCTTGTGGTCTGTAGCTGCACAGAACTCGCACGGCTTGGTCTGGACTGGTTGCCTTTGGATGACATGCTGCATCAGCTCCTTAAGCTCCTTGATCTCTGCGGCCATGGTACTGGATGGGGGCTCGACCCTTGAGACGTTCCTGGTCCGGGTGTATTCTTCTTCTTTGGTGGACTCATCTTGGAACCGCTCGCTCTCGGCCACTGCCATTATCTTTCATCGGACTCCGGCTGGGGATAAGTCCATAAGATTGCCTCCAGCTGAGGCGTCTAAGAGCTTCCTGTCGAGCTTGCGAAGACCGTCTAGCATGTACTCCACGAGCAACTTCTCTGGTAGGCCTAGGTTGCAGCAGCTCTTTTCCAAGGCGATGAATTTTTCCACAGACTCGTACATGGTCTCGTTTGGTCCCTGCCTAAGCTCCTGTAACTGGTGCCTGACTTGCATGGCTCGTCCTGCTGGGTAGTACTTGGTGAGAAACTGTTTCTGCATCTCCTCCCATGTATAGATGCTGTCTGAGGGCAGAGATAAACACCAGTCTGTAGCGGAGTCAGTGAGTGAGAAATAGAATGCCTTGAGTTTGAAGTCATCCACTGAAGCTCCGTAGGGTTTGAGATTATGGCAACTGCCATGATAGCGTTTCAAGTGCCCTGTAGCTGATTCTCCCCTTGCTCCCGAGAATTTGGGAAGGTGATGGACGATTGAGGTGCTGATAGCTATTTCTTCGAGTTCTGGTCCTTCATAGATGGGCCATGACTGGTCTTTGAAGTCGGGGACCGAGAGCTCTCCCATGGATGGCTCCTCATCGTGATAATAAGCTTCTTCCTCGTACACCGGCTGTCTGAGTCGTCTGATGGGCGGTTGGGGCTGGACCTGGTGTTGAACTTGTTGCTGCGGTCGGGCCTGGACTTGTTGTCGAGCTGGGGCATGTTGTCGGACTTGTTGCGGACCCTGGATTGGATTTCGGGCCGGAGCTTGCTGTTGTACCTGTTGCTGGACGTGTTGCTGCTGTCGAACTGGTCCTTGGTTCTGTCGAGCTGCTTGTCGTTGTGCACGCCTTTGATCACGGACTAGCTGTTCTGGATCGTCGTAGATCACTTGTTGTACTCCTTCGTTGTTGTTGATTATTGGTGGGTTTTGGTCGAACTGTTCTTCCTCGTACTGTTCGTTATTTGCAATTCCATCACCTGCGTGAGCCATGGCGCAAGAATAGCAAAGCACCGAATAGCAAGATACCGAAATAGCAAGAACAGACTAGCAACAAAGGGTCCCCAGGAGATTGGAGGAGTCACATCGGTCTCACTTAAAACCCAATCTCCTTAGACTCGTAAGTCTTGGTGACAGAACCCTCTAAAAGCTAGAAATTGAAATCGAGATAATCGGAAATCGGAAAACAAGGCAGTTGAAAATAACGAACTAGGAGAATTCACCGAATAGCAAGAAATACGAAATAAACAAAAAAAAGAAATAAACAAAAAATTGGAAATTTCTAAAAACACTAAAAATTCAAAATAAAATGATTTCTGATCTACTCGTCGTTCCGCTCAGAATAAGGTATTATGGGCTGAAATCGGACACCGGTAGCTCGAATCCGCAGGCTTTTGGCAAAACTGCAAAAACAGTGAAAAAGCACTAAACCGAAAAAAAAAACAAAACAAAAAACAGAACAAAAATTTCACCGTGCGTAGCTCCCCGGCAACGGCGCCAAAATTTGGCAGGCGTCGTTTGTACCTGTAAATTTGAATTTATATTTTCCTCACTCTAAACTGTGGGTTAGTACAGTGGCAAGCAAGGGTCGAACCCAAGGAAGCTAGATAGTTACTACTTTGTTCTGTAAGAGGGAAAAAGAAATATTGGGTGAAAGCAATAGTTTAAGAAATAACAGTAGAGCACGAAATTGAGTAAGAGTGTATCAGGCAGAGAAGATATTCAGGCTAGGGTTTTATTCAATTGTGACTAGGTTTATCCTTGATTTCTAAGTATTTATTCTTGTCTTCTTAAGGTTACTCCTGGTCAGGTTATAACCGTTTAATTCTAGCAAACCTAATACTCCTGGTCAGGTTATATTAGGTTTAGTGCTCTACTTATTCTAACGGGTCAGTATCAAATAAGCAGTAAATAGTTAGTGAGTATTACTAGGTTAAGTTGTACCCTTTCGGATCTCCCCTTAACCTAATAATTCAAACTGATAATTTGCACAAGAACTAAATAAAATGCAAGAATAATAATGAATAACGGAGTCTCAAAACATTGTCACAACTATTCAGCCCTAACCCGAATAATCGGTTTAGTTACACATGCTCATGGAAACAATGACGAAAGTAAATAAGAACAAGAGTACTTCACTAATGAACCGAGGAAACAAAGACTGAGTCACGGCTGAGCTATGGTGAGTCACGGCCGAGTGATGGTGGTGCACGGTGGAACAAGGCGGCGGAGCAAGGAGGGAACGTCTAGGGCTTGGACGTGAGTAGAGGAGACTCACTCGTGAGTTTGTGGGATGAGTATTAGGTCTTGTATGCTCCTCTTTATATAGAGTTTGAGAAACCCTAAAGTTCCCAAAATAAGCCAAAGATAATCATGGAAATATTTCCATAATATTCTTTGCTTTATCTTCAAGCTATCTCTTTGCTTGGGAATTAAGCCACCTTAAACCTTCTTGAATATTCCGAAACCCTAGATGTAAGTTTGCCCTAAATATGACATTGGGCTGGATGAATTTGGGCTTTGAACTCGGTCAACTCGGCTGCGACTCGGATGCAACTCGGTCAACTCGGCTGGAACTCGGATGCTAGGGCTGATCGGACTGGGTACTTTGGGGCCGATTTGACTCGCCTTCGGACACTCTTCTGGCCGGGCTCTTGGTCTGGGGCACTAGCTGGACATGTATACTTGATGCTAGGACCTTGAAATAGGACATTTTAATGGACATTGAAGCTCGGGAGGTCCTTGAAGTTGGTGTCTCAGCCAGCCGGAAATAGTCCCTGAAATTTGGCTGTCCTGAAATCTGCGCTGATCGGACTAGCGACTTTGGCAATGATTTACTCCAGCCTCGGACAAGCTTTTGGCCGGGGTCTTGGCCATGGGCACCAGGTGGACATCCGGACTTGGTGATAGGACCTTCAGATCACCCCATTGTGAGGGCGGATAAGGCCGGGACGGCTCTCAAAGTCGGGGTCTCGGTCATGGTGCGCTGGTCTCAAAATCTGCCGGTGAGTCCGATTTGTGCCCTTTTGCTCTCGAATGAAGTTCCTTTACTCCGCATGACTCCAAAATCATCTTGTGATGCATTTATGGCCTAAAGTGCCATCTTTAAGCGCAATTCCTCCTAGAGCTTCCAAATCACCTGAAACACGAAACAACACTAAGAAGTAACTGTTCGTATAATAATGTGCTGGAATTGGTGGGATTTAATGACTCGATGAGTCGTATAAATACGGCTCATCAGTAAGTAATGCATGAATTAGGATAAATTTAGTCCCACAGTCTCACTTTCATATTTAAAAGTTTACTTAGATTGTGTTCCTCCCTTAAATAGCATTGTTCGGGACGAACAACTAAAAGTGTGGGGTGATCTGATGGACCATAATTGTATAAATCATAAACACAGTTAAACCCACCAAATTAGACTCTTTGTCTATTTAACTTTTGCTTGTTAGTTCCGATATTTATCTACAGGGTATTTTGAAGTCTAGAGAGAATACAGGCTAAGGAGGAGTTTTTAAGCTGAAAATGAATTACGAGTCATTCCAAGTCACGACCAGACTCCGACTATACAAATCTCATGAACCTGACATGGAATCACTCAAAACAAGTCCAACCGAAGAGCAACCAGAGTCAGTCCGGAGCTGAAAGGACCCGATGGCTTTTGGAAAAAGTCACAAAATCACACAAACTCTCTTCTCTCCTCCACCTAGTCGGCGGCTCTTCCTCCTTGGTGACTCACCACCGGCGGCTTTGGGGAGAAAAGCCACATGGGCCGGCGGCTTTGAGAGCTTCTCCTCCCATTTTGTGCCATGTGTTGTGATCTAGATCCTTCCCTTGGCTATAAATAAAGCTCATCCCTTCCCTTCGTAAATCATCCCAAAATCCTCATTTCAAAACATCATCCATCACAAAGCTCTAGCTTCTCTCTAGATTTTGGGCACTACTCTTGTAAACACTTGTTTTAAATCTATAATACTCCTGTTGGTTCTTGAGTATTCTAGTTGTTCTTGAGTTTACTCCTGTTGGTTCTTGAGTATTCTCCTTTTACTTTATTGTCTTTCGAAAACCTACTTAGCTATGATATCCACCTCTATGGATATTCGTAGCTAAACCCTTCATTCGTTTGAAGGGGTGTACTTGTGTCATAAAATGTTTTAGGCCCTACTCTTAATGCCTCTATGTGTTCAAAACTTGTTCTATGTGCCACATATTAGGTTAGAACTTCCAAGGTTGAGTGGATGCTTGGAATGGCAAAACTCTTCCGTGGGGTTCGTAAACATACTCGGATAAGTGGATGCTTGGAATGGCAAAGCTTATCTGAGAAGTTTGACCTCTTTAAAACACCATTTGGTTGATCGGGAATGATTGATCAAATGGATGCACATAAGGCTAATATACCTTGGAATGGGGTGTTAGTCTAAATAGAACAAGTGCTCTATGTCTTGGAATGGACTAGACAGTGTCGCAAATCAAGTGCTTGGAATGGCCTTGATACACTTTTGAATACTTAGTATGATCATTAAAGGTCAATGATAAACAGATTATGATACAAGGCCCTAAAACCAAATACTTTCCTTAACTTAAAACATCACCTGCACTTTACATTCAGTCTAAATATCAACTGCTTACTTTTCGCAAGACTTGCCCTTCAAGCAACCCACTCTCTGTAAGTCTTCTTTTTCAAGCAATTACTTTCAGTACTTTACTTTCTGCACTAAAATCACGACCAACCCACTTACTTTTCTGTACTAAAACTAAAACCAACAACCAACCCCTCACTTTTCATCGCTAAAACCTCAATCCACCTAAAATCACGCTCCCTTTCAGTACATTCCTCAAAGAACAACTATCCCCCTAATTCCCTTGGATTCGACCCCTACTTACCACTTGCTACCCAGTAGTGAAGTCGAGAGTAGCGGACTTATAAATATATTCTTGACTTTTGCACATGACGACTGTGCATCCGTCAAGGCTGCACTTCGGGCTTCTTGGTGAAGAGTGGACTCCGCCATGCAACGTTTATGCAAGAGGCGGGACGGGAATCAAACCGTCCATTCTCTAGTCCAAAGTAGCCGGGAAAATAGATTAGCGACCCTCATCTTGACCCGCGTGAAAAAGGCAAGGATGAGAAAGAGCAGGGAGGTATTTCCATATGCTTGACGGATGCACAGTCGTCGTGTGCAAAAGTCAAGAATAAATTTATAAGTCCGCTACTCGCGACTTCACTACTGGGTAGCAAGTGGTAAGTAGGGGTCGAACCCAAGGGAATTAGGGGGATAGTTGTTCTTTCGAAAAGGGGGGATTAAATAAAGCAGTTGGGGGGTTGTTTTTGGTTTTTGGTACTGAAAGGTAAAGTAACAGTCAATATTACAATTAAAGGAAAGATTCGGTTTTAGGGGCCTTGTATCATAGTCTGTTTATCATTGACCTCTAATGATCATACTAAGTGTTCAAAGATGAATCAAGGCTATTTCTAGCACAAGACTTGCAACATCGTTTAGAACACTTGTTCTATTTAGACTAATTCCTCCTTTCGAAGTATCTTAGCCTTATGTGCATCCATTTGATCTTCAGTTACGATCAACCAAATGGTTTTTA
Organism: Rhodiola kirilowii; assembly: GCA_033675215.1. NCBI lineage: Eukaryota > Viridiplantae > Streptophyta > Magnoliopsida > Saxifragales > Crassulaceae > Rhodiola > Rhodiola kirilowii. Next base: position 25,952,716 of record CM066200.1, read on the forward strand.
AAAGACGTCGAACCCCTCAGATAAGCTTTGCCCGTTAAAGCATCCACTTACCCGAGTATGTTCATGAACCCCACGGAAGAGCTTTGCCCGTTAAAGCATCCACTCAACCTTGGAAGTTCTAACCTAATATGTGGCACATAGAACAAGTTTTGAACACAGAGAGGCACTAACCAAAGGGTCTAAAACATTTTATGACACAAGTACACCCCTTCAACCGAATGAAGGGTTTAGCTACGAATATTCATGGAACAGGACATCATAGCTAAGTGCGTGATAAAACCGCTCGTCGTCAAAGCGATTTGTACAAATAAATTTATAATAGTCCGCTACTCGCAACTATACTACTGGGTAGTACTTGGTAAGTAGGGGTCGAACCCAGAGGAATTAGGGGGATAGGTTATTCTTTAAGGGATTTGTTCAGTGAAGGAGCGTGTTTTAGGTTGGTTGAGGTTTTAGTACTAACAACTACGTGACTTTTTAGTTGGTTTTGGTTTGAGTGCTGAAAAGTAAATTACAGAAAAGTAAATACTGAAATTAAAAGCGAAGACTTACAGTGGGTGATGCATGAATTGCAAGTCCTCCGGATTGTGAGCGGTTGATGGTTGCAGTTGATTGAACAATAAAAGTAAAGACAAAGGGGATTCTGTGATTGCAAGAGAAGTATTCGGTCTTAGGGGGCCTTGTATTATATCCTGTTCATTCTTTTAGTAACCCTTCTAAGTATTCAAACGTGTATCGAGGCCCTTTCGTAGCGCTCAATTTGCCACACTGTTTGTAAACCCTTGTTCTACTTCAGACTAATTCCTCCTTTCGAAGTATCTTAGCCTTTTGTGCATCCATTTGGTCCCTTTGGTCCAGTTTCCAAATGGTTTTAAAGATAGATCGAACTCCTCAGATAAGCTTTGCCTTTTCGTAGCATCCACTTACCCGAGTATGTTCACGACTTCCCACAGAAGAGTTTTGCCCTTTCGTAGCTTCCACTCAACCTTGGAAAGTCTGACCTTATAAATGGCACATAGAACAAGTTTTGAATACAGAGAAAAGAAACTAAACGAAGTAAAACATTTTATAAAACAAGAACTCCCCTTCAACCGAATGAAGAGTTTAGTTACGAATATCCATAGAGTTGGACATCATAACTAAATACTTGGGGATTTGGAAAAGAATACTCAAGAACCGACAAGAGTAAAGAGAGAAGAGAAAGAGATTACTCAAGAACAAACAGGAGTAACTCTTGAACTGTAACTGAAAGCTTGAGTACTCAAGAACAAACAGGAGTACTCAAGATCGAACTAAAGTATTTGAGAACAAACTGAACTTTTATTTATATCAAAACCAAACTTTACAAAGTAACACACTTAGAGAGAGAAGTGGAGTGTGGTGTGTTGTGAATGCTTATGGCTTGGTGCTTTTATAGCCATGGAGGAGAGGAATGGATGGCCAAGATAAGGGCATGTGGTTTAGCATCCAAGGGTGGAGAGGAGGGGAAGAGGAGAGGAAGACAAGTGTCACAAGGGGAGAGGAGAAGGCAAAGCCGCCGGCGGCTTTTGGTGTGGATGGAGGAGGATGTGACGTGTGGTGGTGTGGGAGAGGAGGAGGGGTGGATGTGAGGAGAAAGCCGCCGGTCCATGTGGCATGAGGAGAGTGGTTGTGAGTTTTGGGCAGTTTGCACAAAACTATCGGTGTATTCCAGCTCCGGATTGTCTTCGGTTTGATTTGTTTTGAATGATTCCATGTCAGGATCTTTAGATTTCTTCATTCAACGTCTGATCTTGACCTTGGATTGTCTCCTGATATCTTTTCTGTGCTAAAAGCTCTTTCTTAGCGTGTATTCTCTCTAAGCTCTGAAATACCCTGTAGAAATGTATCGGGACTAAAACATCGAAGTTAGATAGACAAACAGTCTAATTTGGTGGGTTTAAATGTGTTTATGATTCATACAATTGTGGTCCATCAGATAACCCCACACTTTTAGTTGTTCGTCCCGAACAATGCTTTATAAGGGCGTTACTAAGTAAGTTGGTTAAAATATGAAAATAAGATTGTGGTACTCGATTTTTCCTAATTCATGCATTATTACTTGTTACTAAATTAATCTGCGTAAATAAGTAGAAGAAACTTGATACTTGTACCTTCGTGCTGAGATGCAAATTATTTCGGATGTTTCGGGAGATAGCCCTTTTCAGGCTCCTGGACTACACCTTCGGGACCGTCTCACACTATATGGTTTTCTTGTAGCTTTCTCTAGCACGTGATTCGATTCGGGATTCAGTGAGTTGAGCCTTTTCTTGATTTTTTTCTTTTTTCTTTCTTCTTCTTTGGCGATGGACTGCTTTTTGTAGTGATTTGCCTTTAGCTTTTGATTTGACGTTGTTGAGTGCTTCACTTTTGCTCGGTTAAAACCTTCACATTTTTGGGCCTTAGGCCTCTTTTTATTTTCTTCTTTGAGTTTTTTGCTTCTTTGTGACTTGCTAGTCCATCTTGTTTTTTGCCTTCTTGGGAGGTCCAATCATCGCCTGCAAGCATATGGAAATACCTCCCCGCTCCTCTCATCTTTGTTGTTTCGCGCGGGTCAAGATGAGGGTCGCTCATCTATTTTCTCAGCTACTTTGACTAGAGAGAGGACGGTTTGATTCCCGTCCTTGCCTTTTACATAGATGCTTCAAGGCAGAGTTGACTTCAATTATTCACCGAAACCTAAAGTGCAGCCTCCACTGACTTCGAAAACCATATAGTTTGATCTGATCCTTCAAGTGCTTGCCAAGCCTCTCTAGGGCAATTTCTATCAACTCCACATCCCTAGGTTATCTCGGCACAAAGGACAAATGAGAAGTTACATTCTAAGTTTTTAAACAGTTGAATTTTCACAAGGTTGATGCATGAATTATGATCTATCTTTTTCACATTCTCAAGTTCATATTTTCAAAAAGATATTATTAAAAAAGAAAAGAAAAACATGCAGATGGTTCTCACCCCACACTTTTGAACGAAGGCGTGCAAATATATACAAGAGAAGGAAATGACATTAAGGAAAAAGAAGAACAGAACTCCCTTTTACTGTGTCGTGCAAACGACATGGCATGAGGCTAGATAATCGAGGGAGTCTGGCTGGGGCCTCGAACTCTCAGCCAGGCCCGGTAAATTCACGGAAGCTGCCTGGCTGATCCGGTCTTGCTCCAAACTTAATTCCTACATGAAAGATATTCCTTCTATACAAAAAGTGGGTGAGAGCGCTTATTGGAAATTTAAATGACAGAAAATAAAGTGCAGAAAAGTAAGATAGTGTCGGGTTACCTCCCGACCAGTGCACTTTTTTAACGTCGTTGGCTCGACAGTACCTCGTTCTTGATCATTGGTTGGGGTCCCATGGGTGGCTCAAGTCGAATTTTTATGGGGCTATGCTGGCTTTGCCGTGGTAATGTTTGACTCGTTGCCCGTTTACCGTGAATTTACTTTTATTGTCCATGCTTTCCAACTCAAGCATTCCATGGTTGTATACTTTAGTCACAGTTTAAGGGCCGGTCCATTTTGATTTTAGTTTGCCAGGCATTAACTTCAACCGTGAGGAAAAGAGTAGTACTTGTTGTCCTTCCTTAAATGAGCGGCGGAGGATGAATTTGTCATGATATAATTTTGTCCGTGCCTTGTAGTCTGTTTGCTCTTCATAGGCTTCAAGCCGCAATTCTTCAAGTTCGCATAGCTTAAGCTTCCTATCCAGTCCGACAGCTTTTAAATCTGGATTGCACTTCTTGAGCGCCCAATAGGCTTTATGTTCTAATTCTACCGGAAGGTGGCATGCCTTTCCATAAACAAGCCGAAAGGGGGAGGTTCCAATTGGTGTTTTGTACGCTGTCCGATAAGCCCAATGAGCTTCGTCCAGTCTCTGACTCCAATCTTTCCTACCTGGTTTCACCATCTTTTCTAGAATACTTTTGATTTCGCGGTTGGAGATCTCCGCTTGACCATTGGTTTGGGGATGATATGCCGTAGATGTTCGGTGGTGGACATGGTATCGTTTTAAGGTAGCAGCCATCATGCGGTTGCAGAAATGAGTTCCTTGGTCACTTATTATGGCTTTGGGTACCCCGTACCTACAAAATATATTAGTGCGCAAAAATTCTATGACAGTCTTTGCATCATCGCACCTTGTAGCCTTAGCTTCTACCCATTTTGACACATAATCCACAGCAACTAAGATGTATGTGTAACCGCATGAAACTGGAAATGGTCCCATAAAATCAAGACCCCAAACGTCGAAGACATCGTTGACTAATATGGGTACTTGAGGCATTTCATTCCTAGCTGACACATTTCCTACTCTTTGACACTTATCGCATTTTCTACATTTTTTATTGGCATCTTTAAATATTCCTGGCCAGAAAAAGCCGCTATCTAGGATTTTTCTAGCGGTTCTTTTAGGCCCAAAATGTCCTCCGCATGCAAACTCATGGCAGAAGCTAATAACAGAAGCTATTTCATTATCAGGGATGCATCTCCTAAGTATTTGATCTGGTCCTATTTTTCATAAATAAGGATCATCCCATAAGTATTGTTTAGCCTCATGTTTAAGTTTCATGCATTGTGCTTTAGTAAAAGAGGGAGGAAACGTACCTCCCACAAGGTAGTTGACGATTGAAGCATACCATGGTACTTTGGTTGAGACGGCGTATAGGTGCTCATCTGGAAATGACTCGGTTATGTGCCCTTCTTCTTCCTTTCAGACAATCCTACTTAGGTGGTCGGCCACCGTATTCTCAATTCCTTTTTTGTCCCTTATTTCTACATCGAACTCTTGCAGCAGTAATATCCACCGTATGAGTCTTGGCTTGGCTTCCTTTTTCTTCATCAGGTAGCGGATGGCAGCATGGTCAGAATAAACTATTACTTTTGCTTCAAGCAAATATGGTCTGAACTTTTCTAGAGCGAAAACTACTGCCAAGAGTTCCTTTTCGGTGGTGGAGTAGTTCCGTTGGGCAGGATCTAGGGTTCGTGAGGCGTAGTAGATCACACCTGATTTCTTTTCAATTCTTTGGCCGAGAACTGCCCCTACAGCGAAGTCGCTTGCGTCGCACATGATTTCGAATGGTAGTTCCCAATTTGGTGTTTGGATGATAGGTGTGCTAGTGAGGGCTTTCTTTAGATCATCAAAGGCTTTTTTGCATGCGTCGGTGAATTCAAACGGAACTTCTTTTTGTAGGAGAGAGGATAGGGGCAATGCCTTTTTGGAGAAGTCTTTGATGAATCGTCGGTAGAATCCTGCATGGCCAAGGAATGATTGGATGTCTCGGACCGTGGATGGGTATGGTAGAGTCTTGATCAGGTCGATTTTTGCTTTGTCTACTTCCATACCTTCTTTCGAGACGACATGTCCTAAGACTATTCCATGTGTTACCATGAAGTGGCACTTCTCATAATTGAGCACTAAGTTCATGGACACACATCGTGCTAAAACTGTGTTCAAATTGCTTAAGCACGCGTCGAATGTGTCTCCATGGATGGTGAAGTCGTCCATGAAGACTTCAATAAATTCTCCGATCATGTCTGAAAAAATGCTAGTCACAACCCTTTGAAAAGTTCCTGGAGCATTGCATAGGCTGAATGGCATTCTTCTGAAGGCGAAAGTACCGAATGGGCAGGTAAATGTTGTCTTTTCTTGGTCTTCAGGTGCTATGGGGATCTGATTATATCCTGAGAACCCGTCCAAGAAGCAAAAATATGGTTTGCCTGCCAGCCGGTCCAGCATTTGATCGATGAATGGTAGAGGGAAATGGTCTTTTCTTGTGACGGCGTTCAATTTCCTGTAGTCGATGCACATTCTCCAGCCGTTCTTGATCCTTGTTGTCACCATGTTTCCTTTGGCATCTTCTTCGACTGTGATCCCACTTTTTTTGGGAACCACGTGGACAGGACTCACCCATTGGCTATCTGAAATGGGATAGATAACGTCCGTGTCTAGTAGTTTTTGTATTTCTTTCTGGACGATCTCCATCATGATTGGGTTGAGTCTTCGTTGAGGCTCTCTTGATGGTTTTGCTCCATCTTCAAGTAGAATATGGTGCATGCATACGGCCGGGCTGACTCTTCTTAAATCGGCCAGTGTCCATCCGATAGCCAGCTTGTGTTGTTTCAGCACTTTTATCAAGCTTTGTTCTTGTCCTGTTTCCAAGCCACTCTTGATAATTACTGGGAGAGTGTCATTATCTCCTAGGAAGGCGTACTTTAAATGTCCAGGAAGGGGCTTTAACTCTATTTTGGGGGGTTGCATTACCGAGGGCACGAAAGTATTTGATTTGAATAATTTTACCTCGTTGACTTCATATTCTAGTGTGAGAGGCTCCGAGATCGTTAAGTGGGCCACCATTTCATGCAAGTTTTCAGTTAATGAGCTTTCGGCTCAATTGAGTACGGCTTCTAAGAGATCTGCTCTTGGTTCTGATTGAGTTTCTTGGACCAGATCGTCCAAAGCATCGAGAGCGTGAACTTCCTCGAAATCCATAGGGTGCTTTATTGCTTGGAATATGTCGAAGCTGAAGACTTCTCCTTCTACTTCTATTGAGAGCATCCCACTTCCACAGTCTATCTTCATTTTTGCTGTTTTCAGAAATGGACGACCGAGAAGAATAGGTGCATGATCAGTAGGTCCGCCATTCTCCATTTTTAAGACGTAGAAGTCTGCTGGAAATACTAATTTGCCTACTTGAACCAGGACGTCTTCAATTTTGCCCTCGAGCTGTTTGCATGATCGATCAGCTAATTGAATAGTGAGACCGGTGGGTTTGAGTGGTCCAATCTTAAGGCATGAGTAGATAGAGAAGGGAAGAACATTGATTGATGCCCCTAGGTCTAGCATGCAGTTATCGATTCTGATGTTGCCAATTTTGCACGGAATGGTGTAAGTTCCAGGATCTCCACATTTAGGGGGAACTTTCCATTGCATGACTGCCGATACGTTCCTACTCATCAGCTCCTGATCGTTTCCAGTATTCCTCCTCCGGTTGATACAAAGTTCTTTCAAAAACTTGGCATACCGAGGAATTTGCTTGATGGCTTCCAAGAGGGGGATGTTGATTTCAACCTTGCTGAACAACTCCAACACTACCTTATCCATGACATATTGTTTTTGCACGCGTGTAGGTACTGGAAATGGAAGTGTTGTGCTAATTCTAGGATTTTCGGTTCTGGGTATCAGGTCAGGCCCGTGTTCCTGGGACGTATTCTCTTCTTCTTCGGACGCGTCCCGTTCTTCCTCAATTATGTCGCCGTCTTTATCGGTTGCTTCTTCCTCTAGAGTTTCGAGAGGCTCGGGCCTTGTTTGTTTTTCTTTGGGTAACCTTGGGTCTTTTTCTTCTTTTTGCTCCACAGTTTTGCCGACAATCGTTTTTCCACTCCTAAGAGTTACGGCATTCATATTTTCCTGCGGGCTTTGAATAGTTTGGGACAGGAGTTCGCCGGGATTACTAGGGAGTGCGGATACTGATGCAGCGAGTTGGGCGATGTGCTTCTTCAAGTCTGATAATTCTTCTTTTGTTTCGATTTGGTTTCGATGCATAGTAGTATTCAACTGTTGCACAGTTCCAGTTAATTGCAGCATCATATCCTCGAGTGATTTGTTTACCCCTTGACAATTCCCTGAGCTTGCTTGGTACTGGTTTGACTCCTCCTGTTGGTATTGGTCTGCTGGGGTGTTCTGGTTGTACGGTTGATAGAATGACTGGGCTAGTTGAGGGATACCTGGTTGTGTCTCCTTCTGAGGATAGTTGTTGTTGTTGTATCCTTGATATCCTCCCACGGAATTTATTTCTGCAGGTTCCTCTTCTATTAATGTTGGGCATGTGTCAGTTGTGTGCTCCGTAGAACCACAAAATTCACAAGGTTTTACAGGAACTGGCTGTCTTCGTATGATCTGAATCATCATCTCTTTTAACTGTTTCATCTCTTCAGTTATGGAGTTTACTGATGTTTCGGCTTGTGCTACCTTTTTTGATCGAGAGAATTCATCTTGACGAGCGGTCTCTTCTCTAAATCGGGCATTTTCAGCAACGTTGGCGATGAGATTCCTTATGCCACTCAATGATAGATTCATCATGGATCCTCCCGCTGAGGCATCCAAGAGCATTTTGTCTAAGGGTCTTAATCCATCAATGAGGTATTCGATGACAAGTTTCTTGGGCAGTCCAAGGGTACAGCAGCTCCTTTCTAGGTGATTGAATTTTTCCAGGTAATCGTACATGGTTTCATTGGGACCCTGTTTGATTTCCTGTAGTTGCCTCCTTACTTGCATTGCTCTTCCCGCCGGATAGTATTTGTCTAAGAATTTCTTCTGCATCTGAGCCCATGTTCTGATGCTTCCGGAAGGCAATGAAAGGAACCAATCGTTTGCCGAGTCTATGAGGGAAAAATAGAACGCCTTTAACTTGAAGTCGTCCATATTCACTCGATTGGGTTTTAGGTTTTGGCAAATTCCATGCAGGCGTTGGAGGTGAGTTGTGGCGGATTCTCCTTGAGCTCCTGAGAATTTTGGCAAGCTGTGGGCCACTGACGCGTTGATGGTTATGTTTTCTAGTTCAGGGCTCTCGTAAATGCACCACGGCTGTGTTTCGAAGTTATGGGCATTTAATTCTCCCATAGTAGGTTCACGGTAGTTGTTGTCCCCATAGTAGTCGTCGAAGACAGGTTCTTGCCTAGGTATTTGTCGGGGTTGGGGGTGTGGTGGATATCTAGGGGGTTGTACTGGACCAGCTGCATTTCGGTCCTCGGGTGGTTCGTGGTTTCTTCGGGCGGCCTCCCTATCACGAGCTCTTCTGTTTCTGATGAGTTGTTCCGGATCATCGATGAATGAAACCTCATCATTTCGATCGTACAGGTTTATTTCTTCGTCATCCTGATAGTCATGGTGGCTTTCTTCGCGAGACATGGTTATTTTGAAGCGATTTTGATTCGAAGAACTTATCCGATGGCTAATTCCCCGGCAACGGCGCCAATTTGACAGAACCGCTCGTCGTCAAAGCGATTTGTACAAATAAATTTATAATAGTTCGCTACTCGCAACTATACTATTGGGTAGTACTTGGTAAGTAGGGGTCGAACCCAGAGGAATTAGGGGGATAGGTTATTCTGTAAGGGATTTGTTCAGCGAAGGAGCGTGTTTTAGGTTGGTTGAGGTTTTAGTGCTAACAACTACGTGACTTTTTAGTTGGTTTTGGTTTGAGTGCTGAAAAGTAAATTACAGAAAAGTAAATACTGAAATTAAAAGCGAAGACTTACAGTGGGTGATGCGTGAATTGCAAGTCCTCCGGATTGTGAGCGGTCAGTTGATTGAACAATAAAAGTAAAGACAAAGGGGATTCTGTGATTGCAAGAGAAGTATTCGGTCTTAGGGGGCCTTGTATTATATCATGTTCATTCTTTTAGTAACCCTTCTAAGTATTCAAACGTGTATCGAGGCCCTTTCGTAGCGCTCAATTTGCCACATTGTTTGTAAACCCTTGTTCTACTTCAGACTAATTCCTCCTTTCGAAGTATCTTAGCCTTTTGTGCATCCATTTGGTCCCTTTGGTCCAGTTTCCAAATGGTTTTAAAGATAGATCGAACTCCTCAGATAAGCTTTGCCCTTTCGTAGCATCCACTTACCCGAGTATGTTCACGACTTCCCACAGAAGAGTTTTGCCCTTTCGTAGCTTCCACTCAACCTTGGAAAGTCTGACCTTATAAATGGCACATAGAACAAGTTTTGAATACAGAGAAAAGAAACTAAACGAAGTAAAACATTTTATAAAACAAGAACTCCCCTTCAACCGAATGAAGAGTTTAGTTACGAATATCCATAGAGTTGGACATCATAACTAAATACTTGGGGATTTGGAAAAGAATACTCAAGAACCGACAAGAGTAAAGAGAGAAGAGAAAGAGATTACTCAAGAACAAACAGGAGTAACTCTTGAACTGTAACTGAAAGCTTGAGTACTCAAGAACAAACAGGAGTACTCAAGATCGAACTAAAGTATTTGAGAACAAACTGCACTTTTATTTATATCAAAACCAAACTTTACAAAGTAACACACTTAGAGAGAGAAGTGGAGTGTGGTGTGTTGTGAATGCTTATGGCTTGGTGCTTTTATAGCCATGGAGGAGAGGAATGGATGGCCAAGATGAGGGCATGTGGTTTAGCATCCAAGGGTGGAGAGGAGGGGAAGAGGAGAGGAAGACAAGTGTCACAAGGGGAGAGGAGAAGGCAAAGCCGCCGGCGGCTTTTGGTGTGGATGGAGGAGGATGTGACATGTGGTGGTGTGGGAGAGGAGGAGGGGTGGATGTGAGGAGAAAGCCGCCGGTCCATGTGGCATGAGGAGAGTGGTTGTGAGTTTTGGGCAGTTTGCACAAAACTATCGTTGTATTCCAGCTCCGGATTGTCTTCGGTTTCTCTTCGGTTTGATTTGTTTTGAATGATTCCATGTCAGGATCTTTAGATTTCTTCATTCAGCGTCTGATCTTGACCTTGGATTGTTTCCTGATATCTTTTCTGTGCTAAAAGCTCTTTCTTAGCGTGTATTCTCTCTAAGCTCAGAAATACCCTGTAGAAATGTATCGGGACTAAAACATCGAAGTTAGATAGACAAACAGTCTAATTTGGTGGGTTTAACTGTGTTTATGATTCATACAATTGTGGTCCATCAGTGCGTTGAAAAGTAAAGGTTTTGAAAGACAGTAAAGTAAAGTTTTTGAAAGTAAAGACAGGAAAATAAAGTACTTTGAAAGATAGTAAAGTAAAAAAGAGAGTACTTACAAAAATTGTTGAAAGTGCTAAAGCTTCGATTCCAAAGTAAAGAGATTACAAGATTGTGCTCTCAATCTAGAGAGATAAGTGATTTGTGATTTTGGAATGAATTTTACAAAGGAGAAGGCATGGTATTTATAGGCTAAGGGAGGTGTGGTTTGTGGAGGAGGATGAAGACACTTGGCATGGAATCCATGGAGGAGGAGAAAGCCATCGGAGGTGACTCACCACCTCCGAAAGCCGCCGCCCATGTGGCATGAAGGGAGAGGTGGAGAGCTTAGCCGCCGGCTAGGTGGAGGAGGGTGAGTGGTGGAGTGTGTATTGTGATCTTTTCCAAAAGCCATCGGTCCTTTCAGCTCGGGTCTTGACTCTGGTTGCCCTTCGGTTGGACTTGTTTTGAGTGATTCCACGTCCGGTTCTTGAAAGTCAGAATTTGGTCGTGACATGGAATGACTTGTAATTCATTTTCAGCTTTAAAACTTCTCCTTAGCCTGTATTCTCTCTAGACTTCAAAATACCCTGTAGATAAATATCGGAAACTAACAATCAAAAGTTAAATAGACAAAGCGTCTAATTTGGTGGGTTTAACTGTGTTTATGATTCATACAATTATGGTCCATCAGATCACCCCACGTACACTTTTAGTTGTTCGTCCCGAACAATGCTTTTTAAGGGCGGAACACAATCTAAGTAAAAACTTTTAAATATGAATGTGAGACTGTGGGACTAGATTTATCTTAATTCATTCATTACCTACTTATTACCAAATTAAATCGTGTAAATACTTAGAAGAAACTTGATACTTGTACCTTTGCGCCGAGATGCAAATTAATTCGGATGTCTCGGGAGATAGCCCTTTTCAGGCTCCTGGACTGCATTCTCGGGATCGACTCATACTATATGGTTTCCTTGTAGCTTTCTCTAGCACGTGATTCTATTCGGGTTTCACTGAGTTGAGCACTTTGATTTCTTTTTGGCGAGGGACAGCTTCTATAGTGAATCGGCCTTTGGCCTTTGGCCTTTGATGTTGAATTGGAGTTTCTTCACTTTTTGTTTCGGTTAAAACCTTCAAAATTTTGGCCTTTGGCCTTTGATTAGCTTCTTTGAGCTTTTACTTCTTTGTGACTTGCTAGTCCATTTTCTCAGCCTTTTTGGGAGGTCCAATCGTCGCCCGCAAGCATATGGAAATACCTCCCCACTCTTTCTCATCCTCGCCGTTTCACGCGGGTCAAGATGAGGGTCGCTCATCTATTTTCCCGGCTACTAGGACTAGAGATAGGACAGTTTGATTCCCGTCCCGCCTCTTGCATAAACGCTGCACGGCGGAGATGACTTCAATCTTCACTGAAACCCGAAGTGCAGCCTCCACTGACTTCGAAAACCATATAGTTAGATTCGATCCTTCGAGTGCTTGCCAAGCCTCTCTAGGGCAGTTTATATCAACTCCACATCCCCTGTATATCTCAGTACAAAGGGACAAATGAGAAGTTACATCCTAAGTTTTTAAATAGTTAAATTTTCACAAGGTAAATGCATGAATTTAGATCTATCTTTTTCACATTCTCAAGTTCATATTTTCAAAAAGATAATATTAAGGGAAAAGGAAAAGAAAAAACATGTTACTTAACTATGTACACAGGCGATTCTCACCCCACACTTTTGAACGAAGGCGTGCCTTAGTTCAAAAGTCATGCAAATAAATACAAGAGAAGGAAATCACATTAAGGAAAAGGGAAGAACTGAACTCCCTTTTACTGTGTCGTGTCGTGGAACGACATGCCTCGGAGCTGGATAATCGAGGGAGTTCGGCTGGGGCCTTGAACTCTCAGCGCAGGCCCGGTATTTCTTGGAAGCTGCCTGGCTGATCTGATCTTGCTCCAAAAACCGATTCCTACAAGGGGTCATTCCTTCTATACAAAAAGTGGGTGAGAGCGACTTATGGTAAAAACGAAATGACAGAAAATAAATGACTGAAAGTAAGATAGGTGTCGGGTTACCTCCCGACCAGTGCCTTTGTTTAACGTCGTTGGCTCGACGCATGGGGATCACAAGTTTGGATCCCATGGTTGACTTAGGTCGTATTTCTGCGTTGTCAAGTTGACCTCGCCATGGTAGTGTTTGACTCGCTGTCCATTCACATTGAATCGGCTTCCATCCTCCATGCTTTCCAACTCAAGCATCCCATGGTTGAATACCTTAGTCACAGTATAAGGGCCGGTCCATCTTGATTTTAGTTTGCCAGGCATCAGCTTCAACCGTGAGGAGAAGCGTAGCACTTGTTGTCCTTCCTCAAATGAGCGACGGAGGATGAATTTGTCATGATACAATTTGGTCCACGCTTTGTAGTCCGTTTGCCCTACATAGGCCTCAAGCCGCAATTCCTCAAGCTCAAACAGATTAAGCTTCCTATCTAGTCCGGCAGCCTTTAAATCTGGATTGCAATGCTTGAGCGCCCAATAGGCTTTATGTTCTAATTCCACTGGAAGGTGGCATGCCTTCCCATAAACAAGTCGAAAGGGGGAGGTTCCAATTGGCGTCGTGTATGCTGTCCGATAAGCCCAAAGAGCCTCATCTAGCCTCTGACTCCAATCTTTCCTACCCGGCTTTACCATCTTTTATAGAATACCTTTGATTTTGCTGTTGGAGATCTCCGCTTGACCATTGGTTTGGGGATGATATGTCGTGGACGTTCGGTGGTGGACATGGTAGCGCTTCAAGGTGGCAGCCATCATGCGGTTACAGAAATGAGTTCCTTGGTCGCTGATAATGGCCTTGGGTACCTGATGGACCATAATTATATGAATCAAAAACACAGTTAAACCCACTAAATTAGACTGTTTGTCTATTTAACTTTTGCTTGTTAGTTCCGATTTATATCTACAGAGTATTTTGGAGACTAGAGAGAATACACGCTAAGGAGAAGATTTTACGCTGAAAAGATGTTACGAGTCATTCTGAGGTCACGATCAGACGCTGAATGAAGAAATCTCAAGATCCTGACGTGGAATCACTCAATACAATTCCAACCGAGGAACAACCAAAGTCAGTCCGGGGCTGAAATACACCGATAGTTTTGTGAAAACATCACAAAAATCACAAAACTCCTCTTCTCCCCTCTTGATGACCGGCTACCTTGTGAAGAAGGATGACTCATGGGTGGCTTTCTCCCCTTCCCTCCTCCATGACCGGCGGCTTCCCTCCATGGCAACCGGCCACCGGCGGCTCCTCCTCCACCATGGGAGCTTGCCAAGTGTCCCCCTCCTCCTCCACAAGTTTCCACCTTCCATGGCTATAAATAAGAGCCTTCCCCTCTCATTTGAATATATCCCAAAATCAAAAACACTTATCTCTCTAGAAAGTTTGGCATTTGTAAGTTTGGTTTTCAATATATAATACTCCTGTTGGTTCTTGAGTATTATAGTTCGGTCTTGAGTACTCCTGTCAGTTCTTGAGTACTCAAGCTTTTCTTTATTTTCGAGTACTCTTGTCGGTTCTTGAAGTACTCACCCCTTTCCCTTACTTACTGTCTTTCAAAAACTGTAAGTACTTAGCTATGGTATCCACCTCTATGGATATTCGTAGCTAAACTCCTCATTCGGTTGAAGGGATGTACTTGTATCATAAAATGTTTTAGACCCTGCACTTAGTGCCTCTTCTTTTTATTCAAAACTTGTTCTATGTGCCATATATTAGGCCAGAACTTCCAAGGTTGAGTGGATGCTTGGAATGGCAAAGCTCTTCCGTGGAAGTTCGTAAACATACTCGGGTAAGTGGATGCTTGGAATGGCAAAGCTTATCTGAGGAGTTTGACCTCTCTCAAACACCATTTGGTTGCTCGGGAATGACTGACCAAATGGATGCACATAGGCTAATATACCTTGGAATGGGGTATTAGTCTAAGTAGAACAAGTGCTCTACGACCTTGAAATGGGCTAGACAGTGTGTGCAAATCGAGTGCTTGGAATGGCCTTGATACACGTTTGAATACTTAAAAGGATCACTAAAGGTCAATGATAACAGGCTATGATACAAGGCCCCAGAAACCGAATGCTTTCCTTAAATTCAAAAACCCCTCGCATTTACTTTCTTAGTATAAATTGCTCTATCAACTGCTCACATTCCGGAGGACTTGCCAATCACGCATCACCCGTTGTAAGTCTTCGCTTTTATTTTCAGTATTTACATTTTCTGTCATTTACTTTTCTGCACTAAAAACCAAAACCAACCAACCAATCACTTACTTTTCCGCACTAAAATCTCAATCAACCTGAAACATGCTCCCTCGCTGTACAAATCCCTCAAAGAACGACTATCCCCCTAATTCCCTTGGGTTCAACCCCTACTTACCAATTGCTACCCAGTAGTAAGGTCACGAGTAGCGGAATACAAATTTGCTTTTGCACAGAGAACACCGCACCTTAACGACAGCGCGGTGGGCTCCGTCAGTACCCCGTATCTACAAAATAGGTTAGTGCGCAAAAAATCTATGACAGTCTTTGCATCGTCGCACCTTGTGGCCTTAGCTTCTACCCATTTTGACACATAATCTACAACAACTAAAATGTAAGTATAACCGCATGAAACTGGGAATGGTCCCATAAAATCAATTCCCCAAATGTCGAAAACATCGTTGACTAATATGGGTACTTGAGGCATCTCATTTCTAGCTGACACATTTCCTACTCTTTGGCATCTATCGCACTTTTTACACTTCTCATAGGCATCTCTAAATATACTCGGCCAAAAGAAGCCGCTATCTAGGATTTTCCTAGCGGTTCTCCTAGGCCCGAAGTGTCCTCCACATGCAAACTCATGGCAAAAGCTAATAACAGAAGCTATTTCATTATCGGGGATGCATCTCCTAAGTATTTGATCTGCTCCTATTTTCCATAAATAAGGATCATCCCACTAGTAGTGTCTAGCATCATGCCTAAGTTTCATGCATTGTGCTTTAGTAAAAGAAGGAGGAAATGTACCTCCTACAAGGTAGTTGACGATTGAGGCATACCACGGCACCTTGATTGAGACTGCATAGAGGTGCTCGTCTGGAAATGACTCGGTTATGTGCCCCTCTTCTTCCTCTCGGACAATCCTGCTTAGGTGGTCGGCCACAGTATTCTCGATCCCCTTTTTGTCCCTTATCTCCACATCGAATTCTTGCAGTAGTAGTATCCACCGAATGAGCCTTGGCTTGGCCTCCTTCATCTTCATCAGGTAACGGATGGCAGCATGGTCAGAATAAACTATCACTTTTACTCCAAGCAAATAGGATCTGAACTTTTCCAGAGTGAATACCACTGCCAGGAGTTCCTTCTCGGTGGTGGAGTAGTTTCGTTGGGCAGAGTCTAGGGTTCGTGAGGCGTAGTAGATCACACCCGCCTTCTTATCAATTTTTTGGCCGAGAACTGCTCCCACAGCAAAGTCGCTTGCGTCGCACATGATTTCGAATGGTTTTCCCCAATCCGGAGTTTGGATGATGGGTGTGCTAGTGAGGGCTTTCTTCAGATCGTCAAAGACTTCCTTGCATGCATTGGTGAATTCAAAAGGAACTTCTTTTTGGAGAAGAGTGGATAGAGGCAACGCCTTTTTGGAGAAGTCCTTGATGAATCGTCGGTAGAATCCTGCATGGCCAAGGAATGATTGGATGTCTCGGACCGTGGATGGGTATGGTAGAGTCATGATCAGGTCGATTTTTGCTTTGTCCACTTCCATGCCTTCTTGTGAGACGATATGTCCCAAGACTATTCCGTGTGTTACCATGAAGTGGCACTTCTCATAATTGAGCACTAAGTTCATGGATACACATCGTGCCAAAACCGTGCTCAAATGGCTTAAGCAAGCGTCGAAAGTGTCTCCATAGATGGTGAAGTCGTCCATGAAGACTTCAATGAATTCTCCGATCATGTCTGAAAAGATGCTGGTCATTACCCTTTGAAAAGTCCCTGGGGCATTGCATAGGCCGAACGACATCCTTCTGAAGGTGAATGTGCCGAATGGCCAGGTGAATGTAGTCTTCTCTTGGTCCTCAGGTGCTATGGGGATCTGGTTGTAGCCTGAGAACTCGTCCAGGAAGCAAAAATATGGTTTGCCCGCCAGTTGGTCTAGCATTTGATCGATGAATGGTAGAGGGAAATGGTCTTTTCTTGTGACGGCGTTCAATTTTCTGTAGTCGATGCACATTCTCCAGCCGTTCTTGACCCTTGTTGTCACCATTTTTCCTTCGGCATCTTCCTCGACCGTGATCCTACTTTTCTTTGGGACCACGTGGACATGACTCACCCATTGGCTATCTGATATGGGATAGATAACGTCCGCATCTAGTAGCTTCTGTATTTCCTTTTGGACGATCTCCATCATGATTGGGTTGAGTCGTCGTTGAGGCTCTCTTGATGGCTTTGCTCCATCCTCGAGTAGAATACGGTGCATGCATACAGCCGGGCTGACTCCTCTTAAGTCGGCTAGAGTCCATCCAATAGCCAACTTGTGTTGTCTCAGCACTTTTATCAGACTTCGTTCCTGGCCTGCTTCCAAGCCACTCTTGATGATCACTGGAAGTGTGTTATTATCCCCTAGGAAGGCGTACTTCAGATGTCCGGGCAGGGGCTTCAATTTTATTTTAGGAGCTTGCATCACCGAGGGCAAAAAAGTATTTGATTTGAATAATTTTACCTCGTTGACTTCATATTCTGGTGTGAGAGGCTCCGAGATTGTTAAGTGGGCCACCGTTTCATGCAAGCCTTCGGTCAATTCGTATGAGCTTTCGGCTCCATTGAGTATGGCTTCTAAGGGATCTGCTCTTGGTTCTGGTTGAACTTCTTGGACCAGGTCGTCCAAAGTATCGAGAGCGTGTATTTCCTCGAATTCCAAGGGGTGCTTCATTGCTCGAAATATGTCAAAGCTGAAGACCTCTCCTTCTACCTCCATTGAGATTCCACTTCCACAGTCTATCTTCATTTTTGATGTTTTGAGAAATGGGCGGCCGAGAAGGATGGGTGCATGGTCTGTAGGTCCGCCATTCTCCATTTTTAAGACGTAGAAGTCTGCTGGAAACACTAATTCGCCTACTTGAACCAGGACGTCTTCAAATTTTCCCTCGGGCTGTTTGCAAGCCCG
The DNA here is from genome assembly GCA_033675215.1 of Rhodiola kirilowii. Classification (NCBI taxonomy): domain Eukaryota; kingdom Viridiplantae; phylum Streptophyta; class Magnoliopsida; order Saxifragales; family Crassulaceae; genus Rhodiola; species Rhodiola kirilowii. The sequence continues at coordinate 25,970,600 of CM066200.1, forward strand.
ATCTGCTAGTTGAATAGTGAGACCGGTGGGTTCGAGCGGTCCAATCCTAAGGCAGGAATAGATAGAGAAGGGCAAGACGTTGATTGATGCTCCATGATCCAGCATGCAGTTCTCGATCCGGATGTTGCCAATTGTGCATGGAATGGTGTAAGTTCCCGGATCACCACATTTGGGGGGCACTTTTCGTTGTATGACGGCCGACACGTTCCTACTCATCAGTTCTTGATCATATCTAATACTCCTCCTCCGGTTGGTGCAAAGCTCTTTTAAAAACTTAGCATATCGAGGAATCTGTTTGATGGCTTCTAAGAGGGGGATGTTGATTTCGACTTTGCTGAATAATTCGAACACGTCCTCATCTATGACATGTTGTTTTGGTACTCGGGCTGGTATTGGAAATGGAAGAGCAGCGCTGATTTTAGAGGTCTCGGTTCTGGGCACTGGGCTGGCCGCTGGTACCAGGCCTGGCCTGCGTTCTTCAGGCACATTCTCTTCTTCCTCGGGTGCGTCCTTGCTTTCCTCAGGCAACTCCGGGCTTTCGTCTTCCTCTCATTCCATGGGTGCAACGACTAGCTTTTTTCCACTCCTAAGAGCCACGGCATTCACATTTCCCCTCGGGTTCTGGACGATTTGTGAAGGAAGTCTGCCGGGTTCATTAGTGAGCGCAGACATTGAGGTAGCGAGTTGGGACATGTGCTTCTTCAAGTCTGATAATTCTCCCTTTGTTTCGGCTTGGTTTTGATGCATAGTAGTACTCAATTGCTGTACAGTGCCCGACAATTGCTTTTTCATGTCCTCAAGTGACTTGTTCGGTCCTTGATGATTGCTCGAGCTGGCTTGGTACTGATTTGGTCCCTTCTGTTGATATTGGCCCATCGGGTACTGGTTTGGTCCCCTTTGTTGGTATTGGCCCGCTGGTGGGGCATTCTGGTTGTACTGCTGGTGGGGCGGTTGGTAGAATGACTGAGCTGGTTGAGGTGCGGCTTGTTGGGTCATCCTTGGAGGGTGGTTCTCGTTTTTCCAGCTCGGGTTGGTTGCTTGACCATACTGCCGGCTTGGACCAGCGTGGTTGTTGTTGTTATTATACCCTTGATATCCCTCTACTGCAATGGCCTCCACCGGGTCCCCTTCGATCAAAGTTGGGCATGCATCAGTCTTGTGGTCTGTAGAGCCATAAAACTCGCAAGGTCTTACTTGAACTGTCTGCTTTCATAGGATTTGCATCATCATTTCCTTCATCTGTTCCATTTGCTCGGGCATTGAGTTTACCGGTGTCTCGGCACTTGCCACGTTCTTGGTTCGGGTAAACTCATCCTGCCGAGTGGTCTCTTCTCTGAACCGGGCATTTTCAGCAAATTTTGTGACTAGCCGCCTTATGCCGCTTAATGGTAGGCTTGCTATTGACCCTCCAGCCGAGGCATCCAGGAGCATTTTGTCCTAGCGGTTCAATCCATCAAGCATGTACTCGATAATGAGCTTCTCGGGTAATCCAAGATTGCAGCAGCTTTGCTCCAATCGGTTGAATTTCTCGAGGTAGTCGAACATCGACTCGTTGGGCCCTTGCTTTATGTCCTGCAGCTGCCTCCTTACTTGCATCGCTCTTCCTACTGGGTAGTATTTGTCTAGAAATTTCTTTTGCATCTGAGCCCATGTTCTGATGCTTCCCGAAGGCAATGAAAGGAACCAGTCGTTTGCCGAGTCAATGAGGGAAAAATAGAACGCCTTCAACTTGAAGTCGTCTATATTCACTCGATTGGGCTTTAGATTTTGGCAAATGCCATGTAAGCGTTGGAGATGAGTTGTCGCAGATTCTCCATGAGCTCCTGAGAACTTGGGCAAGCTGTGGGCCACTGACGCGTCGATGGTAATGTTTTCTAGTTCAGGGCCCTCATAAATGCACCACGGCTGATTTTCGAAATCTGGGGCATTGAGTTCGTCCATAGTAGGCTCGCGGTAGTTGTTATCCCCATAGTAGTCATCAAAGATGGGTTCTTGTCTTGGTATTTGTCGATATTATGGGGGTGGAGGATATCTAGGGGGCTGTACTGGACCAACTCCATTTCGGTCCTCAGGTGGTCCTTGGTTTCTTCGGATGGCCTCCCTATCACGAGCTCTTCGGTTTCGGATGATTTGTTCTGGATCATCGACAAATTGTGGCAGCGCTTCATTATTTCGATCGAACAGATTCATCTCGTCGTCATCCTGATAGTCATGGTGGCTTCCTTCACGAGACATGGTTGTGCAGAAGCGAGTTCGAAAGAGAAAAGAAAAAGAAAAGAATAGCTAATCTGAAGCTAACTCCCCGGCAACGGCGCCAATTTTGACGGATGCACAGTCGTCGTGTGCAAAAGTCAAGAATAAATTTATAAGTCCGCAACTCGCGACTTCACTACTGGGTAGCAAGTGGTAAGTAGGGGTCGAACCCAAGGGAATTAGGGGGATAGTTGTTCTTTCGAAAAGGGGGATTAAATAAAGCAGTTGGGGGGTTATTTTTGGTTTTTGGTACTGAAAGGTAAAGTAACAGTCGATATTACAATTAAAGGAAAGATTCGATTTTAGGGGCCTTGTATCATAGTCTGTTTATCATTGACCTCTAATGATCATACTAAGTGTTCAAAGATGAATCAAGGCTATTTCTAGCACAAGACTTGCAACATCGTTTAGAACACTTGTTCTATTTAGACTAATTCCTCCTTTCGAAGTATCTTAGCCTTATGTGCATGCATTTGATCTTCAGTTACGATCAAACAAATGGTTTTTAAAAGAGGCCGAACCCCTCAGATAAGCTTTGCCCGTTAAAGCATCCACTTACCCGAGTATGTTCACGAACCCCACGGAAGAGCTTTGCCCATTAAAGCATCCACTCAACCTTGGAAGTTCTAACCTAATATGTGGCACATAGAACAAGTTTTGAACACAGAGAGGCACTAAGCGAAGGGTCTAAATCATTTTATGACACAAGTACACCCCTTCAACCGAATGAAGGGTTTAGCTACGAATATTCATGGAACAGGACATCATAGCTAAGTGCGTTGAAAAGTAACGGTTTTGAAAGACAGTAAAGTAAAGTTTTCGAAAGTAAAGACAAGAAAATAAAGTACTTTGAAAGACAGTAAAGTAAAAAAGAGAGTACTTACAAAAACTGTTGAAAGTGCTAAAGCTTCGATTCCAAAGTAAAGAGATTACAAGATTGTGCTCTCAATCTAGAGAGATAAGTGATTTGTGATTTTGGAATGAATTTTACAAAGGAGAAGGCATGGTATTTATAGGCTAAGGGAGGTGTGGTTTGTGGAGGAGGATGAAGACACTTGGCATGGAATCCATGGAGGAGGAGAAAGCCATCGGAGGTGACTCACCACCTCCAAAAGCCGCCGCCCATGTGGCATGAAGGGAGAGGTGGAGAGCTTAGCCGCTGGCTAGGTGGAGGAGGGTGAGTGGTGGAGTGTGTTTTGTGATCTTTTCCAAAAGCCATCGGTCCTTTCAGCTCCGGTCTGACTCTGGTTGCCCTTCGGTTGGACTTGTTGTGAGTGATTCCACGTCCAGTTCTTGAAAGTCAGAATTTGGTCGTGACATGGAATGACTCGTAATTCATTTTCAGTTTTAAAACTCCTCCTTAGCCTGTATTCTCTCTAGACTTCAAAATACCCTGTAGATAAATATCGGAACTAACAAGCAAAAGTTAAATAGACAAATCATCTAATTTGGTGGGTTTAACTGTGTTTATGATTCATACAACTATGGTCAATCAATGCTCTCGGGCGATGATTGGACCTCCCAAAAGTGAAGAAATGGACGAGCAATCATCAAAGGAGCAAAGCTCAAAGAAGAAAAGAAAGAAATCAGCCAATATGGTGAAACCAAAACCGAAGCAAAAGTGAAGTACTCAAAGAGTCAAATCAAAGGCCGAAGGACAAACCTCACTACAAAAGCTGTCCAACCACACAAACAAAGAAAAAGAGCTCAACCCAAGGTGCCCGAATCAATCACGTGCTAGAAGAAGCAAGTAACATAACCATATAGTAAGATCGGATCCGAGAGTGCAGTTCAAGGGCCTAAAAAGTGGCTATCTCCCAATCATCCAAATTGGTTTGCATCTCGGCTCAAAGGTAACAAGTATCTAGTTACTTTCATATGTGAGCATGATTTCGTTTGGAAGCAAGTAAGTTATGCATGCAAAAGGTGAAGTCTAGTTTTGCATCTCACATTCACATCTAGGACTTAGGGTGTTTTTGCTCCTCTTATTGACTACACTTGTTCTAGACGAACAAGATTAACTGTGGGGGTATTTGATGGCGCGTATTTATACGATTCATCGAATCAGTTAAACCCACCAAATTAGACATTTGATCATACGAACAAGTGCTTGTTAATGCCTTTTTGTGTATATAGGCTATTTTGGAGTCTAAAGAGAAAACATGCCTAAGAGGGGAGATTTATGCCCAAAAAGCACACCAAGCATTTCTGGCCAAGAAATCACAACCAGGGCCCGATGAAAATCGACCATGGCCCGAGGAAATTCACCTAGGACCGAGGGACCTCAGCCAGGGACCGAGAAACTTCACCCGGGTACCGAGAGCCATACCCGGGCCTGTCCGAGAATGCCAGGTCCATGTCCCGAGCCCGTCCGAGAAAAGTAGGTCCATGCCCGAGGAGACCAGGCCTGACATGAAGATTTTAGGCCACGACCTATCTCCGGCGGCGTTCCGACCAAACCACTTCGGCCATTCGATTTCTATGAAGAATGTCGTCCCAAATCCACACTCAAAAGGCAAAGAACGCAAGGTCCAAAATTCAAGCCATCCTAGGCCAAGGGAGCGAGTTCTAGGCCATCATAGGGCACGACCATGCTACGATCAAATTCAGCCTTAGCAACCTTCATGGACCCGACTTCAAATCACTCAAATATGCTAGAACCGTTGGCGTTTGGACAAGAACGTACTACCAAGGGCCCGAGCCCGGTCAAGGCTAAAATAGGGCAATTTCGGCCGATTTGGGATTACGACCATGTTCCAGGCAGAATTTGGCTTGAGATCATCTTAGAATGACTTTGTCGTTCAGAATACACTCTCCAAAATCCAAGAAGCTCCGACCAAAGCTCCGGCCATATTCCGGCGAACTCCTGTCAACCTCCGGTGATGCTCCGATCAAGCTCATATCCTCACCACCATGCTACGGTCATTTCTTGCTCCGCCACATTCCGGCGAAGTCCAACTAAATCCAAACTACTTATTTCCCGGTTGGCCTTACTATATACTTTGGTTGACCTTTGGGAAGAAACTAAGCCTCAACCAAGTCCAAGTGACTTGTCCCAAGCCTCAACCAAGTCAAGTGGTTGCCCTTTGGCTTCAAACCAAGACCAATTCGTGGCTCATGGAAGAGATAAGAGCAAGTGGTGGCTTTGGCTTGAAATATCCCAAGTGGTGGCTCTTATCCTCTTCCACAACCCATGTGCTTTGCTTTTGGCTAAGCCAATGAGAGTGACTTACTTTTGGGATATTTTCCAATGCAAAACTTAGTCCCCAAGTTTCCTCTTCTATAAATAGAGGCTTAGCCTTAGATGTAGAAGTGCCACAAACTTAGGGAGTTGAGAGCTTATCTCTCTTCTCCACTTCATTTTCAATACAAACACACTTTTGTTCTTTGTTCTTCACTTATTCTTGAGCTTCTAAGCTCTTACTTTCCAGCAAGCACTCGATTTGGAGCTCCTCTCCCTTTACTTTCTTGCACAAAAGCCATGGCTACTTGTATTCCTTGACATGAATACAAGTAGCTAAAGCTTTCTTTTATTTTCTTGTCAAAACTTTCGGTTTCCTTTTCATTTCCTTGTCAAAGCTTACGGCTACTTGTATTCCTTGACATGAATGCAAGTAGCTAAGGCTTCTTTTACTTGTTGTTGCTCTCGGTTACAAAAGTTTTCGGTCACTTGTCTTTACTTTTTCTTGTTTTCCTTTAATTTTTGTAAGTATGGTGCTTGTATTCCTTACCATGAATACAAGTAGCTAAGCATATTCGGTCAAAGGGGTGTTCATACTTGTGTATGCATCTTGAGACTAGAACTTAATGTTATTTTGTGTCAACTAGTCCGGTGCAATTATTCTGTTGAACAACAAGGCTAAGTGGATGCTTGAAATGGCAAAGCTCAGCCGAGTGGTTCAATCTTGAGTAGACAACAAGGCTAAGTGGATGCTTGAAATGGCAAAGCTTAGCCGAGTAGTTTACTCTTCCTTAAGTCGCTTGGTTGATCGTAACTGAAGATCATGTGGCTGCACTTAGAACTAGAAGTCTATGTCTTGATTTTGGAGTTGATTGTGGTGTAAGCGCTTAAAAAAGCCTTACTTTAGGGGTTAAGTCTTGAAAAGGAATAACTCCACACTTATGAATACAAAGTAAGATCATTTGACGTCCATGATGGTTGTCTCACAAGTAGAGACCCTAGACTGAATATCTTTCGTCCTTACTTTCCTGTCATTTACTTTCAGTACTTTACTTTTCTGTCATTTACATTTCAGCACTTTACTTTTCTGCACTTTACATTTACGCACTTAATTTTACGCACTTTACTTTCAGTATTTACTTTACGCAATTTACTTTCCACACTTTACTTTCACTACAGACGTTTTCAACATCAATCCAACATAACTTTGGCACGTATTGCGCTTGAAATACAGCGTGCGACAAACCAAAAGTATGTTGTTTGGTTGATATTGAACTCAACTGTTCCCGCAATTTACTTTTCAGTACTTACTTTCAGCACTTTACATTTCAGTCATTTACTTTTCAGTTATTTACTTTCTGTCATTTACTTTTCTGTCTAAAAAACAACCAAAAAACCCAACCTGTCTTTACTTTATTTTTATTTTCTTTTCAAGAACAACTACTCCACACTGACTCTCTTGGGTTCTACCTCTACTTACCGCTTGCTAATTCATTAGTGAGCCACTAAAGTAGTGGAACTATAAATGTAAATTTTGCAGTGCACAACGACGCGCTGTCAACGAACTGGGTATCAAAGTTTGGTCTCCTTGCATCAGTTCCTTTATTTTTCTGTCAGCAACGCTGTTAACACGATCCTAACATTTATAACCCATTTACCTCCTTCGATGGAAAAAATAGTGATCTGGGTCAATGTGGACTAATTGGCCAAATATCGTCACTTCATTGCACTACCCACGGGTTTCTTAGCAGCTACCTTGTCTTCCATTTTTGTCCGCGTGATTTTCCACTTGCTTGGCTTGCCCTCATCAATTGTCTCAGGTCGTGATCCTTTGTTTATGAGCCAATTTTTGCAAGAATTGTTCAAGCGGCAGGGCGCTTCTTTGGCTTTGAGTTCTTTGTATCATCTGCAAACTGACAAACAAACAGAAGTTCTCAATCGTTGCGTGGAAGACTATTTACATTGCTTTGTTTCTGAATCAACCAAATATTAGACATCGCACCTTCCATGGGCGGAATAGAGTTTTAATACTTCTCAACATTCCACCATCAAGATGTGCCCCTTTGAAGTTGTATATGGTCGCCTTCCCCCAAGTATCTTAGATTATGTTCACGGCTTGGCACAAGCTGCTGTAGTGGATCGAACCAAAATATTGGCTCAGCTCAAAGCCAATATACAATGCGCCCAAAATTGCATGAAGCAGCAAGTAGACATGCATAGCCAAGACAAGACCTTCCAACCAAATGATTGGGTTTACCTAAAACTGCAACCTTGTCGTCAACTGACGGTGCACCACTGTGGTGCTTTCAAACTGGCCAAACAAGTCTACGACCCTTTCAATATAGTGGAACGTATAGGCCAAGTGGCCTACCATCTACAATTTCCAGAGGAGTGCAAGATCCACGACGTTTCCATGTTTCTCTTCTGAAACAATGCAAAGGTGACCCATCTGCTCAACCTTTGTCCCGCTAGACTTTCGTAGCGCACCATTCACTGCATCAGCCACAAGAACTTATTTGATTTAGATACATTTTGGTGCATGAAAGGTAGAACCCCCAGTTTCTGATACAATGGGAACATTAGCCACGCTTAGAGGCTACGTGGGAGGATGTCACTGCTTTCATAAATTCCTATCCGACGTTCAATCTTGAGGAAATATTATTTTGAATGGGTAAGGTAATGTTAAAGGTAGGCCTCGGCATGTGGCCCTAGGGTGCAAACTAACAACTTTGCTTCTATTGTATTGCCTTGAATATGAGCAGACCTTTGGATGAGACAACTGATAGCCCTAGCATTGATGATCTCGAATTCACAACCTCATGGGTACTTAAATGGTTCAAAAGTTCGTTTGATGATAATGTGATGGTAGTCCTAGTTTGGGGTGAGGTATTCGTTTTGAGAAACCCTCGCCTTGGTTGAGCACTCTTGCATTCATTCTCATGGGATACGTGCATTTGGGATTTGTGAGTATTCCCTTATCTGAAACTCTCATGAGACTATAACTCGTCCACTAGGATAGCCTATGGTTTAAAGGCTTAATGCATATGCTAAATGCATTCGTAACGCCTAGGAAAAGGAGATAGTTAGGTTGTACATACTTTCATTTGTCTTTCATTCACATGTTTAGATATAATGATTGAGACCTTGTGAAAGCTAGTGAGGCAAATAGACGAAAAATATAGCAGCACTAGCATTTCGATAGTTGCATGACCTTGACATATTTGCTTACTTTGTTTGGGACGAACAACGCTTAAGTGTGGAGTGTTAATAAGTTGAGTTTTATACTTATTAATAGTCAATTTTCACTATAGCTTTGGGTCATTTTTGACGTTATTTGACCTCTATCTCTACAATTCAGGTCGAAAACAAGTCCCCCTCAAAGTCAAAGTCTAGATACGAACACTGGGGGAAAATCCAAAGATTTAGAGCAAAAAGTGGGTAAAAAGAACTCTCAGTCGACCGATTCGGAAATTACCCTGAACCAGCCGGTCGATTGGATGAAAGAGCCAGACTTGAGAGCAACCGGCCACTTTAATTCGGTTGGTTGGACTCACCAGCCAACCGACTGGCTAAAGGACTTCAGAATGCTCACAACCAATCACTTTGAGTCGGTCGACTGAAGAAGAGCTATCCAAATCCTTGCCCTTGCAAGTATTAAACCGATCGGCTCACCTGATCAACCACTCGGCTGAAGACAAGGGAATTCCAAGCTCCAACCGCTCATGTTGAGTTAGTCTATTGGCCAATCCAGCCGACCGATTGGTTCTTGCCCTGTAGAAGCAATGCAACCGCTCACTTTGAGTCGGTCGGTTGGCACAATCCAACCGGTGGGCTGGACGTTTACACAGAAGAACTCTATATTTCGACCACCAACCAACCGGCTGGATTTTGGGCATCAAGCCAGCCGACAGGCAGGACCTGCTACTTCAGAGATTTTACCCGAGGCTATAAATAGAAGAAGGGAGGTTTGACCTAGAGTGCTGGGTTCTTTGTGGAAATTTTCTAAAAAAGAGCCTCAATCAAAGTCATCATCAAGGATCCAATCAAGGAGATGAAGAGAAGATCAAAGGGAGATTCTAAGACTAACCATCCTACTTCCTCTACACCTTTTCCATTCCCTTTGTTGTTTTCTATAAACCCTACTCACACCATGTTGTCTTACATGATGTGTGAGTAGTGACCTTGTGTTTTGAGGGTCTTATGACCCTCCTTGGTACTCTATGATCATGTATATACATGTGATTCTATAATCTATGGTGTTAAATTCATGTTCACTAAGCTCTTGATATTTGACATGTAACAAAGTGTTTGATGAAATGCCTAAGTAACAAGTTGATCTTAAAACTTGACCTAAGTATCGATGGACCTTAGGAACGGTTTGGATGTAGTGAATATGATCATATCTAGTGTCTACGACGGGAAATGCTTATTGCATATAGCATTTATTACCTTGGGAGATGTTCCAAGGATAATAAAAGCTATGGAGTGAACCAACAATCTCGATGGAGTGAGGACTCTAGTTAAGACGGTTTGGCTAAGAATAGATTCATATGAAAATTAGTCTACCTTAGTCTAAGCTAGGTTCTAGACTATTTGACACCTTGATATGCCTAATTTTTGTGTACATGATCAATGGGGAATGCCAAAGAGGGGAGTAGCCCCTCGAAACTCCTTTTATCCATCTTTTATCTCTAATTACTTGTCATTTAGGATTTAGATACACACCCTTATACATTTCAATTAGAATAGCCGAATGGAAATACAATCTTATATAGTGCATGTGCTTGGCTCGCTCCTTTGGATTCGACCCGGTCTTACAGGTGAATATAAATTGTTTTTGGCTAGAGTTTCTATTGCATTTATTTGCATGTGAAAATTCTACAATGTCAGCGCCGTATTCGAACACCCCTCATTCGCACCACCGACACCACCCGCCGCTTGCACGTTTCTTGCGATTATCAATTTTGTAGTAATATACAATGTTATGGTAGGATTATCACACAACGATAACTCTACCATAACTCTCTGATGATTTAGTGTTATCGCACCTCTTCATCAAAATTTGTAGTGATATCAATCATTTGTAAAGGATTTCACATCAATAATCATCAACAACAAATAATACTATTTATCTTCATCTTTATCTTATACTCTTTTCCATTTGAGTTTGTCCACATACATATTTTCATAAATCAGAATTGGGATCATATGAGAAGTGGCTTTATCCTTAAGAAATGAGAAATTTTAATCACCGTTGGATTACAGATTTGATGGCTATTAATCAACATGAATATTTGCACATAATCACGTTTTAATTACGGTTAAAGGGTAAATTAGTAATTGGCTTAACATCCAGATCCTATTTTTTCTCGGACTCGAAAAGATTCTATCAGTCTCTTATGCGCAGAATATTTCGCATTCATGCGCAATCTCCTCCACAAAACCCTAGCCGATTGCGATCGATTTGATTCCATTTTGGGCAGTCACAACTTCGACAGACAGCCATGATGAATATCCCAGTCTTCAGCCATGCAGGTAGTCTTTTACTGCATCATACGTAAACGATTTCAGTGTTATTGACTGTGTTTGTTGATCAATTTTGAATAAGGAGGATAATGCAGGGTTATCCCACGAGTTCTATACAACAATTTTTGTTCTTAGCGTTTGATAATGAAGGATTTATATGAATTTTCGATATTGTTTGTAATTGAACATTATCGAAAGCAGTTTTGAGTTTACTTGTTGTTTTTGAATCAATGAATGCAACAACCAATATTATTCCAAATTCTTCGTACCTATTTATGTGGTCGCCATTTTTTATGATCTTTCGTGATTGAAAAAACTGTATAATTCGTAGCATACAATTTATAATTCGTAACAGCTTAAGCTAGTGTTGTTTTGTAAACTACTGCCCTTAATGATGAAAGTTGCACATTTATTTCTGTATACAGGAAAAAGTATTGGATTCCTAAGTGTCCGGATGAGCTAAAGCGTTTAACTGAGACTTTCTAGTTTTCTGATTTCTTTTCCGAAGAGTGTCTTCCGAATCATAGAAATAGCAAGCTCAGTCCTTAACTTCATGATGTAGTTACTCCGACCTTCTTCAAGATTTACATTCATAATTTGTATCAAAGAAAATGTACATTCTTTCGCACTGTTGGTTTTTGGTTGGATTTGTTTTTTTAGGAACGTATTCTTAATCTGTTTCATATCCGAAGTATTTTGATTTTCAAAATTTTAATAATTCGCCATACCAATTATGTAGCTCATGTACAAAAAATGTAGTCCAGTTCATATAGTGCGTAGTGTTATTAACATAATTTGTTGTCCAACTAACATAATTCGTAGTCTTTTACATAGTTCACGAGTCAAGAACACTTCAATTTATAATTCATAGAATAGTAGCCAAATTCGTACCACATGAGCCTTGATTTTAAAATGCGTAGATTACTAGTAATAATTTATACTAACAACTGTTCGTCATTATAATAAGTCCAAGTACCTAATATTCGTAGTACAACCTGTATAATTCGTAGTGGGAACAAAATTCCTAACATCGAACTTGTAATTAATGTTTTGCATAACATTCCCAGTGTTGATTTAATTTTATCATCTATAGTTTTATATACATAATTCGTAACCAAATGATCTTGTATGTTAAACACGCCACACTAAAGGGAAATATTATGAGTTGACAAGAAAGATATAGGAACTCTATTTAAAAGGCAACCTGGCGCATTAACAGTTTTAGTTACAAGAACTTGAATTTCTGACCGTAGGAGATTGGATACTTGCACTGTGGGAATATTGAAAATTTGTTTTTGGTCTATAAATGATACATGTGAACTATTTACAAAAGAGTTGTCCCCGAGGTCACCTAGGTTAATTATAGGCAGATCTCTTCCGGTGCTTTGAATCAAAAAGTGCAACCTAGTAGGTGTCTCTTCATAGTTATAGGAACAATGCACAGTGCTGAAGGAACGTTTCACTTGCTCGAGAAAAACATCTTTGCGGACCTTGTATCTCAGCTTATCAAATAACCCAGCCAGCTTAGCAGGTTTCCCCAGATATCTTATCAAATAACCCAGACAGCTTAACAGCTTTGGTGAAGGAACGTTTCACTTCTTCTTCTTGCGTTCAGACAAAGAAGAATTTAAAATATGTAGTATGTCACATTTACAGTTCCGAGTTATACATGTTGACTGGCTATGCTGAAAAGAAACAGAAATCATAACGGTTGAAAAGCTACGCATTTTGATACATTTGTTACTAATATTATGCTATGCATTTTGATTCAGTTAATACGCATATTATGCTTTGTAAGGTACAAATCATATACTCTACAAAGTGGCACAGACTATTGTGAAAAGCTAACACTATACGAAATCAGCTACGTTTTTTATTTGATTCATACGATAATTATGCCCTTGAATCTAGCAAACAGTAAATCCGTTACGTATAACCGAACCCAACAAACACGCATTTTGAACCTAGCAAACACGCATTTCGATTTAGTTAATATGAATCATATATTTGAGTCATGAGTATAAATACAACCACTCTACGAACTATGCCTAATAAAGTATGAATAATAGAATGTCAGTGAGACACAATATGAACTTACGAATGATGCGTATTGTACTACAAATTTTAAGAATACAAGTTTGTATGTGCTGCTCTATTATGTGTATTACGAATTTTGAAACAAAAACAACAATTTCAAATCAAAAGCTACGAATGATGCGTAAGAGATTACGAATAATACCTAAGATATAGTCAGTGAGACCTAAAGATCCCTTGTACATATTTTATGCTTCCATAACCATAAGTACCAATTACGAAGCAGAAAGCTACGAATGATGCGTTAGAGGCTACGAATAATACATAACATGAAGAAAGAACAACTACAAAAGTCACTAGATCGACATGTTTCTTGCACAAGCTGGGAAGAGTCGATTAGCTTGTAACCCTAGAAATTGAAGATGTCTGAATCGTAATGCTATATATAGTAAACGTTTGTATCCTCATTGTTCGATTTGTCAGCCATCGATGCTGAAAGGTGTATTGGGTTGCCGAGAGTCACCGATTGTCGCCGCGAGTCGCTGAGATTCAAATCATTGAATGCGCACTGCGAGTTAGGGATTAGGTCGTGTGTTTCACGAAATTAGCAGGATTGTGGTTAAAGATTGATATTTTGATTTCCGAAATGGTTTAGATTAATTCTTATATGTCATGTAATTTTCCACGATGGAACAAACAGCGACATAAAAGTTGGCCGATAGCTAATTGAGACTTTGTTGGGCTTTTGTGTCGGCCCATTAACTCGGTAACTCGGCGTAACACAACTATAGGGACCGTTCTCTTGAACTTAATTTAACTGGAACTTTACTTTACTGAACTTAATTAAACTGTATTGAACTTAATTAAACTGTACTGAACATAATTTAACTATATCAATTTTACTTAACTGTACTGAACTTAATTTAACTCTATCGAATTTAATTGAATTTAACTTTACTGAATTTAATTTACTGAAATTGGAAAATTATATATATGTATTTATTTCATCATTTTTAAAATTATACAATTCATTAATTCAACTTGCTCAAAAAAATTCATCATTTTTCAAACTATTTTTTTATGATTATATAAAAGTATATTTTTTTGTAACATTATATTTTTTCATCGTTTTAAATTTACCTTACTCAAAATATATAAGTATATTTTTATGATTATATATTTTTATGATAGCGTTTCAAATTTTTGAGGATTATCCAGATAATATAGTGCAAATGAACATGTATGAAGATGATGATATATAAATGTTTCCATTTATACTATTTTTGAATGTATGTACGTTTCTATGTAAAAGTACTTGAGGTTTGTTATTGCACCTTATTTAAGATACTTGAGGATTGTCCAAGTACTTGAATGTCATTGCACCTTAAATTTATGTCTAACGGTTTTCCAAAAGTTATTTAAAAAATTAAAGTTCCGAATAATAGGATTGAAAACTGAATTGACTTTATTTAATTTGACTTTATTTAACTATATTGAACTTTGGGTCAGGTTCGGGTGAGAACCACCATTTAAGTTGAGAACTGAGAACTTTAGGCTCTTTTCCATGAACTTTAGGTGATTTTCCATGAACCTTGATTTTTAGGCTAAAGTTCGCGGCGAATTATGTTTAGGCTAAAGTTCGCGGCGAACTATGTTTAGGCTAAAGTTCGCGGCGAACTATCAAAGTTCATGACAAAAAGCCTAAAGTTCGTCTGTTCTCAACTTAGATGGTGGTTCTCATTTGATCCGCTCCCACTGAACTTTATTGTACTGTAGTGCACTTAATTAAACTGTATTGAATTTAATTTAAATGTACTGAACTTAATTAAACTGTATTAAACTTAATTTTACTGTAATAAATTTAATTAAACTGTATTAACTTTACTGTACGTAAAATCTGTCAATATAAGTTCAAAAGAACAGGCCTAATTGACACTGCCCTGCCTCCTTCGTAGCATAACGCCATTGCCACCAGTTTTGTCAAGCTTGATTTTCAGTTCGACCCGAATGGACCCAAAACGCGCAAAGACTCTCCTGTAGCCTGGCACGCGATTGTCTCGTGAATTATAGTTCACTTTCCTACCGGCGATTGGGTATCGGAAGATTAAGGTTTATTGATCTGTGGACGAGTGTTGGTGAGCACAGGTGAGTTTTCGATGCCCTTGATGCTAACGTGACTTTGTTTTTTATAATCAGTTGGTTTACGAAATTCTACTGATCATGTGTACCGTTGGCGAATGTTAAACGTGATTGCAATAAAGATGTTCGATGTAATGTCTGTGTGAATATGTTACCTATTTGGTTACTTTTTTTTACTGTTTGGAAGCATTGACGAAAAATACATTTTTGGGAGCAACTCTTGTTTTTTTTGGAATTTCTAAAGTTTCTGTCAGAGTTGTTCAGTGTATTACAATAAAGCTATGATCCTTACACTAAGAGTCTGAATTGCATACTTTAGGTCTTAAACTTTTTATAGACATGAACTGAAATGTCTTTGAATATAATTTTTGTGATAAGCTCATCCGAGAGCTGTGATTTGTAATTTTGTCAGATGATCAAGTTCTCAGAGATTTATTAGTTTATACAGCATGGGAGGACTTTCGAATGTGTACAGAGGGATGTGCTCTCTCTCTTCTGCATCTGCATCATCATCTTCACGTTCATGGTTTTCTCCTCTTCAGTACGTTAAAGCAGCCTCCTCAAAATCTGACCGTCTTCTTACATCCACTCCTTCCGAGCAGGAAGTGGGGAACAAGCCCAAATATATGTCTCATGAAGCCACCATCAATTTCATTAGACATCAGAAAGATCCGCAGCGAGCCTTGAGTGTGTTCAACAAAGCATCAGAGCAACAGGGTTTCAATCACAATAATGCTACTTATGCTGCTATCCTACATAAGCTTGCTCAGTCGAAAAAAATCTATGCTATCGACGGGGTTCTTCGGCAAATGAAATATGAAACCTGCAGGTTTCAAGAAGGCATATTCATCAATCTTATGAAAGTGTTTTCGCGGGTTTCTCTTCATGAAAAAGTAGTGGAAATGTTTGATGCTATTCAGCCGATGGTTCGCGAAAAGCCCTCTCTTAATGCCATCAGCACGTGTCTTAATCTCCTGATTGAATCCAAGCAAGTTGCTAAGGCACAGCAGTTTCTGGTTTCTTGTAAGAAGAACCTGGATCTTGAGCCCAATACATGCATTTACAATATTCTGATTAAGCATCACTGCAGGAATGAGGATCTCGCATCTGCATTTGAAGTTTTGGAGGAGATGAGAAAGTCGAACATTTCTTATCCCAATGTAATCACGTACTCTACTTTGATTAATGGTCACTGTAAGCTTGGTAAGTTAAAGGAAGCTGTTGATTTGTTTGAAGAAATGGTTTCAAAACATCAAATAAGACCTGATGCCCTGACTTACAATCTTCTACTTGATGGGTTTTGTCGGAATGGTAAAGTTGACCGAGCCATGAAAATTATGGATTTCATGAAGAGCAGTGGCTGTAGTCCCAATATATATAATTATTCGACATTAATAAATGGATTCTGCAAGGAGGGAAGGTTGTCGGAGGCAAAGGAAGCATTCAACGAAATGAAGAGCTCAGGCATGAAGTTTGATACAGTTTGTTATACAACACTAATAGATTGCACTTGCAATACTGGGAGTGTTGACGACGCTCTAGAATTGCTGAAAGAGATGAAAGAAGAGAAGTGCCAACCTGATGCTGCTACATTCAATGTAATACTCAGAGGTTTGTGCAAAGAAAGTAGGTTTAACGAAGCTCTCTCGATGCTTGATAGCCTCCCGTATCAGGGTGTTCGTCTAAACAAAGCCAGTTACAGAATCGTTCTCAACTTACTATTGAAAAAAGGTGATTTAGAAAGGGCAGCTGGGTTACTCAATTTAATGCTGGGGCGAGGATTTTTGCCCCATTTTGCCACTTCAAATGCATTACTGGTTCTCATGTGCCACGAGGGAAGGGCAGATGATGCCACGTCTGCTGTCTTTGGACTAGTAGAGATGGGTTTTAAGCCTGAGCTGGAATCCTGGACTGTACTGCTCGAGTTGCTATGCAAGGAAAGAAAGCTGCTATCAGTATTCGAACTACTTGATGAACTAGCTAATGCATGAATTCCCATCAGCAGCAGAATCCTAACGGAAGGGAAATGTCGCACATCTGCTGTCTTAGCATCAGTTGGGATGGGTTTCAATAAGTAATCCTTGGGCAACTCTGAGCCATCTGAGTTATATTGATATTGCTTCAAAGCTAAGAAAAAAATAGGAATTTTAATTTATGCAGTGAGAGTGAGCTGCTATGAAACAAGTGTTGGCCTTCGTTAATGATCCAATTCTGGGTACACGGAAAATGGAACAATTGCAGCGGAACAATTTCAGGGAATATTATAGGTGCTCGTTGAAATGCATTTGCGGAAATTTTTACAGGGGGTAAGTTAAACTGAAATAATGACAACAGCATCACTCAGTGCGGCACACCCATGTGTCTTTAGCATTCCAGTATTAGTAGGTATGACTTATGAGATCACCAACATGAGGAAAGACACAACTCTGTCATCACTACTTCAAAAGATGTTATTGGTGAATATTGTAGACCAGGGAAGTTGGTGATGATTATAAATGATCAACAATTTACCCAATACTTCGGATAAATGGGATCAAGATCCCTTGCAGCTCAGTATGCTGCAAGTTCCAAATGTCCCAAGTTGCCACAAAAATTCCTTATACTTCGTTCTGTTGCAATTATTGGTTATGAGAACTGTTTGTATCATAACATAGATTCAGGGATGAAGGAGATGGCTATGAGAAATTTTTGAAATTTCATCTCTCTGTATTGGATTTTATCTTTCATTTGGATCCCATAATGTGGTTTGCATGGATCATGGAACATCACTATATGATGATTATTCTGTGTCTCCTGCACGAAAAGAAGGATGGTACTGAAATCATCAATGAAGTTGGTGTAATCAAGGAAAGGAAAGCAAAGAAAGAAGCTGAGGTGGAGGAAATCAAGGCACGGTTGGACACTAAACTGAATTTGATTGGGAATCTTGTGCCTGATTCAGTGCCCATCCACAATGACGAGGTGCATATCATGTGCTATATCTGGTGGCTTGTTGGGTGTTTCGGATTTTTGTCTCCCGTATTTAATGTTGTCTTTGTTTATGTCAAATTTGCAGGTATTTAATGTTGTCTTTGTTTATGTCAAATTTGCAGGCAAACAATACTGTGGTTAGAACATGGGGCGAGAAGCGTGAGGAGGAAGGACTAAAAAACCATGTTGAGCATGTTGATCTACTCGGCATAGCTGATTTGATCAAAGGTGTGATGCGTTTATCGTGGAAGAAGACATGACACACTTTAACTTTGACCATTTTTATGGTGATTTGCATGAAGTTTTGTTCATTTGCATGCTAATTTTTTGATGTTCCCGAAATTGTAGGCGCTAATGTAGCTGGTGCTGGTGGTAGAGGCTTTTACTTAAAGGGTGATGGTGTTCGGCTCAATCAAGCCCCCTTATCAACTTTGGTCTTGATTTTTTGGAGAAGAGAGCCTACATAATGCTGCAAACTCCATTCTTCATGAGGAATGAGAAGGATATCACGGCCAAGTGTGTGCTCAGTTAGCTCAATTTGATGAGGAACTTTACAAGGTAGCTTTTGCTCTTTGTATCGTTTGAAAATTGTCAACGTAGTCTGGCTTGTTACCACTGATTTTCCACACGTATCGTTGGTGTTTGTTAACCTTTTGTCATCTTTAAAACTAGGTTATGGTTTAGTTCTGTATAAAAATCCTGGTGATGCTTTGTTTGCTCCATCTTATAGGTATCTGAGATTTTGGCAACACTAGTATGTCAGACTATATTTCTTACAAAATCCTGATTGCTTCACTGATAATGTGATATTGGATGAACAACCCAAGCTGATTAAATGAATACCAATTATGGTTGGAAATGATCGATGCAGAGTTATAGAACCAAATGTTATAAGAATAGCAGGTGCAAAGCTCAACAATTCGCGAAGGCACACATGTTTGTAGTTGTCCTTTCTTTGTCGGTGCTTTTTTGTTGTTGTTAGAAAATAGACATATTGCTGCTGGAAAAAGATCAGGTGAGAAGTGGGTAGTTTTGTGAGAAATGAGAATTTATCTTGTCCATTGAATTTAAGATCAAACGGCTGTTAATAAGCAACATATTTAGGAATATAATTAAAGGATATTTGTGCTTAAAGGGTAAAATCGGAATAGAAAATTCAATCATGCGCAATCCACCGATTCGATCCTCCAGCCAACGTCGCTTCTGCCAGTTTCGTCTGCCCCGACCAACCTCCGTGCCGTCCGCCCAGCCCAACCAGCGTTGATTCGAGACTCGATCGGATGTCCTGCGCAGAAACTACGGCTTTGTATCCACAACTTCTTCTCAAGCCCTAGGCGCGATCTATTGATTTCTCTTCGCAGTCGCAACGTCGTCCGTCGCCATTCCATTGCTGTTGCCGGTGTTGTTCGTATTGGTGTTGTTCAAGCCGGTGTATTCAAGGGGTATGGTAGGACTTTGCTTGTTGCGTTGTTCGAGTTCCACCGATTCTGATGATCATTCAGATTGATTGAATTCTTCCATGGTTGGAGTCTGCTTCTCATCTTGTTGTTGTTTAGTTTGATAGTTTTTTTAAGTGTTTATTTTATATATCTTTGCAGGTGCTGGAGCAGAGTTTATATACATTGTGGAATTTGTCTGTGGATGAGAAGCACAAGGCAAAAATTGCTGGTTCAGAGCGCACTCCGCTACTGATTAAGTGCCCGAGTACGGAGGATATGAGAGTGAAGGGAAGCTGCTGGAGGGGCTTGGCCAACTTGGCATTAGTCATCAATTTCACGGTGTCATGGTAGAAGCAGGTGTAATTCCAAAGCTGGTATGTTCTTCTCCATCTCTGCATTTCCTTTTGCGGGGAATAGCCATGTGATCAATCTTATTGGGTAATGTGCATGATAGTTCGTAATTATTTTTTGAGAGCAGGCACAGTTCTTCACAACTTAAGTGAAAAAGGGGTTTGTAACCATCAGAAAGGAAGCACGTAATGCACTGTTAGAACTTGTAAAAGATGAGTATTACAGGATCCTTGTTATAGAGGAAGGTTTGATTCGAGTCCCATTGATTGGCAACGAGACGTTCAAGTCACTCAAGCCAGTCACACATTCATGGCCAACTTTACCAGATGGCACACAATTTGAGCAGACTTCAAAAGGTCCTTCGAGATTTGGTTCCTCTGAACTACTCCTTGGCATAATATATTTGTGCAGGTTGATTTGAAGTTCATGGTTGATTGCCATGAAAGTTTATGTAGGTTGATTTGAATTAAACTGTCTACTTTGATTTGAAGTTCATGGTTGATTGTGATGAAAGTTTATGTAGGTTGATTGAATTAAAATGTTACTTTAATTGAAGTTCATGGTAAATTGTCTAGGTTGATTTTGATGAAAGTTTGTGTATTTTTGCAGGAACATGTCTGGTGTATTATGGGAAGCGGTTTCGACTGATCAGGTTTTGTCATTTATCAGGGGTTTGGGACAAAAAATGGGAAGAAGATTATCCTCGTTTGGATTGATCCGAAGATATCAGACTTTCAGATGCATTATCCTCGTTTCAAGAAAGAAGTTTATGAGAAGATGGGAAGAAGAAGAATATTCTCGTTTGGACTTATTTAGTTGTTTCTTTTTATTCAAGGGGTAAAAAGTAGCTCCTTTGTCTCTTTTACAATTGTATATAAAAGTTTGGTTTGGTTAT
Source organism: Rhodiola kirilowii (assembly GCA_033675215.1). Classification (NCBI taxonomy): domain Eukaryota; kingdom Viridiplantae; phylum Streptophyta; class Magnoliopsida; order Saxifragales; family Crassulaceae; genus Rhodiola; species Rhodiola kirilowii. Next base: position 25,991,388 of record CM066200.1, read on the forward strand.
TAAGTCATGTCAATTGTTAAATGTGCTACGGATAATGATTATTATACTACGGATAATGATTATCGTGATACGGATTATGATTTCAATGCTACGGATTATGATTACAATGTTACGGATTATGATCGTAATGCTACGAATTATGATCGTAATGCTACGGATTATGATCTTGACGCTACGAATTATGATCGTGATGCTACGGATTATAAATACCCTGTGTGATACACATGAGCAACATACATTGCCCTAAATCTAATTATTACAATAAAAGAGGTTGACCAACATACTAGCCAATATACGTCGTACATAACATCTGCAATACAAAGTAGCCATACTAGCCAAAAATACGTAGTACATATGTGTTACAGATTCATGTGTTACGGATTATGCGTCTAATGTTACGGATAATGAGCCTTGTGTTACGGATTATGCGTCTAATGCTACGGATAATAAGGCTTGTGGCGGAAGAGCTGGGCTGCTGTCAATTAATAACGTTGCTACTGAAAGAGCTTCTTGCGTTTTCTCAAATTTTGAAAATGCTTTCAACTTCACCACCTGATGTATTAAAGATTAAAAAAACAAATATCAACATTACAATAACTTATATTAACAAACAAGAAAGTCAGCAGAAAAAAAATCAGTAAAACAAAACAATGCTACTAGTTCATCCAAAATCATGGATATAATTTCAACTCCAACCAATGAATGTACCACTTCTCCTCAGCATGTCACAACAAGAATAACAAAGCAGAGGTAGCAGTCTAATGGACTTTTAGCTAGAGACTGTTAACCATTAACAAATAAATATCATTCTTTCACTCCTGCACATGTACCAAGCTAGAAATAATATTATAGTTACAATACCCAAAGTTGCATTAAGCATAAAAAATGAAGTCACATAACCAGTATAGGTATATCAACCGATCTTTTATATGTAGAAATATGAATTTACCTTCTAGGTGACTCTGCAGTAGCAAACTACTTCCATATGTCCATCAATCATAGCAGTAGTTAAAAAGACATCAATCTGGACATTAACTTTTGAAAGTCGTCCATGTACTTGTGATCCCAATCTCAAATCCTTAAGATGGGAACAAAGGCTAAACACAACTATCCCACACCACATTCTCCCCCACCATCCAAACAAAAGCTTCAGCGCTTCTGTTAAATACCCATTCTTCAAAAGCCTATTAATAACTGAATTATAAGCAACAATGATGCTACGGATTAGGGTTCGTATTTGAAGCACCAAATACCAAATACAGACTGCCCTTTCCAAAATCAACTCTATGCTACGGATTTTGTTGGGTTATGCTACGGCTTATGATAGGTAGTTACTCCGACAACTTGAATTGAAATTAGCAAACCCTAAATCGAGAAATAAAATCACGCTGTTGACGGACGCACAGTCGTCGTGTGCAAACGTCAAGAATAAATTTATAAGTCCGCTACTCGCGACTTTACTACTGGGTAGCAAGTGGTAAGTAGGGGTCGAACCCAAGGGAATTAGGGGGATACGTTGTTCTTTAAGGGATTTGTACAGCGAGGGAGCGTGTTTTAAGGTTGATTGAGATTTTAGCGGTTATGACTAAGTGACTTTTTTGGTTGTTTTTGGTTTGAGTGCGGAAAAGTAAATTACAGAAAAATAAATACTGAAAAGTAAAAAGAAAGACTTACAGTGGATGATGCGTGATTTGCGAGTCCTCCGGAAGGTGAGTGCAGTTGATTAAGGCAGTTATACTAGAAAAGTAAATACAAGGGGGTTTTGTAATTCAAGGGAAGCATTCGGTTTCGGGGGCATTGCATCATAGCCTGTTTTATCATTTTAGTAATCCTTCTAAGTATTCAAACGTGTATCAAGGCCATTTCAAGCGCTCGATTTGCCACACTGTCTAGTCTTTTACAAAAGTGTTCGAAAGTGAATCAAGGCCATTTCAAGCACTCGACTTGCAACACTGTCTAATCTTTTGCAAAAAAACGTAGAGCCCTTGTTCTACTCAGACTAGCACCCCATTTCAAGGTATACTAGCCTATGTGCATCCATTTGGATTGTCTTTTCCGATTTATCCAAATGGTGTTTGAGAGAGATCGAACTCCTCAGATAAGCTTTGCCATTTCAAGCATCCACTTACCCGAGTATGTTCACGAACTTCCACGGAAGAGCTTTGCCATTTCAAGCATCCACTTAACCTTGGAAATTCTGATCTAATATGTGGCACACAGAACAAGTTTTGAATATAGAGAAAAAACACTAAAATAGTCTGAAAAACATTTTATAATACAAGTACGCCCCTTCAACCGAATAAAGAGTTTAGCTACGATTATCCATGGAAGAGGATATCATAGCTAAATACTCGGGGGTTTTTGAAAGACAGTAAGTAAAGGGGAATACTCAAGAACCAACAGGAGTATTCCCAAATCCTACTTGAATACTCAAGAACCAACAGGAGTATTCTCTAAAACTGTTATAATACTCAAGAACCAACAGGAGTATTATTTCAAAACCAAACTTACAAATGTACCAAACTTAGAGAGAAGTGTATGATTTTTTGAATTGTACAAATGAGGAGGGGAGGGCTCATATTTATAGCCAAAGGAGAGGGAAATGGAGGGCTAAGATGAGAGCACATGGCTCTCATCCATGGTGAGCTCCATGGAGGTAAAAGCCGCCGGTTGAAGGTGGGAAGGAGGAGGAGGGGAGGTGACTTTGGTCACCTCCTCCAAAAGCCGCCAGTCTTGGATGGATAATGATGAGTTTTGTGTGAGTTTTGTGTAGTTTTCACAAAACTATCAGTCCAATTTTACTCCGGTCTGACTTTGGTTGTTCCTTGGTTGGATTTGTTTTGAGTGATTCCATGTCAGGATCTTGAGATTTCTGCATTCAGCGTCTGATCGTGACCTTGGACTGACTCGTAACATCTTTTCAGCGTAAAATCCTCTCCTTAGCGTGTATTCTCTCTAGAGTCCAAAATACCCTGTAGAAATATATCGGAACTAACAAGCAAAAGTTAAATAGACCAACAGTCTAATTTAGTGGGTTTTACTGTGTTTTTGATTCGTATAATTATGGTCCATCAGATCACCCCACACTTTTAGTTGTTCGTCCCGAACAATGCTATTAAAGGGCGGCACATTAAGTTTGGTTTTCAAATATGAAAGTTAGACTGTGGGACTCGATTTATCCTAATTCATGCATTGCTTACTTATTACCAAATTGAACTGTGTAAATAAATAGAAGAAACTTGATACTTGTACCCCCGTGCTGAGATGCAAATTATTCTGGATGTTTCGGGAGATAGCCCTTTTTAGGCTCCTGGACTGCAATCTTGGAATCGTCTCGCACTATATGGTTTCCTTGTAGCTTTCTCTAGCACGTGATTCGGTTCGGGTTTCAATGGTTTGGTCTTTGATCTTCTTTTGGTGAGGGACAGCATTTGTAGTGAATCGGTCTTTGGCCTTTGATTTGACTCTTTGAGTACTTCACTTTTTGTTCGGTTAAAACCTTCACAATTTTGGGCCTTTGGCCTCTTGATTTGCTTCTTTGAGCTTTTTGCGTCTTTGTGACTTGCTAGTCCATTTTCTCAAGCCTTTTTTGGGAGGTCCATTCATCGCCCGCAAGCCTATGGAAATACCTCCTCGCTCCTCTCATCCTTGCCGTTTCGCGCGGGTCAAGATGAGGGTCGCTCATCTATTTTCTCGGCTACTTTGACTAGAGAGAGGACGGTCTGATTCCCGTCCTCGCCTTTTTTCTTTTTGCATAAACACTGCATGGCGGAGATGACTTCAATCTTCTCTAAAACTCGAAGTGCATCCTCCACTGACTTCGAAAACCATATAGTTTGATTCGATCCTTCGAGTGCTTGCCAAGCCTCTCTAGGGCAGTTTATGTCAACTCCACATCCCTGGTTTATCTCAACACAAAGGGACAAATGAGAAGTTACATTCTAAGTTTTTAAACAGTTGTATTTTCACAAGGTTAATGCATGAATTATGATCTATCTTTTTCACATTCTTAAGTTCATATTTTCTAAAAGATAATTTTAAAGAAAAAGGAAAAGAAAAACATGTTATGTACACAGGTGGTTCTCACCCCACACTTTTGAACGAAAGCGTGCCTTTCAGCACCACTTAGTTCAAAAGCCATGCAAGTAGATATTATATGAGAAGGAAATGACATTAAGGAAAAGGGAAGAACAGAACTCCCTTTAAAGTGTCGAGTGAACGACATGGCATGAGGCTGGATAATCGAGGGAGTTCAGCTGGGGCCTTGAACTCTCAGCGCAGGCCCGGTAACTCACGGAAGCTGCTTGGCTGATCCGGTCTTGCTCCAAAAACCGATTCCTGAATAGTCATTTCTTCTATGCACCAAGTGGGTGAGAGCGACTTATTGGAAAAAACTAAATGACAGAAAATAAAAGACAGAAAGTAAGATAGGTGTCGGGTTACCTCCCGACCAGTGTCTTTGTTTAACGTCGTTGGCTCGACAGTACCTCATTCCTGGATCACTGGTTTGGATCCCATGGGTGGCTCAGGTCGTATTTTGCCACCGTTCCTGTGTTGATTTTTGCCTTGACTCTTCCTGATTTCTTGCTTTGGTTAGAACTCTATGGTTTTGGTGTTTTTTCTTTCCATTGTTTCTGAGAAGGCGGGGGACCTTTGACCATAGCTTCTGGTCCTGTTACTCTTTCAGTCTCCCTTGGCAGGTCAGAATTCTATGTACCGCAATCTGGAATAGGCATAATGTCTGGCGGTTTCTTTGTATCCGTGCGGCTATTATCAATGGAGAAATTTGCAATTTTGCCGCCGAACTTAAGCGATAACGAGCCCTGCCCACATCAATCCTTGCTTTAGTAGCGTAGAGGAATGGTCGTCCCAATATTATTGTTGGAGGGTCGTCTTCGCTGGTCTCTCCCGTTTGTATTACATAAAACTCTGCACCAATGACGAGCTCTCCCACATGGAGTATTACATCTTCTAGTACTCCAACCGGACGGATGCACGATTTATCTCCTAGCTCGATATTTGACCTGGGTGGTTTTAATGGACCAAGTCCTAATAAGTAATATAAGGAGGAGGGCATGGCGTTGAAAGCAGCTCCAAGATCGACTAAGCACTTATGAATCTGTGCTTCACCAATACTATAGGTGACTGTGAAGGCCCCTGGGTCTTTATCTCTTTCCGGTTGTGGCTCGTGATCTGAAGTGAGGGCTCTTTCTATTGTCGGGTCATTCTGCCCGTTCCTTGGCTTAGGATTTGTATAATCGGATCCCTTAATATTTTGCTTCGAAGCATAAATATTAGTTGGGGAGTCCCACCTTAAATTGTTACTGTCATCCCATCCAGATGCTGGTATGTCAGAGTGTATGATCGGTGGTGGAGTTATACAAACGGTGAATGCGTACCGTCCATTGTCAGCATGCTTAACCCATGTTTTGCCACCATTGGGTCGGTCTTCCTCTTGGTTCCAATCAGGACGACGCCTCCGGGTGAAGTGCTTGTTTGTAAGTTTGTAAGTTGGGGATCGTGCTACTTCTCCTAGTGTCGCCTTCACATTTGACCTCTTTATCATGCTAAGATTCGCTTTTGGGTTTTGGATGGTTTGTGAAGGGAGTCTGCCAGGTTCATTAGTGAGTGTTGACATTGTCGTGGCGAGCTGGGACATTTGTTTGGTTAGTTCTGAAATTGCCCCGTCAGTTTTTGCCTGGTATTGGTGTAGCGAAGTACCCAATTGATTAATGTTTCCTGCGAGCTTCTTCATCGTGTCATCGAGCGACTTGTTTGGTTCTTGCTGATTGTTCGGGCCGGTTTGGTACTGATTTGGTCCTCTTTGCTGACATCGTCCTGCCGATGGAGCGTTCTGGTTATACTATCGGTGGGGGGGGGGTTGGTTGTATGACTGAGCTAGTTGAGGGACAGCTGGTTGTGCTTCTTTCTGAAGATAGTTGTTGTTACGCCAGTTCGGGTTGGTTGCTTGACCATACTGTCGGTTTTGTCCGGCTCTGTCGTTGCTGTTGTTGTTGTTGTATCCTTGGTATCCTCCCACTGCATTCACTTCTGCCGGTTCCTCTTCTATTAATGTCGGACATGCGTCATTTTTGTGGTCTGTAGAGCCACAAAATTCGCAAGGCTTAACTGGAACTGGTTGTCTTCGTAGGAACTGAATCATCATCTCCTTCAATTGTTTCATCTCTTCTGGCATGGAGTTCATTGGTGTTTCAGCTTTTGCCACATTCCTTGTTCGGGAAAATTCTTCCTGACGAGTCGTCTCTTCTCTAAATCGGGCGTTTTCAGCAACGTCGGTGATGAGATTCCTTATGCCACTTAATGACAGATTCATCATGGATCCTCCAATTGAGGCATCCAGAATCATTTTGTCTAAGGGTCTTAATCCATCAATGAGATACTCGACTGCGAGTTTCTCAGGCAGTCCAAGGGTACAGCAGCTTCTCTCCAGGCGGTTGAACTTTTCCAGGTAATCGTACATGGTTTCGTTGGGTCCTTGCTTGATGTCTTGTAGTTGCCTCCGTACTTGCATCGCCCATCCTGCCGGGTAATATTTGTCCAGGAATTTCTTTTGCATTTGAGCCCATGTTCTGATGCTATCGGAAGGCAATGAAAGGAACCAGTCGTTTGCCGCGTCGATGAGGGAAAAATAGAACGCCTTCAACTTGAAGTCGTCTACGTTCACGCCATTTGGTTTTAAGTTCTGGCAAATACCATGTAAGCGCTGGAGATGAGTCATTGCTGATTCTCCACGTGTTCCTGAGAATTTCGGTAAGTTGTGGACCACTGAAGTGTTGATGATGACATTTTCCAGTTCAGGGTCTTCATGAATGCACCATGGCTGGTTTCTGAAATACGGTGCTGAGAGTTCTCCCATAGTAGGTTCGCGGTAATTGTTGTTATCCCCGTAGTAGTTATCGAAAGTGGGTTCTCGTCTCGGCACTTGTCGAGGTTGAGGGGGTGGTGGATATCTAGGGGGTTGTACTGGACTAGCTGCATTTCGGTCATCGGGTGGTTCTTGGTTTCTTCTGATTGCCTCCCTATCACGAGCTCTTCTGTTTCTGATGAGTTGTTCCGGATCGTCCACAAATGGAAGTGGCACCTCATCATTTCGATCGTACAGGTTTATCTCGTCATCATCATGATAGTCATGGTGGCTTCCTTCGCGAGACATGGTTGTTTTGAAGCGCGTATAGATTCAAAGAACTTATCCGACGACTAATTCCCCGGCAACGGCGCCAATTTTGACGGACGCACAGTCGTCGTGTGCAAACGTCAAGAATAAATTTATAAGTCCGCTACTCGCGACTTTACTACTGGGTAGCAAGTGGTAAGTAGGGGTCGAACCCAAGGGAATTTGGGGGATACGTTGTTCTTTAAGGGATTTGTACAGCGAGGGAGCGTGTTTTAAGGTTGATTGAGATTTTAGCGGTTATGACTAAGTGACTTTTTTGGTTGTTTTTGGTTTGAGTGCGGAAAAGTAAATTACAGAAAAATAAATACTGAAAAGTAAAAAGAAAGACTTACAGTGGGTGATGCGTGATTTGCGAGTCCTCCGGAAGGTGAGTGCAGTTGATTAAGGCAGTTATACTAGAAAAGTAAATACAAGGGGGTTTTGTAATTCAAGGGAAGCATTCGGTTTCGGGGGCATTGCATCATAGCCTGTTTTACAATTTTAGTAATCCTTCTAAGTATTCAAACGTGTATCAAGGCCATTTCAAGCGCTCGATTTGCCACACTGTCTAGTCTTTTGCAAAAGTGTTCGAAAGTGAATCAAGGCCATTTCAAGCACTCGACTTGCAACACTGTCTAATCTTTTGCAAAAAACGTAGAGCCCTTGTTCTACTCAGACTAGCACCCCATTTCAAGGTATACTAGCCTATGTGCATCCATTTGGATTGTCTTTTCCGATTTATCCAAATGGTGTTTGAGAGAGATCGAACTCCTCAGATAAGCTTTGTCATTTCAAGCATCCACTCAACCTTGGAAATTCTGATCTAATATATGGCACATAGAACAAGTTTTGAATACAGAGAAAAAACACTAAAATAGTCTAAAACATTTTATAATACAAGTACGCCCCTTCAACCGAATAAAGAGTTTAGCTACGATTATCCATGGAAGAGGATATCATAGCTAAATACTCGGGGGTTTTTGAAAGACAGTAAGTAAAGGGGAATACTCAAGAACCAACAGGAGTATTCCCAAATCCTATTTGAATACTCAAGAACCAACATCAGTATTCTCTAAAACTGTTATAATACTCAAGAACCAACAGGAGTATTATTTCAAAACCAAACTTACAAATGTACCAAACTTAGAGAGAGAAGTGTATGATTTTTTGAATTGTACAAATGAGGAGGGGAGGGCTCATATTTATAGCCAAAGGAGAGGGAAATGGAGGGCTAAGATGAGAGCACATGGCTCTCATCCATGGTGAGCTCCATGGAGGTAAAAGCCGCCGGTTGAAGGTGGGAAGGAGGAGGAGGAGGGGAGGTGACTTTGGTCACCTCCTCCAAAAGCCGCCGGTCTTGGATGGATAAGGATGAATTTTGTGTGAGTTTTGTGTAGTTTTCACAAAACTATCAGTCCAATTTCGCTCCGGTCTGACTTTGGTTGTTCCTTGGTTGGATTTGTTTTGAGTGATTCCATGTCAGGATCTTGAGATTTCTGCATTCAGCGTCTGATCGTGACCTTGGACTGACTCGTAACATCTTTTCAGCGTAAAATCCTCCCCTTAGCGTGTATTCTCTCTAGAGTCCAAAATACCCTGTAGAAATATATCGGAACTAACAAGCAAAAGTTAAATAGACCAACAGTCTAATTTAGTGGGTTTTACTGTGTTTTTGATTCGTATAATTATGGTCCATCAGATCACCCCACACTTTTAGTTGTTCGTCCCGAACAATGCTATTAAAGGGCGACACATTAAGTTTGGTTTTGAAATATGAAAGTTAGACTGTGGGACTCGATTCATCCTAATTCATGCATTGCTTACTTATTACCAAATTGAACTGTGTAAATAAATAGAAGAAACTTGATACTTGTACCTCCGTGCTGAGATGCAAATTATTCTGGATGTTTCGGGAGATAGCCCTTTTTAGGCTCCTGGACTGCAATCTTGGAATCGTCTCGCACTATATGGTTTTCTTGTAGCTTTCTCTAGCACGTGATTCGGTTCGGGTTTCAATGGTTTGGTCTTTGATCTTCTTTTGGACAGGGATAGCTTTTGTAGTGAATCGGCCTTTGGCCTTTGATTTGACTCTTTGAGTACTTCACTTTTTGTTCGGTTAAAACCTTCACAATTTTGGGCCTTTGGCCTCTTGATTTGCTTCTTTGAGCTTTTTGCGTCTTTGTGACTTGCTAGTCCATTTTCTCAAGCCTTTTTTGGGAGGTCCATTCATCGCCCGCAAGCCTATGGAAATACCTCCCCGCTCCTCTCATCCTTTCCGTTTCGCGCGGGTCAAGATGAGGGTCGCTCATCTATTTTCTCGGCTACTTTGACTAGAGAGAGGATGGTCTGATTCCCGTCCTCGCCTTTTTTCTTTTTGCATAAACACTGCATGGCGGAGATGACTTCAATCTTCTCTAAAACTCGAAGTGCATCCTCCACTGACTTCGAAAACCATATAGTTTGATTCGATCCTTCGAGTGCTTGCCAAGCCTCTCTAGGGCAGTTTATGTCAACTCCACATCCCTGGTTTATCTCAACACAAAGGGACAAATGAGAAGTTACATTCTAAGTTTTTAAACAGTTGTATTTTCACAAGGTTAATGCATGAATTATGATCTATCTTTTTCACATTCTTAAGTTCATATTTTCTAAAAGATAATTTTAAAGAAAAAGGAAAAGAAAAACATGTTATGTACACAGGTGGTTCTCACCCCACACTTTTGAACAAAAGCGTGCCTTTCAGCACCACTTAGTTCAAAAGCCATGCAAGTAGATATTATATGAGAAGGAAATGACATTAAGGAAAAGGGAAGAACAGAACTCCCTTTAAAGTGTCGAGTGAACGACATGGCATGAGGCTGGATAATCGAGGGAGTTCAGCTGGGGCCTTGAACTCTCAGCGCAGGCCCGGTAACTCACGGAAGCTGCTTGGCTGATCCGGTCTTGCTCCAAAAACCGATTCCTGAATAGTCATTTCTTCTATGCACCAAGTGGGTGAGAGCGACTTATTGGAAAAAACTAAATGACAGAAAATAAAAGACAGAAAGTAAGATAGGTGTCGGGTTACCTCCCGACCAGTGTCTTTGTTTAACGTCGTTGGCTCGACAGTACCTCATTCCTGGATCACTGGTTTGGATCCCATGGGTGGCTCAGGTCGTATTTTGCCACCGTTCCTGTGTTGATTTTTGCCTTGACTCTTCCTGATTTCTTGCTTTGGTTAGAACTCTATGGTTTTGGTGTTTTTTCTTTCCATTGTTTCTGAGAAGGCGGGGGACCTTTGACCATAGCTTCTGGTCCTGTTACTCTTTCAGTCTCCCTTGGCAGGTCAGAATTCTATGTACCGCAATCTGGAATAGGCATAATGTCTGGCGGTTTCTTTGTATCCGTGCGGCTATTATCAATGGAGAAATTTGCAATTTTGCCGCCGAACTTAAGCGATAACGAGCCCTGCCCACATCAATCCTTGCTTTAGTAGCGTAGAGGAATGGTCGTCCCAATATTATTGTTGGAGGGTCGTCTTCGCTGGTCTCTCCCGTTTGTATTACATAAAACTCTGCACCAATGACGAGCTCTCCCACATGGAGTATTACATCTTCTAGTACTCCAACCGGACGGATGCACGATTTATCTCCTAGCTCGATATTTGACCTGGGTGGTTTTAATGGACCAAGTCCTAATAAGTAATATAAGGAGGAGGGCATGGCGTTGACAGCAGCTCCAAGATCGACTAAGCACTTATGAATCTGTGCTTCACCAATACTATAGGTGACTGTGAAGGCCCCTGGGTCTTTATCTCTTTCCGGTTGTGGCTCGTGATCTGAAGTGAGGGCTCTTTCTATTGTCGGGTCATTCTGCCCGTTCCTTGGCTTAGGATTTGTATAATCGGATCCCTTAATATTTTGCTTCGAAGCATAAATATTAGTTGGGGAGTCCCACCTTAAATTGTTACTGTCATCCCATCCAGATGCTGGTATGTCAGAGTGTATGATCGGTGGTGGAGTTATACAAACGATGAATGCGTACCGTCCATTGTCAGCATGCTTAACCCATGTTTTGCCATCATTGGGTCGGTCTTCCTCTTGGTTCCAATCAGGACGACGCCTCCGGGTGAAGTGCTTGTTTGTAAGTTTGTAAGTTGGGGATCGTGCTACTTCTCCTAGTGTCGCCTTCACATTTGACCTCTTTATCATGCTAAGATTCGCTTTTGGGTTTTGGATTGTTTGTGAAGGGAGTCTGCCAGGTTCATTAGTGAGTGTTGACATTGTCGTGGCGAGCTGGGACATTTGTTTGGTTAGTTCTGAAATTGCCCCGTCAGTTTTTGCCTGGTATTGGTGTAGCGAAGTACCCAATTGATTAATGTTTCCTGCGAGCTTCTTCATCGTGTCATCGAGCGACTTGTTTGGTTCTTGCTGATTGTTCGGGCCGGTTTGGTACTGATTTGGTCCTCTTTGCTGATATCGTCCTGCCGATGGAGCGTTCTGGTTATACTATCGGTGGGGGGGGGGGGTTGGTTGTATGACTGAGCTAGTTGAGGGACAGCTGGTTGTGCTTCTTTCTGAAGATAGTTGTTGTTACGCCAGTTCGGGTTGGTTGCTTGACCATACTGTCGGTTTTGTCCGGCTCTGTCGTTGCTGTTGTTGTTGTTGTATCTTTGGTATCCTCCCACTGCATTCACTTCTGCCGGTTCCTCTTCTATTAATGTCGGACATGCGTCATTTTTGTGGTCTGTAGAGCCACAAAATTCGCAAGGCTTAACTGGAACTGGTTGTCTTCGTAGGAACTGAATCATCATCTCCTTCAATTGTTTCATCTCTTCTGGCATGGAGTTCATTGGTGTTTCAGCTTTTGCCACATTCCTTGTTCGGGAAAATTCTTCCTGACGAGTCGTCTCTTCTCTAAATCGGGCGTTTTCAGCAACGTCGGTGATGAGATTCCTTATGCCACTTAATGACAGATTCATCATGGATCCTCCAATTGAGGCATCCAGAATCATTTTGTCTAAGGGTCTTAATCCATCAATGAGATACTCGACTGCGAGTTTCTCAGGCAGTCCAAGGGTACAGCAGCTTCTCTCCAGGCGGTTGAACTTTTCCAGGTAATCGTACATGGTTTCGTTGGGTCCTTGCTTGATGTCTTGTAGTTGCCTCCGTACTTGCATCGCCCATCCTGCCGGGTAATATTTGTCCAGGAATTTCTTTTGCATTTGAGCCCATGTTCTGATGCTATCGGAAGGCAATGAAAGGAACCAGTCGTTTGCCGCGTCGATGAGGGAAAAATAGAACGCCTTCAACTTGAAGTCGTCTACGTTCACGCCATTTGGTTTTAAGTTCTGGCAAATACCATGTAAGCGCTGGAGATGAGTCATTGCTGATTCTCCACGTGTTCCTGAGAATTTCGGTAAGTTGTGGACCACTGAAGTGTTGATGATGACATTTTCCAGTTCAGGGTCTTCATGAATGCACCATGGCTGGTTTCTGAAATACGGTGCTGAGAGTTCTCCCATAGTAGGTTCGCGGTAATTGTTGTTATCCCCGTAGTAGTTATCGAAAGTGGGTTCTCGTCTCGGCACTTGTCGAGGTTGAGGGGGTGGTGGATATCTAGGGGGTTGTACTGGACTAGCTGCATTTCGGTCATCGGGTGGTTCTTGGTTTCTTCTGATTGCCTCCCTATCACGAGCTCTTCTGTTTCTGATGAGTTGTTCCGGATCGTCCACAAATGGAAGTGGCACCTCATCATTTCGATCGTACAGGTTTATCTCGTCATCATCATGATAGTCATGGTGGCTTCCTTCGCGAGACATGGTTGTTTTGAAGCGCGTATAGATTCAAAGAACTTATCCGACGACTAATTCCCCGGCAACGGCGCCAATTTTGACGGACGCACAGTCGTCGTGTGCAAACGTCAAGAATAAATTTATAAGTCCGCTACTCGCGACTTTACTACTGGGTAGCAAGTGGTAAGTAGGGGTCGAACCCAAGGGAATTAGGGGGATACGTTGTTCTTTAAGGGATTTGTACAGCGAGGGAGCGTGTTTTAAGGTTGATTGAGATTTTAGCGGTTATGACTAAGTGACTTTTTTGGTTGTTTTTGGTTTGAGTGCGGAAAAGTAAATTACAGAAAAATAAATACTGAAAAGTAAAAAGAAAGACTTACAGTGGGTGATGCGTGATTTGCGAGTCCTCCGGAAGGTGAGTGCAGTTGATTAAGGCAGTTATACTAGAAAAGTAAATACAAGGGGGTTTTGTAATTCAAGGGAAGCATTCGGTTTCGGGGGCATTGCATCATAGCCTGTTTTACAATTTTAGTAATCCTTCTAAGTATTCAAACGTGTATCAAGGCCATTTCAAGCGCTCGATTTGCCACACTGTCTAGTCTTTTGCAAAAGTGTTCGAAAGTGAATCAAGGCCATTTCAAGCACTCGACTTGCAACACTGTCTAATCTTTTGCAAAAAACGTAGAGCCCTTGTTCTACTCAGACTAGCACCCCATTTCAAGGTATACTAGCCTATGTGCATCCATTTGGATTGTCTTTTCCGATTTATCCAAATGGTGTTTGAGAGAGATCGAACTCCTCAGATAAGCTTTGTCATTTCAAGCATCCACTCAACCTTGGAAATTCTGATCTAATATATGGCACATAGAACAAGTTTTGAATACAGAGAAAAAACACTAAAATAGTCTAAAACATTTTATAATACAAGTACGCCCCTTCAACCGAATAAAGAGTTTAGCTACGATTATCCATGGAAGAGGATATCATAGCTAAATACTCGGGGGTTTTTGAAAGACAGTAAGTAAAGGGGAATACTCAAGAACCAACAGGAGTATTCCCAAATCCTATTTGAATACTCAAGAACCAACATCAGTATTCTCTAAAACTGTTATAATACTCAAGAACCAACAGGAGTATTATTTCAAAACCAAACTTACAAATGTACCAAACTTAGAGAGAGAAGTGTATGATTTTTTGAATTGTACAAATGAGGAGGGGAGGGCTCATATTTATAGCCAAAGGAGAGGGAAATGGAGGGCTAAGATGAGAGCACATGGCTCTCATCCATGGTGAGCTCCATGGAGGTAAAAGCCGCCGGTTGAAGGTGGGAAGGAGGAGGAGGGGAGGTGACTTTGGTCACCTCCTCCAAAAGCCGCCGGTCTTGGATGGATAAGGATGAATTTTGTGTGAGTTTTGTGTAGTTTTCACAAAACTATCAGTCCAATTTCGCTCCGGTCTGACTTTGGTTGTTCCTTGGTTGGATTTGTTTTGAGTGATTCCATGTCAGGATCTTGAGATTTCTGCATTCAGCGTCTGATCGTGACCTTGGACTGACTCGTAACATCTTTTCAGCGTAAAATCCTCCCCTTAGCGTGTATTCTCTCTAGAGTCCAAAATACCCTGTAGAAATATATCGGAACTAACAAGCAAAAGTTAAATAGACCAACAGTCTAATTTAGTGGGTTTTACTGTGTTTTTGATTCGTATAATTATGGTCCATCAGATCACCCCACACTTTTAGTTGTTCGTCCCGAACAATGCTATTAAAGGGCGACACATTAAGTTTGGTTTTGAAATATGAAAGTTAGACTGTGGGACTCGATTCATCCTAATTCATGCATTGCTTACTTATTACCAAATTGAACTGTGTAAATAAATAGAAGAAACTTGATACTTGTACCTCCGTGCTGAGATGCAAATTATTCTGGATGTTTCGGGAGATAGCCCTTTTTAGGCTCCTGGACTGCAATCTTGGAATCGTCTCGCACTATATGGTTTTCTTGTAGCTTTCTCTAGCACGTGATTCGGTTCGGGTTTCAATGGTTTGGTCTTTGATCTTCTTTTGGACAGGGATAGCTTTTGTAGTGAATCGGCCTTTGGCCTTTGATTTGACTCTTTGAGTACTTCACTTTTTGTTCGGTTAAAACCTTCACAATTTTGGGCCTTTGGCCTCTTGATTTGCTTCTTTGAGCTTTTTGCGTCTTTGTGACTTGCTAGTCCATTTTCTCAAGCCTTTTTTGGGAGGTCCATTCATCGCCCGCAAGCCTATGGAAATACCTCCCCGCTCCTCTCATCCTTTCCGTTTCGCGCGGGTCAAGATGAGGGTCGCTCATCTATTTTCTCGGCTACTTTGACTAGAGAGAGGATGGTCTGATTCCGTCCTCGCCTTTTTTCTTTTTGCATAAACACTGCATGGCGGAGATGACTTCAATCTTCTCTAAAACTCGAAGTGCATCCTCCACTGACTTCGAAAACCATATAGTTTGATTCGATCCTTCGAGTGCTTGCCAAGCCTCTCTAGGGCAGTTTATGTCAACTTCCACATCCCTGGTTATCTCAACACAAAGGGACAAATGAGAAGTTACATTCTAAGTTTTTTAAACAGTTGTATTTTCACAAGGTTAATGCATGAATTATGATCTATCTTTTTCACATTCTTAAGTTCATATTTTCTAAAAGATAATTTTAAAGAAAAAAGAAAAGAAAAACATGTTATGTACACAGGTGGTTCTCACCCCACACTTTTGAACAAAAGCGTGCCTTTCAGCACCACTTAGTTCAAAAGCCATGCAAGTAGATATTATATGAGAAGGAAATGACATTAAGGAAAAGGGAAGAACAGAACTCCCTTTAAAGTGTCGAAGGTGAACGACATGGCATGAGGCTGGATAATCGAGGGAGTTCAGCTGGGCCTTGAACTCTCAGCGCAGGCCCGGTAACTCACGGAAGCTGCTTGGCTGATCGGTCTTGCTCCAAAAACCGATTCCTGAATAGTCATTTCTTCTATGCACCAAGTGGGTGAGAGCGACTTATTGGAAAAAAACTAAATGACAGAAAATAAAAGACAGAAAGTAAGATAGGTGTCGGGTTACCTCCCGACCAGTGTCTTTGTTTAACGTCGTTGGCTCGACAGTACCTCATTCCTGGATCACTGGTTTGGATCCCATGGGTGGCTCAGGTCGGTATTTTGCCACCGTTCCTGTGTTGATTTTTTGCCTTGACTCTTCCTGATTTCTTGCTTTGGTTAGAACTCTATGGTTTTGGTGTTTTTCTTTCCATTGTTTCTGAGAAGGCGGGGGGACCTTTGACCATAGCTTCTGGTCCTGTTACTCTTTCAGTCTCCCTTGGCAGGTCAGAATTCTATGTACCGCAATCTGGAATAGGCATAATGTCTGGCGGTTTCTTTGTATCCGTGCGGCTATTATCAATGGAGAAATTTGCAATTTTGCCGCCGAACTTAAGCGATAACGAGCCCTGCCCACATCAATCCTTGCTTTAGTAGCGTAGAGGAATGGTCGTCCCAATATTATTGTTGGAGGGTCGTCTTCGCTGGTCCTCTCCCGTTTGTATTACATAAAACTCTGCACCAATGACGAGCTCTCCCACATGGAGTATTACATCTTCTAGTACTCCAACCGGACGGATGCACGATTTATCTCCTAGCTCGATATTTGACCTGGGTGGTTTTAATGGACCAAGTCCTAATAAGTAATATAAGGAGGAGGGCATGGCGTTGACAGCAGCTCCAAGATCGACTAAGCACTTATGAATCTGTGCTTCACCAATACTATAGGTGACTGTGAAGGCCCCTGGGTCTTTATCTCTTTCCGGTTGTGGCTCGTGATCTGAAGTGAGGGCTCTTTCTATTGTCGGGTCATTCTGCCCGTTCCTTGGCTTAGGATTTGTATAATCGGATTCCCTTAATATTTTGCTTCGAAGCATAAATATTAGTTGGGGAGTCCCACCTTAAATTGTTACTGTCATCCCATCCAGATGCTGGTATGTCAGAGTGTATGATCGGTGGTGGAGTTATACAAACGGGTGAATGCGTACCGTCCATTGTCAGCATGCTTAACCCATGTTTTGCCATCATTGGGTCGGTCTTCCTCTTGGTTCCAATCAGGACGACGCCTCCGGGTGAAGTGCTTGTTTGTAAGTTTGTAAGTTGGGGATCGTGCTACTTCTCCTAGTGTCGCCTTCACATTTGACCTCTTTATCATGCTAAGATTCGCTTTTGGGTTTTGGATTGTTTGTGAAGGGAGTCTGCCAGGTTCATTAGTGAGTGTTGACATTGTCGTGGCGAGCTGGGACATTTGTTTGGTTAGTTCTGAATTGCCCCGTCAGTTTTTGCCTGGTATTGGTGTAGCGAAGTACCCAATTGATTAATGTTTCCTGCGAGCTTCTTCATCGTGTCATCGAGCGACTTGTTTGGTTTCTTGCTGATTGTTCGGGCCGGTTTGGTACTGATTTGGTCCCTCTTTGCTGATATCGTCCTGCCGATGGAGCGTTCTGGTTATACTATCGGTGGGGGGGGGGGGGTTGGTTGTATGACTGAGCTAGTTTGAGGGACAGCTGGTTGTGCTTCTTTCTGAAGATAGTTGTTGTTACGCCAGTTTCGGGTTGGTTGCTTGACCAACTGTCGGTTTTTGTCCGGCTCTGTCGTTGCTGTTGTTGTTGTTGTATCTTTGGTATCCTCCCACTGCATTCACTTCTGCCGGTTCCTCTTCTATTAATGTCGGACATGCGTCATTTTTGGTGGTCTGTAGAGCCACAAAATTCGCAAGGCTTAACTGGAACTGGTTGTCTTCGTAGGAACTGAATCATCATCTCCTTCAATTGTTTTCATCTCTTCTGGCATGGAGTTCATTGGTGTTTCAGCTTTTGCCACATTCCTTGTTCGGGAAAATTCTTCCTGACGAGTCGTCTCTTCTCTAAATCGGGCGTTTTTCAGCAACGTCGGTGATGAGATTCCTTATGCCACTTAATGACAGATTCATCATGGATCCTCCAATTGAGGCATCCAGAATCATTTTGTCTAAGGGTCTTAATCCATCAATGAGATACTCGACTGCGAGTTTTCTCAGGCAGTCCAAGGGTACAGCAGCTTCTCTCCAGGCGGTTGAACTTTTCCAGGTAATCGTACATGGTTTCGTTGGGTCCTTGCTTGATGTCTTGTAGTTGCCTCCGTACTTGCATCGCCCATCCTGCCGGGTAATATTTGTCCAGGAATTTCTTTTGCATTTGAGCCCATGTTCTGATGCTATCGGAAGGCAATGAAAGGAACCAGTCGTTTGCCGCGTCGATGAGGGAAAAATAGAACGCCTTCAACTTGAAGTCGTCTACGTTCACGCCATTTGGTTTTAAGTTCTGGCAAATACCATGTAAGCGCTGGAGATGAGTCATTGCTGATTCTCCACGTGTTCCTGAGAATTTCGGTAAGTTGTGGACCACTGAAGTGTTGATGATGACATTTTCCAGTTCAGGGTCTTCATGAATGCACCATGGCTGGTTTCTGAAATACGGTGCTGAGAGTTCTCCCATAGTAGGTTCGCGGTAATTGTTGTTATCCCCGTAGTAGTTATCGAAAGTGGGTTCTCGTCTCGGCACTTGTCGAGGTTGAGGGGGTGGTGGGATATCTAGGGGGTTGTACTGGACTAGCTGCATTTCGGTCATCGGGTGGTTCTTGGTTTCTTCTGATTGCCTCCCTATCACGAGCTCTTCTGTTTCTGATGAGTTTGTTCCGGATCGTCCACAAATGGAAGTGGCACCTCATCATTTCGATCGTACAGGTTTATCTCGTCATCATCATGATAGTCATGGTGGCTTCCTTCGCGAGACATGGTTGTTTTGAAGCGCGTATAGATTCAAAGAACTTATCCGACGACTAATTCCCCCGGCAACGGCGCCAATTTTGACGGACGCACAGTCGTCGTGTGCAAACGTCAAGAATAAATTTATAAGTCCGCTACTTCGCGACTTTACTACTGGGTAGCAAGTGGTAAGTAGGGGTCGAACCCAAGGGAATTTGGGGGATACGTTGTTCTTTAAGGATTTGTAC